>CM039510.1:18855664-19468237 GCA_022432975.1 Begonia masoniana
TTAACTCAGCATCCGGTCTCTAATCGACAAAACACCTTTTCATCTTCCGGTGAACACGTGGTCTCACGTGCTAAATTAAAACATCATCCGGTCGCTAATCGACAAAACACATTTTTCATCTTCCGGTGACGTCATCCGGAAGACTAAACCATCAAACAATTAACCTTCGGCATCTGCCGATGACGTCAGCCGGAAGACTAAACCATCAAAGAATGTCAGTGAAGTTCGAAGTTTCCTTGGTCTGGCTGGTTATTATAGGAAGTTCATTAAGGGATTTTCTATGATAGCTAAACCTTTAACCAACTTAACCAAGAAGGACCTCAAGTACTCTTGGACCGAAGCTTGTGAAGACAGCTTCCAATCACTGAAACAGACGTTAACGACAGCCCCATTATTGACTCTCCCAACTGAAGAAGGAAAATTTAGTGTTTATTGTGACGCATCCAAGATTGGTTTGGGGTGTGTTTGATGCAAGAAGGTAAAGTTGTGGCGTATGCCTCTAGGCAGCTAAAAGGTTATGAACAGAATTACCCCACTCATGATTTAGAGCTAGCTGCAGTTGTTTTTGCTTTAAAAATTTGGAGGCACTATTTGTATGGACAGCAGTGCGATGTGTTTTCTGACCACAAGAGTTTAAAGTATCTTTTCACCCAAAAGGAGTTAAACATGAGACAAAGACGTTGGTTAGAATTTGTTAAGGACTATGACTTTGAAATCAAGTACCACCCGGGTAAGGCTAATGCTGTAGCCGATGCTTTGAGCAGAATGTCAAAAACAATGCAACCCGCAGTGTCAGTTTTGTCTGCACCCTTGAGGACTGAAGTTCAGAAGTTTGAATTGGAACTAGTTCCAGGGTTGTCAGCCTTACTTACCGATTTGACCATTCAACCAACGGTTTTGGAAAAGATCAAAGAGTCACAACAGAAGGATTCCGAGGAGAATAACAGTATGATGAATAAGTTGAAGGACGCCACCTCCGAGTTTAGTCTTTCCAATGATGGAATCCTGAGATTTAGGAATCGATGGTATGTCCCTTGTGATGAAGAATTACGTAAGTTGATTTTGGCCGAGGCTCACTCGTCTTCCTTTTCTATACATCCCGGTAGCACCAAGATGTATCGAGACTTGAAGTTACTTTATTGGTGGCCTAATATGAAGAGGGATGTCGCCAAGTACGTAGAATCATGCTTGGTATGCCAGCAAGTTAAAGCCGAGCACCAACGACCAGGAGGTACCCTTCAACCTCTACCTATTCCCGAATGGAAGTGGGAAAACATTACCATGGATTTTGTTGTAGGCTTACCTAAAACAACTAAAGGATATGACAGTATTTGGGTTGTGATTGATAGGATGACAAAGTCAGCTCATTTCTTACCTGTAAAGACAACCTACACGATGGACCAACTTGCTAATCTTTACGTTCAAGAAATTATCAGATTGCATGGGATTCCCGTATCCATAGTCTCTGATCGTGACCCTAGATTCACCTCCCGATTCTAGAAAAGTTTACAAGGTACCTTAGGCACAAAGTTATCCTTCAGCACCGCTTTTCACCCGCAGACAGATGGACAATCCGAGAGAACCATTCAGATACTCGAGGATATGTTAAGGGCATGTGTTCTAGACTTTCAGGCATCTTGGAGTAGACACCTACCTCTGATTGAGTTTTCTTACAACAACAGTTATCAGTCCACAATTGGTATGGCACCCTATGAAGCTTTGTATGGTAGGAAATGCAGGTCACCCTTGTACTGGGATGAAGTTGGTGAAGCGAAGCTATTGGGCCCTGAGATTCTACAACAGATGTCAGATAAGATTACGGTCATTAGGAAAAGGATGTTAACTGCACAAAGTCGACAGAAGAGTTATGCGGACCAAAGAAGAAGAGATCTTGAGTTTTCTGTTGGTGATGAAGTTTTCCTGAAGATTTCACCATTTAGAGGAGTCTTAAGATTTGGTAAGAAGGGAAAGCTTAATCCACGATTCGTTGGACCATTCCCTGTCTTATCAAGAATTGGCAGTACAGCCTATAGGTTACTTTTGCCTCCATCTTTGGAAAAGGTTCACAATGTCTTTCATGTGTCTATGCTAAGGAAATGCATACGTGATCCGACTCAAGTTGTTAAACCAATGGAAATTGAAGTTGAGCCTAATTTGGTGTATGAAGAGAAACCAGTACAAATTTTGGATTCTGCAGTGAAGACTCTAAGGAATAAGGAAATCTTGTTGGTTAAGGTTTTGTGGAAGAATCATGGTATTGAAGAAGCTACATGGGAACTGCAGCAGGATATGTTGGACAAGTATCCAGAACTCTTTGCTTGACCAATTTTCGGGGACGAAAATTTTGTTTAAGGAGGGGTGGATGTAACGCCCGACATTTCGGCCAGGTGATTTTCTGACCATTCTCATTGTTACCCTTTATTTAACCTTTATGATTAAATTTAATGTTGAGGCAAATTCATTACAAGTTGAGTAAAACTAGGTTGAGTGGCAATTTTGTAATAAAGACTGAAGGATTAGGTATAAATAGAAAATGGAAACCTTAAATCTCATTTAAACCTCACTGCAGCCGACATTTCCTCTCGGCGACTCCCTTCTTCTCTGGAACTTTCTTCCTCCCCAGCAACTGGTTTTTCAGCCTCTACTCCGGTAACCCGCATTCTAGGTAAGATTTTGACAATGTAGATGCCGGGTAGTCATTTAGAACTCTGTTTTCAGTTGAACTTGTACTTTCGAGTTCTTCAATGGCTAAGTCAGTTGGTTATCGTTCCTTATCTTCATTTGGTAATGCCACCTTTAAATCGATTCTGGACCTTTTATATAACCGACCCCGTTTAATCGATAGCTATATCTAGCTGTTTCGGTTTTGGATTTCAGACTGCACAGAGAACCTTAGCTGCTAGATTCTAGGATGACTTTCGATTAGAACTTTTAGGACTTGATTTTAACTACTATAATGTGGAATGTTTTAGGTGAAGAAGTTGAAGAGAAAGTGATTCAAGTTGCTAAGGATCCAGGTAAGTGAATGTACTAAGTTTCCGGCCAATAGGGCCCTACATCAAAGGACTATGTTAGATTTAGTGAACGTTGTCTTCTATATGTTTGATGAAATGTCGATGGATATGGTTATGTTATTCTGATGTTCTCCCCTGTCTTAGTTCGATGATTAAGTGCATTTATGTTATGCATCATGTTTTACTTCTCAAGCATATGAAAATGTTTTGAAATATGTTTTCTCATGAATAAAATAAGAAGATAAAACTTATGCAACGTGGTTAAGTGAGGGTTGGGGGTGGTTCGGCGTATGTCACAGTCCGCAGTAGGACATATGAATACGACCCGCAGTAGGGACCATGATCAAACTCATTGTCGAACCCCCTTTACCGGCACAAATCCTCCCTTAAACCACATAATGTAATGAAGAATATGAATGATGAAAGGAATGATGAATATGAGCATGTCTACGAATGATGATTATGAACAATGAATACGAGATACGATTATGAATGATGATTAAGAACAAGTACGTGAAAAGAAAAGACTTATGAGCATGTTTTTCTCCAAGTTATGCATTCATGAACTCATAATAGTTTGCATTCCTTACTAAGCCTTAGGCTTACAGTTACACCTTACGATGTAGGTGAAGAAATATCAGGTGAGGAATACAAAGTTGAGGATGAAGTTTAAGCTGGTTGCTGGAAGGTGCTCAGGGTGGAAAGTCTGTGGCTGGATGGCGATTATGACCCTCTGGTTTTACTCTTAAGGTTTTAATGAAAACTATGAACATAAAAGTTTAAGTAGGATGATGTTACTTATGATTATGGAGCTTGAACTTGTCTAGCTTGAATACTGATTATGAGTATATTATAAGAATATAGAATGAGTGATTTTAACTAAGTCTTCCGCTGTATGAGTTTTAATGAATCTGTGGTTTATTCTGTTGGTGTCCCGGTATTAAGTTTGAAGTTATGATGTTTGTGCTGCCG
The DNA here is from genome assembly GCA_022432975.1 of Begonia masoniana. Taxonomy (NCBI): domain Eukaryota; kingdom Viridiplantae; phylum Streptophyta; class Magnoliopsida; order Cucurbitales; family Begoniaceae; genus Begonia; species Begonia masoniana. The sequence goes on from CM039510.1 coordinate 18,859,651, forward strand.
GTAGACGAAATGTATTTGTCTATCGGAAGGTGTGAGTGTTATTATGGAGTTTAGAAATCGGTAGATGAAGTTTGCTTGTCTACCGGAAGAAGAAGATGTTAGGTTAATGTTTAGTAGTCGGTAGATGAAAGTACTTGTCTATCGGCAGGAGATGTGTTATTTTGAAGTGTAGAAATCGACAGGAGGATTGTGATGGGAGTCGGGTAAGTCTGTCTTCCGGAGGACGTCATCGGAAGAGGAAAAGTATTTGTCTTCCGGCTGACGTCATCAGCAGACGATATGCCTAGAGATCGGCATGTGTAGTAGGTCAAGATACCGGAAGATGGAAATGTCATTCCGCCTTACCAGAAGATGTAGTGCCACGTCATCGGCAGATGATGTGAGTTAATCTACCAGAAGATGTAGTGCCACGTCATCGGCAGATGATGGAGTTGAAGTAGTATAAATGCCATCGGCAGATGTTGTGTGTTGCCATCGGCAGATGGAGTGCCTTGTCATCGGTAGATAAGTCAGTCTTTTGTCGTTGTAATTGAGTGATGATTTAATTGGTCACGCGTGATGCACGTGACCATCGGCAGATGCAAATATGTGTGCCTGCCGATAGATGTCTAATGAATCATGTGAGATGCACGTGCAGGCCGGTAGAACAACTGGATGTTTGTCGTTTAGCGACCGGCAGGAGTGAAAGTTAAATGTGGTTGTTCAGCGAACTTAAGTTAAGTTAGAATGAGATTTGATATATATATAAGAAAAATATATACACCGATTACAGAGGTATAAAAGTACGGATAAGTTTAAAGGAAAGTCATGACACGTGATGATCCTCCTCGGGTCGTTACAGCATGCATCTGCATTTACGTAGCTTACTGAGATTTAATTATCTCATAGGTGTCTGTATGGTGTAGGTGATATCTTTGGTGACATCGAGCCAGGTGAGGACAATGTTCCTCCTCCTGACGTAGGTGGCAGCTGATGGATGATGGCCGTGGGAGTGCGCTGAGTAGTCGAGGCGCGATATGACCCGTGGGGATGTATGTATGGACTCTGGGGTTATTTTGGGATATTTTGAATTGATAATTGTATAGAGTATTTTAGGTTGTTTGGATCTGGATAGGGGTTAGAAAATGTTTTGGTAACTGTATGTAAAAGGCTTTGGTTTAAACAGTTTTGATAAACGTTATGAAATGTTTTGATTCGTTTTGGGATTGGTACGGGTAAGCTCGGTTTTTAGAGCTATCCATACAGTTGGATTTCGCAAAGTCCGCTGCAATACGGTGAAGTTTAAGTTACAGTTTGATTGGGATATAGATAAGAAAAATGGTGCATGAATGAGAATTTTATGGAAGATAAGAAGGGGTTGCTCTCTGGAATCGGATTCCAGAGAGCTATCACTCTGAAACTTGCTCTCTGGAAATTCCAGAGAGCAAGTGTTATGTGCTGGTCGCTGCTGTGCAGCGACTGGGCGCTGCAATATGCAGCGCCCGATCGCTACATGAATGCAGCGACTGGGCGCGCTGCATTGTGCAGCGATCGTGCGCTGCACAATGCAGCTCACGCAGCGATCGAGCGCTGCAATTGGCAGCGCCCGGTCGCTGCCAATTTTGAGGGCATAATTCCGATTCTGCCCTCCCTTCTTTTATTTGTTACTAAATGTTTTATTAAATGTTTTTTTTTGTTTAATTGTTATTGAAAGGTTTTGTTTTAAATGCTTTTAAAGTTCAGTTTTAATTCCGATTTCAGTTCTGATTTCAACTTCAGTTTAGATTCCGCATAAAGTTTTATTTAAAGTATAGGAAAGTAAAAAGTGTAAAAAAAAAAATAATAATATGGAAATACGGGTACAGTATTAGGGGTGTGACAATTATGGTATCAGAGCCCCCCGGGTTTTAAAATCGATTCTGTAGACTGCTCGACTGCACAGCCACTACGCGGACATCCTTCATCAACTGTAAGTCTGTTTACTGCTTTGTTTGATTTCAGTTTCTTAGGATTACTTGTTTTAAATTTTATAGGAGTTTATAAGTATGACTCGAGGAGGGGATCCGAGAGACGACGCGATGGATCGTCTTACGGAATTGTTAGATCGCCAGTCTCAGCATATGGACCGGCAAGCGCAGCAAATTACGGACCTAGTAAATCGAGAGCAACAGCGAGAGAATCAGAGGGCTTAGGAGCTGGTAGTCCCTAGTAATCAGTGTATGCAGAGGTTCCAAGGTCTGCGGCCTCCAGTATTCGACGGCCAGTCATTGGATCCGACACGTGCCGAAGAGTGGATCAGGGTTATGGAGGACATGTTAGATTACGCCGAGGTTGCCAACGGGAGCAGGGTCGCTTATGCCACATTTCACTTAGCGTTGGACGCTCGTTTCTGGTGGGACTCGATCAAGTCGACTACAGATGTATCAGTTATGACTTGGGATCGATTCAAGTTCTTATTCTTCGACAAGTATTTCAGCCGCACAGTGAGAGTGGCCAAGAGGAATGAGTTTACGCAGCTGAAGCAGACTGGTTCAGTTGCGGATTATATTCGGAGATTTGAGGCATTGTCCAGGTTTGCACCTCGTCTTGTCAGCGATAACGAGGAGAAGGTGCACCAGTTTATGGAGGGACTTAATCCGGAGATACGGATGCATGTTGTGGTCTCAGGTATTATCGACGTACCCTTTTCTGACATCACAGCTAGAGCTCTGGACATAGAGGCTGCCAGGGCCACTTGTGTTAGACCGAGGGAGCCAGCGAAGGGCTTCTTCCGAGAGATCCGTCCTCAGTCTCGGAATCAGGGATGGCAGCCTAGAGCACAGCCACCTCAGCCACAGCCTAGGGGTGCGAAGAGACCTCTTGAGGGAGGAAATGATCGGGGCAAGGGAAAGCAGGTACAGGGGACTTCTCAGATGACCTGGTGCCCCAGATTCCAGAAGGAACATAGTGGCGAGTGCCGAGTTGGCATGAATAAATGCTATAGATGCGGGGATATCGGCCACTTCGTCAGAGATTGTCCGCAACAGGCCCGAGATCAGTTGGGCGGAGATTAGAGGAAGGTTATGCCCAGGGTTTTCGCCTTCATCGAGCCTGAGGATGTTGATGACGATGCTCAGCCTGCCGTGATTGTAGGTACTATTTTGCTTATGGGTGCTACTGTATTTACTTTGATGGATACCGGAGCTACGCACTCCTTCGTATCGACTGCATGTATGGCTAGATTGGGGTTAGAGTCTGAGTCGGCAGAGTGCGAGTATAGTGTATTGCTGCCCTCAGGAGAGCGTATGCAGTCCAGTCATGTTATTCAGGGGAATATTATTTCGGTTGGGAGTGTTACCCTCTACGCACGTCTGATCGTTATGGGCATAGAGCGATACGGCCTTATTTTGGGGATGGACTGGCTAGCACAGCACTTCGCCACCATCGATTGTCGCTTCGGGATTGTGACCTTCCGACCCCCGGACAGAGCAGAGTTTTCCTATCAGGCGAAGAACCGACTGAGTAGCTCGCCTATTTCTTATGCTTTGGAGGTCAACGAGCAGTTCAAAGGTGCGTGCTCTATTTATTTGGCCTCAGTTTTTGATGTTCAGTTGCTCAGCGGACTGAAGCCGAGCGACATTCCTGTTGTTAGAGAGTTCTCTGGCATATTCCTTGATGATCTTCCCAGTTTACCACCAGACCGGGAGATCGAATTCACTATTGATGTCTATCCAAACTCTGCGCCAAGGTTCAAGAACCCTTACCGGTTGCCACCAGCTGAGTTGAGAGAGTTGAGGACTCAGCTTGACGAGTTACTGGAGAAGGGTTTTATTCGACCCAGCATTTCACCCTGGGGTGCGCCCGTTCTGTTTGTCAAGAAGAAAGACGGGACCCTCAGGATGTGTATCGATTACAGGGAGCTGAATAAGCTCACAGTGAAGAATAAGTACCCACTGCCCCGGATTGACGATTTATTTGATCAGCTGCAGGGTGCCCGAGTGTTTTCCAGGATCGACCTACGCTCGGGTTATTATCAGCTGAAGGTCCGGAGGGATGATATTCAGAAGACGGCATTCCAAACGAGGTATGGGCATTATGAGTTCCTTGTCATGTCATTTGGACTTACTAATGCCCCTGCAGCGTTTATGGACTTGATGAACCGTGTCTTCAAGGAGTACTTGGACAAGTTCGTGGTGGTTTTCATCGACGACATTCTGATTTACTCTAAGTCTAAGGAAGAGCACGAGGAGCATCTGAGGATCGTTTTACAGATTCTGAGTCAACGCCAGCTATATCCAAAGTTTTCAAAGTGCGAGTTCTGGCTTGACAGAGTGAGTTTTTTGGCCATATTATATCACAGGACGGAGTTTCTGTGGATCTGAGCAAGATTCAGGTGGTCAGAGATTGGCCACAGCCAAAGAACGTACGTGAGGTGCGTGGGTTTCTCGGATTGGCCGGCTATTATCGGAAGTTTATAGAGGGCTTTTTGAAGATCGCACTTCCTCTTTCTCGATTGACACGAAAGAACGAGAAATTTATATGGTCGTCTGCTTGTGATAGTAGTTTTATGGAGTTAAAGCAGAAATTGACCACCGCTCCAGTACTGGTGTTACCTGTTGAGGGTGTCAGATACAGTGTGTATTGTGATGCATCGGGAGTGGGACTCGGTTGTGTACTAATGCAGGAGGGGAAAGTTATTTCTTATGCATCCCGGCAGCTGAAGCCGTATGAGCAGAACTACCCCACACACGACCTTGAGCTAGCAGCTGTGGTCTTCGCACTGAAGATATGGAGACATTACTTATATGGGCAGCAGTGCGAGATATTCTCCGACCACAAGAGCTTGAGGTACTTATTTACGCAGAAGGAGCTGAACATGCGACAGAGACGATGGCTTGAGTTTGTCAAAGATTACGATTTTCATATCAAGTACCATCCAGGAAAGGCGAACAAGGTTGCTGATGCCTTGAGTAGAGTGCCTTCTGCGAGTCAGCCATCATTAGCAGCGATGTCAGTTACGCTGCGGTCTGAGATTGAGAGGTTTGACGTGGAGATAGTGGCAGAGTTGTCCAGTATGCTCACTAGTATTTCTCTCAGGCCGACTATTCTAGATCGTATACGCGAGGCTTAGCAGAATGATTCGGAGTGTATGGAGCTTCGATCTAGCATGATATTAGGAGACTCGTCGGATTTCCATTTATCGGAAGATGGTATTCTGAAGTTCAGGCATAGGTGGTACGTGCCTAGCGACGAGGATCTGAAGAAGGAGATATTGGCCGAGGCACATTCTTCGGCACATTCTGTGCACCCGGGGAGTACCAAGATGTATTGGGATTTGAAACAACACTTCTGGTGGCCGAACATGAAGAGAGAGGTGGCCAAGTATGTCGAGACCTGTTTAGTTTGTCAACAGGTGAAGGCCGAGCACCAGAGACCTGCCGGAACGTTATTGCCACTGCCGATTCCGGAGTGGAAGTGGGAGCAGATCTCCATGGACTTTATTGTGGGGCTCCCGAGGACGACGAGAGGTCATGATGGTATATGGATGATTGTGGACCGATTGACAAAGCCGGCTCACTTCTTATCTGTGAAGATGGCATCTTCGATGGATCAACTCGAAGAGCTATATGTGCAGGAGATTGTCAGACTACACGGTGTGCCAGTTTCCATAGTCTCAGATCGTGATCCGAGATTTACCTCGAATTTCTGGAAGAGCCTGCATAAAGCTATGGGGACTCAGCTTAATTTCAGCACAGCATTTCATCCTCAGACTGATGGTTAGACAGAGAGGACGAATCAGATTTTGGAGGATATGCTCAGAGCGTGTGTGCTGGAGTTTCAGGGCTCGTGGAGCCGATATTTACCTCTGATTGAGTTCTCGTACAATAACAGCTTCCAGGCTACTATTGGCATGGCACCCTACGAGGCTCTGTATGGTCGGAAGTGTAGGTCTCCGTTACATTGGGACGAGGTTGGCGAGGCCAGCATCGTTGGTCCAGAGATTCTACAGCAAACGGCAGAGAAGATTGCCGTTATCCGACAGCGTATTCAGGTAGCTCAGAGCCGACAGAAGAGTTATGCTGATGTGAGACGGCGAGAGCTAGAGTTCAAGGAGGGCGACGAAGTTTATTTGAAGGTTTCTCCGTTCAAAGGTGTCGCGAGATTTGGAAGGAGGGGTAAGTTGAACCCTCGGTATGTGGGACCCTTTCCTATTCTGAAGAGGATCGGGAAGTTGGCGTATAGATTGCAGCTTCCGGCTTCTATGGAGGGTATCCACGATGTGTTCCATGTATCCATGCTTCGGAGATGTCTACGTCATCCGTCGCAGATTGTGGAGGCTACGGAGATTGAGGTACAGCCTACCTTGAGCTATGAGGTGAGGCCGGTACGTATTTTGGAGACTTCCATCAAAATTTTGCGCAACAAAGAGATTCCGCTAGTCAAAGTCCTATGGCGGAACCACGAGGTGGAAGAAGCTACGTGGGAGCGACAGCAGGATATGACGACTAAGTATCCTGATTCTTTTGCATGATTTAATTTTGTGGACAAAATTCTGAATAAGGAGGGTAGAATGTAATATCCAGCTTGTACGAATTTTTAGAATATTCATATTTTATTATATATGTGGCATTTTTGGTAAATATGTCAAATCAGGTCCAATTTACGAAAAGAAAGCATCATTATGATCCTGACGAATAATAAGAATTTTAACGAATTTTGGAGAATTTTCGGAGTTATAACGCTATATTCCGAGTAATTACCTCTATCGTAATATAATTGACGTTTTAGTAAAAATAGTAAATGAGGTCCAAATTGCAAACGGATAGTTTTAATAAATCTCTGGTAAGTAATTGGACTTATTGGCGAAATTAGGAAATTTGGTGATCCCGAATAGTTGGACGATTAACGAAACGAAGGACGAAACAAATAGAATTAACTAAGAAGGGCAAAATGGTAATTTCCAAACCAAAATTAATAAATAACACAAATCTCCCTTTTTCTCCTCACTTCTCTCTTTTCTCTCTGGCGCTCACGAACAGAGAAGAAACTTCTCTCTGGCCGCCGACGTTCTCACGACATCCGACCTCCGTCCGACCTTCGTTCATCCTCCGTCCTTCACGGTTTCTCCTCCTCTCGCTACCCTCGGTAAGTAGCTTCGGTCTTTGAGCGTTAAATTCCAAGTTTTAGGTCGATTTAACGTTAGGGTTTCGATAAAAATGTCAAATTAGGGCTCGTAATTAATAGGTTAGCCGTGATTAAGTATGTATTGAACGTATTTGACGTTATTGGACGAAGAAAAATCAATTTGTGAAAAAGTTAAAAATTGGTAAATTTTCGGGTTTTTGAGAAAAACTCGTTAATTGAGATTTCGGATTATCGAGCCTTAATTGACGTTCTAAATGCTTTGATTAGCTAAGTTGGAATTTAGGAAATTCATTAGTTAAGGATTTTATAATTTGAACGTTTATAATTCAAATTGGTTTTAACGGTGGATATCGTGTTTTCCTCAGACACACGACTCCCGTGGACGAAGATTGAGATTCTGCGCGCCCAAGGTAAGTCTTCGTGACTTACTCTGACCAATTGGTCTACACCATACTTCGATGTCGTATCGAGGATCCCTGAAGAGATGTTTGCTTTAAATTCGCTTTGGTTGGGTAGTTAGGTTTAAATTGTTGTAGGTTAGTTTAATTTCGGTCTTGATGGTATGCACGTTGTTTGTTTATCGCACGGTTATATTATGCACATATCTGTTCATGCATCACGTATTTCAAAGGTCATGAAAATGAATTTTTGCACGTATTTTAAGAAAATGAACGAACCTCTATAATGAATGAATGTAATCTGTCTGTATCTGGTCATGCGAGATGGGGCTCAGGCACGGCTGTGCGTGTTGCAAGCGTGTACCCCCCCCTCTAGGTGGAAAGGGTAGTCCGACCGCTGGATAGGCCCTCTCCATTTAGTGGGTCGAGGTCTCGGTGACAATCTGTCTGTCTGCGACGTAATGAATCTGTAATCTGAATCTGTCATGCATGTTTTCTGAATGACATCTGCACGCATGCATCTGCATTTACGTAGCTTACTGAGATTTAATTATCTCATAGGTGTATGTATGGTGTAGGTGATATCTTTGGTGACATCGAGCCAGGTGAGGACGATGTTCCTCCTCCTGACGTAGGTGGCAGCTGATGGATGATGGCCGTGGGAGTGCGCTGAGTAGTCGAGGCGCGATATGACCCGTGGGGATGTATGTATGGACTCTGGGGTTATTTTGGGATATTTTGAATTGATAATTGTATAGAGTATTTTAGGTTGTTTGGATCTGGATAGGGGTTAGAAAATGTTTTGATTCGTTTTGGGATTGGTACGGATAAGCTCGGTTTTTAGAGCTATCCATACAGTTGGATTTCGCAAAGTCCGCTGCAATACGGTTAAGTTTAAGTTACAGTTTGATTGGGATATAGATAAGAAAAATGGTGCATGAATGAGAATTTGATGGAGGATAAGAAGGGGTTGCTCTCTGGAATCGGATTCCAGAGAGCTATCACTCTGAAACTTGCTCTCTGGAAATTCCAGAGAGCAAGTGTTATGTGCTGGTCGCTGCTGTGCAGCGACTGGGCGCTGCAAGAATGCAGCGACTGGGCGCGCTGCATTGTGCAGCGATTGTGCGCTGCACAATGCAGCGCACGCAGCGATCGAGCGCTGCAATTGGCAGCGCCCGGTCGCTGCCAATTTTGAGGGCAGAATTCCGATTCTGCCCTCCCTTCTTTTATTTGTTACTAAATGTTTTATTAAATGTTTTTTTTTTTGTTTAATTGTTATTTAAAGGTTTTGTTTTAAATGCTTTTAAAGTTCAGTTTTAATTCCGATTTCAGTTCTGATTTCAACTTCAGTTTAGATTCCGCATAAAGTTTTATTTAAAGTATAGGAAAGTAAAAAGTGTAAAAAAAAAAATAATAATATGGAAATACGGGTACAGTATTAGGGGTGTGACACCTAAACCAAAATCAGCTCTATTACAACTACTAGACATATCCAATATATAGAACTTACCTAGAGTAGCTATTTGGGGAAGAAGACTGTGAAGAAAATCGCTGGAATTAGAGGAGAATGATCGGAGGAATAGAAAACGTACAGGGGAGGAATGACTCTTCGCCAGAGAGGGGGGGGGGGGGGGGGTTTCGCGATGAGGAAGAGAGAAAGTGAAAGACTAAGGGGGAAATTTTCTTGTTTTTATTCTAAATTTTACTTAATAACTTACTTAAATGCCCTTAGTTAAATCCTTTGCTTCGTTCATAATTTCGTCTATCGATTTGATTTCTCCCAACATTTCTTATTTCTACAAATATTCCTATTTATTCCTAAGGTTCTAATAAAACTTCCCGTTCGCCAATCGGATTTAATTTACTATTCTAAAACTCAAAACCATGATCGAAATTTTTGGGCGTTATATCCTACCCTCCTTATTTAGAATTTTGTCCCCAAAATTTCGCACTTGAACAACTCTGGATATTTGTCCATCATGTCCTGTTGGCGCTCCCATCTGGCTTCCTCCATGTTTTGATTTCTCCACAACACCTGAACCAGTGGGATTGACTTATTGCGCAATACTTTAACAGCAGACTCCAGAATTTGCACTGGCCTCTCTTCGTAAGTTAAAGTCGATTGTATCTCAAGGTTAACTGGTTCTACCACATGCGTTTGGTCTTGTACACATTTCCTCAACATCGACACGTGGAAGACATTTATGTACTCCCTCCATAGACATTGGCAATTGAAGCTTGTATGCTGTAGCTCCAATCCTTTCGATAATCAGGAACGGTCCGACAAACTGTGGATTCAACTTCCCTCTTTTACCAAAGAGAACCACTCCCTTAAACGGTAAAACTTTCAAAAACATTTCATCACCAACTACAAACTCCAACTCTCGCCTTCTTCGAACTGCATAACTCTTTTGGCGACTCTGTGCAAGTTCCATCCTTTGTCTGATCAGAGCAACCTTCTCCGATATTTGTTGTAAAATTTCCAGTCCAATTAACTTAGCTTCGCCTACCTCATCCCAATACAGGGGCGACCTACACTTTCTGCCATACAGTGCTTCGTACGGAGCTATACCAATCGTGGACTGATAGCTGTTATTATATGCAAATTCAACCAGCAGTAAATATCAGCTCCAAGAGGCTTGAAACTCTAGCACGCACGCTCTCAGCATATCCTTGAGTATCTAAATCGTCCTCTCAGATTGTCCGTCAGTGTGTGGTGGAAAGCCGTGCTAAAAGTTAACTTAGTACCCATAGCGCTTTGTAAACTTTTCCAAAATCTCGAAGTAAATCTTGGATCCCAGTCCGAAACAATCGACATAGGAACTCCATACAACCTTAAAATCTCCTGAACGTACAGCTTTGCAAACTGATTCATCGTGTAGGTCATTTTCACAGGTAAGAAATGAGCCGTCTTTGTTAATCTATCGAATACAACCCATATGCTGTCATGTCCTTTTGTCGTCCTTGGTAATCCAACAATGAAATCCATTGCTATATGGTCCCACTTCCACTCGGGAATCGGTAAAGGTTGTAACATTCCACTTGGTCTCTGGTGCTCTGCCTTCACTTGCTGGCAAACCAGGCAGGACTGTACATAATTGGCCACTTCTCTTTTCATGTTAGGCCACCAATATCGCACTTTCAGATCTCGGTACATCTTAGTGTTACCCGGATGTACTGAGAATGACGACGAATGTGCCACTGCCATGATCAACTTTCTTAGCTCATCATCATTCGGAACGTACCAACTGTCCTGAAACCTCAAGATGCCATCCTCTGAGCAATTGAATTCAGAAGACGTATCGGTCAACTTGGCCACAATAGCTTCCTTTTCTTTCGAGTCCATCTGTTGAGCCTCCTTAATTTTGTCCAATAAAGTAGGCCGTATGGTCAAGTCAGCAAGTAGGATCGAAAGCTCTAAAACTACCTCTAACTCAAACCTATTCATCTCTTTTGTTAATGAAGCTGGCATACAGCAAGCAACTGACTCCATGGTCTTAGGCATCCTACTCAAAGCGTCTGTCACCGTATTCACCTATCCAGGATGATACTTAATTTCGAAGTCGTAGTCTTTCACAAACTCCAACCATCTCCTTTGTCTCATGTTTAAATCTTTCTGCGTAAAAAGATATTTTAAACTCTTATGGTCCGAAAACACTTCACACTTCTGACCATAGAGATAGTGCCTCAATATTTTTAACGCAAATACCACCGCTGCAAATTCTAAGTCATGCGTCGGATAGTTTTGCTCATAAATCTTCAATTGCCTAGAGGCATAGGCAATTACCTTTCCGCTCTGCATCAATACGCATCCTAATCCTACTTTGGATGAGTCACAATAGCTACTGAATATCCCATTCTCCACGGGCAGAATCAACAATGGCGCTGTGGTCAACTTTTGCTTCAAGGTCTGAAAACTTTCTTCACAGGGCTTAGACCACATGTATTTCACTTCCTTCTTCGTTAAGTTTGTCAGGGGTTTGGCTATGATTGAGAACCCTTCAATAAACTTCCGATAATACCAAGCCAGGCCTACAAAACTTCGTACTTCACTTGCATTTCTCTGCTGAGGCCACTCCTTCACAGCTTGAACCTTAGCCGGCTTTACCGAAACAACTTCTTTTGAAATTACGTGGCCAAAGAAATTCACCTGATTCAGCCAAAATTTGCACTTGGAAAACTTAGCATACAATTTGTGTTGTTTCAACATATCCAAAACGGCCATCAAGTGCTTCGCATGTTCTTCATCATTTCGGGAATATATCAGAATGTCATCTATGAACACTATCACGAACTTATCCAGGAACTCCCGAAACACTCTGTTCATGAGATCCATGAAAGCTACTGGGGCATTCGTTAAACCGAAGGACATAACCCTGAACTCATAGTGCCCATAACGTGTTTTAAAAGCAGTCTTTGATACATCCTCGGCCTTAATTTTCAATTGGTGGTACCCTGATCGTAAATCAATCTTCGAGAACACACTGGCCCCATGCAACTGGTCAAACAGATCATTAATCTTTGGCAGTGGATACTTATTTTAATGGTTAACTTATTCAACTCTCTGTAATCCACACACATCCTTAAGGAACCATCTTTCTTCTTCACGAACAAGATCGGAGCACCCCAAGGAGAAATGCTCGGTCGTACAAAACCCTTGTTTGTTAGCTCTTACAGCTAGGCTTGCCACTCCCTCAGCTCAACTGGTGCCATTCTATAAGGATTATTAGACACTGGCATCGCACCAGGAATAATCTCAATAGTGAATTCCATTTCTCGATCTGGAGGCAAGCCAGGCAACTCGTCTAGGAACACTTCCGTAAAGTCCTTTACTACTGGAATGCACACTTAGTTCCTCAACGCTTGCTATAAAGCCAAAACATCCATGCTTCATTGAGTATCGGGCACTCACAGGCAAGTTCGGCAACTCATCTAGGAACACACCTTTAAGGCTCCCAACTGTCGGGATGTCACTTAACTCTAATGCATCTTGCTTTCTTACATCCACAATGCTCGGTATAAAACTGTAACATCTAGTTCTTACTGAGTACAGGGTACTCATCGATGATACTAGAGGCTTACAACTCAAACGTAGGATCGCCTGAAAAAAATAATCCTCCCCGCACGGGGGTCTAAAATTTACCACAGCCGACCTACAATTGATTGTGGCATAGTGCCTATACAACCAATCCATGCCCAAGATTACATCATACCCCTTCATACTTATGATGAACAGATCTGCATACAGTTGCCGACCACCAATAAATATAACCTCTCCCCGTATTGCTTGGTCGGAATGTAAAAGCTCCCCGGAGGGCAACATGACACTATAATTTCAATCAGCTAGGACGAAATCCAATTTCCACTTAGATATATAATACTGTTCTATGAAAGAATGGGTTGCCCCATTGTCAATTAAAACATGAGCTGCATTTCCACAGACTAGAACCATACCTAAAACAATTGAAGGCTGAGTAGCTTCCTCGTCTTCAATTGGAGCAAAGATCCTTGAAGGACCTCCCAGAGGTCTCCCAGCCGGCCCAGGACAATCAGCGGCCTTATGCCCCACCCTATCACACCTGAAGCATCGGCCCGTGTACAACTTACAATCACCCGGATGATATTTCTGACAGGTAGGGCACAAAGAAGCCGGTGGTGTTCCTTGTGGGTGTTTGCCTTTGTCTTGAGCTCTAGGAGCTTCATTCGCCCGTTTGACACCACGTTGTGGTTGTGGTTGCCAATCTCGGTTCTGCTGAGGCTGTAATTCTCTAACAAATCTCCTCGACGTTTCTCTCTGCTGCTGCAGTCTCATTTCAATGTCATCGAGCTCGAGAGCCTTGGCTACAATTCGATGATACGGCATATCTTCAACTTCTGCCGTCTTCACCCCTTTCAAGATCTCTAATTTCAAACCTTGAACAAACTGGTATATTTTATCTTCCTCATCACTGACCATCATACCTGCATATCTGAACAATGATTCAAACCTGTGCACGTACTCGGCCACAGATCTTGTCTGGCGTAGTTGAGAAAACTCAACTCTCTTGTTGGCCCAAACGGCGCGGCTAAAATACTTGTTGTAGAATACAGTTTTGAACCTCTGCCATGTCATAACTCCCACATACGTAGTGGCTATCGCTGTATCCCACCAGAATACGGCATCCTTCTCTAAGTTGAACACCGCACATGTTACCTTCTCAGATTCTTCCACTTTCGCATAAGCAAACATGCTTTCAAGTTTGCGGGATCCACTCTTCAGCACTAGTGGGATTCGAGGACTGTCCATCGAAAGTTGGAGGCCTAAGCTGTCTGAATCTTTCCACGCTTAGCTCACGTGAATTGCTACCCTGTCCATTACCATTTCCATCCCTGTTGAGTAGGATTCCTATTTGTGCAGACTGTTGTCGCACGAATTCCATAAGCTGGCTATTAGGGATCTCATCATCTTGTTTGGGTGCTCTCGGCATTTTCCCTTTCCTAGACACATTAGACAATACTAACAATATAATTATCTGGGGATCATACTTAAACTTAAATACTTACAATCAATGGAGAGTTCTCCTGCAGTGGTGTGTTTTGGCAGCCAGTCGTCAGAATCGCTTTTAAAACTCAATCGCTTTGATATCATAATTGTAACAACCCTAATACTGTACCCATTTACCCGTATAAATTTTTCATTTTTATTTTTTACATTTTAAATAAAACTTTAAAACCTAACGTTAAAGCGGAAATGAAATCGAAGCCGAAACCGGAATCGAAATCGAAGTTCGTTTGGTAAATCATTTAAAATATAAACTAAAACTATTAATAAAACTTAAATCATTTAAACATTTAATAACATTAAATACAGAGGGGCAGAATCGGAACTAGCTGCCAAAAGGAGGGGGGGCGATCGATCTCTGTAAACTACAGAGATCGATCGCTGCTTGCATATTGGCAGCAAGCGATCGATCTCTGTAGTTTACAGAGATCGATCCCTGCATGCTTGCATGCAGCAAGCAATCGATCTCTGCTTTCAGCAGAGATCGATCGCTGCTGCCTACATCAAGGGCAGCGATCCTCCTTTTCCTTCAAGACTTTAACGCTTCAAAATTCACACATTTATTTGTTCTCTGGAATCCGATCTCCAAAGAGCAAATCACCTTCTTCCTTTCGCCAGTAATCACTAAAACTCACACATGCACTCAACCGATTAAAACATAACCTAACTCAATCGACTCGCTTTGGGCTTTGCGAAGTCCAACTGCGTGGATAGCTCTAAAAACCGAGCTATCCGTAACAACCTACAAACAACATTTCAAAACATTTTCATTTAACTTAGACATTTAAACCAAAACATTTCATAACGTTATCAAAACAGTTTAAACAAAGACATTTTACATACATTTACCAAAACGTTATCTAACTCCTATCCAGATCCAAACAACTTAAATATTCTATACAATTATCAGATCAAAACATCCCAAAATAACCCCAGAGTCCATACATACATCCCCACGGGTCATATCGCGCCTCGACTGCTCAGCGCACTCCCACGGCCATCATCCATCAGCTGCTCCTACGTCAGGAGGAGGAATATCATCCTCACCTGGGTCAACGTAACCTATAACGTCACCTACACCATACAGACACATATGAGATATTGAAATCTCAGTAAGCTACGTAAATGAAGATGCATGCGTGCGTATGCCATTCATAAAACGTGCAGATTACAGATTCATATTCAGATACATTTTCATTCTTTTTCATTACGTCACAGACAAATTGTTACCGAGATATCAGCCCTCTAAATGGAAAGGATACATCCCGCGGTCGGACTACCACTTTCGATTTAGAGGAAGGGGGTACATGCTCACAAACCCTACAGCCATGCCTGAGCCCCACCTCGCGTAACCAGATACAGATACAGATACAGATTACGTACATTAATTACAGAGGTTCATTTCTTTCCTTAAAACACGTGCGGAAATCCATTTTCTATGACATTTGAAATACGTGATGCATGAACAGTTAATCAGCGGAAAGTAAACAAACAGCATACATATCAACAAGACAATACAACATAACCTATAAACAACCAACCTAACTACCCAACCTAAACAACGTAAAGCAAGGAACCCTCAAGGATCCTTGATACGACGACGAGGTATGGTGTAGACCTTTCGGTCAAGCAAGTCACGAGAACTTACCTTGAGCGCGCTGGATCTCAAGCTTCGTCCACTGGAGTCGCTTGTCTGAGGAAAACACGATATCCACCGTTAAAACCAATTTGAATTATAAACGTTCAAATTATAAAATCCTCAACTAATGAATTTCCTAAATTCCAACTTAGCTAATTAGAGCATTTAGAACGTCAATTAAGGCTCGATAATCCGAAATCTCAATTAACGAGTTTTTCTCAAAAAAACCCGGAAATTTACCAATTTTTAACTTTTTCACAAATTGATTTTTCTTCGTCCAATAACGTCAACTACGTTCAATACATACTTAATCACGGCTAACCTATTAATTACGAGCCCTAATTCGACATTTTTATCGAAACCCTAATCGAAACCCTAACGTTAAATCGACCTAAAACTTGGAATTTAACGCTCAAAGACCGAAGCTACTTACCGAGGGTAGCGAGAGGAGAAGAAACCGTGAAGAAATCGGAACGAACGGAGGTCGGACGGAGGTCGGAATGTTGGAAGTCGTCGGCGGCCGAGAGAGGAGAAGCTCTCTGGTTTCGTGGGCGGCAGAGAAGAAAAGATAGAAGTGAGGGAAAGAGAGAAAATTTAGGTTATTTAATAATTTGATTTGGCAAATTACCAAATTGCCCTTAGCTCTTATTTCTATTTTGTTTCGTCCTTCGGTTCGTTAATCGTCCAACTATTCGGATTCTCGAAAGTTCCATATTTTGCCAATAACTTTTATTCATTGCCAGGGATTTATTAAAACTGTCCGTTCGCGATTCGGACCTCGTTTACTATTTTTACGAGAACGTCTTTTACATTACGAAAAGTGTATTTACTCGGAATATCGTGTTTGATCTCTGAAAATTCCCGTAAATTCATTAAAATTCTTATTATTCGATAGAATCGTAATGACGTTTTCTTTTTGTGAAACGGACCTGGTTTGACATATTTACCAAAAATACCACTATATAATAAAATACGAATATAATATAATATATCCAAAAACCCGTACAAGCCGGATATTACAATAATTGTAACGACCCCGACCCGGCCAGGGCCGCAACGGAGTTGCCGTAACGTAGACTTAACATAAGACCTCAACATTTCTTATAAGAAGTTCTCCCATACCTTTACCGATATATATATATTTTTATCACATTCTAACTAATGGAGAATCATTCAATTAAAGCTGGCAACAATCGGCCAGTGAGGGAGAGAAAATTCGGCCAAACAAAAAAGTATCGTAGGCGAGTTATTAACATTCAATTCCTCTCGGGTTTCTACTAATTGAGAACCGGCCGACATTAACATACTCAAAATCTGACGACGAAAACGTCCTCAGAATCTGCCGGCGATAACATACTCGGAATTGGGCTACGTTACTGTTCCCAGACTTCGACGATATTATCGTCTCCGAAATACCCAGACCTATTCGTCCACAGACCATCGTCCACAGACTACTTAAACATACCGTCCACACCGACTACTTAACGTACTCGTCCACACAGACTCATTCGTCCACGTGACTTATCGTCCACACAGACTACTTAACTTACTCATCCACGCAGACTACTTAACGTACTCGTCCACACAGACTCATTCGTCCACGTGACTTATCGTCCACACAGACTACTTAACTTATTCGTCCACGCAGACTACTTCGTCTACGTGACTTATCGTCCACACAGACTACTTAACTTACTCGTCCACACAGACTAGTTCGTCTACGTGACCCTCTTAAACCCCCACGTGACAGTGGACGATAACTTCTACCGAACACGTCTAACTCACAGAGATAGACTGCATGGATCGTTCAAAAAACCAAACTAATCCTTACGGTAAGAAAACTTAAAATCGTCCAATACCGTCTCACATAACTCACAGAACCATCACCAAATGTAAACATGAAATTTTCCTAAACCATCACCAAACGAATACTTTTATAAAATCATTAAAAATGACATAACTCCAAGTCTAAATCTACTATACAATTTCAAAATATCAGACTCTTCTGTAATTCCTAAAATTTCATCGCATCCAAGAAAAATCAATCCTTTTCACACCTTACTACCACAAAACACTCGGAGCATGCCCACGGTCAATCCACAGCCAAAACACGCCCCGTCGCCACAAGCCCCAACCACCGACTATCTACACATGATCATCGGGAGGAGGTTCCTTACCTTCGTGCTCGTCACCTACATCATACGATAATCACATTAAGCCTAAAGCTCAGTAAGGAGGTGCACTGTCCATGAGTAATAACAATGCATGGTTTATCAAAACATGTTCATTTCTTTAATTTACTTAACATATAAGAGTAAGTTTAGGCATGAGTAGCCCCAGTCACCACCCCGTCTACCCCGTAGACCGCACTTGCCCTGAGTTACCATTTGGGTGTAATTGTCCTTCCATGAGTTGCTATTTACGCGTGCCCTGGGCCCTACTCATCCTCAAACCTTACTCATCATCACATACTTTACAACGTTTACTTGAAATCATGCATGTAAAATATTCTGTGTGTTTTTCTTTTGAGAAGACATGATGCATGAAGATCTGATCATGACATACCATCAAAACAATTCATGAATGTGTTTAAACACACTTAACTCGTAAAACAAACCTAACACACGGTTACTAACCAACAACCTAAACTACCCGACTCGTTTCAGCTCCACAATCAGAAAACAACATCTAAACACATAAATCTTAACATCGATACAATGTAGGGCCTTAAGGGCCGGAAACCTAACACCCACTTACCTGACCTCCTAGCTATGCCGAGCACCGTCCTTTGAAGGCTTGGGTTACCTAAGGCATGTTGATAACACGTCATTAGTATCAGTCCTAAATAATCAAATTCAAAACTAATTGAAACCCTAAGCTAAGACAATTCATCATTTACTTAACTCTATTAACGGTGTTTTACAACTTCCAACACCAAAACTTAACCCTAAATAATCAACCAAACATCATTAGTTCCTTCTACTTATCCAAATATCCACCAAAGCATCATCAATGGGCAATACAATCGCTATCCTATCGATTTCTCACAATCTGGAAATTTTTCATGTAACCCTAAACCAAAATCAGCTCTATTACAACTACTAAACATATCCAATGTATAGAACTTACTTAGAGTAGTTATTTGGGGAAGACCGTGAAGAAAATCGCTGGAATCGCAGGAGAACGATCAGAGGAATAGAAAACGTAGAGGGGAGGAATGACTCTTCGCCAGAGGGGAGGGGGGTTTCGCGATGGGGAAAAGAGAAAGTGAAAGACTACGAGTGGAAATTTTCTAGTTTTTATTCTAAATTTTACTTAATAACTTACTTAAATCCCCTTAGTTAAATCCTTTGCTTCGTTCATAATTTTGTCTATCGATTTGATTTCTCCCAACATTTCTTATTTCTACAAATATTCCCATTTATTCCTAAGGTTATAACAAAACTTCCTGTTCACCAATCGGATTTAATTTACTATTCTAAAACTCAAAACCATGATCGAAATTTTTGGGCGTTACAGTTCTTCATTAACGGATATTATAAGAATAATATAATTTCATCTTGTGCAGTCCTATATAATCATATTATATAAAATACAATCACTTTATGTCACTACATATATAGTCTTGATTTGACTATACGTTCTCAATGAAGTGAACTGTATTTATGACTTTATTAATTTGAAGATCATTTACTTCAAATAGAAGTCATGGACTATTATGATTATTTATTTTTAAATTTAAACCCACATATATCAATATATATGTAAATTTAAAATTGCACAAATAATCAAGGATTTTTCTTTGAATTTATAAAGCATATCTAATAATACAAACATAAAAATTAATTATTTAATTTATTTATTAATTATAGCAATAAAAATGTTCATAACATTTGCTTGTTGGGCACATTATTCCCAACAATCTCCCACTTGCCCTAAAGCAAATGAGACATGTCTCTAATCCCAAATCTTTCAAGATGTTTATCAAAACTCTTTGGAGACAACGTCTTGGTGAAGGGATTTGCAAGATTCTTTGTGGTTGGAATCTTCAAAACGGCGACGTCTCCACGTTGCACGATCTCTCTAATTAGATGATATTTTCTTTCTATATGCTTTGATCTTTTGTGGCTTCTCGGTTCTTTAGAATTCGCCACTACACCACTATTATCACAATAAAGTGTGAGTGGTTTATTCATATCTGGAACAACTTCTAGATCACTAAAGAACTTGCGGAGCCAAACAGCTTCTTTAGCTGCTTCTGAAGCAGCTATGTACTCAGCTTTCATAGTCGAGTCAGAAACTCCTCCTTGTTTGGTACTTCTCCAAACAATGGCTCCACCACTAAGAGTAAATACTGATCCAGATATCGACTTTCGATCATCTATATCAGGTTGAAAATCAGAATCCGTATATCCTGTAGGAATCAAATCCCTACCAGAATATACAAGCATATAATTTCTCGTTTTCCTAAGATACCTGAGAATGTGCTTGACTGCTAACCAGTGATCTAATCCTAGATTAGACTAAAAACAGCTAACTATCTCTACAGCATAGCAAATGTCAGGTCTTGTGCATAACATAGCATACATCAAGCTACCAACTGCTGATGCATATGGATACCGTCTCATATCCTCTTTTTTTTGAGGCGTGCCAAGACACTGCTTCTTAGAAAGAGTAACTCCATGACGGGAAGGTAAATTACCCTTCTTAGAGTTCTGCATTGAATATCTGATGAGCATCTTGTCAATATACAATGCCTGAGACAAGACTAACAACTTATTCTTGCGATCTCTAAATAGATGAATCCTAAGAATATAGCTCGCTTCTCCCAAATCTTTCATTTGGAATTGCTTAGCCAACAAAGCTTTTATGTCTGATAATAATCCTACATTATTCCCAATAAGTAGAATGTCATCAACATAAAGAATCAGAAAAACCACTTGTTTCTCCTTGAAGAGCTTGTATACACAAGACTCATCAAGACATTGCACAAATCCATAAGATTCGATCGCGTCATCAAATCTCATATTCCATGACCTGGATGCTTGCTTTGAGTCAATAAATAGACCTATGCAATTTACGAACATTTTGTATTGCATCCTGTGCTATGAAACCCTCTTGCTGCTCCATGTAAATTGTCTCCTCAAGATGGCCATTCAAAAAGGCTGTCTTGATGTTCATCTGCTAAATCTCATAATCATAATGAGCAGCTATGGAAAGCAGAATACGAATAGACTTAAGCATTGCTACTGGTGAGAAGGTTTCTTCATAGTTAATCCCTTTCTTTTGGGTATAACCCTTAGCCACCAGTCTAGCTTTGAATGTCTCTACATTCCCGTCTATTCTAATTTTCCTCTTGTAGATCCATTTACACCCAATGGGTTTCACCCCTTCAGGTAAATCTATAAGATCCCAGACTGAGTTGGAATACATAGATTCCATTTCAAGTTTCATAGCTTCAAGCCATGCATCTTTGTCAGAGTCTTCCATTGCACATCTATATGTCAATGGATCATCATTCCCATCATCGGTGATAACAACTCGTGCTTCACCATCGTGTCGATATTGAGATGGTAGTCGCACTACCCTAAAACTAAAGTTGACGACAGCCCCTCTTTTGGCACTCCCAACTGATGAAGGGAGATTTAGTGTTTATTGTGACGCATCCAAAGATGGTGTGGGATTTGTTCTAATGCAAGAAGGCAAGGTTGTGGCATATGCCTTCAGGCAGTTGAAGAGTTATGAGCAGAATTACCCCACTCACGATTTGGAATTATCCGCGATTGTCTTTGCATTAAAGATTTGGAGACATTATCTGTATGGTCAGTAGTGTGAGGTTTTTTCTGACCATAAGAGCCTGAAATACCTTTTTACTCAAAAGGAATTAAACATGAGACAAAGACGTTGGTTAGAGTTCGTTAAAGATTATGACTTTGAAATTAAGTATCACCCGAGTAAGGCTAATGCTGTAGCCGATACATTAAGCAGAATGTCAAAGACAATGCAACCTGTTGTGTCAACCATGTCATTACCCTTGAAGGTTGAGATTAAGAAATTCGAGTTGGAGATAGTTCCAGAGTTATCAGCATTGCTTTCAGCATTATCTATTTGACCAACTATTTTGGATAAGATTAAAGAGGCGCAGCAAAAGGATTCAAAGGAGAAGAGTATCATAGTGAGTAAGTTGAAGGACGCCTCCTCTGAGTTCAGTCTCTCCAATGATGGTATTTTGAAGTTTAGGAATCGATGGTATGTTTCAAGTGATGAAGAATTACGTAGGTTGATCTTGGCCAAGGCGCACTCGTCTCCTTTTTTTGTACGCCCTGGCAATACCAAGATGTATCGGGACTTAAAGTTACTTTATTGGTGGCCAAATTTGAAGAGGGATGTTGCCAAGTATGTGGAGTCGTGTTTGGTACGCCAACAAGTTAAGGCAGAGCATCAACGTCCAGGAGGTACCCTTCAACCCTTACCGATCCCCGAATGGAAGTGGGAAAACATTTCCATGGATTTTGTTGTAGGATTACCTAAGACAACTAAAGGTCATGATAGCATCTGGGTTGTGGTTGACAACATGACAAAATCAGCTCACTTCCTACCTGTAAAGACAACTTACACGATGGAACAGCTTGCTAACCTGTATGTTCAGGAAATTATTAGAATGCTTAGGATTTCGATATCCATTGTCTCCGATCGTGATCCCAGGTTCACCTCGAGGTTTTGGCAAAGTCTTCAAGGCACATTTGGAACAAAATTATCCCTCGGCACTGCTTTTCACCTCAAACTGATGGACAATCCGAACGGACAATTCAGACACTCTATGATATGTTAAGGGCGTGTGTGCTGGATTTCCAGGCAACTTAGAGTCGTTGCCTGCCATTGGTTGAATTCTCCTACAACAATAGTTTCCAGTCCACCATTGGTATGGCACCATACGAAGCACTATATGGCAGGAAATGCAGATCACCCTTATATTGCGATGAAGTTGGCGAAACAAAACTCCTAGGTCCCGAAATTTTGCAGTTGATGTCAAAAAAGATCGCCATTATTAGGAAAAGGATGATGACAGCACAAAGCTGACAGAAGAGTTATGCTGACCAAAGAAGGAGAGATCTTTAGTTTGCAGTCAGTGACGAAGTCTTCTTAAAGGTTTCACCGTTTAGAGGAGTTTTAAGATTCGGCAAGAAGGGAAAGCTCAATCCACGATTCATTGGACCATTCCCTGTCTTGGCAAGGATTGGCAGTACAACTTATAAGTTGCAATTACCTCCATCACTAGAAAAGGTTCATAATGTTTTTCATGTGTCGATGCTAAGAAAATGTATATGTGATCCGACACAGGTTGTTAAGCCAACAGAAATCGAAATTGAGCCGACACTAATGTATGAAGAGAAACCTGTTCGAATTTTGGAGTCTACAGTTAAGACTCTACGGAATAAAGAAATTCCACTAGTGAAAGTTTTGTGGACGAATCATGGCATTGAAGAAGCCACATGGGAGCGACAGCAGGACATGTTGATCAAATATCCTGAGCTCTTTGTTTGATCAATTTTCGAGGACGAAAATTTTGTTTAAGGAGTGGTGGATGTAATACCCGACAATTTCGGCCAGGTAATTTTCTTAACTGATTTAACTGTCATCTTTTATCGACCTTTTTATTTTAAATTAATGCTTGATTTATTGAATTTCAAGTGCTGTGAAACTAGGTTGGGTGGCAAAATTGTAATTAAGATGGATTTTAATTAGTATAAATAGGAAATGAAAATCCTTAAACCTAATTAAAACCTCACTGTAGCCGACATTCCTCTCTTGGCGATCTTTCTTTTTCTCTAGAGCTCTCCCTCCCCCTCTCTCTCTCAGCCAGCTACTTCTCCATCGTCAATCGATTCTTCAGTCTCCACCCCGACAATCCACGCTCTAGGTAAGACTTAGTGTAATACCCAACTGTACGAAATATTAGTATTTTAATGTAAATGGTATTTTTGTAAATATGTCAAATCAAGTCCATTTTGCGAAAAGAAAGCGTTATTATGTTCCTAATAATTAATAAGGATTTTAAGATAAATTGCAGGAATTTTAGAAGCTTAACGCTAATTTTACAAAAATTACGCTTATCGTAATATAAAGGATAAATTGGTAAAAATAGTAATTGAGGTCCGAATTGCGAACGGACAGTTTTAATAGAACCCTGGTAATAAGTTGGATTTATTGGCAAAATAAGGAGATTTGGAGAAACTGAATCGTTAGACAATTAACGAAACGAAAGACGAAACAAATAGAAAATCAAAGAAATTGTAAAATAGTAATTTGCCAAGTCAATATTATAAAAATATTGAAAACTTTCTTCTTCCTCACGACTTCATTTTCTTCTCCCTGTGATTCTCCTTCCTCCGGCGTTCTCTCACGGCGACCTCCATTTTCGACGACCATTGCTCCTCCGTTCGTCTCGTTTTCTTCGCGATTTCTTCTCCAAACTCGACCCTAGGTACGATTCTAAGGTTTTAGCAAAGTTTATTTCGGTTTTTACAGAGTTTAAACGACTAGGGTTTGTTTAGGGTTTTGTGAAAAACGTGGTTTAGGGCTAGAAATCGATAGGTTTACCTTAGTTGTGAATATAATGGACGTATTGAACGTTATTGGACAAAGTTAAGTCGATTTATGAGAAATGTTAAAGTTTGAGAATTTTGGGGTTTTTCGAAAAAAAACTTGTTAATGGAAATTTTGAGGTTTCGAGCGTGGAATGCTCGATAAAATGCTTTGATGAATCAAATTAGGGCTTTAAGGAATTTCCTTAGTTAAGGTTTCGTTAAATTTGGACGTTTAATAGTTTAAACTCGTTTTAACGACAAAAATGTGAAATTTGCCTTAGGTGAACAACGCTCGTGGACGGAGCTTGGATTTCAACAGACACGAGGTAAGTTCTCGTGACTTACTATGGCCTATTGGCCTACACCGTACGTCGAAGCCGTCTCGAGGAGTTTTGGTGACGCGTTTTTTTACATTGCTTTTGTTGGGTAGTTAGGTTTAGTTGTTTTATAGGTTATGTTTTTAATTGCTTTTATTGTCTTGATGGTACGTATGATGCATGTTTAAATTATGTTATAAATTGTTCACGCATCACGTATTTTAAAAGAGCATGAAAATGAATTTCCGCACTGTGTTCTAAAGAAAATGACGATGTGGCCTGAAAGGGGGCTATTGATCTATTGTGTGGATCGATTACGGGTCTGTCACAAGAACACATCTAATATGGATCGATGTATGTTTATGGTCATGCGAGGTGGGGCTTAGGCACAGCTTTGCGTGTTGCAAGCGTGTCCCCCCCTCCTCTAGGTGGAAAGGGTAGTTCAACCGCAGGATATGCCCTCTCTATTTAGGGTATTGAGATCTCGATGACAACCTATGTAAAGATAAGAAAATATTGCATGATTTATGAACTCATATGCACAGCATGCACTTGCATTTACGTAGAGATTGCCGAGATTTTTATCTCATAGATTGTCTGTATGGTGTAGGTGATCTTGACTTAGGTGAGGACAAGATCCCTCCACCCGAGGAGTGATGCAGTTGACGGAGGATGGCTCGTGGGAGGGTGTGCTGCGCAGTCGATGCTTAAACCTGACCCGTGGGGATATACGTATGTATTTTGAGGGTATTGGGATGTTTTGGGCAGATGATAGACTGAAATGAATAATTGTATAGTTAAAATATTTTAGGATGTTTGATTCTGATTAGTTGATAGGTTACGTTTTGAGGTTTTTAAATGTTTTGGTACATTGAATTTATAAAACATTTTGTTAAGATTTCTGTTGAGATTTACGAACTTCTTGGTGGTTTTAGCAGAAGGAAATATTTGGTTTTCAAACAGATCCACGCAGTTCGTTTTCATAAAATTGTATTTGGTTTTAATTTTTTTTGAGTTGTTTATTTGGTCGATGAAATGAAGTGATGTTGAAGTGTTTTTAGTTTGTGATTTGGGTTTAAATAGGTGTTTATGTTATGTGCAAGAGAGAAGAGAAGAAAAGGAGTAGAGTGAATGAAGTGAAAAGGGAAAGAAAGAAAGAAGAAAATGGGGGTGGCAGAGGGGTTGGCGACCGATCGCCAAGAGGGGCGATCGGTCACCAAGTGATCGCCACGCTATGGAAAATTTCCAGAGCGTGTGGCGATCGATCGCCTGGTGAACGATGATGAGGCGATCATTCACCGTTTTGAGGGGCGAATGTTCGCCCCTCTTGTTTTTGCATATGGCGATTGATCGCCCCTCATTTTTAGGAACAAACTTCTCATTTTGCCCTCCGCCGATTGTTATTTAGTTTTTAATTGTTTTAAATTATTTTATAATTGTTTTAAGTTTTGTTTTAAATAGTTTATAAACATAGACTACATCGATTTCAATTTCGATTTCGATTTCGACATTAAAAGTTTTATTTCCGCTAAAACGCTATGCTTAAAGTTTTAAGTGTAAGTATAAAAATATAATACAGGAAAATTAGGTACAGTGTTAGGGACGCTACAACTTATGGTATCAGAGACCCTGGGTTTTAAAAACGGTTCTGCAAACTGCTCGACTGCACAGCCACTACGCGGACATCCTGCATAAACTGTAAGTATGTTTATATGTTTTCTTTAAGTTTGGTTTCTTGGAATTGTGTGCTTTTAACCTTTATAGGAATTATATAAATATGGTGCGTCGAGGAAACGATCGAGACGATAGAGACGATACGATAGACACCCTTAAGGACTTTATTACCCAACAGTCTCAACATATGGAGCGTCAGGCCCAACAAATAGAGCGGCAATCCAAGGAACTTGGCACCTTAATCGACCGTGAAGGTGCTAGAGCCCGGAAGACAGTGACTCAGGGTAATCGAGGATTGGAGATATTTCAGAGACTCCAACCTCCGGTATTCAACGGACAGTCTACGGATCTCTCTTCAGCAGAGGAGTGGATTCGAACCATGGAAGACATGCTGGCCTATGCAAGCTGTAGCACCCGGTTCTATTAAACCAATTTCTAATCCGTTATTTAATAGTAAGCATGTTGTGGAGAAAATTTAGGAAAAGTATTAATTAGGTTAATGAGTGACTAAATAAGGGCATAGTTGTAAATTGAGAACTTATAATGGATAACCTATTTAAGGAAAGAGGCTTTGTGATTAAATGCACTGTAGCCGCCACTCTTTCCCTACTCTCCTCTCTCAGTTTTCAGCTCAAGCAGTAGAGCTCTCTAGGGGATTTTCTTGCTCGATTCTCTTTCAACTTAGGTACGTTTTTCCTCATTCTCTTGCGTTTTAGCAGTTAGATAAATGAGGGAGTACAATGTGAGGATTTCAAAGATGCTGTTGATGAGAGTAGGTTCGGGTTCTTGGGGAATAAATGGGAATGTGCAAGCAGTAGAGTTCCAAACAGGTTTCCTTGTTCCTCTGGTTAATTTTTGGTAAAGTTTAGCGAAGGTTTGATTGATGTTCTGTTATGAACTTAGGTGAGCGAACTTCTAAGGTAGCTTACAGCCGAGCGATTTCCAGGTGTGACATCCCTAACACTGTACTCGATTTTCCCACATTATATATTTTGCTTTTATCTTTATAGCCTAATATGAACTCTAGGCGGAATTCTAAATCGAAATCGAAATCGTTAATGTTACGAAAAACAATTTGGAAACCATATTTTTAACACCACTTAGATAAACTTTAAAACAATTAAAATGAAACAATTAAAATAGTTAAAACTCCTTCCTCTTTCTTTTCCTTTCCTGTATACACACTTAAATATGCCCAATTTCTTCCACAATCAACACTAACATCACACTTGACAATACAACTTAACATCAAGCACCCAATACTCATACGTCTTCCGAAATACCACCCCTAAACCGACTCGAAACACAACTATAACAAAGTACAATTTCACGAAAATAAATTGCGTGCTTCCGTTTGAAAGTTTAACATATCCTCCTGTTTTAAAATTACAAAACAGTTCCAAAACGTTTAAAACATTAATATATAACCTATCAACTATCCAGAGCCAAGCATCCTAAAATGTTCTAACAGTGCAATTATCCATTTTAATTCACCATCAACCAGAAAATTCCTAAATAAACCTCAAAACATTAAACCATGAATCCCACGGGTCAAAATGCACCTCGACTGCACCAGCACACCACCGCAAGCCATCCTCCGTCAACTGCATCACTCCTCAGGTGGAGGGACCTCGTCCTCGCCTATGTCGAAGTCACCTACACCATACAGACACACTATGAGCTAAAGGCTCAGTAAATTCTACGTAAATGCAGATGCGTGCAGTGCATATGGAGTTCAAAAATCATGCATAACATACAGAGCGTCGCAGACAGTATATCACCGAGATCTCATCCCCCTAACCGAAGGGGGCCCATCCATCGGTCGGACTACCCCGTGCGGTTAGAGGAGGGGGGTACACGCTTACAACACGTACAGCCGTGCCTGAGCCCCACCTCGCGTGACCAGATAACAGATTACGTTCATTAATTACAGTACATGAGATGTGGTATCGGCCAGACCCTTAATCGGCCCGCACGATAGATCAATAGGCCCAAATTTCTGAGCCACATTGATTTTCTGAAAACATTGTGCGGAAATTCATTTTCATGCCAAGTTAAAATACGTGATGCATGAACAGTTCAATATAAACGTAAACAAACAAGCATGCGTACCATCAAGACTGTAAATGAAATAACCTACAAAACGTTTAAACCTAACTATCCAACCAAAGCAATTTAAAACAAACAATCCACTAAGATCCTCGACGCGACATCGAAGTACGGTGTAGGCCAATCGGCCAGAGTAAGTCACGAGAACTTACCTGTCGTCTGTAGCTCGCGGGTTTTTGGCACCTCACGTCACATATGGCTCGACCTATGACAAACATTCAAGCTTCATTAAAATCAAGCCAACATTCACCAATTACTCTCAAATTACTATTTCTAGCCTAATCCAATTAAACCCTAACTAAACGGGCCACTAATTTGGGTTCGGTAAAAACCAACTCAAAACTTCGAATGCGCGTAACTTTTGCGTCGGATATCGGAATCGAACGATTCTAGCGGCCACGTACTCCTCTAATAACCTATTTCAATCTGCCAAAATGAATTTAAAAACAAACAACTCTAGCTAGGTCAAAAATCCAAAAACCCGAATCTGCCCTAAGCCGGGAATTTCACCATTTTCGGTTTTCCATTAATTCTCGTCAATTTCTTCACCAATCGACTACATATACACTCAATTAGCAATATCTAACCAATGTGGTGAGCGTTTTCGTCGGCTCCGACCCCCGGTGTTTAATGGCCGAGTCTCGAACCCCGTTTATGCTGAGGAGTGGATCCAAACTATTGAGGACATGTTTAAGTATGTCAAAGTGGACGAGGAGGATAAGATCACGTGTGCTGTTTTCCATCTTGCATTGGATGCAAGGCATTGGTGGAACTCAATTCAGAGCACTACAAATGCGGAAACTATGACTTGGGCGTGGTTCAAGATGGCTTTTTATGACAAGTACTTTAGCCGAGTAGTTCGGGCTAGCAAAAAGATGAAGTTTATGCAACTGCGCCAAACTGGTTCTGTGGCTGACTATATCTGTAAGTTTGAGGTCTTGTCCAGGTTTGCACCCTGTTTGGTGGACGATGAGGAAGATAAGATCCACCAGTTTGTCCATGGATTGAAACTGAGCCTCTTCCAGGGAGTGAAGACTGCAGGGATCCATAACATACCATATTCTGAAGTGGCTGCTAAGGCTTTGGAATTGGAGGAGGTTGAGTTAACAGTACAAGGACAACGTGAACCACCAAGGAAGTTCGTCAAGGATACTCAACCAACACCGCGATAGAACAAAGGTTGGCAGCCACAACAGAACAGGGGACCACAACAACAGCAGAGAGGTATGAAGAGACCCTTCAATCCAAATGACGATCAAGGAAAAGGAAAGCGACCTCTAGCTCCCCTATGCTCCAACTACCAGAAGAACCACCATGGCAAGTGCAAGCTACACTCTGGTCGTTGCTACAGATGCGACAAGGTTGGACATGTAGTCAGAGACTGCCCCATGCCACCAGACCCTAATCGAGCAAAAATAGCACCCAGAGTCTTTGCTATGATGGAGGATGAAGATGCTGTGCAGCATACAGTCATAACAGGTACAATTATGATTTGTGGTATTCCTGCCTACACACTTATAGACACGAGGGCCACCCACTCATTTATAGCAACTCTGTTTGTCTGTAAGCATAAGTTAGGATACTTACCAACTGATAGGCCATATAGTATCATGTTACCGTCAGGGAAATCCTTACATTCTGAACAGATAGTTAAGGGTGACATTACGTCCTTAGAAGATAAAAAGTTATATGTAGAGCTGATTGTAATTGACATGAAGGGATATGAAGTTATATTAGAAATGGATTGGTTATCCAGACATTATGCCACGATAAGTTGTAGGTCTGGATTAGTTGAGTTTCGACCCCTAAATGGAGATCGGTATACCTTCCAAGCTATCCAAAAAATAAGTAAAATACCGATTATATCCTCACTAGAGACTCAACGGTTATCGAAAGATGGCTGTGAGAGTTATCTAGCTAGTGTAATCGATAATCGGGTAAAGAATAAAGTAGAACTTCAAGATATTTCCATAGTTAAAGAGTTTCCTAAAGTATTTATGGATGACTTGCTTGGATTACCACCTGATAGAGAAGTTGAATTTGTAATCTATACATATCCCGAGGCATTACCTATATCCAAGAACCCTTACCGCATGGCACCGGTTGAGCTGAAGGAATTAAAGGTCCAACTGCATGAATTAGTAGACAAAGGATTTATACGCTCTAGCAGTTCCCCCTGGGGTGCAACTGTCTTATTTGTTAAGAAGAAAGACGGTTCTCTTAGAATGTGCATAGATTACAGAGAACTGAATAAGTTGACAATTAAGAACAAGTACCCCTTGCCCTGGATTGATGACCTGTTTGACAAATGACAAGGAGTTAAAGTATTTTCAAAGATTGACTTACGTTCGGGCCATTACCAATTGAAGGTTAAGGAGAGTGATATACCTAAGACAGCCTTCAGGACCCGTTATGGACATTATGAATTCCTTGTAATGTCGTTTGGGTTAACCAATGCACTTACAGCCTTTATGGACCTGAGGAATCGAGTGTTTCGTGATTACTTGGACAAGTTTGTAATTGTATTCATAGATGATATCATAATTTACTCACGGACTAAAGCTGACCACGAGGAACACTTAAAAGTAGGGCGATCGATCGCCCCTCTTGATCACGCTCTGGAAGAACTTCCAGAGCGTGTGCCGTGCGATCGCCTGGAGAGGCGATCGCTGGACAAAAATTGGCAATCATTGTGGGCGATCGATCGCCCCTTTACATTTTGGGACAATGTCCCTTTTTGCCCTCCGCTTTGATTTTAATTATTTAAAGTGATTTTAATAGTTATATTTCAATTGTTTAGTATTTGTCTTAAGTATTGTTTAAAAAGTTTAACAACTTAGATTTAATTTATTTTTTCAAACAATGTTAACTATTTTGATTTTAGTTAAGTTCCGTTCAAACTGTAATTAAAATGAAAAATTTTATACGGTAAAAATTAGGATACGGGTAAGGGTCGTTACATATAGAGACCTAAGACAACACTTCTGGTGGTCGAACATGAAGATAGAAATTGCCAGGTATGTGGAAACCTGCCTGGTTTGTCAACAGGTTAAGGCGAAACACCGAAGGCCAGCCGGAACCTTACAGCCACTGTCGATTCCGAAGTGGAAATGGGAGCAGATCTCCATGGATTTCGTAGTTGGACTCCCGAGAACGACGAAAGGGCACGATGGCATCTGGGTGATAGTGGACCGTTTGACAAAGTCGGCCCACTTTTTATCAGTGAAGATGACCTATTCTATGGATCAGCTTGCCGAGCTGTATGTGCAGAAGATCGTCAGATTACACGGAGTACCCATTTCGATTGTCTCTGATAGAGATGCCAGGTTTACTTCAAAGTTCTGGAAGAGTCTGCATAAGGCGATGGAAACTCAGATAAATTTCAGCACTGCGTTTCATCCTCAGAATGACGGACATACAAAAAGAACAAATCAGATTCTTGAGGATATGCTTAGAGCTTGCGTGCTGGAGTTTCAGGGCTCGTGGAGCCGATATTTACCATTGATTGAGTTCTCGTACAACAACAGCTTCCAGGCTACAATTGGCATGGCTCCGTACGAGGCGTTGTATGGTTGGAAATGCAGGTCTCCGCTATATTGGGATGAAGTCGGCGAGGCTAGCGTAGTTGGCCTAGATGTTTTTACAGCAAACAGCGGAGAAGATCGCTGTTATCAGACAACGTATCGAGGTAGCACAAAGCCGCCAAAAGAGTTATGCTGACACTAGACGGAGGGACTTGGAGTTCGATGAGGGTGATGAGGTTTATCTTAAAATTTCTCCGTTTAAGGGCTTTATGCGGTTCAGAAGAAGAGGCAAGTTTCACCCTCGTTATGTGGGCCTTTTCCTATTTCGAAGAGGATTGGGACTATGGCATACAGGTTACGGCTTCTGGCATCCATGGAAGGCATTCACGATGTGTTTCATGTGTCCATGCTCAGAAAATTTGTACGTGATCCATCACACGTCATTGAGACAAGAGAGATCGAGGTGCAACAAACACTAACCTACGTTGAAAAGCCAGTACGAATTTTAGAGTCCTCCATCTAGGTGTTGCGTAATAAGGAGATCCCACTGGTAAATGTCCTATGGCGGAATCACGATGTAGAGGAAGCTGCTTGGGAGTTGCAGCAGGATATGATGTCGAAGTATCATGAACTTTTTGTATAATCAAATTTTGAGGACAAAATTTTAATTAAGGTGGATTGAATGTAACACCCGATTTTATGGGATTTTATTATACCAATATATAATGATATTTTGTAAATATGTCAAATTAAGTCCGTTTTGCGAACGCAAAGTCTTAATGGAGCCATAATAATAAATTGGAATTTATGGTGAAATAAGGAAATTTGGAGGAACCGAATCGTTAACTAAATAACGAGATAAGTAAAGAAACAAAATAGAAAATCAATGGAGGGGCAATTAAGTAATTTTGCAAACCAAAATTTAATAAAAATCACATTTCTCTCCCTCCCTCATCATTTGCAATTCCTTCTCTGCGAAAATCACCCTCCAACGGTAATTTCCCTCCTCCCTCACGCGGCTCTCTTGTAACACCCCGTAAATTTACACTCATACTATTCTTAAAAATTATGAAAAATTTAAACTTTCGTTCATCCCGTCAAACTGAGGGAGCCAGCTAGAGGGTTCTTTCGGGAAATTCAGCCTCAACCTCATAACAGAGACTGGCAATCACAGGGACAACAACAAAGAGGTGTTAAAAGACCGTATGCGGGAAACAATGACCAGGGTAAAGGAAAGCGAGCCTCAAGCTCATATTTTATTTCCATGGTGTAGGTGATTTAGAACGAGGTGAGGAGTATTTCCCTACACCTGACGGGCCTACAGCTTGAAGGAGGATGGTCGGGGAGCAGTTGGCGTAGTCGATGCTTACCTGACCGTGGGAGCATACGTTATGTATTTTGAGGATTTTGGGATTTAAATGCATAGAAACTCTTTTTAGGATGCTTGGTATCTGGTTAGGTTAATCAAAACGTTTTTTTGATGTATTTTGAGGATTTAATTAGCTTCTGCTTTATGGAGAAGAAAAAAACGTCTAAGTGTGGAAGAAGAAGGATTTTTGGTATTTTAATTAAACTTGGCTAGCTAAATTACAAGTTTGCCCTTTGATTTAATCTTCCGTTTATCCTATTGTTCGTCTATCGGTTTGGTTTCTCTAAAGTTTCCTTATTTCACCAAAAATTTCAACTTATTACTAGGGCTTTAATAAAACTTTTAGTTCGTCAAACGGATTTAATTTGCTTTTTCTACGAATTAAATCGTTATAGGGTCAAAAACGGAAGTTCGAGCATAACACTTTCGATTTTGACTTCTAAATCTCCATATTTCTCCCAAAATTCATATTAATTATAAGGGTTCCACTAAAAGTCTCAATTAGCAAAACGGACATATTCTGATTATTTACGAAAATGTCATTGCGTGCATAAATCAAAATCCCATAAAAATCGGGTGTTACATCTCTCCTCCGGCGATTCCTCCTCCTCCGATCAACAACGATTTCTTCACGTTTTCTTCTCTAATTCCGACCCTAGGTAAGAATCTACTATTTTGGAGCTTTAGATTTCAGTTTCTATAGTTTAAACAATTAGGGTTCGTTTAGGGTTTTGTTAAAAACGTGAAATAAGGTTTGAAATCGATAGGGTTACCGTTATTATGGCTCTAATTGTCGTATTTATTATCATTGGTGAGAGTTAGTTGGATTAATGAGGTTTGTTAAGAGTTTGGTGGTTGGAGGTTTTAAAAACTCCATTAATGGAGGTTTAGAAATTCACGAGCACGAATTGCTCGATTAAAAGCCTCAACGAGTTAAATTAGAGTTTTGGAAATTTTCCTTTAACTAGAAGTTTGTAGTTTTCGAAACTCAATAGTTTAGACTCGATTTTAATGACGAATGTTGTTAATTGCCATAGGTGTACAATGCTCGTAGACGGAGCTTAAACTGCAACGGACGCGAGGTAAGTCTTCGTGACTTGTTTTGCCGATCCGGCCTACATCTTGGATGAGCTTTGTTGGTCGAGGATAATTGAAGAAATTCTTGTTTAGTGTAGGTTGGAAGGGTAGTTAGGATAATTGTGTGTTAGAACGTTTTTTTTATTAGGTTCTATGTATGGTTTGTGCTTTTCCTTACTTTTTGCTCAAATTCATGTTCATGCATCATGTTTTATGAACCGGCACGAAAAATGAATTTCTGAATTTGTTTTCATGAAAAGAAACGGCTAATGAAAAGATATGAATTGCATGTAATCCCGGTCACGTCGGGGTGGGGTTCAAACATGGCTGTCCTGAGATGAGGAGCATGTTTTCCCCCTGCAGATGGTAAGGGCTATCTAACCGTGGGATGTACCCTCTCTATCTAGTGAGTCAACCCCTGGTGACTGTAACACCCCTAATACCGTACCCATTTACCCGTATAAATTTTTCATTTCTATTTTACATTTTTAAAATAAAACTTTAAAACCTAACGTTAAAGCGGAATTGAAATCGAAACCGAAACCGGAATCGAAATCGAAGTTCGTTTGGTAAATCGTTTCAAATATAAACTAAAACTATTAATAAATAAAACTTAAAACATTTAAATATTTAATAAAAACTAAAGGAGGGGCAGAATCGGAAATGGGGCTGCCAAATAGAGGCAGCGATCGATCTCTGTAAAATACAGAGATCGATCGCTGCTGCTTGCTTGCATGCAAGCGATCGATTTCTGCTTTTCAGCAGAAATCGATCGCTGCATGCTATGCAGCGATCCTCCTTCAAACACTCCAGCACTTCAACGCACTTCACCATTCTTTCATGCTTACACTTCAACGATTTGCTCTCTGGAATCCGATTTCCAGAGAGCAAAACTTACACTTCTTCACGCCAACAATTACCATAATTTACCACCTAAATCAAATCAATTAAACTAAAACGTATTCTAAGTTCAATCGACTCGAGTCAGGCTTTGCGAAATCCGACTGCGTGGATAGCTCTAAAAACCGAGCTATCCGTAACAACCCACAAACAATTCATAACACTTAATTTAAACAACCAAACAGTTTCAGAATTTCTATAACGTTTAAATAACGGTTCTAAACCAAAACATTTCATAACGTTTATCAAAACTGTTTATACCAAAGCGTTTTACATACAATTACCAAAACGTTATCTAACCCCTATGCAGATCCAAATAACCTAAATATTCTATACAATTATCAGATCAAAACATCCCAAAATAACCCCAGAGTCCATACATACATCCCCACGGGTCATATTGCGCCTCGACTACTCAGCGCACTCCCACGAGCATCATCCATCAGCTGCTCCTACATCAGGAGGAGGAATATCATTCTCACCTGGGTCAACGTAAACTAGAACGTCACCTACACCATATAGACACATATGAGATATTGAAATCTCAGTAAGCTACGTAAATGCAGATGCATGCGTGCGTATGCCATTCAGAAATCATGCTCAGATTCAGATTACAGATACAGAATTACAGATTACAGATTCATTACGTCACAGACAGACAGAATTGTCACCGAAACCTCTACCCACTAAGCGGAGAGGGCCCATCCAGCGGTCGGACTACCCTTTCTACCTAGAGAGGGGGGGTACACGCTTGCAACACACACAGCCGTGCCTGAGCCCCATCCCGCGTGACCAGAAACAGACAGATTACGTTTATTCATTCAGATTTCGTTACAGATTTCATTTCAGATATACGTTCCTTTTCTTAAAAACACGTGCAGAAATTCATTTTCATGACTTTCGAAAACCGTGATGCATGAACAGTTCAAATCGGCAGAAAGTAAACAAACAGTTCATATCAGCAGACAATATAACATAACCTATAAACAACTAACCTAACTACCCAACCTAAACAACGTAAAACAAGGAACCCTCAAGGATCCTTGATACGACGACGAAGTATGGTGTAGAACTTTCGGTCAAGCAAGTCACGAGAACTTACCTTGAGCGCGCTGGATCTCAAGCTTCGTCCACTGGAGTCGCGTGTCTGAGGTAAAACACGATATTTGCCGTTAAAACCGAGTTAAGCTATTAAACGTCCAAATTAACAAAACCTTAACTAAAGATATTTCCTAATGCCTTAATTCGATTTATTAAGCTAATTCATCGAGCAATCGAACTTTTTCCGAAAACCCTAAAATTCTCGGATTTTTAACTTTTTCACAAATCGATTTATCTTCGTCCGATAATGTCCAATACGTTCAATACGTACTTAGTCAAGGCTAACCTATTAATTACGAGCCCTAATTCGACATTTTTATCGAAACCCTAACGTTAAATTGACCTAAACTTGGAATTTAACGCTCAAAGACCGAAGCTACATACCGAGGGTTGCGAGAGGAGAAGAAACCGTGAAGGACGGAGGAGGAACGGAGGTCGGACGGAACTCGGATTGAAGATCGGCGTCGGCGGCCGAGAGAGAAAAACACTCTCTGTTCGTGCGATCCAGAGAAGAGAAGAAAAGAAGTGAGGAAAAAGAGAGATTTGTGATGTTTAAATAAAAATTGATTTGCAAATTACCATTTTGCCCTTCTCACTTAATTCTATTCGTTTCGTCGTTCGTTTCGTTAATCGTCCAACTATTCAGATTCTCGAAAGTTCCATATTTTGCCAATAACTTCTATTCATTGCCAGGGATTTACTAAAACTGTCCGTTCGCAATTTGGACCTCGTTCGCTATTTTTACGAGAACGTCTTTTACATTACGAAAAGTGTATTTACTCGGAATGTAGTGTTTGATCTCCGAAAATTCCCGTAATTTCCTTAAAATTCTTATTATTCGTTAGAATCGTAATGACAATTTCTTTTTGTGAATCGGACCTGATTTGACATATTTACCAAAAATGCCATTAAATAAGGAAATGATAATATAACATAATATATCCAAAAATCCGTACAAGCCGGATATTACAGTGACACCTCTTGCTATGTAACTAAATAATGAAAAAGAAATTTTTTTACAAACCCCGTACGCATAACATGCATTTACATTTACGTAGATTTACTGAGTCTTTAGCTCATAGTTTATTTTTTATGGTGTAGGTGACTTCGATACAGGTGAGGACGACGTTCCTCTGCCCGATGTATAAGCAAGTCGAAGAAGAATGCTCTGGGAGCGTGCTGGCGCAGTAGACGCTATTTTGACTCGTGGGGATGTACGTAAGTATTTTGGGTTAAAAAATGGGTTGACGGGTGAATTGATAGGAGAATTGTATAGTTGAACCATTTTAAGATGCTTGGTTTCTGGATAGCAGACTTACAAATGTTTTGATGTTTTGGGAAAGCTTGTTTTGTGAACTATTTACTGAAACTGCTTGGTGACTTAAATTTCATAGGAAAATGTTTAGTTTTTAAACAGATTCACGCGGTTTGTTTTCACGAAATTTTACTACGTTTTTATATACATCTCGAGTCTATTTTTAAGTAAGATTATGAAGGATGTACGAGTGTCCGGTGACTTTATGTTGAAATGGGATGTTGTGATGTATGTAGTGTTTAGAGGTAAATTGATGAAGAAAAAGTGTGAAGTGTATGTTAAGTGTGTAGGGGATCGAAGGGAAAAGGGAGAAAAAAAGGAGGCAGCTCTTTGGATAAAAATCCAGAGAGCTTGTCGATCGATCGCTAGGGAAGGCGATCGATCGACCCTCTTTGGCTACGCTTTGGAAGAAATTCCAGAGTGTGTGCCGATCAATCGCCTGGTGAGGGCAATCGATCGGCTAAGATTGATCGCCCCTAAATTTTACTACAGTCGATCGATCGGCTGTCAAGTGGCCGATCGATCGGCTACACAATTTTTGGGCTTCTGCCCTTTTTAACCTCGAAGAACTTGGCCGATTGTTTTAATGGTTTTATTCAAATGGTTTTTAATAGTTTTCAAACTCTTCAAAATATTATTTAGATTTTTAAGGTCCAAGGTTAAGTCCAATGTGATAGAAAAAAATATTTTTACGGGAATTTAGAGGGTACGTATTTAGGGTCGCTACACCGTTTGAGTTAGATGTCTGTGGTGTCAGCATTGTGTTCTCACCACCCGATTAAGCCAGGGTGTTCGGGATTCATAGCGATTGTTCTTGACACGCGGATATCGAAGAGAAGAAGCTATGTGATATTCCTGTAGCTGTGGAGTTTTCAGAAGTTTTTTTAGACAAATTACCTGGTTTGCCTCCTGACCGAGAAATAAACTATACTATTGATGTTATTCCAGGCCCTGCACCTGTGTCTAAGAATCCTTATAGAATGGCACCGGTAGAGGTGAGAGAATTACAGGCCCAGTTGAAAGAACTAACGGATAAGGGTTTTATACGCCCAAGCATTTCTCCTAGGGGCGTTCCAGTGTTGTTTGTGAAGAGAAAGACGGCTCTTTAAGGATGTGCATGGATTACCGTGAGTTGAATAAGCTGACTATAAACAATAAGTATCCATTACCGAGGATTGATGATCTATTTGACCAGTTACAAGGAGCCACAGTATTTTCGAAGATCGATCTACATTCAGGGTACTATCAGTTGAAAGTCAAAGCCGAAGATGCACCAAAGACTGCCTTCAGAACACGTTATGGACACTATGAGTTTATGGTTATGTCTTTCGGATTGACAAATGCCCTTGCAGCATTTATGGATGTCATGAACAAGGTGCTTTGGGAGTTCTTGGATAAATTCGTGATAGTGTTTATAGACGACATTTTGATATATTCCCGAAGTGACGAAGAGCACGCAGAGCATTTGAGAGCCGTTTTGACTACCCTATAGCGGCACCAATTATATGCAAAGCTTTCTAAGTGTTAGTTTTTGCTGAATCAGGTGAATTTCTTTGGCCACGTAATTTCAAAAGAAAGTGTTTCAGTGGATCCTACTACGATTCAACCCGTAAGGGAGTGGCCTCAGCCGAAGAATGCAAGTGAAGACGAAGTTTTGTAGGCCTGGCTGGATATTATCGGAAGTTTATCGAAGGGTTTTCAATCATAGCCAAGCCTCTGATGAACTTAACGAAGAAGGAAGTGAAATATGAATGGTCTAAGGCCTGTGAAGTAAGTTTTCAGACCTTGAAGCAAAAGTTGACCACAACGCAATTATTGATTTTACCCGTTGAGGATGGTGTGTTCAGCATTTACTGTGACGCGTCCAAGGTAGGATTATGATGCGTACTGATGTAGGATGGAAAAGTCATTGCCTACGCCTCTAGGCAATTGAAAAGCTATGAACAAAATTACCCGACGCACGATTTAGAACTGGCAGCTGTAGTCTTTGCTTTAAAGATATAGAGACACTACCTCTACGGACAAAAGTTTGAAGTGTATTCGGACCATAAAAGTTTAAAGTACCTCTTTACGCAAAAAGATTTGAATATGAGGCAAAGGAGATGGTTGGAGTTCGTGAAGGATTCGACTTCGAAATCAGATACCATCCAGAAAAGGCAAACACGGTGGCTGATGCCTTGAGTAAGATGCCTAGGACCGAGCAGTCCACCTGTAACACCCGACAATGTTCGGCCAGGTATTTTCTTAACAGCTTTAACTGTCACCCCCACCATTAACCTTTACAATTTTGAATTTAAATGCCAAAGCTTAATTGATTTTATTTGTGTGATGGCAGAATTGTAAATAAGATGGATTTCAATCGATATAAATAGAAAATGGAAATCCTTAAACCTCACTAAAACCCCACTGTAGCCGACACTTTCCTTCTGCGATTTCTCATCCTCCAGAGCTCTCCCTCTCTTTGCCAACGACTCCTTTATCTGCGACAGATTCTTCAGTCTCCACCCCGACAATCCACGCTCTAGGTAAGGCTTAGACAATGTAGCTGCTGGTTAGTTACTTAGAGCTCTGTTTTCAGCTAGATTTTGAAGTTTCGGATTCTTCAATGGCAGAGTTATTGTAGTAACATTTATAATCTACGTTTAGTAATGTCATTTTCGATTTGATTCTGGACATTAAGATAACTGACTGTGTTTAGTTACTAGGTTGAATATGGGAATTTTAGGTTCTGGAAACTTGATTTACGCACATAAGTTGCTTGGCTAAAGAACTTAGAAATACATGTTAGATTCTAGGATGACTTTTGGTTAAACTTTTAGGACTTTGTTTTAACTCTGTAATGTGAAATGTTTTAGGTGAAGAAAAATCCGAGGAGAAGTGCTCAAGTTTGCTAAGGAAACCAGGTAAGTGAGTGAGTAGGATTCCCGACCTTTAGGGCCCTACATCACGAGGGTACTAAGTTAAAATTGATTATGATGTCAGAAAATTATTTGTGATATTGTCTGTATGATTATGATATGTGAGTTAG
Organism: Begonia masoniana; assembly: GCA_022432975.1. NCBI lineage: Eukaryota > Viridiplantae > Streptophyta > Magnoliopsida > Cucurbitales > Begoniaceae > Begonia > Begonia masoniana. The sequence continues at coordinate 18,900,335 of CM039510.1, forward strand.
CAACATGATTATTTGTTGAATGATTGATCTGTCCTTCTAGTCCGATGAAATAAGTGTATTCATACTCATGCTTCATGATTGTTTCCTTTTCAAGCATATGTAAATGTTTTAAGTGCATGTTTTTCCTTCATGATCAAGATATGAACACGAAACTTATGTAACAAGGATTAAGAGAGGGTTGGGGGCGGTTTGGCGTATGTCACTGTCCAAAAGGGGGACCATTAATACGGCACACAAGGGACTATGTACACTTTCACTGTCAACCCCCTTTTCGGCACAAATCCTCCCTTAATTCACATGATGTAAATGATGAACAAGAACATGATGTAAATGATGAACAAGAACTTGAGGAAAACGATGAACAAAAACAATAAAAGATCATGAACATGTGTTTTCCTTAAACTGTGTGTCACGACCCTAGTACTGTACCCATTTTTTTTAATACATCAAATAAACTCTATCGGAATTTAAACCGAAATCGGAATTACAATCTAGTTTTTAAATCACTAAAAACAAAACACAAACAAATTAATTAAATCTTAAAATTGATTAAAACAATTAAAACTAAAGGGAGGATAAAACTGTAAAATCAGACAACCAACAGGAGGGGCGATCGATCTCAAACATTTGTAGATCGATCGCTGATGCACCAAATGGACAAGGCGATCAGTCGCCCTGTGTGCCAGCAATAAGTCGCGGCATCAAAACAAGGAGAGGCGACAAGTCACCCTTCACTTCCGCGACCCGTCGCCACCCCATTCTTCTCCTTTCTTCTCTTCTATATTTCACACCAATGCTCTATGGAATCCGATTCCAGAGAGCAAAACACCATCCCCTTTTACTACAAATTTTATCTTCTATGCACATCACATTTCTTTACATTCTCATTCCATCTACATTACAGCATTAACATACATTTCACTCCGCCTATCACTAAAACCGACTCAAAGCACTTGAAACGCGTAACCGAATTTCATAAAACAAACTGCATGGATACATTTAAAACTATACTTTTCCTCCTGATTTAAAACGTCCAAGCAGTTTATAAAACAGATTTTCAAAAAGTTTAAAACCTCAAAACGTAAACCTATCAACTACCAGAACCAAGCATCCTAAAATGTCTATACAACCATCAGCCCAAAACGTCCCAAAACCCCAAAACCTATACATACATCCCCACGGGTCAGGTAAGCGTCGAATGCGCCAGCACACCACCGCAACCATCCTCCGTCAACTGGATCACTCCTCAGGTGGAGGGATCTCATCATCACCTGTTTCCTCGTAATCACCTACACCATACAGACACCTATGAGATACAAATCTCAGCAAGTCCTACGTAATTACAAATGCGTGCTATGCGTATGTAGCTCATAAAAACGTAACATTCATTTATTTAAGTCATTTACACATTTCATTTTCCTTCTCATTTTTCCTTTTCGTTTTCCTTTTCGTTTGCCTTTTCGTTTTCCTTTTCGTTTTAACTTTTCGTTTTCCTTTTCGTTTTTCCTTTTCGTTTACCATTTTCCTTTTCCCTTTTCCTTTTCCTTTTCTTTTTCCTTTTCGTTTTCCTTTTCGTTTACCATTTTCCTTTTCCTTTTCCTTTTCGTTTACCTTTTCGTTTCTCTTTTCCATTTTCTCTTTTCATTTTCTTTTTCATGAAATTGATGCTTAAACTCATTTTCGTGCCGTTTTGTAAAACAATGATGCATGACAATAAGAGCATAACATAAACATACAATGTGCGTACCATCAAAACAATAAAGCAATTAAAAACGTAACCTATGAAAGAACTATTCCTATCTACGAAACCAAAACAATTTAAGTAAACGCATCTCCAAAACTCCTCGAGACGACCTCGACGTACGGTGTAGGCCAATCGGCCAGAGAAGATCACGAGAACTTACCTCATGTCCAAAGCAGCTCAATCTCCGTCCACGAGAGTTGTTTGTCTGAGGTAAAACACAATATCTACGTTAAAACTAATTTAAGCTTCTAAACGTCCAAATTGACAAAACCTTAACTAAAGAATTTTCTTAAAACTTCTAACTTAATTATTCGAAGCATATCGATGAACAATTTACGATTGATACCTCGAAACTATAATTTACGAGTTTTTCCCTAAAACTCGAAAATTCTCAAATTTTAACATTCGTCCTAAATCAATTAAATTCGTCCAATAACGTCTAATACATTCACTATATCCTTAATTACGGCAAACCTATCAATTTCGGACTATAAATCGCGATTTTAAAACGAAACCCTAATTGTTCAAACTTCGTAAAACTCGAAATAAACGTTCTAAAACTATAGATCCATACCTAGAGCGTCGATTGGAGGAGAAAATGCAAAAAAAACGGATCGATCGGAGCACGAATCGGAGGTCGGATGTTGAATCGTCGTCAGCTGGCAGAGAGAGCTTTGCTCTCTGGTTTTCTCGCGCAGTAGGGAAGAAATGAGGAAGAAATGTGGTTTGTGTTATTTTATGAATTTAATTTGGCAAATTACCGTTTTGCCCTTCTTTTTATTTTCTATTTGTTTCGTCCTTCGTTTCATTAATTGGCTAACTATTCAGTTTCTCCAAATCTCCATATTTCACCAATAAATCCATCTTATTATTTGGGTTCTATTAAAACTGTCCGTTCGCAAATCGGACCTCGTTTACTATTTTTACTAAAACGTCCTTTATATTACGAGAAACTTAACTACTCGGAATGTAGCGTTATTACTCTGAAAAATCCCGTAAATTCCTATTAATCATTAGGATCGTAATGACGCTTTCTTTTCGTAAAACGGGCTTGATTTGACATATTTACAAAAATGCCATTATACATTAAAATAATAATATCCAGAAAAGCTGGGTATTACATTCCATCCACCTTATTTAAAATTTTGTCCTCAAAATTTGCCTTAACTTTTAGTCTTTGACATTAATGTTCCATGTCATACGGCTTTATACTTTGATTATCGTCTGTACTTACGGTTACTTACGGTCATTCTTCGTGGTTCTCAACCAAAACTCTCCACTGTATCTTCTAATATCGGCATTAAATTTGTATTTTCTACCTTCGATCTAATCATACACTTCCTTACTAAAGTATTGAGCTAGTTAAGTTCTTAAATCTCAAATCAATTTGCCTAATCTTCTCCATAACTCCGTTGGTTTCGTCTATAGTCAAAACTCATGTCGACCTAAACTTCTATATTCGCTTGGGTAACGATTCCTTGTAACTGTTTCATCCATAGGATTTCCTGGTCACCTATCTTCTTGGGTATTCCATTGACTTTTGGAGACTGTTTCGGTGCGGGTTTCCTAATTAGGTCCTCATTGTTATACTCTGCAACTATACGACTATAACACTACTTGGTCTATGTGAGTCAATCTAGGAGCTACAGTCGCTACTTACTTAGGATCCTATCTCTTTTATAAATAACATCCTATGAACGTCATACGTCATTTTAGCTATGTTGACGAACTTCCTCGTTATTTCTTTAACTGAATTCTTCATACTGTCTAAATTATGTTGGTTTGTCTAACTTAAATCTCTATTTGCTCTGAGAACGATCAAATTTCTAGATCTCATCATCGATGCGCTCTAAACTAATCATTCTAACCTAAGTCATTTATGCATTATTTTGTCTCAACTTGCCAAACATGAGTCGAATACTTGAAAATTTGCTAACTTAGCCTCACTTCTAAGCTTACTTAGATATTTTCAGTAAAACTTCTCGTTCTCTTTATTCTAAAATTCGGAAATCTCACAATTTGCTGGCCTTTAAATGCCAATCTAAGCTTCTAACCTAACCTCTCATTTAATCCAATGATCTACTTCACCTTTCCCCTAACTTCCTCAAGGCTATTTCGAGTTCGCTGACTAGTCTACTATCGTTCGCTCATTCTAGTCAAGTCTCAACTATCCAATTTGACATTTATTCTAAGTTTAACTCTTGAATTCTATCTAATCTAGGCACTCTTAACTTCACACGAATCCCCAATGTACGAGTTCTACGGTACTTCATCTATTTAAACACACTCCAAGTATTACAACAATCTAAGGTATCCCTTAATAGGTTTATATCTAAACTTTCATCTTTCTCGATTAATCGTATTCTGATACTCTAAGGGGTTGTCAATTAGACGTAATTCCTACCTACTTGAAAACCATATTTCATAGGGTGTATTCCTCTAATTGTCACTAAACCTTAAGTGCAAAAACTCCGTTGATTAAATCAAACTAACCCTACAAATGCATAACTATATTTCTATTGGGTCTTTATTGTCCTATACGTAGTCTACTGTTTTCTCTTTGAGGCTCGCCTAGTAACCATTCTTACCCACCTATTATTCTCTTCCTTACTAATTTCAGGTTTATATCTATCATATGCATATTGTCATACAGGTAGTTAAAACAATACCTGCAATTGCAGAAGGCTGGGCCCCATCGTCCGCGTCGCCAGGCTCGATGAATGCAAAGACCCTCGGAGTAATCCTTTTCTGGTCACCACCCTGTGGGCCACGGCCCAGTAGAGGGCAATCCCTGACAAAATGGCCTGCACCACCGCATCTATAGCACCTATCTGTGCCCATTCTGCAATCGCCGAAGTGCTCTTTCTGACATATAGGACACAGAGGCTTTTGAGTAGCTCCTTGCACTTGTTTCCCCTTGCCCTGGTCATTGATTCTCACATACTGCCTTATAACTCCTCTTTGTTGTGGCTGTGGTTGTCTTTGTGGCTGCCAATCTTCATTCCGGGGTCAGGGCTGAATCTCACGAAAGAAACCTCTAGCTGGCTCCCTCGGTTTGACATAACTCTGATCAACGGCCTCAATCTCAAGTGCTCTGGCCACAACCTCATCATAGGATACATTCCGTACCCCTGATATAGTAAGATGCATCCGAAATTCCCCACCAAGTCCCTGTAAAAACCTGCGTACCTTGTCCTCATTAACGCTGACCTGATGTGGCGCAAATCGGGACAGTGCCTCAAACCTCCTTACATACTCGGCAATAGAACCAACCTGCCGCAGCTGCATAAACTTAACCATTTTTGCCTCTCGTACGGTATGGCTGAAATACTTGTCATAAAAAAACATCTTGAATGGCTCCCAACCCATAATCGTCACATCAGTTGTCGCCTTGATAGAATCCCACCAAAATCGAGCATCTAACGCTAGGTGGTAAGTCACCAACGCCACCTTCTCTCCGTCCTCAATGCTAGCATAGGCAAGCATGTCCTCCATAGTGCGAATCCACTCCTCGGCTGAAGAGGGATCCGTAGACTGTCCATTAAATATGGGGGGCTGGAACTTCTGAAATCTCTCCATCCCACGGCTACCCGAAATAGCTTTCTCCCGAGCTCTAACGCCCTCTCGGTCAATAAGGGTACCCAGCTGTTGAGACTGTCTCTCCATCTGTTGAGCCTGTCCCTCCATATGTTGAGATTGTTGAGCAATGAAGTCCTTAAGGGTATCTATCGTATCGTCTCGGTCATCTCGATCATTTCCTCGACGCACCATAGTTCTATAGGTCCTATATAGGTTAAAACACACAACTCTAAGAAAATAAAAACCAAATAAAGCTATAAACATACTTACAGTTGATGAAGAATGTCCGCGTAGTGGCTGTGCAGTCGAGCAGTCTACAGAATCGATTTTAAAACCCGGGGGCTCTGATACCATAATTTGTCACGACCCTAGTACTGTACCCATTTTTTTTTAATACATCAAATAAACTCTATGCGGAATTTAAACCGAAATCGGAATTACAATCTAGTTTTTAAATCACTAAAAACAAAACACAAACTAATTAAATAAATCTTAAAATCAATTAAAACAATTAAAACTAAAGGGAGGATAAAACTGTAAAATCAAACAACCAACAGGAGGGGCAATCGATCTCCAACATTTGGAGATCGATCGCTGATGCACCAAATGGACAAGGCGATCAGTCGCCCTGTGTGCCAGCGATCAGTCGCGGAATCAAAACAAGGAGAGGCGACCAGTCGCCCCGCGACCCGTCGTCACCCCATTCTTCTCCTTTCTTCTCTTCTATTTTTCACACCAATGCTCTCTGGAATCCGATTCCTGAGAGCAAAAAACCATCCCCTTTTCCTACAAATTTTCTCTTCTATGCACATCACATTTCTTTACATTCTCATTCCATCTACGTTACAGCACTAACATACATTTCACTCCGCCTATCACTAAAACCGACTCAAAACACTTGAAACACGTAGCCGAATTTCATAAAACAAACTGCATGGATACATTTAAAACTATACTTTTCCTCCTGATTTAGAACGTCCAAGCAGTTTATAAAACAGATTTTCAAAACGTTTAAAACCTCAAAACGTAAACCTATCAACTACCAGAACCAAGCATCCTAAAATGTCTATACAACCATCAGCCAAAAACGTCCCAAAACCCCAAAACCTATACATACATCCCCACGGGTCAGGTAAGCGTCGACTGCGCCAGCACACCACCGCAACCATCCTCCGTCAACTGCATAACTCCTCAGGTGGAGGGATCTCATCCTCACCTGTTTCCTCGTAATCACCTACACCATAGAGACACCTATGAGATACAAATCTCAGCAAGTCCTAGGTAGTTGCAAATGTGTGCTATGCGTATGTAGCTCATAAAAACGTAACATTCATTTATTCAATTCATTAACACATTTCATTTTCCATTTCATTTTTCCTTTTCGTTTACCTTTTCGTTTTCCTTTTCGTTTACCTTTTCGTTTTCCTTTTCGTTTTTCCTTTTCGTTTACCATTTTCCTTTTCCCGTTTCCTTTTCCTTTTCCTTTTCCTTTCGTTTTCCTTTTCGTTTACCATTTTCCTTTTCCTTTTCCTTTTCCTTTTCGTTTACCTTTTCGTTTCCCTTTTCCATTTTCTCTTTTCATTTTCTTTTTCATGAAATCGATGCTTAAACTCATTTTCGTGCCGTTTCGTAAAACAATGATGCATGACAATAAGAGCGTAACATAAACATACAACGTGCGTACCATCAAAACAATAGAGCAATTAAAAACATAACTTATGAAAGAACTATTCCTATCTACCAAACCAAAACAATTTAAGTAAACGCATCTCCAAAACTCCTCGAGACGACCTCAACGTACGGTGTAGGCCAATCGGCTAGAGAAGATCACGAGAACTTACCTCGTGGCCAAAGCAGCTCAAGCTCCGTCCACGAGCGTTGTTTGTCAGAGGCAAAACACAATATCGACGTTAAAACTAATTTAAGCTTCTAAACGTCCAAATTGACAAAACCTTAACTAAAGAATTTTCTTAAAACTTCTAACTTAATTATTCGAAGCATATTGATGAATAATTTACGATTGATACCTCGAAACTACAATTTACGAGTTTTTCCCTAAAACCCAAAAATTCTCAAATTTTAACATTCGTCATAAATCAATTAAATTCGTCCAATAACGTCCAATACATTCATTATATCCTTAATTACGGCAAACCTATCAATTTCGGACTATAAATTGTGATTTTAAAACGAAACCTAAAAGAAACCCTAATTGTTCAAACTCCGTAAAACTCGAAATAAACGTTCTAAAACTATAGATCCATACCTAGAGCGTCGATTAAAGGAGAAAACGCGAAGAAAACGGATCGATCGGAGCGGGAATCGGAGGTCGGATGTTGAATCATCGTCGGCTAGCAAAGAGAGCTTCGCTCTCTGGTTTTCTCGCGCAGCAGGGAAGAAATGAGGAAGAAATGTGGTTTGTGTTATTTTATGAATTTAATTTGGCAAATTACCGTTTTGCCCTTCTTTTGATTTTCTATTTGTTTCATCCTTCGTTTCATTAATTGGCTAACTATTCGATTTCTCCAAATCTCCATATTTCACCAATAAATCCGTCTTATTATTTGGGTTCTATTAAAACTGTCCGTTTGCAAATTGGACCTCGTTTACTATTTTTACTAAAACGTCCTTTATATTACGAGAAACTTAACTACTCGGAATGTAGCGTTATTACTCCAAAAAATCCCGTAAATTCCTTAAAATTCCTATTAATCGTTAGGTTCGTAATGAAGCTTTCTTTTTGTAAAACGGTCTTGATTTGACATATTTACAAAAAAGCCATTATACATTAAAATAATGATATCCTGAAAAGCTGGGTATTACACTGTGCATTCATGCATACATGTTAGCGTTGCACTCCTTACTAAGCATTAGACTTATAGTTTAAACCTTATGATGTAGGTGAAGAACTACCAGGTGAGGATTCCAAATTCAGTGAGGATGTCTAAGACTGGTTGCGGGATGGAGCTCAGGGTGAGAGATTGTGGCTGGAAAGGCGAGTATGACCCGTGGTTTATGCTCCTAAGTTGTTAGTAAGAATAATGAATACTGATGCCTTAAGTAGGATGAGATTTTCTGATTATGATGGATTTTGGGATTGTCGAACTAAATTCCTAAGTTGAAGATGATTATTAGAATGAAGAATGACCTATTTTAATTAAGTCTTCCGCTACACGTATTTTGGATGAGTCTATGATTTATACCTGTACAAGTTTATTTTAATCAAGTCGAAGTCTGTAAAAGTCAGGATGCCTTGTATCGTAGATGTTTTAAATCGGTAGATGTTGATTATTACAATCGGCAGATGCTAGAAATTCCTTACTCACCGGTAGAGGTCTTCTATCGGATGACGATTATATGTCACGTGTGATGCACATGTCAATCGGTAGATGCTGATTATTATTACAATCGGCAGATGCTAGAAATTCCATACTCACCGGTTGAGGTCTTCTATCGGATGATGATTATTATGTCATGTGTGATTCACATGTCAACCAGTAGATGTGGATGTTTTTGCTATCGGAAGATGTGAGTATTATGTCTTGTCTTTTTGTGACTGGATGATGCTTATTATGTCACGTATGATTCACATGTCAACCGGTAGATGTAGATGTTTTCGCTATCGGAAGAAGTGAGTATTAAGTCTTGTCATTTTGTGATCGGATGATGTGGGTAATTATGCTTTGTCGTTTAGTAATCGGTAGAGGTCTTCTACCGGGCGATGTCCATGAGTCACGTGAAACGCTCGTGTTCATCGGATGATGTCTTCTACTAGGCGACGTCTATTGAGTCACGCGGAGTGCATGTGACATTCGGGGAATGTGTTCCTATCGTTAGATGTCTGCAAATCTATGCAGCCCGCAAACAATGAAGTCGAGTGGTCTGAGGGCACTTTCCTTCTACCCGAACACGTTATGGAACCAATGTCTGAGTCATGTCGATCGACTCTGTGACTAACTATGTCGATAGTCTTATGTGGGAGCCGAGTTTTTGAAGGGTTCAGTTTTGTCAGATATGGCATTGTCCTTGAGTAATGTTAAAAAATATATATATAGAGAGAGTAAACTTAGTGTAAATGATTTACGAAAATTAAGAATCAGTCTCGGCTCTAATGGAGTCGTTACACCACCGCTTTTTTTATGTCAGCTTCGTTAAGAAAAGAGTTTTTGAATTTTGAATTAAGGGTAGTCACGGAGCTCTCAGCTATGATTTCAGCCTTGACTATACGGCCAACCCTTTTGGACAGAATTAAGGAGGCTCAGCAGACCGACTCAGAGGAAAAAGAGGATATTAGGGCCAAGTTGACGGATGCGTCTTCCGATTTCAGTTACTCGGTATATGGCATTCTGAAGTATCGGGATCGTTGGTATGTTCCAAAAGTTGAGGAGTTGAGGAAGTTGGTCTTGGCTGAGACACATTCATCGTCATTTTCGGTGCATCTAGGCAACACCAATATGTGCCGGGATCTAAAGGTGCTTTATTGGTGGCCAAACATGAAGGGTGATGTGGCCAGTTATGTGCAGTCTTGCCTAGTTTGTCACCAGGGGAAGGCAGAACACCAGAGACCAGGAGGAATGTTACAACCACTACCAATTCCCGAGTGGAAATGGGATCACATTGTAATGGATTTTGTGGTTGGTTTACCAAGGATGATAAAGGGACATGACAATATATGGATTGTAGTGGATAGATTAACGAAGACAGCCCATTTCTTACCGGTGAAAATGACTTACACAATGCATCAATTCGCAGAGCTGTATGTGTAGGAGATTGTTAAGTTGCACTAAATTTCAGTGACAATTGTTTGAGACCGGGATCCTAGGTTCACTTTGAGATTTTGGAGAAGTTTAGAAGGTGCTGTGGGTACAAAGTTGACTTTTAGCACGGATTTCCACCTTCAGACCGACGGGCAGTTTGAATGGACGATTCACATACTTGAGGATATGCTGCAAGCGTGCCTGCTAGAGTTTCAAGAATTGTGGAGCAGGTATTTACCGTTAGTCGAATTTGCATATAATAACAGTTATTAGTCTACGATTGGTATGGCTCCGTAAGAGGCATTGTATGGCAAAAAGTACAGGTCGCCACTGTATTGGAATGAAGTGGGCGAAGCTAAGTTATTGGGTCTGAAAATTTTACGACAGCTATTTGAGAAGGTGGCCGTAATCTGACAAAGGATAGAAACGTCAGAGAGTCGCCAAAAGTGTTATGCAGATCGAAGGAGGAGAGATTTGAAGTTTGTAGTTGGAGACAAAGTGTTTTAAAAAATTTCACCGTTGAAGTGCGTGGTTCGCTTTGGTAAAAGAGGGAAGTTGAATCCACGATTCGTTGGATCGTTTTCGATTACAGAGAGGATTGGAGCTACAGCGTACAAGCTTTTGTTGCCGTTGTCTATGGAAGGTGTGCATAATGTTTTCAACGTGTCTATGTTGAGGAAGTGTGTGCGGGATTCAACACACATGGTAGAACCAGTTAACCTTGAGATACAACCAACTTTGACTTACGAAGAGAAAACAGTGCAGATTATGGAGTCTACAATTAAGGTCCTACGTAATAAGTCAATCCTTTTAGTAAAGGTGTTATGGAAAAACCAAAATGTGGAAGAAGCAACGTGGGAGCGACAGTAGGACATGATGAACAGATATCAAGAGTTGTTCAGGTATGTTATTTTGAGGACAAAATTCTAAATAAGGAGGGTAGGATATAACACCCAGAACATTTGCATTACGACTTTTGCGTGCTATGCCTATTGTTCTAGGCTAGTGGTAAATTTAAATTAAAGATGAAAAATATTAATGGATGTATAAGGAAAACGTTGAGGGAATTATAAGGGGAAAAACCAAACCAAAGTGTAACTGAACAAAACCTTAGTTGGAAACTAATGAATGGGCAATTTAGAAAGTGAAAGAGGGTAGTTGGGAGCACCCAATACGATTGTGACATGTGTCAAAGCTTGTGGAAGAAGCTTTTCCCTACTTCTTCTCTCCCTTACGTGAAATCACTCTCATTCTTCACTCTTCCTTCTGTTTTTTTCCACCGCCGAGAAGAAACCTTTTTGCCTCCTCCCACGAACTTTGTCCCTTCTTGAAGATGTCTCCTCCTTTTGTGTAGATTAAAGGTAAAGTAACTTTCTCCTCTAGTTAGTGGATGAATTAGAGTTTGAAATACGTAAGAACTTTGGTGTATTAGGTTGAGAAATTGATAAAGGTTGATATTTATCTTAGAATGGATTTTCATAAGATAAGTGATGAATTTTAGGTTTGATTTGCCCGGCAAAAAGACAAACCAAGAATGCTAAGGACCTGAGGTAAGTGTGTGCTAGGTCTCAACATTTAAGGCTCTACATCATATCGATGTTAGGTTTTCGTGTTTTATGATGTTTTCTTGTATGTGGGGTTTAAAGAGTCGAGTAGTTTAGGATATTAGTTATTTGTTTCATGATTATGCTCAATGAGGATTAGGTGTGTTGTGCATTGTCTTCGATAGTTGTTATGAACGTAATTCCTTCATGCATCACGTTTTAATTCCAAAGGCATATGAAATGTTTTACTTGCATGATTTCAAGTTAAGAATGAATGACTAAGTAAAGAAATGTAAAGGTTAAGTGAGGGCGGTGAGTGAGTAGGGCATGACACGTAAATGGCAACTCATGGCAATACCAAACACCTAATAAATGGCAACATCAGGGCAAGTCTTTGGTCTACGGGGTAGACAGGGTGGTGCATGTGCCTACTACTACTGATCCCTTCTTATTTCTCATGTTATGTAACGATAAAGCAAATGAATCGAACATGTTTTACGAAAGTCATGCATTCATGAACATGTTCATGTATAGTGTACCCCTTACTAAGCGTTAGGCTTAATGTGTTTATTGTATGATGTAGGTAAAGAGAACAAAGGTGAGGAGCCTCTTCCCGAGGATCAAATGTAAGGGTCGATGGATAGGGTTCGTGGCGATGGTAATTGTTTTGAGCCAGGCTTACTGACCCGTGGATGTGCTCCGAGCTTATTTTGTAATGTTGTAATTAATCATAGTAGGTTTGGGAGTAGTCAAACGATGATTAGTTGTATTGTGGTATTAGCTTGGGGATAATGTAAATTTTGGGTTATTAAAGGATTGGGTCTACTGGTTAGATGATTTTGTTTCATTTCTGTTGTAGATAATCAATTTGGATGAGTGGAACATTCGATTTTGATCTTGAGTTTAAATGGACCAGTTTTGAGAGGATTATGTGTTGAAGTTGATAGGGTATAATAAGTGCAGATAGAGGTAATGGGTTTTTGACGAGTTAGGCTGTACTATGATGCTTGGTAATCGGCAGATGTTAAAGGTGGACTTAGAGTTACGGTCGATTTAACTAAGTTGTTAAGTTTTCTGGTACAAAGGAAATCGTCGTCCATTTTGGTCTGTGTGACCATCGTCTATTTTAGTTTGTGTGACTATCGTCCATTTTGGTCCATCGTCCATTTTTGTGACTATCGTCCATTTTGGTTTGTGTGACCATCGTCCATTTTGGTCTGTGTGACCATCATCCATTTTAATCTGTGTGACTATCGTCCATTTTTGTCCGTTTTCTTTTATGGAGTTAAAACAAAGAACGAAACGAAAAATTTTATGTGAGCGTACGAGGGCTTAAGTCAATATTAAGTCGTGGCAATGCCTGTGGCGGCCCTGATGATCTTGGGGTTGTTACAATAACACACAATAAGATTAAAGCACTCGAAATCGGATTATAAACATTGAACCGAAAATGCAGATTCAAATGTAGGTAGAATAAGGGTAAGAAAATGAAAACCAATCGATTACCAGCCTTCAAGGAAAAGCCATCCATGGCTCTGATACCACATGACACGATTCTGCCTTCAAATCGGTCGAGTTCTGCCTACAAATCGAATGAAGAGGGAAGAACCAGCAACAAATCTGCTGGTCCAAAAATAACAAAAAATCTAGATGCGATTTTGTGAGCAAACGATAACGAAATGCAACGAAATTTTAAGGGTTTCCTTATTATGTGTGTTAACAATATTTCCTTAAAGTTTCAGGCCCAGAAAACGAGAAAATCGAAAGTTATGGGAAGAACGCCGATGCTGACCGATGAGCAATATTTTGTAAGCTCTCGGCTTACAATCTTCCATGGAAGATTGGCAGCAAATGGAGCAGGTTATGGCCACCTTCTTTGTGTATCCTACTTTGAAAATAGAGGGAAGAAGAGTGAAACGAAAGCTATTCAAGCAACCGTGGGCTTGAAAGCTCAGAGGAGAGAACTCATTCTCAGTTCTTGACCAAACCGGGCCTTACCGTGCACTGATCTTCAACTTCAAACTCTTCAGCCGAAATTAGGTTATTCTCATATCATCAATAGCCATTACAAGCACCAATAACCATGTTTTTATAGACTTAGGGTGGCTGGAGGCCTTGGTTAAAATTGGGCTTCAAAATGGGCCAAAACCTTGGCTTAGTGCAACAACACACTCATCATTTCAGCTATCTTGCAAAACACCATCTAACCTAGCATACATCTAATCCTAATGCCTAGGGATGCATGAAACTATAAAACATTACAAAAAGGCCAATGTTTGACAAAAGGTTTGAAAAATAAAACAATAAACTGAAAGCTACAATTTATTCCCGATTGAGACAAATCCCTTCTTCAAGTGCCTCCGTCTTTGGTTCCTAATATACCAAGTGCACAGGTTAATCAAGGTATTCAAGTTCTGCGTAAGAATTGTGCTTGTTAGTAAATAGATTAAATAATGCTTGGGCCTTCGTTTGCGATCGAGTGACGGCCCTCTAGGGAACATCACCAAACAAGAGAGAGAGGAAAAAAACGTGAAAGTGTTTAAGGAAAGAAGGGGTTTTGGTGTTTTTAATAATTTTTAACTATCAAATTTACTATTTTTCCCTTTACTCAATTCTTCGCTCAATTCGTTATTTAACCTATCGATTTGGTTTCTTCAAAATTTTCTTATTTCGCCAAATATTCAAATTTACTCTTAGAGTTCTAACAAAACTTTCCGTTTGCAAAACGGGCTCAATTTACTATTTTTACAAATATAACACTAATAAATGGAAAAATCAAGATTCTAAAGTCAAAACCCTTAAACCTGAAATTCGGGCGTTACAGTTATTCTGGGAATGGAATGGCTATTCTGATATTTTTCTATGATCGAATGTAGGATTGGAATCGTATGTTTTCAACCCCCAAATAGAGAAAAATATTCTTTTCAATTAGTAAATAATACAATTAAGATTGCTATTATATCCTCCATAAGAGCCCAACAATTGTTGGAAAGTGGATGTATTGGGTTCTTAGCCAGTGTGATTGATCCACAAAGGCAAAGTGAAGCGAACCTTCAAGATATTCTGTTTCTTCAAAATTTTCCAGAAGTCTTTTCGGACGATTTACTAGGATTACCCCAAATAAAGAAATAGAATTTGCCATTGATGTAATTCCAGGTGCTGCACTTGTATATAAAAATCCCTATCGAATGGCGCTGACAGAATTGAAAGAGTTGAAAATGCAATTAAAAGAATTAGTGGATAAGGGTTTTATACGCTCTAGTTTTTCTCCTTGGGTAATGCATGTACTTTTTCTTAAAAAAAATAGATCTTTAAGATTGTTCATCGATTATATGGAGTTGAACAAGCTGACCATAAAGAACAAGTATCCACTACCACGGATTGATGATTTGTTTGATGAACTTCAAGGTGCACAGGTATTTTCAAAAATTGATCTACGTTTGGGATATTACCTGTAAGACCCAGTTTTACGAGTTTTTGATTTGTGCTCGCAAGGGCAATTTTGTAAATAATTGAAATATGTCTGTTTTGTGAACTGAGAGTTTTAATGGAATCCTTATAATTAATGTGAATTTTAGGAGAATTATGGGAATTTAAGGAATTCAAACCGAGATATAATGCTTAAGTTTTCGGTTTTGACCCTATAGCTATTTAATTCGTAGTAATAGCAAAATAAATCCGTTTGACGAACGAAAAGTTTTATTGGACCCCTAGGAATAAATTGGAATTATTGGTGAAATAAGGAAATTTTAGAGAAACCGAACCGATGGCCAAACAATAGGATAAACGTTAGATTAAACGAAATGGCAAACTTGTAAATTGCCAAACCAAATTTAATTAAAAGCCAAAAACCCTCATTTCTTCCACACTTGAAAGAAATTCCAGAGGGGTGTTGGCTTGGCGATTTCTTCTTCTCCTCCACGGCTTCTTCTCCTTCTCTTCAACGTTTTGTCCTCCGATCTTCGAGTTCCCTTCACGTGTTCTCTTCCCCTCGTGATTCTAGGTAAGAATATATGGTTTTCTGGCTTTAGATAGTGATTTTTAGAAGTTTGAACGTTTAGAGTTTCGTAGGAATTTCGTAGAAATAGTCGGGATTTGTTAGTAAACGTTAGAAATTACTTTGTTAACGTTTATTAGTCGAAATAATGGATGATTTGGGCGTTTGTTTGGAAAAGTCGGGTTTGGAGCTTGGTGAAACCTCCATTAATGGAGTTTGAGAATTTGTGAGCGTAAGTTGCTCGATGAAATGCCTGAGAGAGATTTATTAGAGTTTTAGGAAATTTCCTTTAGTTAGGAGTTTCGTAAATTTCCAAAATTTTATGTTTAAGCTCAGTTTTGACAAAAGAACGCTATGGTTTGCTTTAGGTGACAAGGCTCGAACCAAGGAACTTGGTGTACATGGAACGAGAGGTAAGTTCTCGTGACTTACTTGGCCAATTTGGCCTACACCATATGAATTTGTTGATTCGAGCATTTTGGAGATGTTTGATTGTTTTTGTTAATAGGTCGGGTAGTTAGTTTAGTTTAAATTGTGCAATGTTTTCGTTTATTGCTTGTTATGTGCTGTGGTCGGTTATTGTATCGCACGTGTCCAAGCATCATGGTTTTCTCAAGAAGCACGAAAAGGAATTTCCATGCACGTTTTCATGAAAAGGAAAAGCATAATGAAATTGGTAAAGAAATGTATGTATGATGGTCATGTTGGTGGCGGTGGTTCAGACATGGTTGTCCAGTGAAACATGTTTTCCCCCCGGGTAGATGAAAGGGGCTATCCAACCGCCGGATGTGCCGCTTTTATCTACTGAAAGTGAAGCCCTGGTGAATTAAATGAAATGACACGTATAGCGAAAAGGTAGGATGCATGATTTATGAACTGTACATGCATATCATTCACGTTGACTTACTGAGCCCCTAGCTCACGTTTTATTTCTATGGTGTAGGTGACTTAGAGCAAGGTGAGGAGGATTTCCCTTCACCTGACGAGCCTACAACTTGAAGGAAAATGCTTGGGGAGCGGTTGGCGTAGTCGATGCACACTTGACCCGTGGGAAATTAGGTTAAATATTTTGGGTTGAAATGGGCTGATGGGTGATATTATTTGATGAAATGTATAGAAAAACATATTGGGATGCTTGGTATCTGGATGATGGAGAAATTGATATATTTTGACGTATTTTGATGATTGTGGATAGCTTCCGCTATATACGGATGGTCGTTGATAAAATAGATAGGATGTTGATTGTTTTGATATGGATTCAGATGAATATTGATGAATGTGATGTTTTGGTGAAATAGAATGAATTTTGGTTGAGTTTGGATGTTTTTTAAGTAGGTCAAGGTTTTAAGTTGAAATGGGTGTTTCATGTCGGGAGTTGACGGTTTTAGGTAGGGTGTTCGGTTTTTGGATGACTAAATTAGTTGGATTTTTTATGGATATTTTGATGATGAAATTTGAAGTGAGTATTAGGTAAAAATTTGAAGAAAAATGGCAAAGTGGTAGAAAAAGGGGTAAAAGGGCGCGGGTGACGCGTTGACCGGGCGCTGGAGGCGCACTGGTCGTGCGCGCGCATGGGGGACGCCCACTGGGCGTGCTGTGCGTGCGCCCAAGATGTGCCCGCCTAATCGATCGCACCCGAGGGGCAATCCATAAGCATTTATGGTTGTTTTTAGTCTTGAATCCAGAGAGGGCCCGATCAATCGCGCCTGAGAGGCGAGCGATCGGCGTCTACGATCTTTTTTAGTCGAGAATCCAGAGCGGGCCAATTCGATCGGCTTTACACTTGACCCCAACGTGATTTTCTAAAAAAATTGACTTTTCAAAACACATTTTAAGCCGACCTTTTACGATACTTTCAAACGTATTTTACGAGCGATCTCCAAGTATTTTAAAGGAGCTTAAGGACATAAAAAGCGATTCAACATTCTTCCGAAAAATGGTTTTAACCTCGTTTTAGTGATGTAAACGTCGACGAACTTTGAGGTTAGGTTAGAGCCCAAATGTCTAAATATGGATTGAAAGCCCGAGTCCATTCTCTAATGATTAAACGAATGAAAAGGAAAGGAAACAAAGAATGCAATGAAAGAAAAGAAAAGAAAAAAATTTAAGTGAGAACTGGCAAGGGTAACACACATGTATGTATGTATGCACGCACGGTACAGGTCGTGGGGGCATCGACGCAGGGTCGGGGTCATCACATTACTAGTTGAAAGTTAAAGCACAAGACATTCTTAAAAAGGTATTCAGGACTAGATACGGACATTATGAGTTCTTAGTAATGTCTTTTGAGTTAACGAATGCTCCAGCAGTTTTTATGGATTTAATGAACTGAAGATTCTAAGAATATCTAGATAAGTTTGTGATTATCTTCATCGATGATATTTTGGTTTACTCTCAGGCTAAAGGAGAACATATGGAACACTTGAAGATTGTTTTAACGACCCTAAAACTACATCAACTCTATGTAAAGTTTTGAAGTGCGAGTTTTGGCTTGATAGAATCAATTTTCTTGGTCATGTCATCTCTGAGGAAGGCATTTCTGTTGATCCAACTAAGATTCAAGCTGTTAAAGATTGGCCACAAACGAAAAAACATTGGTGAAATTCGTAGTTTTCATGGGTTAGCAGGATATTACAGAAGATTTATAGAAGGATTCTCGAAGATAGTAGTGCCTCTAACTCGGTTAACTAGAAAGAACATGAAGTTCTGATGATCAAATGATTGTAAAGAGAGTTTTCAAAAGTTGAAACAGAAATTGACGACAGCCGCTATTTTGTCATTACCAGTTGAAGACAAAAAATTCTATATTTATTGTGATACTTCAAGGATCGGTTTGGGCTTTATTTTGATGCAAGATGAAAGAGTAGTGGCTTATGCTTCAAGACAATTGAAGAGTTATGAACTGAATTACCCAACTCATGATCTTGAATTTGCAGCAGTTGGCTTCACATTGAAGATATGAAGGCATTATTTGTATAGGCAGCAATGCAAAATATTTTCGGATCACAAGAGCGTAAAATATATTTTTACGCAGAAAGAGTTAAACACGAGGTAAAGGCGGTGGTTAGAATTAGTTAAAAATTATGACTTTGAAATCAAATATCACCTAGGAAAATCAAATAAGGTAGTTGATGCTTTGAGCAGAATGTCAACAACAATGCAAAATGAGGTTTCAGCATAATCTGCATCGCTGATATCTGAGATTCAAAGATTTAATGTTGAAATAGTTTTGGAACTAACGGCTACTGTAACACCCAAAGAATTACCGTACACTTTAAATTTCGCCACTCAATACATTAGACTATTCTAATGGATTTGGGGATTTTATAGTAGAAGAGATAGAGTAGAGGAGAGAAGGAATTAGTGTACAAAGTTTAAAATTCAATGAATTTAAATATAAAAAGGAAGGAAAACAAAATGAATGAAATGAGGAGTAGTTGGATGGCTTTAGGTGTTGGAATATTAGTTAGGATGAAAGGGGGTAGGTAAAAAACAAAATTTGAGTGAGAGAAAAGCTATCATTTGAAGCTTCTCCGTCACGTGAAGCTTCTTCTCCAGAAAAAACGCCCTCCTCCATTTTTGCCTTTCCCTTCCCTCAAAAACTTCCTCTTTGAAAGATAAATCTCAAGGTAAGTTGGATTTAAGTTAAGTCTATGAAGAAGTTCATCTTTATGAGGATATAGTGGAGATTTTGTTGGATTCGTTGATGATTGTTAAACTCAAATGGTGATGCACGAAAATTTAGTTTTCTACTCTCCATTCCTTGTTGTTTTGATGTTTAAATGGATAATAATGGGTGTTGTGGGATTAGATAAAGGATAAAACATGAATTTGGTTAAGAATGTACAAAAATGATTAAATGTTATAGCAGTTTTGCATTCTATAATTTTGGTTAACTGAGTTGATTTGATTGGATGAATTGGATTTGAGAATGTTAAAATAGACTCGTTTGAATTATCAAATTTGGATACGTATAGCAAAAGATATAAATTTTGAAGTTTGGCTATTTTGTTGGGAATTCTAAAAGTTGTATAGGTCATATGTAATGGTTAATCTCTATGCTTCAGGTTTACAAGTAGGAATTTAAGCTCATTGCCGAAACTAAACACGAGACGCAAGGTAAGTGCTTGTTTGCATGCGCTTTGCCTACACCACAAAGGTTAGGACGTTGATGGCTGGAATGTGGAATTTGGAGATTTTAGTTTAAGAGTTTTGGGTTAGGTAGAAGTTGTAGGTTATGAGTTTATTTATGATAGTTTCTTTTTTATTGATGAATTTGTTCTCAATTTATTTTATATTACGCTTACAGCATTCAAGGATATGTGACACGGTGGCCCTTAGAGAAGGGGGTAGTGTAAACCCACAAAAATATGCAAGTGCTCGTGTGATGGGTGTATGGCACAAATCTGAGGAGAAGAGTAACAAAATGGAGATGAAAATGCAAATATAGTGAAAGGTGACTAGTGTGTGAAGGTGGCCGAGAATAAAAATGACGAAAATGCTGGAAATGTAAAGAAAATGAAGCAAAGATGAAGGTGAAATGGTGTGTGTGAAACCGTGAAGAAGAATGCTAAGGAGATGAAGAGAAATGCAATAATTTAAAGGTGAATTGTTTGAATGAGCCGAAATTAACATGAAATGGAAAGCATGAAATGAAGGAAAATATGGAAAACCCTTGGTGGACCCGGGAGCTATCGTATGTGTGCTCTCGGGTGCACGTTTTCCCGGAGGAAAACGACCACCGTATGCCTAGGTTTTCTTCCTCAATACCTTAAACTCTCAAGAGAGCAAAAGATGAGGGAATGTGTAAGAGTTCACCTAGCAACCCAAAGCTAGGGGAATAATGGAGGACCTCTCTACTCGAAAGAAATCGAGGAATACCCGAAGGTCTTCTAACTCGTCGGTTAAGGAAAGAAAATTCTCATAAAATGACAAAAAGTTGTTTACAAACACCAATTCTTTGCTTAAATAGAAAATCCTAGGGTGGATGATTAGGGTTTGGCAAGATTGAAGAGTGATTGTGAGCCATTAGATGAAGACTCATCGGCAGTCAAGAGGAGCCATCCGCGCGCGCGCAGCTGATTGGAGGAAGCTACCCAGCGCGCCCATCTAGTGGTCCAGCATGAAGCAGCAATGCGCCTCATCAATGGCGCAGATGGTCGATCTGTGCGCGCCATCAGCGGCCACGCTGGCAATCCCTAGTGCACGCATCCAACAACCCGCGCTACAATCTGTGGCACGCTTGATCAGCGCCTGTGATGCTCCAGCGTGAGCGCCCTAGTCTGATGCTGATACCTGCCCCCGCGCGCCTGCCCGATGCCAACTTACTGCCCGCGCGCGCCCAAGGAGCAAACACAAGTAAATCCGAGCCATTGCTTGATCAAAGGTAGAGATTATGCCATGCCTTTGATCCTTGTTGCCACTAACACTTGTACCTGCAAATTTCATACCTTAAGTGTGAGCTCTTCTTTGGGCTAAGGCTTCATTTTAGTCCACTTTATTAAAGGATTTTCTCCTTTGATAGATAAGTCTTCAACCCATCATCCACCAACATACATCTAGTCCTAACCACACAATCTAATGAATGATGTAATTATAAATAGTTTAAATAAAAAAAGGCTAGAGTTTGCTAATTAAGTTTAAAAATAAATATTACAAAGTTAGAGGGCTGGGAAGACAAATTCTCATTGGGCCACTTGAAGTTTCCAATTGAATGCTCCAGTTGAGGCTATGCAGGGGTCTGTCCATATCTTCCAAAGTTGGTTCCCATGTGAAGTCAACAATAGGATCAATACCTGCAAGAAGAACAAAGTCATTAGAAAATTGGTTAAGTAAGTTATGAGCCCGAGTTTGAGATCTCGTGATAGGCCTCCTTGGCATGTCAATATGTATGTGATATGTATTCATGCATCATGGTTTTCAAAAGCATAGAAAACGGTTTTATGATTACGTTTTCATGTAAACAAGAGCAAAAGAATACAGTATTGTAAAATACGTCATAGTTATTGTGGGTAAGGAACTGAGTTTTGTAGTTTCACTAGAGGGACTGTTAGATATACCATTCCATTTCCCCTAGAGTGAGATGGTCAGTCTGCCAGAGGGACAATCAGTTAGGTCATCTCTCCTCTAGAATAACTATCCCAATAACTCATGTCATGCAAGAAAATAAAGAACAGATCCAATTGCATGTTTTACGAACAACATAGTATATTCATGAGCTTGCATGCATTCTTCTTTACTGACATCTCTTGCTGAGCATTAGGCTCATTAGTTTACTTTATGGTATAGGTGATATTATCACAGGTGAGGACGTTGATCCTCAAGTGGATTGATAGTGCAGTTGACGGTGATTGTCCATGGCGTGAGCTTGTAGTTGTTGGGGCAATTTTGACATGTGGGCATGGCAGATGTGTGTAGATAAATGGTTTAATCTTTTGTAAAACACAGATTTGTTAGTTCTCAGTGCACCCGGGAAGTACCAAAATGTATAGGGACTTGAAGCAACATTTTTTGTGGCCTAATATGAAAAGAGATGTGGCAAGGCATGTTGAACTATGTGTTGTATGTCAACAAGTTAAAGCCGAACATCAAAGGCCAGCAGGAACTCTTCAACCTCTACTGATTCCATAATGGAAATCCAAGCACATATCTATGAATTTAATTATTGGACTATCAAGGATGACAAAAGGAAATGACGGTATTTGGGTGATTGTCGATAGACTAACGAAATCAGCCCATTTATTACCAGTCAGGATGACGTTTTTCATGAATCACTATGCATAGCTCTATATTCTGAAATTGTCAGATTGCATGGGATTCCAACTTCTATTGTGTCAGATTGGGATCCCAGATTCACTTCTAAGTTATGAAAGAGTCTGCACACTGCAATGGGAACCCAGTTGAATTTTAGCACAGCGTTTCATCATCAAGCGGATGGATAGTCTGAAAGGATAATCCAGATACTAGAAGATATGTTAAGTTAAGAGCCGGTGTGCTAGAACTTCAAACTTCATGGAGTAAATTTTTGACATTGGTGGAGTTTTCTTACAATAACAGCTATCAGTCTACTATTTGTATGGCTCCGTATGAGGCACTATACGGTAGGAAATGCAGATTTCCATTGTATTGGGATGAAGTTGGCAAAGCAAAGCTAATTGATCCAAAATTTTGCAAAAAACGGCAGAGAAGGTTGCAATTATCTGATAAAGAATTAAAATAGCTCAAAGCCGATAGAAAAGTTACGCAGACCAAAGATGAAGAGAGCGGGAATTTAATGAAGGTGACGATGTATTTCTAAAGGTTTTACCATTTAAAGGGGTCATGCGATTTGAAAGAAAAGAGAAGCTTAGTCCAAGGTTTGTTGGACCTTTTCCTGATATTAAGAAAATAGGGAAGACAGCCTACATGCCACAATTGCAGACATCAATTGAGGGGATCCACAATGTTTTTCTTATATAAATGCTATAGAAAATGTATACATGATCTAACTCAAGTGGTAAAACAGCAGAGCATTGAGATTCAACCTACATTGAACTACGAAGAAAAGCCAGTGAGAATTCTCGGA
The DNA here is from genome assembly GCA_022432975.1 of Begonia masoniana. Taxonomy (NCBI): domain Eukaryota; kingdom Viridiplantae; phylum Streptophyta; class Magnoliopsida; order Cucurbitales; family Begoniaceae; genus Begonia; species Begonia masoniana. Next base: position 18,923,520 of record CM039510.1, read on the forward strand.
TCAACTGTAAAGGTGCTATGCAACAAGGAGATTCCTTTAGTGAAAGTTTTATGGCGCAACCATAATCTAGAGGAAATGACCTGTGAAAAGCAAAAAGACATGATGCGCCAATATCCAAAACTTTTTGGTTAGCAAAATTTTGAGGATAAAATTTTATTAACGATGGTGGATTGTAACACCCTAAAATCTCATTGTATAATTTATTATGTGTGCTTGGTAAATTATGTTTAAGTTAGCAATTTCTAATAGAAAAGGATGCTAATTTAGGATGAAAAGTTAAAAGTAAAAAAGAAAAAAAAAAAGAAAAGAGTGAAAGAATGAAAGAAATCTTTTTTAAAAAAAGTTTGAAAAGTCAAACCTTTATGTAAATTATGGCAGCTGACGTTGAGGAAGAAATAAAATAAATAAAAGGTGTTTCATGGATTTTGAGGGGAGAAAGAAAAGAAGGAAAATGAGATAAGGATGAGTGGTGACTCAACCCTCTCTCACGCTGACAACACACACACACATGATTTTCTTTAGTAGTTATCCTTTAAGAAGAATTTACATAGTGGAAGAAAACTCTCAGGTGAAAAGAAAAGAAAACCCACAATAATCTCTTTCTTTCTCTCTAAGTTTCTCTCTAAGTTTCCCAAGATTCTCTCAAGTTTTGAAGGTAAGTGCTGGTTTTCTTGAAAGGTTTATCAATTTTATGTTGTAAAAGTGAAAGAATGGTTATTTTGGGTTATGTATTATTGATATGAAGAGTTGATAGGTTTGATGAACAAAATTTGAGGTTCAAGCTTAATGTTTTAGTCTAAATGATTTACAATCTTGTTGCAGTTTATATTTGGGATTATAAATGGAAGGAATTGTGAATCTATGCATGTTTTAAGTATCTATATTAGGTAGGTTATAAAAAAGGATAGTTTGGGTTTGATGAAATTGGTTCAATAAAATGGTTTTCAATTTACAAATGATTTTGGTATGTTATAGTAGACTCTTTGGTTGAGCTTTTGGCTTTGGAATCAAGCCATTTGGATAAGTATACATTGAGTAATGAATTTTTGAAGTTTTACCAAATGTGAGCATATTTCGAGATTGAATCATGGGGTAGTTTAATCTAGTTAAATTGGTTTCATTTGGATTTAGGTCACTTTGTTTTGAATGATTAAGTTAAATTATATGTACTAGTTCTTTATCTTTTGGGAAGCTTTGGATTTGGATATGTATAATAAGTGATAGGAATGATTTAGTGATGGGATACATTTTAATATTGATGGTTTAATTCACATGCTATAGGTTTGCAAGTCACAAATGAAAGTCAGCAATTTGCCTTAAACTTTTCTAAGGACCTAAGTAAGTGATGATACATGTGTTTGGCCTATTGCCCTACATCACAAAGTGCTAGGAAGTTAATAACATTTATGATTTACTTTGATGATTTATATGAGTTGTTTGGGATATGAAATTATGGGATGATTAAGTTATAGAATTAGTGTTTTGCAGATATTATGTTATGTGTTTGAATAATGAATTTTCTTAGAAATTTGATGGTATGTTTATGTACATTATTTATTAATCGTACATTATGTTTTATGAAAACACATAAAATGATTTATGCATACGTTTTATATAATAAAAATAGAAAGAATGAAACAAAATGGAATGTACATAAATGGTTATTTGTAGGGTGCGGCTTGAGGTATGTTGTCCATGCCCAGGACCAGAACACCTGTCCATGCCCAGGACTAAAAAATGTGCCTATTCTTCTCTAGTATGTCCCTCAATAACTAATGTCAAGTGAAAGAAAAGAAATAAGTAAAACAGAAACTAGATGTTGTATTTTCTATTTTCATGTTCATAAGCTTTCATTTTATTATGCATCACTTGCTGAGCATTAGCCTCATTAGTTTGAACTTTGTTATGTAGGTGAAGAATTTACAGGTGAGAATTTCGAGCCTCGACTAGATTGAAGGACGCAGTTGAAGAAGTATGTTCATGGTGGATGCTTGTGGCTGTTAGAGCAACTTTTGACCCGTGGGCAGCTCCTAAATGTTTTGGTACGGATTTTGTATGGATTTAAAAGGTCTTGTTTAAATGAATTTCGTAGCTGTTAGTAATGTTTTGATGTAAATTGAAAGGTTGATGTTTTATAAATAAATGAAATGTTCTGTTTAAATACAGCTTGATAGAAAATTTTATCTGAACCAAAGGTTACTACATTTTAAAGACTTCCGCTACACAATTTATGATTCACGGTTTTACAAAAAAAAAAAGATGTTGTGAAAGTTTATGCTGTGAAAGTTATGGGGATGTTGATGGTTTGGATTGATATCATGAGTATGTTTTGTATTGATTTTAACAATTAAATGGTAAAGGAATGTATGGGGATTTATTTGGAGGAAAAGTTTGAATAAAAGAAAAGATGATTATTTTCCAAACGTATTTTTATAAACGGTTTCAATTGTTTACAAGTGTTTTAAGTAAAGTTTTACAATTTCCAAAATCTTTTAAGAAACATTTTGGGAATAATGATTCGCGATCCGGGTTTCTTTTCGATCCGAGTCGTGAAACCACAACTTATCTTTGATCAAACAACGACAATGGAAGATGTTTTCTTGTTAACAATATTCTTGCATAGGTTTTGTCATGAGGGATTGTCGAATTACCATTAATGGACCCGTTGGTGGGTGAAAGACATCCTCTTGAACTACAAGATCTTCATTTGATTCTTCCTCTTGTTCTTCATCACTACTCATTTCTCCCGAATCTCCCTTAAGAAACAATACCCTTTGGTTAGGGCATTGGGAAGCAATGTGCCCAAATCCAAGGCACTTAAAATGTAATATCCGGCTGTACGGAATCCAATATTTTAATGTAAATGGCATTTTTGTAAATATGTCAAATCAAGTCAGTTTTTCAAAAAGAAAGCGTTATTACGATCCTAATAATTAATAAGGATATTAAGAAAATTTCGGAAAATTTCGGAGTTTAACGCTAATTTTATGAGAATTACGTTTATCGTAATATAAAGGATGTTTTAGTAAAAATAGTAAACGAGGTCCGAATTGTGAACGGACAGTTTTAAAAGAACTCTGTCAATGAGTTGGAGTTATTGGTAAATTAAGAAAATTTGGAGAAGCCGAATCGTTAGCTAATTAACGAAACAAAGGACGAAATAAATAGAAAATCAAAGGAAGGACAAAATGGTAATATACCAAAGTAAAATTATAAAAAAGGCAATTGCCTTTCTTCTTCTCCATGCGAATTCCCTCTCTCTCCTGCGAATTCTCTCCCTCCTTGGCGGTTCAAGGCGATTCTCATTTCTGGCGACCGGTTCGTGCTCCGATCGTCTTCATTCTTTGCGATTTCTTCCCCAAACTCAACCCTAGGTACGATTCTAAGGTTTTAGTGGAGTTTATTTCAAGTTTTATTTAGTTTAAACGATTAGGGTTTATTTAGGGTTTTGTGAAAAACGCAATTTAGGGTTAGAAATCAGTAGGGTTATAGTAGTTATGAACATAATGGACGTATTGAACGTTATTGGACGAAGTTAAATTGATTTAGGACGAGTATTAGAGATTGACGAATTTTCGAGTTTTCAAAAAACTCGTTAATAGATGTTTCGTGGTATCGAGCACGAATTGGTTATAGAAACGCCTCGGTTAGTTGAGTTATAGCCCTAGGAGAAATTCCTTAGTTAAGGATTTTGTTGGTTCGAGCATTTAATTGTTTAAGCTCGTTTTAACGACAATTTGGTGATATTGCTTAGGTAAACAACGCTCGTGGACGAAGCTTGAGCTGCAATAGACACGAGGTAAGTTCTCGTGTTCTTCTCTGGCCGATTGGCCTACACCGTATGTCGAGGTCGTCTCGAGGAATTTTGGTGACGCTTTTGGTTTTAAATTGTTTTGGGTAGGGTAGTTAGGTAGGATATGCTTTTAATAGCTTTTATTGTCTTGATGGTACGTATGTTGTTTGTTTACTTTAAGTACGTAACTGTTCATGCATCACAGTTTTAAGTTACGCATAGAAAATGAATTTCTGCACACTGTTTTAAAGAAAATGGCGATGTGGCCTGAAGAGGGGCTATTGATCTATTGTGTAGGCACGAAGGGGTCTGTCACAATACCGCATATAATATATACTCATACAGTTATAGGTCATGCGAGATAGGGCTCAGGCACGGCTGTACGTGTTGTAAGCGTGTACCCCCCTCCTCTAAGTGGAAAGGGTAGTCCGACCACTGGATGTGCCCTCTCCATTTAGGGGGATGAGATCTCGGTGACAACCAGAGTAAAGATAATGAAAACGTTGAATGGTTTTACGAACTCATATGCACAACACGCATTGCATTTACGTAGAGCTTGCTGAGATTTTTATCTCATTGGTGTCTGTATGGTGTAGGTGACTTCGACATAGGTGAGGACGAGATCTCTCCACCTGAGGGGTGATGCAGTTGACGGAGGATGGCTCGCGGTGGTGTGCTGGCGCAGTCGATGCGTAACCTGACCCGTGGGGAGTGTATGTACGTATTTTGAGGATTTTTGGGGATATTTTGGGCTAACGATGGATTAGATAGGTTAATTGTATAGTTGAACATATTAGGTGCTTGGATCTGACTATTTGATAGGTTTATATTTGACATTTCGATGTCTTGGTAAACCTGTTTTTATAAACGTTTTGTATTAGGAAAATGATCAGTTTTTAAAAATAACCACGCAGTTTGTTCTTATGAAATTAGGTTATGTTTTTAATTGAGTTTTTGAGTTGATATTTTGGGTGATTGATGAAGTGAGGAATAGATGGATTATGGGTGAGTTTATGTTGAAATATGGGGTTTAGATCTAGTTGAATTGTGTTTATGTGTATGTAGGAGTATGAAGGAAAAATGGAAAAGAAGAAAGAGGGAAGAAAAAGAAAAAGAAAAGGAGAGGGAGGCAGTGAGGGTGGCGATCAATCGCCAGGGAGGGCAATGGATCGCCCCTCATTATCGGGTGATCGCTTGGGGAGGCGATGCGATCGCCTCGGTTGGTCGCCGCTCTTTGGTTTTTCCAGAGAGCGTGGCGATCGATCGCCCCTTTTGGGCAATCGATCGCCTGACCATCGATCGCGAGGCGATCGATGGCCAACGAAAAAGGGCGATCGCGATCGCCCCTCCTGTTTTGCAGCGGCGACTGATCGCCCGTTTTGGGCGATCGATCGCCTCTCACATTTTGGGACGAAAGTCACATTTTGCCCTGCTCCCTGTTTTGTTTGGTTTTAATTATTTTAATTAATTGTTTTAAGTTTTATTTAATTACTTTTAGGTTTTGTTTAAGTGGCTTTTACGAATTTCAAACGGCTTTAACGATTTAAATTCCACTTAAAGTTAGGAATAAAGTTTAAAGTATATTGGTAATAAGGATAAAAAATATATATATATAGTACGAAAAATTGGGTACAGTATTAGGGTCGTCACATAAAACACTTGGTATCCCTTGCTCGTGTTCGGTTGCTATCATCCACTATCTTTTTTGCTTCTACTTCTTTTTGTGGCCAACTCTTTGAAGTAGGTTTCTTCTCCTCGACCCGTGGAAAAAACTTGGAGGTGATCTCGGTCTTTGGAGGAAACTAAGGGCTAAAAGTCTTTCCTTTCCTCTTTGTTGGCCTCTCCACCTTTAAGGCAAGTTGGATCACATCATTCATATTGGAACATGATTGAAGCTCAACCACATCACTAATTTCTCAATTTAATCTCCTCACAAATCGTGCAATGGTTTGCTCTTCAAGTTCTACTAATCCACTTCAAATTTAAGGTCTGAAATTTGGTCAAGTATCGTTCAACCGAACGGGAACCTTGCTTCAAATTTTGCATGTGAAGGAACAATTATTATTTGTAGTTGAGGGGAACAAATCTTGTTCTCATTCAAACCTTCATATCCCTCCATGTTGTAATCGGCGTCATCTCATTTATTATCTTTTGATTTTTTGTGTTACTCCACTATGAACTAGCATAGTCGGACAATTCTAACGATACTACATGCATCTTCATCTTCTCGGAGTAATTGAAACACTTAAAAACTTGATCTACCTTTTCCACGTAATCCAAGAATGAATCTCCATTGCATGACCCACGAAATGTTGGTATGGATAATTTCAAGTGCTTCAAATCATCATTATTGTTGCGCCTATCAAGGAGATAATTAAATTCTTCATCCATGGATTCCACACCTCCCTCAAAGTCATTATTTTGATCATTGTAAATCCTCCTTGGATGTTTGGCTCTCCTTCTTGGCAAAGGAGATTGAGGTCCTCTTGTATGATAACCCCTCATTTCCCTAAGTAGGGCTTCGGTTCTTGCTTCGAATCTTGCTTTAGCCTTTGCACGGTCCTGCCTCGTCTCATTTATGAAAGATTCAAGTTTTAAATCCAAGCCATTGAATTGGCCACTCAACTCATTGATTTGGTCTTGATAACTTGGTTCTCCGTGACTATGGTTTGATCCCGCGGATGGTTGAGTACCTTGAGCATTATGCTCTCGGCTTTGATTGTTGTGTGCACCACTCCTTGTCATCATGTTAGTCAAATAAATTGTACTAAAAAATTCAAAGCAAATATTCTCCAAGAAAGCACGGGGCTCTGATACCAAATGACGCAAAATCAATACAGAAAATAATTAAAAAACCTTGGTTGGTTTGAGAAAGTGCAAAAGGGGGCACCTTTTGACTAGGGGTGGGCAGAACCGGCCCGGAACCAGCGGATCGGACTAGACCGCTGGTTCACGCTGGTTCTTGGCTTGTTTTGTGTGGTTGGGAGCCGGTCCTGGTTCCAAAATTCCAAGATCCAGGAACCGCAGTCCAGTGCACGGTTCCGAGGTTCGGGAATCTGCCCGGACCGTGGGAGTACCAACCCATGGGTTGGCCTGGAAAATGGGTTATCCGATCCGGCCTCCCATGGGTCGGATGCCCTAAAACTGAAGTTCACTTTAGAGACCAGAGTTCAGACTTCAGCAATTGCAATCCAGAGTCCCCCTGTGTTAAGTCGCAACCTCGAGTCTCTGTCTCTACAACTCGAACGATAAAAAACTCGTTGGTTTTGCTTCGTCGGAGAGATGGGTGTGACGAGTAGCCAGTGTAACACCCGATTTTACGAGTTTTTGGATTTTGCTGAATAATGGCATTTTTGTAAATATTGTAGAATTAGCCCATTTTGTAAACGAGAAATTTTAGTAGAACTATAGGAGTAAATTGGAGTATCGAGAGGAATAAAGAAATTTTTAAAGATATAATGCCCGGTTTTACGAGTTTTGGGATTTTTCGTAACATGAGTGTATTTCAGTAAATACAGCAAACTAGGTCCGTTTTGTGAACGAAAAGTTTTGTTAGAGCCCTAGTAATAAATCAAAATATTTGGTGAAATAAAAAAATTTCGGAGAAAGCAAAACGATAGGTTAAATAACTATTTAATTAGAATAATATACCAAGGGGCAAAAAGGTAATTGATAGGTTAAATTTAATAAAAACAAAAACCCCTCTCCCAACTCTCTTCATTCCCGATTTTCCTTTCCAGGGAGGAAAATCCTCTCCGTTCTCTGGCGACTCACCACTCTGTTTCTCCATTTCTTCAAGTCGTCCGACGATAGCTCCATCTTCCGGTAACTTTTATTCCAGTTGTCTTTCACCAATCAAACCCTAGGTAAGCTTAGAGTGTTATACCTGTTAGTTGGCCATTTTGAGTTGTTATTCGTTAGGGTTTCGATAGTTTTGCGAAATCGTGAGGTTATGTTAAATATTGATAGTCCGGTTATAATTATTATTTTTGTTGTTAGATTAGGTTGGAAACGGAAAGTTTGGGGGAATTTAGAGGTTTAATGTGTAAAAATACCGTTGATGGCTTGTTGGAAAAAATGGTGAGCACAATGTGCTCGGTGAAATGCCCGAAAGAAGTAATCTAAGTTTTTAAGAAAGTTGCCTTATCTAGGAGCTTCGTTTAAGTTTGGAATTCGTTATTTAGGATCGGTTTTAATGCCAATTTTTGTGAAATACTCTAGGTGGATGAAGCTCAAAGACGGTACTCGGCTCGCTAAGGACGACAGGTAAGTTTTTGTGACTTACTGTGGCCGATAGGCCTATGCTATAAGTCGAGTTCGTCGTTGAGGATTTTGGAGTTATGTATGTTTTTATGCTTTGGTTGGATAGTTTAGGATTAGAGTTTTTATAAGTTATGTTTGCTATGTTTTGATGGTACTCATGTTTTACGTTTACATTATGTCTCTTATATAAATGCATCACGTTCTTTCAAAATAGCATGAAAATGGATTTCTACACGTGTTTAAGAAAAGAAATGAATGTACGTAATCTGGTCACGACGTGTTGGTTCAGACATGGCTGTTTACGGATGGAAGCATGTTTTCCCCCTGATAGATGGAAAAGGGTTGTCTAACCACCAGACGTGCCCTTTCCATCTGGTGAGAGTTAGACCTCGGTGACATTCTGTTCTGTAATGAAATGATGAAAATGTTTGCATGATTTATGAACTGCATATGCACAGCATGCATTTGCATTTACGAAGCTTACTGAGCCTTTAGCTCATAGTTGTCTTTATGGTGTAGGTGATTTAGATATAAGTGAGGATGAGATTCTTCCACCCGAAGCTTGATCTAGTTGAAGAAAAATGCCCGTGGGAGTGCATTATTTAGTCGGTGCGTATTTTGACCCGTGGGATGTAAGTAAGTGTTTTGAGGGGTTTTGGGTTGTTTTGGGCTGATGGTGGACTAGATAGTAGAATTGTATAGTTGAGACATTTTAGGATGTTTAGTATCTGGATAGTAGATAAATTGATGTATTGATGTTTTGATAAACTCAATTGATAAAATGTTTTGGTTAGCCTTTTATTTGGATTTTTATGGAAATTGAATGTATAGAGATGAAGTGTTATTTTGATGTTTCTGGAAGTTCGGGGTGAATGGTGTGTAGGTACAGAGGAAAGAATATGAAGGCAGCTCTCTAGACAAAATCCAGAGAGCTAGCCGATCGATCGCCAGGAAGGGGCGATCGATCGGCTAATGCATGGTTTAGAGTCGGGATTTTATAAGTTTTTTGTGGTAGTTCAAAGTATGGATGTCTTCCAAAGTATGGATATCATCCAAAGTAGTTGTCTAAAGTGGCAGGGATTCTTATAAGTTTCGATTAAGTGTTTTTTTAAGAAAGTCATCATCCAAAGTCTGTGGACGATAAAGTTCAGTTAAGTATTCTACCAAAGAAAGTCACGTCCATTTATAGTGAAGGTTTCGGTCGAAGTCATCGACCAGTTATAGTGAAGGTTTCGGTCGAAGTCATCGACCATTTATAGTGAAGGTTTCGGTCGAAGTCATCGTTCATTTATAGTGAAGGTTTTAGTCGAAGTCATCGACCAGTTATAGTGAAGGTTTCGGTCAAAGTCATCGTCCATTTATAGTGAAGGTTTCGGTCGAAGTCATCGACCATTTATAGTGAACGTTTCTGTAACGGCCCGAGTCTTCCAGACCCGGTTTTGCTACCCAAAACATTGAACTGAACTAAGAGAAATTATGGAAAATTTTAAATTTTCTCTCAGTGATGATAATTCTATCTTTAATCCTCGACTTTACAGCGGAAAACTCAATAAGTAGACAACGTTTATAATTAGACAAAACGTTAAGACATTTGGTCGAAGGGAATTGGAAACTCAAGGACATATACCGATCGCAAAACGACAAAGCATGGTGCATGCTCCTACCGATTGACATATGCATCCCACGTGATTCATTAAACCTCATCCGATCACAAAACGACAAGACTTAATACACACTCCTGCCGATAATGGAAAAACCTACATATACCGATTGACACATGCATCCCACGTGATTCATTAAACCTCATCCGATCACAAAACGACAAGACTTAATACATACTCCTGCCGCTAATGGAAAAACTACATCTACCGATTGACACATGCATCCTACAGGATTCATTAAACCTCATGCGATCATAAAACGACAAGACTTAATACATACTCCTGCCGATAATGGAAAAACTACATCTACCAATTGATACATGCACATCACGTGACTCATTATACTCCTTCCGATAGAAGACATCATCCGATAGAAGACATCATCCGATGGAAGACATCATCCGATAGAAGACATCATCCGATGGAAGACATCATCCGATAGAAGACATCATCTGATAGACAGGAAACTTTCAGACTTTCACAAACTTCAACATGACTTAATAAACTAACACACAGTTAGACCATAGTCTCATCTAGAATACGTGTAGCGAGAGACTCTAACGAAACAGATAATTCTATCATTTCACGATCATTCTCAAACTCAGAAGTTAGTCATTCAGGTTCCAGTATCCATTGTTTTAAGAAAGCATCCTACATAGACCTCAGTATTCATAACCTTACCAATATGATAAAAGTAGTAACCAGGAGTTGAAATCGCCTTCCAGCCACTCACTGACAACCTGAACTCCTTCTAGCAACCAGCCTTAAATATCCTCATTAGACTTGAAATCCTCACCTAGTAGTTCTTCATCTACATCATAAGGTTTAAACTATAAGCCTAATGTTTAGTAAGGAGTGCGATGCTAACATGTATGCATGAATTCACAAATTAAAGGAAACACATGTTCATGATCTTTTCGTGTTATTGTTCTTGTTCATGTTCATCGTTTTCATCATATAGATTAAGGGAGAATTTGTGCCGAAAAGGGTGTTTACAGTGAGAGTGTACATAGTCCCTTGCGGGTCGTATTCAGGGTTCTTCTTTTCGACAGTGACATACGCCAAACCGCCCCCAACCCTCTCTTAATCCTTGTTGCATAAGTTTCATGTTCATATCTTGTTCACGGGAGAAATCACGCACTTAAAACATTTTCATATGCTAGAGAAATATTCATGATGCATGAGCATAAGTAATCTTAGTTCATCAGACTACTGAACAAGTCATTCATTCATCAAAGGATCATAACATCAACTCGAGTACCGAAGACAACCAGACGTTAGCACAGGTACTTTTAACATCATAAACAACTTCTACTTAGTACCCTTGTGATGTAGGACCCTAATGGCCGAAAGTCTTACTCACTCACTTACCTGGTTTCCTTAGCAACTTGAGCACTTCTCGTCAAACTTCTTCACCTAGAAACATTTCACATTACAGTGTTAAATCAAAATCCTAACTAAAAGTCATCCTAGTATCTAACATAAATATTTCTAAATCTTCGTAGTCGAGCGTCTAGTGTGTACAGAATAAACTTCCAAAATCTAAATAACCGGATTAAGTCTAACCACTAAACACGGTCTATTATCTTAATGTCCAGAATCGAATTGGAAATGCAATTACTAAACACAGATCATGATTGTCACTACCATTACTCTGTTAGTGAAGAATCTGAAACCCCAAGTTCTAGCTGAAGACAGAGCTCTAAGTAACTACCCAGTAACTACATTGTCTAAGTCTTACCTAGAGCGTGGATTGTCGAAGTGGAGGCTGAAGAACTGGTCACCGGCGAAGGAATAGCTGGCAAAGAGGGATCTCTTGAAGGAAGGGAATCTCCGAGAGAGGAAATGTCGGCTACAGCGAGGTTTTAATGAGGTTTAAGAATTCTCATAACCTATTTATACCAATTAAAATCAACCTTAATTACAAACTTGCCACCCAACCTAGTTTCACTCAATTTGTAATAAATAAGTCTTGGCATTAAATTTAAAATCATAAAGGTCAATAAAAAGGGTGACAATTAAATGGGTTAAGAAAATCACCTGGCCGAAATTGTCAGGTGTTACATCCACCCCTCCTTAAATAAAATTTTCGTCCTCGAAAATTGATCAAACAAAGAGCTCTGGATATTTGTCCAACATGTCCTGCTGTCGCTCCCAAGGGGCTTCTTCAATGCCATGATTCGTCCACAAAACTTTTACAAGAGGAATTTCTTTATTCTATTGAGTCTTAACTGCAGATTCAAAAATTCATACAGGTTTCTCTTCATACGTTAATGTCGGCTCAAACTCAATTTCCGTTGGCTTAACAACCTGTGACGGATCACGTATGCATTTCCTTAGCATGGATACATGAAAGACATTATGGACCTTTTCCAGTGATGGAGGCAATTGCAACTTATAAGCGGTTTTACCAATCCTTGTCAAGACAGGGAAGGGACCAATGAATCGTGGACTAAGTTTTCCCTTATTGCCAAATCTTAAAACTCCCTTAAACGGTGAAATCTTTAAGAAAACTTCATCTCGAACAACAAATTCAAGATCTCTCCTTCTTTGGTCTGCATAACTCTTCTATCGGCTTTGAGCAGTCATCATCCTTTTCCTAATTATGGCAATCTTGTCTGACATCTACTGTAAAATTTTAGGGCCTAGAAGTTTTGCTTCGCCAACCTCATCCCAAGATAAGGGTGATCTACATTTCCTACCATACAGTGCATCGTAAGGTGCCATACCGATAGTGGACTGGTAACTATTGTTGTAGAAGAATTCCACTAAGGGCAGGTATCGATTCCAAGATGTCTGAAAATCTAGCATACATGCCCTCAACATATCCTCAAGTGTCTGAATTGTTCTCTCTGATTGGCCATCTGTCTGAGGATGAAAAGCAGTGCTGAAACATGCCACTACGCGAACGTCCTTCTTCAACTGTAAGTACGTTCTGTTTTATTTCTTTGTTTTGTTTCTTAGGATTATTTGTTTTAACTTTTATAGGCTTTATACAAAATGGTTCGAGGAAAAGATCCTAGAGACGACGCCTTTGATCGACTTACGGAATTGTTGGACCGTCAGTCTCAGCATATGGATCGGCAGGCACAACAAATCGAGAACTTAGTGAACCGAGAGAACCAGAGGGCCCAAGAGTTGGTGGTTCCTAACAGCCAGGGCATGCAGAAGTTCTAAAGTCTTCGACCTCCGGTATTTGACGGCCGATCATCTGATCCAACAGTTGCTGAGGAATGGATCAGGGTGATGGAGGACATGCTGGGTTATGCAGAAGTTGGAAACGGGAGCAAGGTGGCCTATGTCACCTTTCATTTGGCGTTGGTTGCCCGTTTCTGGTGGGATTCGATCAAAGCAACGACGGATGTATCGATTATGACCTGCGAACAGTTCAAGATCGTATTCTTCGACAAGTATTTCAGCCACACTGTGAGAGTGGCAAAGAGAAATGAATTTACGCAGCTGAAGCGGATAAGTTCAGTTGCTGATTATATTCGGAAGTTCGAGGCTTTATCACGATTTGCACCGCGTCTTGTCAGCGACAACGAAGACAAAGTGCATCAGTTTATGGAGGGGCTGAATCCTGAAGTAAAGCCGAGTGACATACCTATAGTCAGAGAATTCTCTGAGATATTCCTCGATGATCTCCCCGGATTAACGCCAGACAGGGAGATTGAATTTGTCATTGATGTTTATCCTAGTTCAGCGCCAGTGTCGAAGAATGCAGTTAGATTGGTGCCTGCTGAGTTGAGAGAGTTGAAAACTCAGCTTGAGGAGTTGTTAGATAAGGGTTTCATCCGACCAAGCTTTTCACCCTAAGGTGCGCCCGTTCTATTTGTCAAGAAGAAGGACAGAACCCTCAGGATGTGCGTGGATTACATGGAGCTGAATAAGCTCACAGTGAAGAATAAATACCCACTGCCTCGGATCGACGATTTGTTTGATCAGCTGCAGGGTGCCCGAGCGTTTTCCAAGATTGACCTACACTTGGGTTATTATCAGCTGAAAGTCCGGAAGGAAGATATTCAGAAAATGGCGTTCCGAACGAGGTATGGGCATTATGAGTTCCTTGTCATGTCTTTTGGACTTACTATTGCCCCTGCAGCGTTTATGGAGTGCGAGGAGTTTTTGTTGGGCTCGACATCCGAGGATTCGTCAGATTTCCATTTATCAGAAAATGGTATTCTAAAATTTAGGCATAGGTGGTACGTGCCTAACGACGAGGAGCTAAAGAAGGAAATATTGGCTGAGGAGCATTCTTTAGCTTATTCTGTGCACCCGGGAAGTACCAAGATGTACCGGGACTTAAAGCAACACTTTTGGTGGCCAAACATGAAGAGAGAGGTCGCCAAATATGTTGAAACCTGTTTAGTTTGTCAACAGGTGAAAACAGAACACCAAAGGCCAGCCGGAACATTACAGCCACTACCTATTCCGGAGTGGAAATGGGAGCAGATCTCCATGGATTTTATTGTGGGGCTCTCAAAGATGACGAAGGGCCATGATGGCATCTTGGTGATCGTGGACGTATTGACAAAGTCAGCTCACTTCTTATCTGTGAAGATGACATCTTCGATGGACCAGCTCGCCGAGCTTTATGTGCAGAAGGTGGTTAGACTACATGGTGTGCCAGTTTCTATTGTCTCAGATTGAGATCCGAGATTCACTTCGAAGTTCTGGAAGAGTCTGCACAAAGCTATGGAGACTCAACTTAATTTCAGCACAGCCTTTCATCCTCAGACTGATGGTCAGACAGAGAAGACGAATCAGATTCTGGAGGATATGCTCAGGGCCTGTGTGTTGGAGTTTCAAGGATCGTGGAGCAGGTATTTGCCATTGATCGAGTTCTCGTATAACAACAGCTTCCAGGCTACCATCGGGATGGCTCCGTACAAAGCTTTATATGGGCGAAAGTGTAGATCTCCATTGTATTGGGACGAGGTTGGTAAAGCCAGTATTGTTGGTCCCGAGATTCTACAACAAACAGCAGAGAAGATTGCCATTATTAGACAGCGTATTGAGATAGCTCAGAGTCGACAGAATGGCTATGCTGACACGAGACGGAGGGAACTGGAATTCGAAGAAGGTGATGAGGCTTACTTTGAAGTTTCTCCGTTTAAAGGTGTTATGCGATTCGGAAGGAAGGGCAACTTAAACCCTCGTTATGTGGGGCCCTTTCCTATTTTGAAGAAGATCGAGAAGATGGCGTATCGATTACAGCTCCCGGCTTCAATGGAAGGCATCCACGACGTATTTCACGTATCTATGCTTCAGAAGTGTTTGCGCGATCCATCGCATATTGTAGAGGCAAGAGAGATCGAGGAACAACCTACCTTGACATATGTGGAGAAGCCGGTACATATTTTGGAGTCGTCCATCAAAGTATTGCGCAACAAGGAGATTCCACTAGTTAAAGTCCTATGGCGGAACCACGAGGTTGAAGAAGTGACTTGGGAGCGACAGCAAGATATGATGGCTAGGTATCCCGAGTTGTTTGTATAAACAAATTTTGAAGACAAAATTTGAAATAAGGTGGATGGAATGTAACACCTAGATTTTCGGGATTTTGTAAATAAACAATATAATGGCATTTTTGTAAAAGTCAAATCAAGTCAGTTTTTCAAAAAGAAAGTGGAATTACGATCCTAATAATTAATAAGGATTTTAAGAAAATTTGGAGAATTTTAGGAGTTCAACGCTAATTTTACGAGAATTACGTTTATCGTAACATAAAGGACGTTTTAGTAAAAATAGTAAACAGGGTCTGAATTGCGAACGGACAGTTTTAAAAGAACCCTAGTAATGAGTTGGAGTCATTAGTGAATTAAGGAAATTTGGAGAAACCGAATCGTCAGTTAATTAAAGAACCGAAGGACGAAACAAATAGAAAATCAAAGGAAGGGCAAAATGGTAATTTGCAAGGTCAAAATTTCAATTAAAACACATTTCTTTCTTCTTCTCCATGCCATTTTCTCCTCTCCCCTGCGATTTCCCTCCTCCGGCGTTCTCTCACGGCCGTTCCTCTTCCGACCTCCGTTCATCCTCCGATCAACCTCCGTTCTTCACGTTTTCTCCTCCTCTCGCAACCCTAGGTATGATTCTATGTTTTGGAGTGTTGTAGTTTGGTTTTCACGGAGTTTAAACAATTAGGATTCGTTTAGGGTTTTGTGAAAAATGCGAATTACGGTTTGAAATTCATAGGTTTGTTTTATTAGTGGGTATGTTGAACGTATTAAACGTTATTGGACGAAGTTAATCGATTTAGGACGAATGTTAGAGATTGACGAATTTTTGAGTTTTGGGGAAAAACTCATTAATGGTAATTTTGAGGTATCGAGTGTTAGTTGCTCGGTAAAAATGCCGCATTGAGCTAAATTAAAATTTTAGGAGAATTTCCTTAGTTAAGGTTTCGTTAAATTTGGACGTTTAACAGTTTAAATCTCGTTTAACGACAATTGTTGTGTTTTGCCTCAGACGAAATACGCTCGTGGACGGAGCTCGAAGTTTAGCACGCACGAGGTAAGTTCTAGTGACTTACTTGGCCGAGTGGCCTACACCGTATGTCGATGTCGCATCGAGGATCTCTGAAGAGTTGTTTGTTTATATGCTTTGGTTGGGTAGATAGGGTTAGTTCTTTTATATAGGTTATATTTTTATAGTCTTGATGGTATGTATGATGCTTGTTTACTTTATGCCTATAATTGTTCATGCATCACGTATTTTAAAATAACATGAAAACGAATTTATGCACGTGTTTAAGAAAATGAAATGAACAAATGTAATGAATCCATGTAATCTGTTATCTGGTTACGCGAGGTGGGGCTCAGGCACGGCTGTTATGGGTGCGAGCGTGTACCCCCCCGTTAGGTGAAGAGGGCAGTCTGACCGCGGGGTTGTGTCCTCTCCATCTAATAGGCTGAGACCTAGGTAACATTCTGTCTGCGACGTAATGAACCAAAAATGTTGCATGATTTCTGAAACTCATACGCACAGCATACATCTACATTTACGATGCTTACTGAGCCTTTAGCACATAGTGTGTCTGTATGGTGTAGGTGATATAGAAGCAGGTGAGGACGACGTTCCTCCACCCGATGGACAGGATGGTTGAAGAAGAACTGCTGCGGTGGTGTGCATGGGTAGTCGACGCGTATTCTGACCCGTGGGGGAAAATGGTTAGGTGTTTTGAGAGTTTTGGGCAAATTTGGATTGTATAGTAGATTATGGTATAGTTAGAAACATTTTAGGATGTTTGGTTCTGGTTAGTGGATAGGATGTGTTTTGAATTTCTAAACGTTTTGAAAATGTATTTTGTAAATGTCTGGTTTTCGGGAAATGTTCAGTTTTTAAACATATCCACGCGGTTTATTTTTAGGAAACTAGGCTATGATTTTACACGTGTTTTGAGTCGTTGTTTTGGATGAAAATTTGAGCGAATTTGTGTAGGAATGTATGGTTGAGATGATGGTGTATAATCGAGTTAGAGGATTGGTTAAGTGGTGTTTTTGTAGGTTATGCAAGAAGAGAAAGAAGGAAGTAGAAGGAAAGAAGAGAAAAGAAGAGGGAAAGAGGAACGCCTGTCCTCCGGAAAAATCCAGAGGACATGGCGATTGATCGCCCCTTCTGGGCGATCGATCGCCCCTCATGTTGGTCGTCACAACTGTGATCGCTTCACCCAGGCGATCACTGGCAAAACCAGCGATCACCACCACGTTTTAGGGACAAAAGTCCCTTTTTGTCCCCGAGACGTTTTCTGTTATTTTAATTGTTTTAAATAATTATTTTAACTTTATTTAAATAGTTTACAATGGTTTTTAATTCTGTCAACGTTTAAAATTTCCACTTTTACGTTATAGGATGAACATAGAATTTAAAAAGAAAAGTTCGTACGGTAAAAATGGAGACAATATTAGGGGTCGCTACAGATCCCAACTATGGATAGAATCGTAGAACGTGGATAGAAAATTGAATTTTGGGGAAAGACGAAAGAAATGGACTCGAAGAGTATAGGATGACCATAGGTAGAGGAATAAGACCTTTATGCTGGGCAAATTTTGAGAACAAAATTTTATTTAAGGAGGGAAGGATGTAACAAACAGCAGATCGTTAGGTAATTATCCCGTGAATAGTTTTGGAGTGACTTGTAGAATGTGAAAATTTACGAGGTCTTAAGATGACGGGTATTACTTGTTTTAAGAGAAAAATTAGGTAATAGCAAGAATTGTAAATAAGTTAATTTTCATTGATATAAATATAAAATGGAAAGTCTAAAACCCTAACAAACCCCCCCCCCCCCCTCAACCTCTTTCATGTAGCCGACTCCCTCTCCTCCAAATTTCCCCTCGGCATTTCTCCTACCAACCGGCAATTCACCCTCCACCAGTGGTCGATTCTTCGTTCATTCCTCCGAGCATTGTACCCTAGGTAAGATTTTAAGTATTCAGGATAGTTAACCTCGATTTTGGATTTCACATTGGTTCTGGTTTAAAGTTCTAAGGCTTAAAAATGTTAGAGTAATGTTAGTATTTATATGACTGTTGCATTTTTAGTTTAGATGTTGGAATGTAGGACGTTATTGATGATAGGTTGAGAAATACTGAATGTTGGTTTAAGTTCAGGTGGATGAAGGATTTAAAATGCCATTGATGCTTTTGGAGAAAAAGATATGCACTCAAGGTGTTCGTTGGAATGCTTAATAACTATAAACCGAATTCTTAGGGGGTTACCTTAGTTAAGAACTTAACTAGTTTTGATTTCAGAATATTTAGGATTGATTTAGGTGAAGAAGGTCTAAAGTGAAGTGCATAGATTGCTAAGGAAGCAAGATAAGTAGGTGTGTAGACTTTCGGCCATTAGGGCCCTACATCACTAGGGTACTAGGAAATTTATACTTATGTTTATTACTTAATTTATGATTGGTTGAGAGTTATGTTGTACTGAATAGAGTAGCATTATGATATGTCATATGACGATGGCTTGTTTTCTATAGTATGATGTTTTATGTCCAATTCTCTCATGCATCATGTTTTTCCTTCAAGGGCATATGAAATGTTTTTACATGCACGATGTCGGTAAAAAAAGAAGTAAAGAACATGTAATGTGTACAATGGTCCAGTGCGGGTAGTAAGCAAGTATGGCACATGACATGTTTATGGCAACTTATGTGGTCTACGAGGTAGACGAGGACAAATTATGTGGTCTACGGGTAGACGAGGGCAAGTTATGTGGTCTACGAGGTAGACAAGGGCAAGTTAATGTCTGTGTCTACTCTTACGTAAACCCCCCTTTTTCCTTTATGTATGAAACAAGAACAAGAACACGAACAAGAACATGATTCCCATTATATGATCAAGAACACGAACATGAATATGACTTCCATGATTTAAATAAAGAACCTGAACATGATTTTATTGAGTATGCACTCATGAGTTTATGTATATATTGCACTGCTTACTAATCATTAGGCTTATAGTTTGAACCTTATAATATAGGTGACGAATTGAAAGGTGAAGATTTCAATCCAAGTGATAACGTCTAAGAAGGTTACTGGATGGTACTCGTGAAGGAATTTGTGGCTGGCAAGCGATTTGACCCGAGGTGCTCTTAGTCTGTCATGTTATAAGACAATAAAGTGGAAGTTTAAGTAGAAAAGAAATTTAATTTTTATGAGCTATAAGGGATTTTAGGATTTAAGGATTTTCATCTATTTTTCTTTAAGTCCTCCGCTACGCATGTTTAAGTTTTATGAGTAAGAATGATTTCTGTGAATTGAGATGTGAGATTACTTATAGAGTCAGTTCCAGAGAGCTAGCCGAACGTTCGCCAGGGGAGGCGATCGAACGGTTGTCTATGTGTTCTGTTTTATAAGTAAAAACAGTCGTCTAGAGTTGTAAGTAAAAACAGTCGTCCAGAGTCGTAAGTAAAAACAGTCGTCCAGTGTTAAAAGTAAAAACAGTCGTCCAGAATTGTAAGTAAAAATGTAAATAGTTGTCCAGAGTTACTTGGACGAGTACGTCGTCCAAAGTAAGTAGTCACGTGACTGTGGACGACAAAATTCACGTGATCTATGGACGACAAAATTAAGTAAGTCCATGGACGTTGGTCTGTGGATGATAAGTCTATGTAACCCGTGCATAAGTGGTCACGTGGACTGTGACGATGAAGTCACATAGTTTGTGGACGACAAAATTAAGTAAGTCCATGGACGTTGTGTAACACCCGACAACTTCAACCAGGTGACTTCCTAACTGAATTAACGGCCATGATTATTCAATCTTCACGGTTTAGAATTTTATGCCAAGCTTAATTAATTACATGTGGATTTAAACTAGGTTGAGTGGCAAAGTTGTAATAATGGAGGATTGAGACCAATATTTAAAGAAAAAGGAAATGATTCAAACCTCATTTAAGCCACTGTAGCCGTCATCTCCTACTCTCGGCGATTTCCCCTCCCGAGCTCTCGCTCTCTGTCAGCTGGAAATCCCTATTTCGATGATCGGTTTCCTTGTTGCTTCTCAGCTACTTTGTGCTCGAGGTACGAGTTTGGCAATGTAGCCATCTTTTAGTCATTAAGCTCTGTTTTCTGCTATGTGTTGAAGTTCTGGGTTCTTCAAGGGCCGAGTTTTAGTAAGGACATTTTAAAATCTAGAAGTGGTAATGTCATTCTGAATCGATTTTGGACATTAAACAACCAACCCTGAGTTATCGCTAATCGAATCTGTTTGTTTTGGGTTTTGGATTTCAAACTGCACAGAGAACTATACTAAGGATTCGGGAGTGACTATAGCTATTAGATCCTAGGATGACTTGTGGTTAGAACAAATAGGATTTTGTTTTAACTACTGCAATGTAAATGTTTTAGGTGAAGAAGTTTGAAGAGAAAGGAGCTCAAATTACTAAGGAGACCAGGTAAGTGAATGTACAGGTTTCTCGGTCATTAGGACCCTACATCAAAGGATGTTAGGTAGAAACTCATACGATGATTAGTAGTTCCCTTATGTTATTGTCTAGTATTTATGTTGATGATTAATTCAATGATAAGGTTTTATGTTGGATAGTGCTCTGTCTGTAGCTTGATGATTTAGGAATTTCCATGTACATGCATCATGACTATTTTATGCATATGAAAATGTTTTAAGAG
Source organism: Begonia masoniana (assembly GCA_022432975.1). Classification (NCBI taxonomy): domain Eukaryota; kingdom Viridiplantae; phylum Streptophyta; class Magnoliopsida; order Cucurbitales; family Begoniaceae; genus Begonia; species Begonia masoniana. The sequence goes on from CM039510.1 coordinate 18,944,374, forward strand.
CATGTTTTCCTCATGAATAAAGTAAGAAGATAAAACTTATGCAACGTGGACTAAGTGAGGGTTGGGGGCGGTTCGGCGTATGTCACAGTCCAAAAGAGGGACATATGAATACGACCCGCAGTAGGGACCAAAATCAAACTCACTGTCGAACCCCCTTTACTGGCACAAATCCTCTCTTAATTCACACAACTTAAATGAAAAATATGATCAATGATTATGAATGATAAATATAATCCATGACTATAAATGATGATTACGAGCAAAGATATGAGCGAGAAAAAGAAAAAGGAGACTTATGAGTATGTGATTTCCCGAATTTTACATTCATGCATCCATGTTAGTGTTGCATTCCTTACTAAGCATTAGGCTTATAGTTAAACCTTATGATGTAGGTGAAGAGCTAACAGGTGAGGATTTCCAGTCCAGAGATGATGTTTAAAGCTGGTTGCTGGAGGAGGCTCAGTATGACAGTGCAAGGCTGGGCAGGCGATTAAGTCCCCTAGTTATGCTCATAGTATGTCAGTGAAGTTTATGATAAACAGATGTCTAAGTAGAATAGAATTTCTTATAACAATGTGATTTAGATTTGAATGATTAGACTTAAGAGTCTGATGATGATTTTAAGGATAATTGAATGGTTTGTTTTGCTTAAGCCTTCCGCTATGCATATTTTGGATGAGTTCATGATTCTTACTCATTGAGGTTTATAGTTACTGAGTTAAGATTTGGGTGAGATGTGGTATTTTCTATTTGATGAAGTTTTTTGATGATTATAGTGTTTTTCTGCCGTGTGATAGAAGCTGGATAAGGCCATCATCTAGCTGACGTCATTGGTAGATGTAGAGTGTTTAAGCCATCGGATGATGAAAGTACTATTTTGTCGTCAAGCGATCGACAGATGTAGAACGTTTAAACTATCGGAAGATGTAAGTATAGTTTGTCATCTAGTGACCGGTAGATGTAGTACGTCTAAGCTATCGGATGATGAGAGTGTTATTTTGTCATCTAGTGATCGGTTGATGTAGTGCGTTTAAGCTAAAGGATGATGAGAGTGTAATTTTGTCGTCTAGTGACCGGTAGATGTAGTGTATTAAAGTCACCAGATGATGAAGATGTTATTTTGTCGTCTAGTGACCGGCATGTATAGTGTATTACTGATGTTGAACGAGGTTAAACGAACCACGGGTGATGCATGTGCCCATCGGATGATATCTCCTACCTAGTGAAATTTTAAAGGGTCACGTGTTAAGCTCGTGCTCACCGGACGATGTCCTCTATTAGGCGGTGATAAGTGAGTCACGCGAGTTTCACGTGACGAATCGGATGATAAAATCTTTCTCTACTGGAAGATGTAAACTCCTTGCTTGTCATTTAGCGACCGGCAGGAGTAAGTAATTGAGTATAATGTATAATGTCGTCGGCAGATGTATGATGTACTCCCCTGACGAGCGATGCCTATTGAATCATGCATGGCATCTTGAGCTAACTTATGTTTCAAAAAAAAAATATATCACCAAAAATGAGTAGAGTGTGAGTAATAAGAATTAAATGATTAAGAAAGATACGGATTATGTGACGATCTCTCTGGGGTCGTTACACGTTGGTCTGTGGGCGATGAGTTTATGTAACCCGTGTGTAATGAAGTCATGTGAACCATGGACGATAAAGTCACGTGAACCATGGACGATATATTTAAGTAAGTCTATGGATGTTTGTCTGTGGATGATGAAGTCACTTGAACAGAGAGCGATAAAGTTTAACAACCAGTGGACGATATTGTCAAAGTAGTCCATGGACAATTATGTTGATCGATTTTGTGGACAAGATTGTTACCCGATTCATGTCGTCCAACTCTGTGGATGTGTATGCCGTCAGATATATGAAAGAGTCGAGTTCTAAGAATTTAAGGTTTTTAGTTGGTTGTTCTTTTAAACGTTCATGAGTTTTATTTTAAAAAAAAATTACAAGTAGTTGTTCTAAGATTTAAATGACTAAGTTATGTTAAGAATATGCCTCGACCTACTGGGGTCGTGACAATATAAGTCGCCGGGGCATTCGTCAATCCAAAGGACATCACCTTAAATTCATAGTGCCCGTAAAGAGCTCTGAAGGCCGTCTTTGGTACATCATCGTCTTTAACCTTTATTTGGCAATACCCCGAATGCAAGTCGATCTTTAAAAACACTCTGGCCCTGTAGCGACCTGTACGTTGTCACAGGACTTGACATGACTTTCACTTTACGTAAGACATTTTCAGGACTTGACATGACTTTTTCGACTTTTCTTTAAAACTTAAAATCGACTTCGAGGCCTTTAAATACTTTAGAAATCTTTAGAAACATGTTTGAAAGACTCCTTAGGGGTAAAATTGCGTTATGTTCGAAATCAGAATTTTAAGTAAAAAAGCCAAATAGAAAGAGTGTCTGTCACTCGACACTTATTAAGACCGGCCGACACTTTGTTTGTCTTTGTTTCTATTGGTCGATATTCAGGGTCGACAACTCTAACAGCTTTTACATTAACCGGTCAACGCTAGGTTTCTCTCTGTTTTCATCGATCGGTCTTCGAGTTCGACACCTGCAAGGAGGGTGTAACGTCCCCTAATCTAACCTTTTAACTATTCCTAAAAATCTCGTAAAATTTGAATTTTTATTTCAATCCATTAATCTGACTCGTTTAAAAATAATTAACTTCACTCAGCAAAAGACATATTACTTAGGGAAACCTCGTAATAGTACTAAACTTAATTAAAGTGCGAAAAATAGTAAAACAGGAGTTTCGGTCGACATCCTCGACCGAACTCTTTTCGTTAAATGGTCGACGTCCTCGACTGAACAAGTTTCGCTAAATGGTTGACGTCTTCGACCGAACACTTTTCGCTAAATGGTCGATGTCTTAAACTCTCTGGAATTCATTCCTTCTAATCGATCGACAGTCAACACTGACTAAAATCAGTCGATGGTCAACACCGACTAAAATCGATCGATGGTAAACGCTGACTAAAATCAGTCGATGTGGCCTCTATAATGAGATCGGTCGACGTGGTCTCTGTAATGAGATCAGTCGACGTGGCCTCTGTAATGAACACTTAATTAACAATATTAAAAGGATTCCAATATCTTGGGGTCGACAACCCCGACCGATTCACGTTAAAATCGATCGACGTTGCCCCTGCGAGTACACTTAACTTTCTATCGAATACCTAAACACCCAATCGACCACTTCTATATGAAAATGGACAGCATAACTCTATACTTATCATCAAACCAAAATCATCTGCCCAAATCATCCAGAAAACATATACATAAAACTTTCATTAAATCTCTAACTTTTTCCGTACCAAACGTTTTAAAACTGTTTACAATACTCATAACTTAATCCTATACATCTGTATATCCCCAAAACATATGTGCCCCATATCAAAATACTATAAATCCATTATCCAGTTACCAAGCACCCTAAAATGAGTTATCTATATATTTTTCTAGCTAATCACCCATCAGCCCCTAATATACCAAAAACCTCAAAATACTTAACCATTTGCTCCCACGGGTCAAAATTTGCACCAACTACACAGCGCACTCCCACGGGCATTCCTCTTCAACTAGCTCGTTCATCTTGCGAAGGAACATCTTCCTTACCTGCCTCAAGATCACCTATACCGTAGAGAAATTCTATGAGTTAAAGACTCAGTAAATCTACGTAAATGACAATGCATGCTATGCATATGCAGTTAGTAAAACCATGATATTCTTTTATCCTTTTCGTCATTTATACCTTTTCATCAGTCGTGTAGCGACCCTAATACTATACCCAATTTCCCGTACATATTTTTTTCATTTTCTTTTCTACTTAGCGTTTATGCGGAAAACAATTTGAAACAATTTAAAATCAATTGAATAAAACATTTAAAACAATTAAAACTATTATTTAAAACTATAATTAAAACAATTTACAAATAAAACAAAAGGGAGGGCAGAATTGACATTCTGCCGAGAAGGAAGAGGGGCGATCGATCTCCTAAATTAAGGAGATCGATCGCTGAGGCTATAAGCCTCATCAGCGATCAATCGCGGCAAGGATCGATCGCCCAGTGATCGATCGCTGCATTGGCAACAGGGAGGGGCGATGTTGCCCCTCACACCCGCGCCCGATCGCCTCCCGCCTCCTTCTTCTTTCTCTTCTATGTATTTTTTTTTTATACAAATGCTCTCTGGAATCCGAAAATTCCAGAGAGTAACACACTAAGTTTCTTTCACCATCCCTACATACCACACACTTCACAAATTAACATTTTCTTTAACACTTCAATACCTTCAAACTCACTTTAAACATAGCCGATTTTCCTCAAAACGAAACGCATGGATACGCTTAAAACTATACTATTCCTTCTATTAAAATCACCAAGTAATTCTGTAACACCCGGAAAATTTTGATAACGTGCGTAGCCTAGGTTCGATGTAGAATGAGTTAGCCTAGGCTAGAAATGTATGAGAATTTATTATTGAAGGGTATTAGAAGTGAAAGGAGAAGTGGAGAGTTTGACAAGTCAAACTAAATGGGGATTGGTGGAGAAAATTTGTTTGAAAAGTTAAACAACAAATGAACTAATAGAAATTAGTTGTTGAAAATTCAAAGGGAGAATTAAATGAAGCAATTGAATGGAAATTGAGGGAGAAGAGATGGCTGCTACGTGAACTGAAATGGGAGGGCTTAATTGGTATTTCAATGGTTATTAAATGAATTGAAATAAGAAAAGTGGTTTGACCATTCAAACCAAAGGGTTTGAAAAATTAAGTGTGTGCAACTTTAACCAATAGGAATTTTGTAGAAAAGTCAAATTCATTAACCAATAGAAATGCTTATAAATTGAAATGGGGAAAAGTGATTGAAGATGGTCATTTATTGGTGTCTTCCACGTTGGAAATCAAAGGAAGACAAGGGTGGGCTTAATGGTAATTTTACAAAAAGTTAAAGAAATAAAAAGGGGAAAAAGGGTTGTCTTCTTCTTCACCCTTTCTCCACGAATTTTGCAGCAGCAAGGAGGGAGTTCTCCCTCCTCTTGTTCTTCAATTTTCTCCAAGATTGAGGTATGCTTTTGAATGGGTTTCATGTAGTATGCATATAGGTAGCGATTATTGGTGTTTTAGTGGGATTTTGAGTGGTTTTGGTGAGGATTTGGAAACCCTAAAGGGAGCACTCCGAAAATTGAGTTTAAGGGTTGGTTTTCTTTCTAGATTTGAGGATTTATTTGTTAGATGCATTGGTTTAGGTTGATTTTAGGGTTAGATTGAAGATTGGAGTTGAGTTTGGGAAAAACCGGTTTTTAACTCAAAGAGGGCCGATTCTGTTTGCTGGGTTTCGAGTTGGCTAATGTGTTTATTTGGTTGATTTGAGTGTTTCAATGGATAGTAGACATGTAGAGGTTTCCGAGTTGGGGTGGCACGTCGAAATCCGATGAAAAATGAGGAAGTTATGGCCGTTTGAACTTGGACGGTAAAATTTGTATAAAAATCGGGTTTGAGTGATTAGGGTGGAAAGTTGGTGCTAGTTTGCTTTAGTTGATTTCTCTAGAACCCTTTTAGTTTGTTACTAAGTGAATTTCCCTTAATTGTTAGGTATGTGCAAGAGAATTTTAGTGGGACGAAGTGACAGAAGGTTTCTGGAGCAACCAGGTAAGTAGCGGATGTGTGTGGTTTTTCCTTCGGGCCTACACCATGGAATGGTAGGGAATTGGTTGTTTGCTTTGTTTGGTTGTTTTTGTTTAGCTTCGTGTTGAGCATTTTGTGTGACATGAACACGGTTTTCAAACTACAAAACGAAAGTATTTTTAGCATGGTTTTGATTGGTGAGCTTGAATCGTAAGGAGTGGTGTGAGTTGAAAAGTAATGTGAGTTGTGTTGGAGTCGCCCAGTCGCGTTAGGGTAGCACCTGCGAGGAACTCTAGCGGAGTTTCCTAGTCGAGTTAAGGTGGTACCTGCGGGGGGACTAGCAGAGTTAGAGTCACCCAGTCGCGTTAGGGTAGCACCTGCGAGGAACTCTAGCGGAGTTTCCTAGTCGTGTTAAGGTGGTACCTGCGGGGTGACTAGCAAAGTTAGAGTCACCCAATCGCGTTAGGGTAGCACCTGCGAGGAACTCTAGCGGAGTTTCCTAGTCGCGTTAAGGTGGTACCTGCGGGGGGACTAGTAGAGTTGAGTCACCCAGTCGCGTTAGGGTAGCACCTGCGAAGAACTCTGGTAGAGTTTTCCAGTCGCGTTAAGGTGGTACCTGCGAGGGACTACTAGAGTTTTGGTTTGGCATGTGTGATGACCTTCGGTTCTGTGAATGAACAACGAAAAGTAAACGAAGCAAGAGCAACTGAGCGAGTAGAAATTTCATGTGTTAGGGGTTGTGTTGCATTATGTTTGTCGTATGCATTATTCTCTACTTACTGAGCATTAGGCTTATGTTTTGTGTTCCGTGGTGTAGGTGTAGACGGGAGTACAGGTGAGGGCCTAAGGAAAGCTATGATTGGAGCGCAGTTGGTGATGTACAGGGCATGCCGGTGCAGGCAGTTGTCGGGGCGTCTCGATCATGGTCTTCGGGGAGTTGTGAGTGATGGTTATTTTGGTAATTTTGATGTATCTGGTTGGTGATTGGGAGATTTGATACGTGTTGGCACGTTGTTTTTTTATAAAGGTTTTCGTAATGAATTTTTAAAGATTTCGAGTTGTTGGGTTGTTGAGTAATGGTGGTGGTATTTTGGGAATTTAAACTATATATTCTCGGGTTTTATATTGCAGGTTTTTGTTTTAAAGGATTTAGGCGTTATGCCGTCCATATTGAATTTAAAACAAACGACGTCGGGTTTAAGTTCGCTATTTTTATTAATATCCGGTTCAAGTCGGTTTTCTATAATTTTTACGGGATTTGAAGGTTCGTGTGTCGGGGAGGTATGGTTAAAGTTTCGTGAATTTTGGAGGTGTTCGGGGTGGAGAAATATGAGGAAAAGTGGGGAAAGGTCAAAAGGGGTCAAAATAGAAGGTTTTTAAGTGTTTTGGGTCGAGAAAACCAAAGGAGGCCCGACCAATCAGACCTCGGACCGCGACCAGTCGCGCTGGGGCGCGCCTGTGCGCCCCACCGCGCAGGCGTGCGCAGCGCGTAGCGCCTCCTTGAGCCATTTTTTTTTGGTTTTTTCCAAATTTTCCCTATTTCTACAATGTTTTGACCCGACATTTTTTGACGTATTTTAAACGTATTTTGGGCCCGTTTTCCAATGAATTTCGAGGGTTTTAAAAACCCGAAAACGAGTTGTAAAAATTTACTAAAATTATTTTAAATGATATTCTAAATGCGGGATCGGTTTGCAAACGTAGCGCACCGAGCCGGGGCGGGTTTGGGGCGTTACAAATTCCATAAAAACTTTACAAAAACAGTTTATAAAATAGATGTCCAAAAACATTTAAAACCTATCAACTATCAAATCCAAACATCCTACAATGTTCTAACTATACATAATTTATCCAAAATAATGTAATACCCCTAAAACACTTACATACTTCCCCACGGGTCGGTTAAGCATCGACTACACCAGCACACCCACGCGAGCCGTCCTTCGTCAACTGCGTCACTGCTCAGGTGGAGGGATCTCGTCCTCACCTATATCGAGGTCACCTACACCATACAGAAACACTATGAGATAAAAATCTCATTAAGCTCTATATAAATGCCTATGCATGATCATGTATGCTTGATGCTATGAAAAGAGTCCATGTTAGTTCATATATCAGTACGTGTCAGTCTATGGTTATCGAAAATGCTCGACAGATAGATAGGGCACGTCTGGCGGTTAGACAGCCCACACCATCTGAAGGGAGGGAAACCCGCTCAACATGGAACGCCACGTCTAAACCTCATCCCCGATAACCCCATGTCATAGTTGTTTACTATGATACTTTACTTGCCTTTACATGCATATTCTCTTCATGAAATCCGTTCGTAAATTCATTTTCATGATGTTTTAAAACATGATGTGTGAACAGTTTGATATAACATAAAGTAAACAATCATATGTGTATCATCAAGACGATAAACGAACAACATATAAAAACAACTAATCCTAACTACCCAAACCAAAACGATTTAAACAAATAAATCCTCAAGGTTCTTCGAGACGACTTCGACGTACAGTGTAGGCCAATCGGCCAGAGTAAGTCACAAGGTGTCCGTTGCAGCTCAAACTCCGTCCACGAGCGTTGTTTGTCTGAGGCAAAATACAACATCGGTGTTAAAACTAGTTTAAGCTATTAATCGTCCAAACTAACAATATCCTTAACTAAGGAAATTCCTAAGATCTTAACTTAACTAATCGAGGCATTTATACAACGATTAACGCTCGATAGTTTAAAACCACAATTTAACGAGTTTTTCCTAAAAACCCAAAAATTCTCAAATTTTAACATTTCTCACAAATCACTCTAACTTCGTCCAATAACGTTCAATACGTCCTTTATATCCTTAATCACGATAAACATATAAATTTTGAACCTTAAATCTCAATTTTTAACAAAACCTAAACGAAACCTAATCGTTCTAAACTCCGTAAAAATCAAAATAAACTTTCCTAAAACCTTAGAATCGTACCTAGAAACGGTATTGGAGAAGAAATCGCGTAGAATCGAGATGATCGGAGGACGAATTGGAGGTCGACGTGGAGAAAACGCCACGGGCAGAGAGGAAGCTGAGAGGAGAAGAGAGAAAAATCAAAATTTCGTGAAGTGCTGCTGGAGAAGAAGAGGTTGTGTTTTTAAATTAAAAATTGACTTGGCAAAAGACCGTTTTGCCCTTGCATTGTTTTTATATTATTTTCGTCCTTTGTTTCGTTAATTAACTAGCTATTCGGTTTCACCAAATCTCCTTATTTCACCTATAAATCCAACTGATTATTTGGGCTCTATTAAAGCTGTCCGTTCACAAATCGGACCTCGTTTACTATTTTTACTAAAACATCTTTTATATTACGAGAAACGTAATTACTCGAAATATAGCGTTATTATTCCAGAAATTCTCGAAAATTTCTTAAAATTCCCATTAATAGCTAGGATCGTAATAAAGCTCTCCGTTCTCAAAACAGACTTGATTTGGCATATTTACAAAAATGCCATTACATATTATAATATTAATATCCTGAAAAGCCGGGTATTACAAGTCGTCTTCCTTTTCGTTTTCCTTTTTGTTTTCCTTTTAATTTTCCTTTTCGTTTTCCTTTTCATTTTCTCTTTTCGTTTTCCTTTTCATTTTCCCTTTTCGTTTTCCTTTTCGTTTTTCTTTTCATTTTCCTTTTTCGTTTTCCTTTTCATTTTCCCTTTTCGTTTTCCTTTTCGTTTTCGTTTTCATTTTCCTTTTTCGTTTTTCTTTTTATTTTCCTTTTTGTGAGTCATTTTCCTTTTCATGAAAACATATGTGAAAGTTCATTTTTCATGCTTTTCCAGAAAACGTGATACATGGAAATGTACAATGCAATTAATATAATCAAAGCATAAAAACAAACAATAACATTAAACATTCTACAACTTAACTAAAAACCTAACTACCCAGCCAATCTATACTAAAGCAATAAAATCTCCAAGTCCTCAATCAACAACTAATCTTATGGTGTAGGCAAATCGGCCAAGCGAGTCACGAAGACTTACCTCGCGTCCTTAGCAAATTGAGCGCCTCATTTTTAGCTATGTCACCGAAAACAATTAACCATTCGGTTAATAAGGCTCAATCCAACCACCAATTTCAACCTAATATCCCTTATAACCTTAAATCTTCCAACAACAATCACAAACACTTCGTTATTAGCCATTAATACGATAAAACTATCGATTTCTAACATAAACCTATAAATTTCAAACCCTAACTCGATATAACCGTCATCAACTTTTAAACCAAAAATAAACCATCCAAATGCTAGAATCTTACCCAGGGTTGTGATTTAGGAAGAAAACGGGAAGAGAAACGTTGGTCGGAGCTTGGAGCTAGCGTCGGCGTGAGGAAACGTCGAAGGAGAGCTTGAGAATTGCCTCAATAACTCTCTGGAGCTTTTCTTTCGTGGAAGCAGAGGGAAAAATGAGAGAAGGGAAAAGGGGTAATTTGCTTTTAATTAAAATTAATCTAACAACTTACCGTTTTGCCCTTTTAGCTTAATACTCTTTTATTTCGTTATTTAGTCGATCAATTCAGTTTTTCTCCAAATTTCTTTATTTCTCCAAAATTTTGATTTATTCATTGGGTTCCAACAAAACTTTCCGTTCACAAAATAGACTTAGTTTGCTTTTTTACAAAAATGCCACTATATATTGGAATTCCAAAAACCTGTAAAACCGGGTGTTATAGAGGGGTCGACACTTGTACACTCAGGTCGACACCTCTAGCGGTTTTTACATTAAACTGGTCGACACCCATACCACAAGGTAAACACCTATATAAACAGGTCGACACCTCTACAACCAGGTCGACACCTCGTTCTTCTTTGTTTCCATAGGTCGACATTGGTGGTCGACACCTCTCAAGTTCGATCGACACCATAGGATTTCGGTCGACACTTGAAGGCATAATTCATTTACCAGAAACTTCCTTTCATCTCTGAACTCCTAAAACATCTTCAAAACACTACAAACCTAACATTTACACTTTAAAACATAGCAACATTATCACCATATCGACAAAACAAGTTTTTGACAAAAACCGCATGGGTACGTCTAAACTTAACATACCCGTGTAGACGAAATGCAAACGACTCCACAATACATCCAGTATTTCAAAACATAAGTCTAACTAAACATCCTCTCCAAAAGATGGTTTAGACTCGAACCAAAAACATTACTTATATACATCCAAGGATAGAAACAACTCTCATAGTTTGCAACGTCCCAAGATTACGTCAATCAATCTCCATGAGCTCGTCCCCTTAACTACTCCTGATTATCATCCTGAGACTCTATTTTCCCATCACTACGGTCAGTACCTACATCATGGAGTTCATATAATGAGCCTAAAGCTCAGTAAGATCATAACAATAATATACGATGCTCATGCTATGCATGATACTTTTCAAAACTGATACATACTTTACTTTTCATTTAGTTTTAGTGACAAAGTGGTTAAATGGGCGTGTTAGAGGAATAGATATCATAAGAAGAACATGTGTCCCTCCAGCCCATTTCAGCCCCAAGATCCGCGGAATTTTAACCGCCCCCTGGGCCACCCAACGGTAAGGATTCGCAGGGCCTATGGTGGATGAATTGTATGCTATTCCCCGTCCCAACACTTAACCGGTACATTACATTACATGACATTTTTCTTATCTTTCTTATATTAAATTTGTGCATAAAACTTTTTCACAATTTCATTGAAAACGTGATGCATGAACATACAGTGTACATATGCATAACATAAACAGTATACATGTAACGCCCCGAGTTTTCTGAATCCGGTTTGTTACTCATAAGCCGTACATAACTACGAAACCTTGGACTAAATTTAAAACTCTCTCGAAAGTCTAAATTTAAATTTTTTTTTTTTTTTTGAAAAAGAAACTTCAAAACATTTAAATGCTTGCAGCGGAAATCATTTGAACCACAATGAAGTTATACAAAACTACGAAATATTGTTGAATTGTTAAGAAACAATCGGCAATTAGAAAATTAAGTTTAAACAGCGAAATACTAGAGAAGTCGCAGAAGTCAAACACATCTGCCGATTGATAAAGTCAACGGAAGAAGCAGAAATAGAAGATAGAAGGTTTCTACCGATGACGTCAGCCAAAAGACATCAATCGATCGCAAACGACAAAATACACTCTACATCCTCCGATGACTATACGACAAAAATCTTCCTACATCTACCGATGACGTCAGCACGCATCTGCCGATGAGTTTACTGAGACATCATCCGGTGGACTTTGGCCTACACCTTCCGATTGAGTTAACTGCATACGCCAATCACTAAATGTCAAACATAGTACCCACTCATACCGATAAGGCAAATCCTACATCTTCCGATAGAATAAACCTCATATACCGGTGACTTTACTGAGACATCATCCGATGACTATTCTTAAGGCATCTTCCAATAGAATTAACCTACATCATCCGATTACTTTTCTTAAGGCATCTTCCGATAGGATTAACCTACATCATCCGATGACTTTTCTTAAGGCATCTTCCGATAGGATTAACCTACATCATCCGATGACTTTTCTTAAGGCACCTTCTGATAGAATTAAGAGCGACATTCCAACTACTTCTCGCTATACATACACAACACCAACTCAGAAAGGGATTTACTTATTTCATCAAGACCATTCAGAAACAACTCACATTGTAATGTTCAAACCCAGTAAAACCAATACTTAAAACTCTCAGATATCTAGTATCAGTAAAACTCAAAACATAGTCAAAATATTAAAATCTCTACTGTCATGAAAACTCATCATACTCAAATTAAGGCATTATCAACTAAACCCGCACCATAGCAGACAACAATTAACCCGCCTCATCAGTTTACCAGGCCGAGGCATGAATGTACTCCTCCAACCACTTCTAATCATCTGAGCATTCAGGAAAATCACCTACAGTATCCTCAACACCTACATTACAAAACTCATCTATTAGCCTAATGCTAAATAAGTAAAGCAATAATGAAAAAAGAATGAAATGCTGAAACATGGATTCCTAAACATGCAATTTCTACTTTCTCCTCTCAGTTGTTCATGCGTCGTTTCTGTTCAGATCCCCCTGTGAAATTGGGAGTTGGATCAACTCTCCCAAAGTATAATATCCACTGTCTCATTAAGGGTTGGATTAGTTCCCTTAACAGTAAACCTGATTCACTGTTCAGATCCCCCTGTGAAATTGGGAGTTGGATCAACTCTCCCACAGTATAAATATCCACTGTCTCATTAAGGGTTGGATTAGTTCCTTTAACAGTAAAGCTGATTCGTTTAGCTGTTTCATTATGTTCAATCCTTACCATACCAATATGCATTCAAATTCATTTTCGTGTACCTTTAAAATTTCGGTCGACACTTGAAGGCATAATTCATTTACCAGAAACTTCCTTTCATCTCTGAACTCCTAAAACATCTTCAAAACACTACAAACCTAACATTTACACTTTAAAACATCGCAACATTATCACCATATTGACAAAACAAGTTTTTGACAAATACTGCATGGGTACGTCTAAACTTAACAAACCCGTGTAGTCGAAATGCAAACGACTCCACAATACATCCAGTATTTCAAAACATAAGTCTAACTAAACATCCTCTCCAAAAGATGGTTTAGACTCGAACCAAAAACATTACTTATATACATCCAAGGATAGAAACAACTCTCATAGTTTGCAACGTCCCAAGACTACGTCAATCAATCTCCATGAGCTCGTCCCCTTAACTACTCCTGATTATCATCCTGAGACTCTATTTTCCCATCACTACGGTCAGTACCTACATCATGGAGTTCATCTAATGAGCCTAAAGCTAAGTAAGATCATAACAATAATATACGATGCTCATGCTATGCATGATACTTTTCAAAACTGATACATACTTTACTTTTCATTTAGTTTTAGTGACAAAGTGGTTAAAAGGGCGTGTTAGAGGAATAGATATCATAAGCAGAACATGTGTCCCTCCAACCCATTTCAGCCCCAAGATCCGCGGAATTTTAACCGCCCCCTGGGCCACCCAACGGTAAGGATTCACAGGGCTTATGGTGGATGAATTGTATGCTATTCCCCGTCCCAACACTTAACCGGTACATTACATTACATGACATTTTTCTTATCTTTCTTATATTAAATTTGTGCATAAAACTTTTTCACGATTTCATTGAAAACGTGATGCATGAACATACAGTGTACATATGCATAACATAAACAGTATACATGTAACGCCCCGAGTTTTCTTGAGCCCGGTTTGTTACTCATAAGCCGTACATAACTAAGAAACCTTGGACTAAATTTAAAACTCTCTCGAAAGTCTAAATTTAAATTTTTTTTTTTTTTTTTTGAAAAAGAAACTTCAAAACATTTAAGTGCTTGCAGCGGAAATCATTTGAACCACAATGAAGTTATAGAAAACTACGAAATGCTGTTGAATTTGTAACGACCCTTAAGCTATTCCCTTAAATTTCCGTAAAAAATTTTGATTTCTTTTATCCTTAAATATTCATGACATTTGAGCGGAATTTAAATCATAAAGTAAATCTTCTAAATCATTCAAAAATTTATTTGTTGAGATCACTTAAACAAACTTAAACAATTTATTAATTCAATTAAAACTTAATTAAATAAATCGGCAAATAGAAACAAGGCCATCGAAACAGAGGAGGGGCAGGAAAGGCAATTCTGCCTGAAAAGCACAGGCGACCGAACGCATGAAGACTTACGTTCGGGCGCCCCTCACACAGGCGACCGAACGCATGAAGACTTGCGTTCGGGTGCCCCTCACACAACCGCCTGAACGCTCGTCTTCAAGCGTTCAGTCGGTTCACGTTCTGTTTCCAGAACGTGAAATTCGACCCTCAAACCGACCGTACGCCACTCCTCCCGCGTACGTTCGCCGAACCCTCTGGAAAACTAGAGAGTTCTGCGATCCAACTCCTTTCTTTCAGCGACCCGTCGCCTCCCTTCTTTTCTCCCTTTCCCCTGTTTCCTTCGTTCCTCACTCCCTGCACTTCACACTACATACTCACAACTCAACACACTGCATTCGTCTCTTTTCTCATTCCTTCATTGCATTCTTTTACATACCTTTAACAAACACACGTCTACACATATACGTCGCACATACTATCATCCACCCATTTCCCGACTCAAATACAATCAATTTCGTAAAAACGAACCGCATGGTTCCGTTTAAAAGTGTAACATATCCTCCTGTTTTTGAAATCGGTAAAACATTTACAAAATACATCCAATTCACAAAATATTTTATACTACTTAACCAGATTCCAACATCCTATAATATTCTAACAATTTCTATCATGTCTAACCCAAAATACCTATGTACGTCATCACGGGTCAAAATAATGCTCCGGCTGCCAGCACACTCCCACGGGCCTCCTCCTTCAATCTGCTCATACTTCAGGCGGAGGGACGTCTTCCTCACCTGCCTCAATGTCTCCTACACCATAGAATTAAACACGTGAGCTAGAGGCTCAGTAAATCTAAGTCAATGCAAATGTATGCTATGCTATGCTATGTTCTTTTTGAAACTCTGCATTCTTTTCATTTCTTTGTTTCTTTGTTTCTGTGTCTATGTGTCACCCGGGGCTTCACTCTCGTTAGATAGGAGCGGCACATCCCGCGATTGGATAGCCCCTCGGATTTAACACGGGGGGAAAGAATGCTTCCTTCGACAGCCATGCCTGAACCACCGCACCCGGCGTGACTATCTCTGTTGTTCAATTACATACTTTGTTTACCTTTTTTCTGTGTAAAACGCTTTGAAATTCATTTTGCATGCGTGCTTAGAAAACGATGCATGAACGTGCTCAATACAATAATTAAAGCAAGTAAAAACATACAATATTAAACTAACAGTTAACGACTTAACAAAACGTAATTCTAACTACCCGTTCCAAACTACCCAAATGCATCTCAAATATCCTCGATTGACTCAATTCGTACGGTGTAGGCCTAGATGGCCAAACAAGTCACAGAGACTTACCTCGCGTCCGTTGTTCACCGAGCTTCGTCCACAAATGCTTGTTCACCTATAACATTTCACAATATACGTATTAAATCGAGTCTAAATCACCAAACTCCAAAATTGCTAACCCCTATCTATAGAAAATTCTCCTAAACTCTATTTTTAGTTCGTTGAGGCATTTCGTCGAGCAACTCGCGTTCGAGAATCACCAAACTCCATAAATGGAGGTTTTTAAGTTCCAACATATCCAAATTTCAATTATACTTCAACACAATCGATGAACTACGCTCCAATAATAATCAATACGTCTATTAGAGGCGTAACTAAGCTCAACCTATAAATTTCAAACATCGATTCACGTTTTCAACGAAAACCCTAACGAACCCTAATCGTTTCAAACCCTAAAAATCACTATCTAAAGTTCTGAAAGCTTAGAGCCTTACCTAGAGAGCGTAGACGGAGCAAACACGTGATGGATCGAGTAGCTGGAGGAAGGCAATCGTTGCCGGAATGAAGAAGTCGTCGGAGGAGGAAGAGAAATCGCGTGGAGGAGGAGAGAAAATAGAATTTTCGTTGAAGTGTTTGTAAAATGAAGGAATTGTGATATTTAAATAAAAGTTGGTTTGGCAAATGACTAAATTGTCCTCCTAATTAACTTCAATTTCTCCTTCCAATTAACTCGTTATTTAACTAACGATCCGATTATCCAAAATTCTCATATTTCACCCAAAATTCTAATTTATTATTACGGCTTCGTTAAAACTTTCCGTCTGCAAAACGGACTTAATCTGGCGTATTTAAAAAATGGCCGTATATATTAGAATAGAAATAATTCTCGTAAAGCCGGGTGTTACAGAATTGTTAAAAAACAATCGGCAATTAGAAAATTAAGTTTAAACAGCGAAATACTAGAGAAGTCGCAGAAGTCAAACACATCTGCCGATTGATAAAGTCAACGGAAGAAGCAGAAATAGAAGATAGAAGGTTTCTACCGATGACGTCAGCCAAAAGACATCAACCGATCACAAACGACAAAATACACTCTACATCCTCCGATGACTATACGACAAAAATCTTCCTACATCTACCGATGACGTCAGCATGCATCTGCCGATGAGTTTACTGAGACATCATCCGGTGGACTTTGGCCTACACCTTCTGATTGAGTTAACTGCATACGCCAATCACTAAATGTCAAACATAGTACCCACTCATACCGATAGGGCAAATCCTACATCTTCCGATAGAATAAACCTCATATACCGGTGACTTTACTGAGACATCATCCGATGACTATTCATAAGGCATCTTCCGATAGAATTAACCTACATCATCCGATTACTTTTCTTAAGGCATCTTCCGATAGGATTAACCTACATCATTCGATGACTTTTCTTAAGGCATCTTCCGATAGGATTAACCTACATCATCCGATGACTTTTCTTAAGGCACCTTCCGATAGAATTAAGAGCGACATTCCAACTACTTCTCACTATACATACACAACACCAACTCAGAAAGGGATTTACTTATTTCATCAAGACCATTCAGAAACAACTCACATTGTAATGCTCAAACCCAGTAAAACCAATACTTAAAACTCTCAGATATCTAGTATCAGTAAAACTCAAAACATAGTCAAAATATTAAAATCTCTACTGTCATGAAAACTCATCATACTCAAATTAAGGCATTATCAACTAAACCCGCACCATAGCAGACAACAGTTAACCCGCCTCATCAGTTTACCAGGCCGAGGCATGAATGTACTCCTTCAACCACTTCTAATCATCTGAGCGTTCAGGAAAATCACCTGCAGTATCCTCAACACCTACATCACAAAACTCATCTATTAGCCTAATGCTAAGTAAGTAAAGCAATAATGAAAAAAGAATGAAATGCTGAAACATGGATTCCTAAACATGCAATTTCTACTTCCTCCTCTCAGTTGTTCATGCGTCGTTTCTGTTCAAATCCCCCTGTGAAATTGGAAGTTGGATCAACTCTCCCAAAGTATAATATCCACTGTCTCATTAAGGGTTGGATTAGTTCTCTTAACAGTAAAGCTGATTCACTGTTCAGATCCCCCTGTGAAATTAGGAGTTGGATCAACTCTCCCACAGTATAAATATCCACTGTCTCATTAAGGGTTGGATTAGTTCCTTTAACAGTAAAGCTGATTCGTTTAGCTGTTTCATTATGTTCAATCCTTACCATACCAATATGCATTCAAATTCATTTTCGTGTACCTTTAAAATATGATGCATATCATGCTGAAAATAAATGTTCACAAACACGCACAAACCCTACTTTCTTGTGATGTAGGCCCGATGGCGCAAGCAATACTTTACTTACCTGGCTCTCCTGGAAATGCTCGGTTTCAAACTACTTCAGAAGTTTGCTCACCTAGGTTGAAGGAGAATCGAGTAAGAAGGAAATTGCCCGAAGGTTTTCTGTTGAAGAGCTGAAGGCCGAGAGAGAAATGAGGGAATTAGTGGCGGCTACCGAGCACTAAACCCCAAATCACTAACCTTAAATACATTATCCATTTTTTAAATTTCCAATTACTTTTCTGCCCTTGCCTAGTCATTTATTAACCTAATCAATAACTCCCCCAACCCTTCTATAAAAGTACATCATTAATAATAATTTAAATTTTTGATTCAATGGAACCGGGTGCTATAATATACCCTCCTTAAAAGAATTTTGTCCTCAAAATTCAGTACCTGAATAGTTCTGGATATTGGTCCATCATGTCCTGCTGGCGCTCCCAAGTTGTCTCTTCTACGTTCTGGTTGTGCCATAAGACTTTCACTAGTGGAACCTCTTTGTTGCGCAATACCTTCACTGCATGGTCTAAAATCCTTACCGGTTTCTCCTCATATGTAAGAGTACGGTGAACTTCAATACTCTGCTGTTCCACAATCTGAGAAGGGTCTCGTACACATTTCTTAAGCATGGAAATATGAAACACATCATGGATTCCTTCCATAGAAGTTGGTAGCTGTAACTGGTAGGCTGTCTTCCCAATCCTTTTCAAGATCGAAAATGGTCCAATGTATCTGGGGTTCAACTTTCCTCTCTTCCCAAATCTCACAACTCCTTTGAATGGTGACACCTTGAGAAAAACATCATCACCGATCACAAATTCTAACTCCCTACGCCTGCAATCTGCATAACTCTTCTGCCGACTCTGAGCTGCCAAAATTTTCTGACGGATGAGGGCAACCTTCTCAATAGTTTGTTGCACAAGGTCAGGACCAAGCAACTGTACTTCTCCAACTTCATTCCAGTACAAAGGCGATCTGCATTTTTGTTCATACAATGCTTCATACGGCGCCATTCCTATTTTTGCTTGAAAACTGTTATTATAGGAAAACTCCACTAATGATAAATATTTACTCCAAGATCCTTGAAAATCTAGTATGCAGGCACGGAGCATATCTTCTAAGGTTTGGATGGTCCTTTCGGATTGTCCATCTGTTTGAGGGTGGAAAGCTGTGCTAAAACTAAGCTGTGTCCCCATAGCTTTGTGTAAACTCTTCCAAAACTTAGATGTGAATCTGGAATCCCGATCTGAAACTATGGTACAAGGAACCCCATGCAATCTAACAATCTCTTGCATGTACAATTCGGCAAGCTGAACCATCGAGTAAGTTATCTTAATTGGCAGGAAATGAGCAGATTTGGTTAGACAGTCAACTATAACCCAAATTGCATCATGTCCCTTTGCTGTTCTAGGTAATCCAACAACAAAATCCATCGTTATTTGCTCCCATTTCCATTCAGGAACTGGTAGGGGTTGCAATGTTCCTGAGGGTCTCTGATGCTCGGCCTTAATTTGGTGGCAGCACAAACACGATCCTACATATTCTGCCACACTTCCCTTCATGCCTGGCCACCAATAATGTTGTTTAAGATCTTTGTACATCTTGGTGCTCCCGGGGTGAACAGAGAACCTGGAAGAGTGTGCTTCAGAAAGGATCTCATCACGAAGTTCCTTAATGGCAGGAACAAACCATCTATTTCTAAATTTAAGGATTCCATCGGCGGAGTGGTTAAAATCTGACTTGTCCGTAGAATCCATGCTTGACTTGTACTTATTACAATCATCATCATTCTTCTGGGCTTCCTTTATTTTCTCCAGAATGGTAGGCTTTAAGGTTATAGCTGAAAGTATAGCTGATACACTGGATACTGCTTCTAGATTAAACTTTAGGAATTCTGACTCTAAAGCTAATGGCATACTGAAAACAATAGTTGGGGTTGATGTTGTTACTCTACTCAAGGCATCTGCCACCACATTTGCCTTGCCAGGATGATATTTTATTTCAAAGTCATAGTTCTTGACAAATTCTAACCACCTACGTTGCCTCATATTCAGCTCCTTTTGCGTGAAAATGTATTTCAGACTTTTATGATCCGAAAATATCTCACAAGTTTGTCCATACAGGTAGTGCCTCCAAATCTTTAATGCAAAGACTACAGCAGCTAATTCTAAGTCATGTGTAGGATAGTTCTTCTCATGAGTTTTCAACTGTCTAGAGGCATAAGCTATTACTATACCATCTTGCATTAACACACATCCAAGGCCAATCTTGGAAGCATCACAGTAAATGCTAAACTTACCATTATCGACAGGAAGGGTCAGAATTGGAGCATTTGTCAGTTTCTGTTCCAAGGTCTGAAAGCTATGTTGACATTCCTCAGTCCATCTATACATCACATTTTTCCTTGTTAACTTAGTAAGGGGTGTAGCAATCTTTGAAAATCCCTCAATAAATTTTCTATAATATCCTGCTAATCCGAGGAAACTTCGAATATCAGTAGCATTCCTTGGTTGGGGCCATTCTTTAACTGCTTGAACCTTAGCTGGGTCAACGGATATCCCATCTCAAGAGATAACATGTCCTAAGAAGTGAACTTGGTCCAACCAAAACTCACACTTAGAAAACTTGGCGTATAGTTGATGATGTTTTAAAACTTCCAACACCAAGGTCAGGTGTCTAGCATGCTCGTCCTTGGAACGGGAATAAATTAAAATATCATCAATGAACACTATGACAAATTTATCTAAGTATTCATGAAATACCCTATTCATGAGATCCCTAAATGCTGCTGGTGCATTTGTTAACCCAAAGGACATAACCAAAAACTCATAATGTCCATACCTTGTGCGAAAGGCGGTCTTTGGGATATCTTCAGATTTAACCTTCAACTGGTAATAACCGGACCTAAGGTCAATCTTAGAGAAAACTCTTGCCCATTAAGCTGATCGAACAAGTCATCAATCCTTGGCAACGGATACTTGTTCTTAACAGTTAACTTATTTAGTTCTCTATAATCAATTGCACATGCGCATGATCATCCTTCTTTTTGACAAAAAGGACAGGTGTGCCCCATGGTAAAAACTAGGGCGTATGAATCCTTTCTCTAGCAGATCCTCTAACTGGCTTCTTCAGTTCCTTAATTCTATTGGTGCTAGTCTATATGGATTCTTAGACACAGGCTCGGCTCCAGGGGTAAACATCAACAACAAATTCAAAACACCAAGGTCAGGTGTCTAGCATGCTCGTCCTTGGAACGGGAATAATAAAATATCATCAATGAACACTATGACAAATTTATCTAAGTATTCATGAAATACCCTATTCATGAGATCCCTAAATGCTGCTGGTGCATTTGTTAACCCAAAGGACATAACCAAAAACTCATAATGTCCATACCTTGTGCGAAAGGCGGTCTTTGGGATATCTTCAGATTTAACCTTCAACTGGTAATAACCGGACCTAAGGTCAATCTTAGAGAAAACTCTTGCACCATTAAGCTGATCGAACAAGTCATCAATCCTTGGCAACGGATACTTGTTCTTAACAGTTAACTTATTTAGTTCTCTATAATCAATGCACATGCGCATTGATCCATCCTTCTTTTTGACAAAAAGGACAGGTGTGCCCCATGGTAAAAAACTAGGGCGTATGAATCCTTTCTCTAGCAGATCCTCTAACTGCTTCTTCAGTTCCTTAAGTTCTATTGGTGCTAGTCTATATGGATTCTTAGACACAGGCTCGGCTCCAGGGTAAACATCAACAACAAATTCAATTTCCCTATCTAGCGGCAAACCAGGAAGGTCATCTAAGAATACTTCGGGGAAGTCTTGAACAATTAGGACATTCTGAGGATTTGCTTTTCCTACAAGCTGTGTGTCTAAAATGCTAGCTAAGAAGCACAAATACTCTCCACACAGGGAAGGTCTTGTATTAATAGAAGTCATCACAGACATTTCCTTATTTTTCTTTGAGGCTTGAAAGGTGTGTTTCAAACTACCAGGGGGTTGGAAGCTAACTATTCCAGTCCTACAATCTATTGTGGCATGATGTTTAAACAACCAGTCCATTCCTAGGATTACATCAAATCTTAATATATCCATAATTATAAGATATGTAGGTAGACTTACATTCCCTACTAACACTTCACTGCCAAGCATCACTTGGTTAGAGTGCCTGCGTTCACCAGAAGGAAATGCAACATTAAGCACATGCATGGAAGGGGTAAACTGTACGTCTAACTTAACAGCAAAAGCAGATACTATAAATGAATGTGTGGCACCAGAATCTATTAAAGTAAAAGCAGGCACAGAGTTGATCAATATAGTACCTGACACCACAGCAGGCTGTTCCTCACCCGACTCCGTCATGGAGAATATTCTTGGTTTGATCATAGTAGGGCCATTCTTAGGAACCGGACAATCTCTGCTAATGTGGCCGACCTTGTTACAATTGTAGCATCTGGTGATTCTAGGCTTCGAGCACTCCTTGAACGTGTGTCCAACCTCCTCACAGTTGAAACACTTTCCAAGGCCCAGTCTGCATTCCCCCGGATGGTTCTTCAAACACTTAGGACACTAGGGAAATTTCCTGACATTCTGTACCTTCCCCCCTACTCCTTGGCTATTTTGGCCTTCACTTGGCCTCTTCGTTCCTCTTTGTTGGTGTGGCTGGTTAAACCTTTGTGGGACCTCCTTTGGTCTAGCACACTTTCTTTCAGATTCTTCCACTTCCAGGGCAGTGGACACAACCTCACTGAAGGTCAAGCCCTTAATACCACAGAATTTAACCCCTCGGTAAATTTTTGGCTTCAGTCCATGCATAAATTTGAACACCTTATCCTCGTCCTTGTGAGCAAAATGCCCAGCAAACCTAGACAGGGACTCAAACTGTCTACTATACTCGGCCACAGACCCGGTCTGCTTCAGGTTCAGAAACTCTAACTTCTTTGCGGTCTGGACTGTGCTGTTGAAATACTTCTCATAGAAAATGTCCTTGAATCGTGACCAGGGCATTGCTAAAACGTCGGTGGTGGTCTCCATTGTCTCCCACCAGAGTTGAGCTTCACCAGCCAAGTGAAATGTTGCCAACGTGACCTTATCTCCTTCTCCTATGCTGGCGCACCTAAACATACTCTTTATCTTCCTAAGCCACCCTTCAGCCACAACAGGATCAGATGACGGACCATCAAACGTGGGTGGTCTTAGTCTCCGGAATCTATCCCCGGAATGCTCATTGCTAGAACCCGAGTTGACACTTCCTTGTACCTCTCGGTTCAGCAGTACTCCTAGCAGATCGGATTGCTGGCGCATTAATTCTGCCTGCTGTCGCACTAGATCTGTCAACTGTCCGATTACACTAGAATCTTCTGTGCTTCCCGGAGTTGGTGTCTCTCTCTGCACTCTTGGCCTTCCCGGTCGTCTGGACATTTTTGCTATATTCCTACACCGGGTTAACTATTTTCATAAATATCTAATAACTGAACTAACATAAACAGTTACAGTTGTTGGAGTACTTCGATGCAACGATTGGCACTGATGAGTGATCTTTTGAACGGTTTAACTGAATGTCTCTGATACCACACTGTAACGCCCCGAGTTTTCTGAACCCGATTTGTTACTCATAAGCCGTACATAACTAAGAAACCTTGAACTAAATTTAAAACTCTCTCGAAAGTCTAAATTTAAATTTTTTTTTTTTTTTTTTTGAAAAAGAAACTTCAAAACATTTAAGTGCTTGCAGTGGAAATCATTTGAACCACAATGAAGTTCTACAAAACTACGAAATGTTGTTGAATTGTTAAGAAACAATCGGCAATTAGAAAATTAAGTTTAAATAGCGAAATACTAGAGAAGTCGGAGAAGTCAAACACATCTGCCGATTGATAAAGTCAACGGAAGAAGCAGAAACAGAAGATAGAAGGTTTCTACAGATGACGTCAGCCAAAAGACATCAACCGATCGCAAACGACAAAATACACTCTACATCCTCCGATGACTATACGACAAAAATTTTCCTACATCTACCGATGACGTCAGCACGAATCTGCCGATGAGTTTACTGAGACATCATCCGGTGGACTTTGGCCTACACCTTCCGATTGAGTAAACTGCATACGCCAATCACTAAATGTCAAACATAGTACCCACCCATACCGATAGGGCAAATCCTACATCTTCCGATAGAATAAACCTCATATACCGGTGACTTTACTGAGACATCATCCGATGACTATTCTTAAGGCATCTTCCGATAGAATTAACCTACATCATCCGATGACTTTTCTTAAGGCATCTTCCGATAGGATTAACCTACATCATCCGATGACTTTTCTTAAGGCATCTTCCGATAGAATTAAGAGCGACATTCCAACTACTTCTCGCTATACATACACAACACCAACTCAGAAAGGGATTTACTTATTTCATCAAGACCATTCAGAAACCACTCACATTGTAATGTTCAAACCCAGTAAAACCAATACTTAAAACTCTCAGATATCTAGTATCCGTAAAACTCAAAACATAGTCAAAATATTAAAATCTCTACTGTCATGAAAACTCATCATACTCAAATTAAGGCATTATCAACTAAACCCGCACCATAGCAGACAACAGTTAACCCGCCTCATCAGTTTACCAGTCCGAGGCATGAATGTACTCCTCCAACAATTTCTAATCATCTGAGCATTCAGGAAAATCACCTGCAGTATCCTCAACACCTACATAACAAAACTCATCTATTAGCTTAATTCTAAGTAAGTAAAGCAATAATGAAAAAAGAATGAAATAATGAAACATGGATTTCTAAATATGCAATTTCTACTTTCTCCTCTCAGTTGTTCATGCGTCGTTTCTGTTCAGATCCCCCTGTGAAATTGGGAGTTGGATCAACTCTCCCAAAGTATAATATCCACTGTCTCATTAAGGGTTGGATTAGTTCCCTTAACAGTAAAGCTGATTCACTGTTCAGATCCCCTTGTGAAATTGGGAGTTGGATCAACTCTCCCAAAGTATAAATATCCACTGTCTCATTTAAGGGTTGGATTAGTTCCCTTAACAGTAAAGCTGATTCGTTTAGCTGTTTCATTATGTTCAATCCTTACCATACTAATATGCATTCAAATTCATTTTCGTGTACCTTTAAAATATGATGCATATCATGCTGAAAATAAATGTTCACAAACACGCACAAACCCTACTGTTTTGTGATGTAGGCCCGAAGGCGCAAGCAATACTTTACTTACCTGGCTCTCCT
This sequence comes from Begonia masoniana, assembly GCA_022432975.1. Taxonomy (NCBI): domain Eukaryota; kingdom Viridiplantae; phylum Streptophyta; class Magnoliopsida; order Cucurbitales; family Begoniaceae; genus Begonia; species Begonia masoniana. Next base: position 18,969,643 of record CM039510.1, read on the forward strand.
AGAAATGCTCAGTTTCAAACTACTTCAGAAGTTTTCTCACCTAGGTTGAAGGAGAATCGAGTAAGAAGGAAATTACCCGAAGGTTTTCTGTTGAAGAGCTGAAGGCCGAGAGAGAAATGAGGGAATTAGTGGCGGCTACCGAGCACTAAACCCCAAATCACTAACCTTAAATACATTATCCATTTTTTAAATTTCCAATTACTTTTCTGTCATTGCCTAGTCATTTATTAACCTAATCAATAACTCCCCCAACCCTTCTATAAAAGTACATCATTAATAATAATTTAAATTTTTGATTCAATGGAACCGGGTGCTACAATACATATGCTCAAAGCATAAAGCATAATGTAAACCACCAAGACAGGTCAGTCAAGCAATAATACTAACCTAACTACCCATCAGTGTACCCCGTTAAAACATAAAACCTAGTACCTTCGTGATGTAGGTCTTAAGGGCCAAACACAAACAGTATGAACTTACATGAAGTCCATAGAAATCTCTGTACTTGCTCACTGTTCTTGGAGTCGGAAACACCTAACAATGTAACAATCTAAAACATTATCATCTAACCAATTTGAAACAAAGTTCATTATTTATCAAACTAATGTACAAATCAATTCAAATAGCTTACACCTAATCAACTATCAAATTCCAACAATTTCCATTCAACATCTTGGTTTTTGTCCAAAATTTTAGACCAAAGTTTAAACAATCATAACTTCCTTAATTTCCATCCGTTTTTAACGATTTATCTTACGTTTGAAACCTTATAACGCCTAATTTAACGTAGAATCATCCGTTTATAAAAAGGAAATAAAAAATGAGAGCAGAATTCAAAATTTTTGGACTGTTATGTCGATTCTCAAACCCAAGATCCGATTTTTACCAAACGTGTTTAGTTTCCCTTTGGTTTATCCATTTGAACCCTTAAATGACTTTCTATCATGCATTAGCATCAAACAAGTCAAATCCTTAAAACTCTAACTCTAAACTCTCCACCAAAATCATCCTACAAATAGCTTAAACTCATTGACTAACGTAGAGGCTTACCTTTTGTAAAGAAAATGGAAGAAACAGAGAGGAGGAAGAGTTTCGTCGCGGCGTCGATGTGAGAAATCATGGTCTAGATAAGGAAGAAAAGGAGAGAAAATGAAGTGTGAGGGAGAAGAGTGAAAGTGTTATCAGATGAAGGGTTTCACGTAGAGAGGAAGAGAGCTAAAGCATTGTTGGTTGTGGTGTTTGGCAACATGGATAGAGGTAGCTTCTTGAAGAAGCTTTGTGATTTATCTCGTACGTTTCAACTCCCTCTTTTTCTCTCTAGTTTTCTTAAACTCTTAAATTTTCAGCGTCAAAATTCTAATAAAATGTACAATTTATTTAAAGCGAATTTATTTTATACAACAAATTTTAGGGACGATTACATGACTAGAAATGTCTGGTGTTACATCCTACCCACCTTAATAGAATTTTGTCTCCAAAATTTGCTTAGTTAAACAGTTCAGGATATTTACTCATAATATCCTACTGTCTTTCCCAAGTGGCTTCCTCCACGTTGTGATTGCATCATAGAACCTTCACTAGTGGAATCTCCTTATTACGTAACACTTTGATTGTGGACTCTAAGACTCTCACTAGTCTTTCCTCATACGTCAATGTCGGTTGAATATCTATGTTTAGTGGTGCCACAATCTTAGCAGGATCACGTACACATTTCCTCAGCATGGATACATGAAAGACATTGGGAACTCCCTCCATAGATGCAGGTAACTGCAGTTTGTAAGCTGTATTTCCTACTCTCTTCAAAATAGGAAATGGTCTTACGAACCGTGGACTGAGCTTCCCTTTCTTACCAAATCTCATAACACCCTTACATGGCGAGATCTTCAGAAATACTTCATCACCTTCTGCAAATTCCAGATCTCTTCATCTCTTGTCTGCATAACTCTTTTGTCGGCTCTGAGCAGTCTCAATTCTTTGTCTGATAACAACTACTTTCTCAGACCTCTGCTATAAAATCTCGAGGCCGACAAGCTTTGCTTCTCTAACTTCATCCCAATACAAGGGAGATCTGCACTTCCTACCGTATACAGCTTCATAGATAGCCATACCAATCGTGGATTGATAGCTGTTATTGTACGAAAACTCAACTTATTGGTAAGAATTTGCTCCAAGAAGTCTGAAATTCCAACACGCATGATCTCAACATATCCTCTAATATCTGAATAGTTCTCTCAGATTGTCCGTCTGTCTAGGGATAAATGCCGTGCTGAAATTCAACTTTTTACCTAAAGAACTCTGTAAACTTTTCCAAAATCGTGAGGTGAATCGAGGATCTCGATCAGAAACAATCGAGCCTGAAATCCCATGAAACCTACAACTCAGCGTACAGATTCACGAAAAAATTCATCTTCACTGGGAGAAAATGGGCTGATTTGATTAGTCTGTCTACAATGACCCATATACTATCATGGCCTCTGACTATTTTCGACAATCCAACTACAAAATTCATGGCAATGTTCTCCCATTTTCATTTAGGAATTGGTAGAGGTGGAAGAGTCCATCCGGGTCTTTGGTGTTCAACTTTCACTTGCTTGCAAACCATACAGGATTCCATATACTTGGCGATATCATTCTTCATATTTGGCTACCAGAAGTGTAATTTCAAATCTCTATACATCTTAGTACTTCCCGGATGTACAGAGAACGAAGACGAATGAGCTTCTACTAAAATCTCTTTTTGTAGCTCTTCGTCTCTCGGAATATACCACCTATTCCTGAACTTTATAATACCATCGTCTGAGTAGCTAAAATTGAAAGAGGTGTCAGACATTTTGCTCAATATATCTGTTTTCTCCTTTGCATCTACTTTTTGAGCTTCCTTTATACGGTCCAAAATGGTCGGCCGTATGGTCAGATCAGCAAGTACGGTGGATAACTCTGTGACGATCTCCAATTCAAACCTCTGAATCTCTGTTCTTAAAGGCACTGGCATAGCTGACACTGCTGGCTGCATCGTACTCAACATTCTGCTCAAAGCATCAACAACAGCGTTAGCCTTTCCAAGGTGGCACTTGATTTCAACGTCGTAGTCTTTCACAAATTCAAGCCACCGCCTTTGCCTCATATTCAAATATTTCTGAGTAAAGATGTATTTCAGACTTTTGTGGTCAAAAAACACCTAACATTACTGTCCATACAGATAGTGTCTCTATATTTTTAGTGCAAATACAACTGCCGCTAACTCAATATCGTGAGAATGGTAGTTTTTCTCGTAATTCTTTAATTGTCTAGACGCGTACGCTACCACCTTTCCATCTTGCATCAATACGCAGCCCAAACCAATATTTGAAGTGTCGCAGTATAATGTAAACTTGCTATCTTCCACTGGTAGCATCAATAACGGAGCTGTAGTCAACTTCTGTTTCAATGTCTGAAAGTTCTGTTCACATTCCTCAGACCACCAGTACTTCTTATCCTTCCTTGTCAAGCTAGTTAAAGGCTTTGTGATAATCAAAAATCCTTCAATAAACTTCTGATAATAACCAGTCAAACCTACAAAACTACAAACTTTCGTAACATTCCTTGCCTGAGACCAATCTTTCATAGCTTGAATATTGGCCGGATCTACCAAAATACCCTCTTCAGAAATAACATGGCCCAAAAACTTAATTCTGTCCAGCCAAAAAATCACACTTCTACAACTTGGCGTACAGCCGATGCTGCTTCAAAGTTGATATCATAATCTTCAGATGTTCCTTATGATCTTCTTTAGTCCAAGAATAAACCTGGATATCATCGATGAAGACGATCACGAACTTGTCAAGAAAGTCATGGAACATCTTGTTCATTAAGTCCATGGATGCGGCCGAGGCATTCGTCAAACCAAAAGACATCACTAGGAACTCGTAATGCTCATAACGGGTCCTGAAGGCTGTCTTTGAAACATCATTAGCTTTTACCTTCAATTGGTAATAGCTAGAGCGTAGATCAATGTTAGAAAATACTCGAGCTCCATGAAGCTGATCAAATAAGTCATCAATCCTCGGCAACAGATATTTATTCTTAATGGTCAATTTATTAAGCTCTCGGTAGTCAATGTACATACGCATAGACCCATCCTTCTTCTTAACGAATAGGACCGGTACGCCCCATGGAGAGAAGTTGAGGCGTATAAAGCCCTTGTCTGCCAATTCTTTTAATTGTGCTTTTAACTCTTTCAATTCTAACGGTGCCATGCGATAGGGGTTCTTTGATACCGGCTCAGCACAAGGGTATACATCTATCTCGAACACTACTTCACGATCAGGAGGTAGTTCTGGTAAATCATCTACGAAAACTTCCGCGAAGTTCTGAACTACCGGAATGTCTTGAAGTTTCACCTCACTTTGCCTTTGCGTATCAACCACGTAGGCTAAGAAGCCTACACATCCTGATCTCATCAGTTGTTGAGCTTTCATGGAGGACACAATAGGCATCTTGTGTCTCTTTGGTATTACCTGATAAGAAAATTCCTCCTCATCTGGGCGCCTAAAGCTTACTAATCCCAATCTATAGTCAATGGTGGCGTGGTATCTAAATAGCCAATCCATTCCTAGAACTATGTCGTACCTCTTCATATCAATTATGATGAGTTTAGCATATAATTGTTGATCCCTTACAAATACAACATCTCCTTGCACTGCTTGATCAGAGTGCATAGATTCTCCAGACGGTAGCATAACAATATAATATTGGTCTGTTGTTACAAACCATAGATTTCCTCTAACTAAAAAACTCCTTGCTATGAATTAGTGTGTTGCCCCCGTGTCTAACAATGTATAAGCAGGTACATTACAAATCAGCATTGTACCTGTAATAACGGCATATTGTACATCATCATCATCCTCGATCATTGCAAAAACTCTTAGAGTCACCCAGTTTGGCCTCCTGTCTGGCATCGGGCAATCCTTAACCTGATAGTCCTCTTTGTTAAACCTAAAACAACGGCCTGTAAGAAGTTTGCACTCGCCAGGATGACTCTTCTTACACACGGGACATACAGGAATTTGATGAGCTCCCTTGGGTCTCTTTCCTCTTCCTTGGTCAGCAGGTATCTCATTGGGCCTCTTCATGCCCCTATTTGGCTACTGTAGTTGCCTCCCTCTGTTTTATCGTTGCAGGGGCTGAACCTCTCCAAAAAACTTCTTCGGTGCTTCCCTTTACTTCTGAAAGTTTAATTCCATTGCTTCAATCTGAAGAGCCTTGGCCACAACTTTGGTATACGGCATATCATCAACCACCGTCATTATAACCACTCTAAAGATGTCCATCTTTAAACCTTGGATAAACTGATGAACCTTATTTTCCTTGGTGTCCACCAGATGACTAGCATAACGTGAAAGAGATTCAAATTTCCGTGTATACTCTACCACCATTCCATACTGCCGCAACTGAGCAAACTCTATCATTTTTCTCTTCTTCACATTACGGTTGAAATACTTCTCGTAGAAGGTCTTTTTGAACTGTTCCCAAGTCATGTTTACTTTAGCCGTTGTTGTCTTTACACTATCCCACCAGTATTCCGCATCCCAAGTGAGATGAAACACTACACAATTAACTTTCTTATTTTCCTCCACCTCGGAATACTTGAACATTCTTTCAATCACTTGGATCCAATCCTCAGCATGCGTTGGATAAGTAGACTATCCATCGAACGTTGGCGGTCGGAGCTGACGAAACCTTTCTCCGCTTGTGTCATGCAAAGCATTCTCATGGTTGTTATCCAACGCATAGAATCATTCATTTTGTCCTCCCTAGCCACAAGTCGTTCTATCAGATGAGACTGAGTACCTACTAGTTCAGCCAATTGCCGAATAGAATCATTCATTTTGTCAGCTACTCTTTGTCGTCCTCTAACCATATTTATAAGTCTTATACATAGTGACAAACTTAATTTAATAAGCTAAAATTATAACTTATCTTAAACACTTACAATTGAAGGAACAGTCTCATGTGGAAAATTGAGCAGTCGACAGTCTATAGAAACGTTTGTAAAACTCAGGTGGCTCTGATTCCATTTTCTATAGCGACCCGTATGTCGTCACAGGACTTGACATGACTTTCACTTTATGTAAGACATTTTCAGCGTGAAATTTTTTGACTTTTCTTTAAAACTTGAAATCGACTTCGAGGCTTTTAAATACTTTAGAAATCCTTAGAAAACATGTTTGAAAGACTCCTTAGGGGTAGGATTGCGTTATGTTCGAAATCAAAATTTTAAGTAAAATAGCCAAATAGAAAGAGTGTCTGCCGGTCGACACTTTCTTTGTCTCTAATTCCATCAGTCGATATTAAGGATCGACACCTCTAACAGCTTTTACACTAATCGGTCAACAACTAGATACACAGGTCGACACTTGGATTCTCTCTGTTTTCATCGGTCGATCTTCGGCGTCGACACCTACCAGGAGGGGTCGACACCTATACACTCAGGTCGACACCTCTATTGGTTTTTACATTAAACTGGTCGACACCCATACCACGAGGTCGACATGACATGACTAGGAGGCCCATCACAAGATCCCAAACTCGGGCCCATAATTTATTCACTCAATGTTCTAATGATTTTTCTCTTCTTGTAGGTTTTGACCCCATCTTAGATTTCACTTGGGAGCCAACTTCGGAAGATGTGGAGAAACCTTTACATATTCTTCAGTGGAGCACTCACACGGAGGCTTCAAGCAGCCCCATGGGAATTTGTCTTCCCGGGCTATTAAATGTGTAATTTATAATTTTAAAACTCATTGACATACATTTGCATCATGCATTAGATTGTGTGGTTAGGGTTAGATGTATGTTGGAGGATTATGTGTTGAAGAAATATTCAACAAATTATTCAACCAAGGAAAAGCCCTAAAACAAATGGAACCCAAAGGAAGACTTGGTTCAAAGAACAGCCCACATCTAAATGTATGAAATTCCAGGTACACATGTGGGTGGAAAAATGGATCGATGACATGGTGGAAAACACAACCTATGATAAGGTTTGGCACGGGTTCAAGCTAGACTGCCAGATCTGGCACGCGCATCAACGCCACCTGGTGCGGACAGCACGGCAGCGCCAACTGAGCACAGGCAGCAGCGGGTCCCCATCCAAGCGTGCACGTGGGCAGCTTCTGATCCGTCGATTAGGCGCGCGCCAGCGCCTCTCCTCTCTTGATCGCGAGCACCAGATCACTTTCCCTTGGCCCTTGATTATTTTCTTCAATCCAATGGCCCTCCTTCACTCTTGCCAAACCCTAATCCACCTAGGTTGTCTATTTAAGCATAGTATTTGTGTTTGTAAAACACTTTGGCCCAAATTTATAAAATACCTATTTTTCTACCAAGGTTGTTTTCCTTTCGTTTTTCCTTGGTTCTTTAAATCAAGTTGAGTAGCCCTCCATTGTTAGCCTAGCCTTCGGGTTGCTAGGTTAACTCTTATCTTTTCCCTCGCCTTCTCCCTTGAGATTAGGAGTTGAGGACGGAAACCTAGGCCCTAGGTGGTCAATTTCCTCTGGGAAAATCGTTTATCCAAGAGCCAAACGTAAGATAGCTCTTTGGATCCGCCAATTGTATTTCCATTTCTAGCATTTCCATCACATTTCACACACTTATTCACTCTTTAATTTTTGGCCATATTCACTTCACACACTTCACCAATTTTATTCTTGCATTTTTCTCTCCACCTTCATCTCCATGTTCTACACGATTTTCACACACCACATCTCACCTTCATTTTATTTCTTTTCTTCACATTTCATGCCTATTATGTGACGACCCTCGTACTATTCCTAAATTTCCCGTAATTATTTATTTATTTTTTTTTTTTCTTTTTAAAATCTAAAACATTTAAAATAGAGGACATAAAATGAGGAACATAAACTAGAAATTTTACAGCGGAAGACTTGGTGAAATGAGAAATATAAAATAGAAGCTGTGGACAACAGAAGTGCAGTGGCAGTGGACAACAGAATTACAGTGGCAGTGGACAACAGAATTATAGTGGCTGTGGACAACAGAAGTGCATTGGTTGTGGACAACAGAAGTGCAGTGGCAGTGGACAACAGAATTGCAGTGGCTGTGGACAACAGAAGTGCAGTGGCTGTGGACAACAGAAGTGCAGTGGCTGTGGACAACAGAAGTGCAGTGGCAGTGGACAACAGAATTGCAGTGGCTGTGGACAACAGAAGTGCATTGGTTGTGGACAACAGAAGTGCAGTGGCAGTGGACAACAGAATTGCAGTGGCTGTGGACAACAGAAGTGCAGTGGCAGTGGACAACAGAAGTGCAGTGGCAGTGGACAACAGAAGTGTAGTGGATGTGGACAACAGAAGCGCAGTGGCTGTGGACAACAGAAGTGCAGTGGCAGTGGACAACAGAAGTGTAGTGGATGTGGACAACAGAAGCGCAGTGGCTGTGGACAACAGAAGTGCAGTGGCAGTGGACAACGAAAGTGCAGTGGCTGTGGACAACAGAAGTACAGTGGCTGTGGACAACAGAAGTGCAGTGGCTGTGGACAACAGAAGTGCAGTGGCAGTGGACAACAGAAGTGCAGTGGTTGTGGACAACAGAAGTGCAGTGGCTGTGGACAACAGAAAAGCAGTGGCAGTGGACAACAGAATTGCAGTGGTTGTGGACAACAGAAGTGCAGTGGCTTTGGACAACAGAAGTGCAATGGCTGTGGACAATAGAAGTGCAGTTGCAGTGGACAACAGAAGTGTAGTGGCAGCGGACAACAGAAGTGCAGTGGCTGTGGACAACAGAAGTGCAGTGGCATGGACAACAGAAGTGCAGTGGCTGTGGACAACAGAAGTGCAGTGGCTGTGGACAACAGAAGTGCAGTGGCAGTGGACAACAGAAGTGCAGTGGCTGTGGACAACAGAAGTGCAGTGGCTGTGGACAACAGAAGTGCAGTGGCAGTGGACAACAGAAGTGCAGTGGCTGTGGACAACAGAAGTGCAGTGGCTGTGGACAACAGAAGTGCAGTGGCAGTGGACAACAGAAGTGCAGTGGCATGGACAACAGAAGTGCAGTGGCAGTGGACAACAGAAGTGCAGTGGCATGGACAACAGAAGTGCAGTGGCATGGACAACAGAAGTGCAGTGGCTGTGGACAACAGAAGTGCAGTGGCTGTGGACAACAGAAGTGCAGTGGCTGTGGACAACAGAAGTGCAGTGGCAGTGGACAACAGAAGTGCAGTGGCAGTGGACAACAGAAGTGCAGTGGCTGTGGACAACAGAAGTGCAGTGGCAGTGGACAACAGAAGTGCAGTGGCAGTGGACAACAGAAGTGCAGTGGCAGTGGACAACAGAAGTGCAGTGGCTGTGGACAACAGAAGTGCAGTGGCTGTGGACAACAGAAGTGCAGTGGCAGTGGACAACAGAAGTGCAGTGGCTGTGGACAACAGAAGTGCAGTGGCAGTGGACAACAGAAGTGCAGTGGCTGTGGACAACAGAAGTGCAGTGGCAGTGGACAACAGAAGTGCAGTGGCTGTGGACAACAGAATTGCAGTGGTTGTGGACAACAGAAGTGCAGTGGCAGTGGACAACAGAAGTGCAGTGGCAGTGGACAACAGAAGTGCAGTGGCTGTGGACAACAGAAGTGCAGTGGCTGTGGACAACAGAAGTGCAGTGGCAGTGGACAACAGAAGTGCAGTGGCTGTGGACAACAGAAGTGCAGTGGCAGTGGACAACAGAAGTGCAGTGGCTGTGGACAACAGAAGTGCAGTGGCAGTGGACAACAGAAGTGCAGTGGCTGTGGACAACAGAAGTGCAGTGGCTGTGGACAACAGAAGTGCAGTGGCAGTGGACAACAGAAGTGCAGTGGCTGTGGACAACAGAAGTGCAGTGGCTGTGGACAACAGAAGTGCAGTGGCTGTGGACAACAGAAGTGCAGTGGCAGTGGACAACAGAAGTGCAGTGGCAGTGGACAACAGAAGTGCAGTGGCTGTGGACAACAGAAGTGCAGTGGCAGTGGACAACAGAAGTGCAGTGGCAGTGGACAACAGAAGTGCAGTGGCTGTGGACAACAGAAGTGCAGTGGCTGTGGACAACAGAAGTGCAGTGGCTGTGGACAACAGAAGTGCAGTGGCTGTGGACAACAGAAGTGCAGTGGCAGTGGACAACAGAAGTGCAGTGGCTGTGGACAACAGAAGTGCAGTGGCAGTGGACAACAGAAGTGCAGTGGCAGTGGACAACAGAAGTGCAGTGGCAGTGGACAACAGAAGTGCAGTGGCTGTGGACAACAGAAGTGCAGTGGCAGTGGACAACAGAAGTGCAGTGGCTGTGGACAACAGAAGTGCAGTGGCTGTGGACAACAGAAGTGCAGTGGCAGTGGACAACAGAAGTGCAGTGGCTGTGGACAACAGAAGTGCAGTGGCTGTGGACAACAGAAGTGCAGTGGCAGTGGACAACAGAAGTGCAGTGGCTGTGGACAACAGAAGTGCAGTGGCAGTGGACAACAGAAGTGCAGTGGCAGTGGACAACAGAAGTGCAGTGGCTGTGGACAACAGAAGTGCAGTGGCAGTGGACAACAGAAGTGCAGTGGCTGTGGACAACAGAAGTGCAGTGGCCTGAAACATATCTAGAACGTGTTTAAAAACATAGTAGGATTTCGTAAAAAAAAACGAACTGCGTGGATCTATTGAAAAAAAAAAAAACTAAACCTTTTCCTCCTGTTTAAAAGAAAACTCCAAGCAGTTCCAGTAAATTGCAAAATCAAAATAGTTCTATTATCAATATCAACTCAACTAATTCTTGCAACAACGTAAACATATTATTTACATATTTCTTCCCAGAATAGCCCAAAAGACTTACACACCTCCCCACGGGTCAAAAATGCCTTGACTGTGCCAGCACACACCCGCGACCATTCTTCTTGCACCTATTTCATGCTTCAGAATGAGGAACGTCGTCCTCACCTGTCTCAAAATCACCTACACCATAAAGACACTTATGAGCTAAAGACTCAGTAAATTCTACGTAAATGCAAATGCGTGCAGTGCGTATGAAGTTTGGAAATCATGCATAACATACAGGTCGTGGCAGACAGAATATCACCGAGATCTCAGCCCGCTAGGTGGAGAGGGCACATCCGGCGGTTGGATAAATCCCTTTCCACATAGCGGAGGGGGAGGCATGCTTACATCCGTACAGCCATGCCTGGACCCCACCTCGCGTGACCAGATAACAGATTACGTATTTTAATTTCATTACATTAGATGTGGTATTGTGACAAACCCTTATTCGGCCTACACAATAGATCGATAGCCCCCTTTCGGGCCACATCACTTTTCTGAAAATATAGTGCGGAAATTCATTTTCATGCTATGTTAAAATACGTGATGCATGAACAGTTATAAACATAAAGTAAAAAACCAACATGCGTACCATCAAGACGATAAAAACATAACCTATAAAACGACTAACCTAACTACCCAACCAAAGCAATTTAACAAACAATTCACTAATAATCCTCGATGAGACATCGACGTACGGTGTAGACCAATCGGCCAGAGTAAGTCACGAGAACTTACCTCGCGTCCGTTGCAATTCAAGCTCCGTCCATGAACGTTGATCACCTAAGGCAATTTAAAACAATCGTTGTTAAATCGAGAGTTTAAACCGCTAAACCTCCAAACTAACGAAACCTTAACTAAAGAAAGTTCCTAAAACTCTAAATTAATTCATTGAGGCATTTTGTCGAGTAATTCATTCTCGTGAATTTCCAAACCTCCATTAATGGGGCTTTTAAAATCTCCAACCACCAAACTTTTCAACAACTTCTATTATTCCCAACTAACTCTCACAATCCACTATAAATACTGTTATTAGAGTCATAAACACGATAACCTATTGATTTCCAACCTTAGTTCGTGTTTCAAACAAAACCCTAAACAAAACCTAACCAAAATCCAACGTATACCAAAATTTAAACTTGTAGATACTAGAGTCTTACCTAGGGCTTGGATTTGTTGAAGAAGAAAAACGAAAGAAAATCAGCGTGAGGAGCGATCGTCAATGGATGTTTGAAGGATCGGCGAAGGGAAGAAGGGAGAAAACTTCTTCTCTGGAAGTTGTTTTCGTGAAAAATGCCAAGGAAGAAGAAGGTTTGGTGTTTTTATAAAGTTGGCTTCCATAATTACAAGTTTACCCCCAAGTCCATTTCTTTGATCGTTTCTTTATTTCGCCTATCGACCCAGTTTCTTCGTATTTCTTTATTTCACCATTAATTCCAACTTATTGTTTGAACTTTATTAAAACCTGTCCATTTGCAAATCAGACCACGTTTACTATTTTTACCACAACCGTCCTTTTAAATTACTAGAAATGTAATTTTCATAAAATTAGGGTTACAACTCCTAAAATCTCCGAAATTTCCTTAAAATCCATATTAATTATTAGAATTTTAATAACGCTTTTTGTTTGCAAAACGGAGTTGATTTGACATATTTACAAAAATGCCATTATATATTATATATATTTAAAATTCCGTAAAGCCGGGTATTACATTCCATCCACCTTATTTAAAATTTTGTCCTCAAAATTTGGCTATACAAACAACTTATGATACTTAGCCATCATATCCAGCTGTCGTTCCCACGTAGCTTCTTCAACCTCGTGGTTTTGCCATAGGACTTTGACTAGCAGAATCTCCTTGTTGCGCAGAACTTTGATGGAAGACTCCAAAATATGTACTGGCTTCTCCACATAAGTCAAGGTAGGCTGACCTCGATTTTCCTTGCCTCCACGATATGCGATGGATCACGCAAACACTTCCAAAGCATAGAGACGTGAAATACATTATGGATACCTTCCATTGAAGCTGGAAGCTATAGTCGATATGTCATCTTCCCGATCTTCCTCAAAATAGGAAAGGGCCCCACATAACGAGGGTTCAGCTTGCCCTTCTTTCCGAATCGCATTACCTCTTTAAATGGAGAAACCTTCAAGTAAACCTCATCACCCTCTTCAAATTCCAATTCTCTCCGTCTCGTAACAACATAGCTCTTCTATCGACTCTGAGCTATCTCGATACGCTGTTTAATAATGGCAATCTTCTCTGCCGTTTGCTGTAGGATCTCGGGACCAACAATACTGACCTCACCATTCTCGTCCCAATATAACAGAGATCTACACTTTCGACCATGCAAAGCCTCGTATGGAGCCATATCAATGGTAGCCTGGAAGCTGTTGTTATAAGAGAACTCGATCAGTGACAAATACCTGCTCCACGATCCCTGAAATTCCAACACACAAGCTATAAGCATATCCTCTAAAATCTGATTCGTCCTCTCTGTCTGACCATCAGTCTGAGGATGAAATGTCGTGCTGAAATTTAGCTGAGTTCCCATTGCTTTGTGCAGACTCTTCTAGAACTTAGAAGTGAATCTCAGATCTCTGTCTGAGACAATAGAAACTGGTACTCCATGCAGCCTAACAATCTCCTGCACATAAAGCTCGGCTAGCTGATCCATAGAAGATGTCATCTTGACAGATAAGAAGTGAGCCGACTTTGTCAATCGGTCCACGATCACCCAGATGCCGTCATGTCCTTTCATCGTCCACGGGAGCCCCACAATGAAATCCATGGGGATTTGCTCCCATTTTCACTCCGGAATCGGCAGTGGTTGTAATGTTCCAGCCAGCCTCTTGTGTTCCACCTTAACCTGTTGACACACTAAACAGGTTTCAACATACTTTGCAACTTTCCTCTTCATGTTCGGCCACCAAAAGTGTTGTTTTAAGTCTCTATACATTTTAGTGCTTCTTGGATGCACAGAGTATGCTGAAGAATGCACCTCGGCCAATATCTCCTTCTTCAGTTCCTCCTTGTTAGGCACGTACCACCTATGCCTGAACTTCAGAATACCGTCATCTAACAAGTTGAATTCAGACACGTCTCCAGATGTCATGCTCAATCGAAGCTCCTCGCACTCCATATCTTTCTGTTGAGCTTCACGTATCTTATCCAGAATAGTCGGCCTGAGAGAAATTTTGGTGAGCATACTGGACAACTCTGCCACTATCTCCACATCGAACCTCTCAATCTCAGACCGCAACGTAACCGACATCGCTGCAAGTGAAGGCTGACTCGCAGTAGGCATTCAGCTCAAAGCATCAACGACCTTGTTCGCCTTTCCTCGGTGGTACTTGATATCAAAATCATAGTCTTTGACAAATTCCAGCCACCTGCGCTGCCGCATATTAAGCTCCTTTTGCGTAAACAAGTACTTCAAGCACTTGTGGTCTAAAAATATCTCGCACTATTGCCCATATAAATAATGCCTCCATATTTTTAGTGCAAAGACCACGGCTGCTAATTCCAGGTCGTGCGTAGGATAATTCTGCTCGTACGGCTTCAACTGTCTAGAAGGATAAGCAATAACCTTACCTTCCTGCATAAGCACGCATCCGAGCCCAACTACGGATGCATCGCAATATATGCTGAACTTATCACCTTCAACAGGCAATGTCAACACTAGAGCTGTAGTAAATCTCTGCTTTAACTCCATAAAACTGTCGTCACAAGCAGCCGACCATATAAATTTCTCATTCTTCCGAGTCAAACGAGAGAGAGGAACTCCAATCTTCAAAAATCCATCTATGAACTTCCGATAATAACCAGCCAACCCGAGGAATCCACATACCTCTCGCACGTTCTTAGGCTGTGGCCAATCTCTGACCACCTGAATTTTGCTCGGATCCACAGTGATATAACATGGCCAAGAAAACTGACCCGATCCAGCCAAAACTCACATTTGGAGAACTTCGGATAAAGCTGGTGTCGTTGTAAAATTCTGAGAACAATCCTCAATTGCTCTTCATGCTCCTCTTTCGTCTTAGAATATATTAGAATATGATCGATGAAAACAACAACGAATTTGTCCAGGTACTCCTTGAAGACTCGGTTCATCAAATCCATAAATGTTGCAGGTGCATTAGTAAGTCCAAAAGACATAACAAGTAACTGATAATGCCCGTACCTTGTTTGGAACGCCGTTTTCTGAATATCTTTCTTCCGGACCTTGAATTGATAATAACCCTAGCGTAGGTCAATTCTGGAAAATACTCGGGCATCTTGCAATTGGTCAAATAAGTCATCGATCTGGGGCAGTGGATACTTATTCTTCACCGTAAGCTTATTCAGCTCCCTGTAATCCACACACATTCAGAGATTCCCGTCTTTCTTCTTGACGAATAGAATGGGCGCACCCCAGGGTGAAAAATTGGGTCGGATAAATCCCTTATCAAGTAACTCCTCAAGCTGAGTTTTCAACTCTCTCAACTCAGCAGGCGCCAATCTGTATGGATTCTTAGATACTAGCGTGGAGCTTGGGTATAAGTCAATCACGAACTCGATCTCCCTATCCGGTGGTAATCCGGGAAGATCGTCAAGGAATATCTCAGAGAATTCTCTGACTATAGGAATGTCACTCGACTTTACTCCGCTGAGCAACTGAATATCAACTACTGTGGCCAAATAAATTGAGCACTGACCTTTAAATTGTTCGTTGACCTTCATGTAATAGGAAGTAGGCGATCCACTCAATCTGTTCATCGCCTGATAAGAAAACTCGGCTTTACCCAGTGGTCGAAAGGTCACAATCCAGGATCGACAATTGATTGGTAGCGAAGTGCTGTGATAGCCAGTCCATCCATAAGATAAGATCGTAGATCTCTATGGCCATAACAATCAGGCGAGCATAGAGGGTACTGTTCCCAACCGAGATAATATTGCTCTAGACAACATGACCTGCCTGGGTGCGCTCTCCTGAAGGTAGCATCACACTATATTCGCATTCAGCAAACTCAGGCACAAGCTTTAGTCAAGACACGCAGGCAGTGGAAACAAGGGAGTGCATAGCCCCCGTGTCTATCAAAGAAAATATAGCTACGCCCATAATTAATTCAGTACCTGCTATAACAGAAGGTTGAGCCTCGTCTTCAATATCACCAGGCTCGATAAAGGCAAAGATCCTCGGCATAACCCTCCTCTGGTCTCCGCCCAACTGATCTTGGCCCGGCTTTGGGCAATCTCTGACAAAATGGCCGACTTCACCACATCTGTAACATTTGTTAGTGCCGACTCGGCACTCTCCACTATGCTCTCGCTGACATTTGGGGCACCGAGGTATCTGAGAAGCCC
Organism: Begonia masoniana; assembly: GCA_022432975.1. Classification (NCBI taxonomy): domain Eukaryota; kingdom Viridiplantae; phylum Streptophyta; class Magnoliopsida; order Cucurbitales; family Begoniaceae; genus Begonia; species Begonia masoniana. Next base: position 18,985,810 of record CM039510.1, read on the forward strand.
CTGCACTTGCTTTCCTTTCCCTCGATCATTGCCTCCCTCTAAAGGCCTCTTAATGCCTCTCTGTTACGGTTGAGGTTGTTGCACTCTAGGCTGCCAACCTCGGTTCTATGACTGAGGACGGATCTCATGGAAGAAGCCCCTAGCTGGCTCCCTCGGCTTAATACAAGTCGTCCTGGCAGCCTCAAAGTCTAGAGCTCTAGCTGCAATGTCCGTATAAAGGCACATCTATAATCCCCGATACAACCATGTTAATTCGGATCTCCGTATTCAGCCCCTCCATAAACTGGTGCACTTTGTCTCCATTGTCGCTGACAAGATGCGTTGCAAACTGAGATAAAGCCTCGAACTTCCGTATATAATCCGCAACTGAACCTGTCTGCTCAGCTGCGTAAACTCATTTCATTTTGCCACTCTCACAGTGCGGCTGAAGTACTTATCAAAGAACACGGTCTTAAACCGCTCCCATGTCATAGCAGATACATCTGTTGTCGACTTGATCGAATCCCACCAGAAACGGGCATGTAACGCCAAATGGAAGGTGACGTAGGCCACCTTGCTCCCGTTCATAACCTAGCATATCCTCCATCACCCTGATCCATTCCTCAGCAACCGTTAGATCTGATGATTGGCCGTCGAATACTGGAGGCATAGGCTTTGGAATTTCTGCATGCCCTGATTATTAGGAACCACCAAATCTTGGGCCCTCTGATTCTCTCGGTTCACTAAGCTCTCAATTAAATGGGCCTGTCAGTCTATGTGCTGAGACTGGCGATCCAGCAATTCCACAAGTCGATCTAAAACGTCACCCCTAGGATCCTTTGCTCGAACCATTTTTATATAACTCCTATAAAAATCAAAACAAATAATCCTAAGAAATTGAAATCAAACAAAGCAGTAAACATACTTACAGCTGAGGAAGGATGTCCGCGTAGTGCCTGTGCAGTCAAGCAGTCTACAAAACCAATTTTAAAACCCAGGGGCTCTGATACCATAAATTGTGATAACCCTCATACTATTCCTAAATTTCTCGTAATTATTTATTTATTTTTTATTATTTTTTTCACTTAAAAATCTTAAACATTTAAAATAGAGGACATAAAATGAAGAACATAAACTAGAAATTTTACAGCAGAAGACTTAGTGAAATGAGAAATATAAAATAGAAGCTGTGGACAACAGAAGGGCAGTGATAGTGGACAACAGAATTGCAGTGGCAGTGGACAACAGAATTGCATTGGCAGTGGACAACAGAAGTGCAGTGGCTGTGGACATCAGAAGTGCAGTGGCAATGGACAACAGAATTACAGTGGTTGTGGACAACATAAGTGCAGTGGCTGTGGACAACAGAAGTGCAGTGGCAGTGGACAACAGAATTGCAGTGGCTGTGGACAACAGAATTGCAGTGGCTGTGGACAACAGAATTGCAGTGGCTGTGGACAACAGAAGTGCAGTTGCAGTGGACAACAGAAGTGCAGTGGCTGTGGACAACATAAGTGCAGTGGCTGTGGACAACAGAAGAGCAGTGGCAGTGGACAACAAAAGTGCAGTGGCTGTGGACAACAGAAGTGCAGTGGCTGTGGACAACAGAAGTGCAGTGGCAGTGGACAACAGAATTGCAGTGGCTGTGGACAACATAAGTGCAGTGGCTGTGGACAACAGAAGTGCAGTGGCAGTGGACAACAAAAGTGCAGTGGCTGTGGACAACAGAAGTGCAGTGGCTGTGGACAACAGAAGTGCAGTGGCTGTGGACAACATAAGTGCAGTGGCTGTGGACAACATAAGTGCAGTGGCTGTGGACAACATAAGTGCAGTGGCTGTGGACACAGAAGTGCAGTGGCTGTGGACAACAGAATTGCAGTGGCTGTGGACAACATAAGTGCAGTGGCTGTGGACAACAGAAGTGCAGTGGCAGTGGACAACAGAAGTGCAGTGGCTGTGGACAACAGAATTGCAGTGGCTGTGGACAACAGAATTGCAGTGGCTGTGGACAACAGAAGTGCAGTGGCTGTGGACAACATAAGTGCAGTGGCTGTGGACAACATAAGTGCAGTGGCTGTGGACAACATAAGTGCAGTGGCTGTGGACAACATAAGTGCAGTGGCTGTGGACAACAGAAGTGCAGTGGCAGTGGACAACAGAAGTGCAGTGGCAGTGGACAACAGAAGTGCAGTGGCTGTGGACAACAGAATTGCAGTGGCTGTGGACAACAGAAGTGCAGTGGCAGTGGACAACAGAAGTGCAGTGGCAGTGGACAACAGAATTGCAGTGGCTGTGGACAACATAAGTGCAGTGGCTGTGGACAACAGAAGTGCAGTGGCTGTGGACACAGAAGTGCAGTGGCAGTGGACAACAGAATTGCAGTGGCTGTGGACACAGAAGTGCAGTGGCTGTGGACAACAGAATTGCAGTGGCTGTGGACAACATAAGTGCAGTGGCTGTGGACAACATAAGTGCAGTGGCTGTGGACACAGAAGTGCAGTGGCAGTGGACAACAGAATTGCAGTGGCTGTGGACAACATAAGTGCAGTGGCTGTGGACAACAGAAGTGCAGTGGCTGTGGACAACAGAATTGCAGTGGCTGTGGACAACATAAGTGCAGTGGCTGTGGACAACATAAGTGCAGTGGCTGTGGACAACAGAAGTGCAGTGGCAGTGGACAACAGAATTGCAGTGGCTGTGGACAACATAAGTGCAGTGGCTGTGGACACAGAAGTGCAGTGGCAGTGGACAACAGAAGTGCAGTGGCAGTGGACAACAGAAGTGCAGTGGCAGTGGACAACAGAATTGCAGTGGCTGTGGACAACATAAGTGCAGTGGCTGTGGACAACAGAAGTGCAGTGGCTGTGGACACAGAAGTGCAGTGGCTGTGGACACAGAAGTGCAGTGGCTGTGGACAACATAAGTGCAGTGGCTGTGGACACAGAAGTGCAGTGGCTGTGGACAACAGAAGTGCAGTGGCTGTGGACAACATAAGTGCAGTGGCTGTGGACAACATAAGTGCAGTGGCTGTGGACAACATAAGTGCAGTGGCTGTGGACAACATAAGTGCAGTGGCTGTGGACACAGAAGTGCAGTGGCTGTGGACAACATAAGTGCAGTGGCTGTGGACAACAGAATTGCAGTGGCTGTGGACAACATAAGTGCAGTGGCTGTGGACAACATAAGTGCAGTGGCTGTGGACAACATAAGTGCAGTGGCTGTGGACAACATAAGTGCAGTGGCTGTGGACAACAGAATTGCAGTGGCTGTGGACAACATAAGTGCAGTGGCTGTGGACAACATAAGTGCAGTGGCTGTGGACAACAGAATTGCAGTGGCTGTGGACAACAGAAGTGCAGTGGCTGTGGCTACTGAACAGATTTCCAGAGAGCTTAACTTCCTCTCTGGAATTCACTTCTTCCCTAAAATTTACAGAAACACTAGAATAACCCAGAAATCCTCAAAACATTTACTCACTTCCTCAACCACCAAATAAATCAACCCGAAACATATCCTAGAACGTGTTTAAAAACATAGTAGGACTTCGTAAAAAAAAAAAACGAACTGCGTGGATCCATTTAAAAAAAACTAAACCTTTTCCTCCTGTTTAAAAGAAAACTCCAAGCAGTTCCAGTAAATTGCAAAATCAAAATAGTTCTATTATCAATATCAACTCAACTAATTCTTACAACAACGTAAAAATATTATTTACGTATTTTTTTCCCAGAGTAGCCCAAAAGACTTACACACCACCCCACGGGTCAAAAATGCCTCGACTGCGCCAGCACACTCCCGCGACCATTCTTCTTCAACCTATTTCATGCTTCTAGAGGAGGAACGTCGTCCTCACCTGTCTCAAAATCACCTACACCATAAAGACACCTATGAGCTAAAGGCTCAGTAAATTATACGTAAATGCAGATGCGTGCAGTGCGTATGAAGTTCGAAAATCATGCATAACATATAGGTCATGGCAGACATAATATCACCGAGATCTCAGCCCGCTAGGTGGAGAGGGCACATCTGGCGGTTAGACAAATCCCTTTCCACATAGCGGAGGGGGAGGCATGCTTACACTCGTACAGCCATGCCTCAACCCCACCTCGCGTGACCAGATAACAGATTACGTATTTTAATTTCATTACATTAGATGCGGTATTGTGACAAACCCTTAGTCGGCCTACACAATAGATCGATAGCCCCCTTTCGGGCCACATCGCTTTTCTGAAAACATAGTACCGAAATTCATTTTCATGCTATGTTAAAATACGTGATGCATGAACAGTTATAAACATAAAGTAAACAACCAACATGCGTACCATCAAGACGATAAAAACATAACCTATAAAACGACTAACCTAGCTATCCAACCAAAGCAATTTAACAAACAATTTACTAATAATCCTCGACGCGACATCGACGTACGGTGTAGGCCAATCGGCCAGAGTAAGTCACGGGAACTTACCTCGCATCTGTTGTAATTCAAGCTCCATCCACGAGCGTTGATCACCTAAGGCAATTTACAACAATCGTCGTTAAATCGAGAGTTTAAACCGCTAAACCTCCAAACTAACGAAACCTTAACTAAAGAAATTTTCTAAAACTCTAAATTAATTCATTGAGGCATTTTGTCGAGTAATTCATTCTAGTGAATTTCCAAACCTCCATTAATGGGGCTTTTAAAATCTCCAACCACCAATCTTTTCAACAACCTCCATTATTCCCAACTAACTCTCACAATCCACCATAAATAAACTTATTAGAGTCATAAACACGATAACCTATTTATTTCCAACCTTAGTTCGCGTTTCAAACAAAACCCTAAACAAACCCTAACCAAAATCCAACGTATACCAAAATTTAAACTTGTAGATACTAGAGTCTTACCTAGGACTTGGATTTGTCGAAGAAGAAAAATGAAAGAAAATCAGCATGAGGAGCGATCGTCAATGGCTATTTGAAGGATCGGCGAAGGGAAGAAAGGAGAAAACTTCTTATCTGGAAGTTGTTTTAGTGAAAAATGCGAAGGAAGAAGAAGGTTTGGTGTTTTTATAAAGTTGGCTTCCATAATTACAAGTTTACCCCCAAGTCCATTTTTTTGATCGTTTCTTTATTTCGCCTATCGACCCGGTTTCTTCGTAATTTCTTTATTTCACCATTAATTTCAACTTATTGTTAGAGCTTTATTAAAACTGTCCATTCGCAAATCAGATGACGTTTACTATTTTTACCATAACGTCCTTTTAAATTATGAGAAACGTAATTTTCATAAAATTAAGGTTACAACTCCTAAAATCCCCGAAATTTCCTTAAAATCCATATTAATTATTAGGATTCTAATAACGCTTTATGTTCACAAAACGAACTTGATTTGACATATTTACAAAAATGTCATTATATATTATATATATTTAAAATTCCATAAAGCCGGGTATTACATATTATGCTCCTTTGATATTCGGCCACCACAAGCACTTACTATCACCTTTATTTATTTGCAATTTCGTCTACTATCTTCCCTCTTTATCTTTGGTTTTTTACACGACACTAGTCACCCAAGCACATCTTGAGTATTTTGTGGGTTACACGGACCCTTCTCTAAGGGCTCCCGTGTCAAGTGGTATCAGAGAGTAGGATGCTTCCCACGATGGGTTTTAGTTGTCTTTGGCATTAGCCAAAAGTTGACACAAAACCAGGAGAGCAGCTCGTTATTTTCTAGAATTATTTTCACTTTTATTTTGTGCTAACTTGGTGCTAATCAGGTCATATATTTGCTGCCATTTTTATTGACATTTAATAGCTTAAAATATTAAGGAGAAATATGGTATGCATTAAAGGAAATTTGGCCAAGGTAAGATTTATTCCTCTCGGGTTTGTCTACCATTTTATTCTCGGTTTTTTTCTGCCTATTTAGTTTCGGTTTTTAGGTTGTTTTAGACTTGGTTTATTTAGCATCTTATTATAATATTTGAACCATGTTTTGGCACTTAAATATTTTCCATTAACTATATAAAAATTCTGGAATTTTTTATGCTTTAATTCGGCGTAAATCTATCACTATAAAATCGGTTTATGCTTGATCTATCTTCTCGGTCTTTGCCTTATGTTATACTCGAAATGTCCTTGTTAATTGCTGAATGTTTGCACTTGGATTTAGCTTATAATTCATCTATTATATGCTGTTATTTAATTGCACAAAAATTGATTTACCAGGATAAGTAATTGCAAGTTAAAAATCGGCCATATTATTACCAAGCACAACTTGAAAATTCTGCTTCTTAAACTGAAATTTTCAGCATGTTTTCCTTGATAAAACTTGTGTTTATTTAATATTACTTGCTGAATTTGAAGTTATTAAGTTTATATTAATATTGTTTTGAGTGGATTTGGTTTAAAGTTGATAACTTGGTTGAATATTGGTTAAAATTTTGGTGTTAAGCGTTTATTGAAAATAATCATTTCTAAAGTTATTTTGTTAAGTGTTTAATGTTGTCATTAAGTTGTTTCCTTAAGTGAGCATGTTCCCAAATATCTTATTGTCTTAGCTAAGAATATTCCTTATTGCCTAAAATTACCTAATACGGATTGTTTAAGTGGATGGTTATGTCATTCGGACTTACAAATGCCCCGAGCACCTTCATGAGGTTAATGCACCATGTTCTTAAGGATTTCCTTGGGATGTTTGTTGTCGTATACTTCGATGACATCTTGGTGTATAGCCCCGACCTTCCACAACATGTCAACCATCTCGAGATGCTTTTTCAAACTCTCTATCGAGCTAAATTATTTGGGAGTTTGAATAAATGCTCCTTCGGACAAGAGAAAGTATACTTTTTGGGCTTTATTATTTCAAAGGATGGCTTGGAAGCGGACGAGGATAAAGTTAAAGCCATCAAGGACTGGCCCACTCCGAATAGTGTCACTGAAGTCCGTAGCTTTCACGGATTAGCCTCTTTTTATAGGAGGTTCATCAAATATTTCAGTTTCTTAGTTGCTCCTATTACCGATCTCACCAAGAAAGGAGTAGACTTCAATTGGACCCCTGCTTGTCAAAGTAGCTTCGACCTCATTAAGAAAAAACTTTGTCAATCCCCAGTTTTAGCGCTTCCTGATTTCAATAAGGTTTTTGAGATCAAGAGTGATGCTTCTGGTATTGGCATTGGAGCCGTGTTGATGCAAGATGGCAAGCCTCTTGCCTATTTTAGTGAAAAATTGAAAGGAGCTGCTTTAAATTACTCTATCTATGACAAGGAATTTTATGCCGTGATTAGAGCTATTGAACATTGGCAACACTACCTTCTGTCAAAAGAGTTTGTGATTCATTCTGATCATCAATCACTCAAGCATATCAAGAGCCAACACAAACTCAACAAGAGGCATGTAAAATGGCTGGAATTCTTGGAAAAATTTCCATACATTTTGAAATATTTGAAAGGATCTGACAACACCGTTGTCGATGCTCTATCACGAAGACGTATCCTCTTGACGGAATTAGGCATTAGATTTTTCGAATTTGAATGGATCAAGACTTTGTATGAGTCCGATAAAGAATTTGGAACACCTTATCAAGATTGTCAAAATAAGGTTGAAGGACGATGTAGTCTTGTGGATGGATTTTTGCTTAAAGGTGACAAATTGTGTATTCCCGATTGCAATCTAAGGCAATGCCTTCTTAAAGAAGCTCATGGAGGAGGATTGTCTGGACATTTTGGAGAAAAGAAAACCCTAGAGCTGCTGAAAGAAAGATTTTATTGCCCTTATATGATGAAAGACGTGCACCACTCCGTTGAGCAGTGCATTGTATGTAAAAAGACTAAAAAAAAAGTTCTATGCCAAAGACTTTACCTTCCTTTACCAATTCCTTTTCACCCTTGGATAGAAATCAGCATGGATTTTGTAATAGGGTTACCACGGACGGGACAAAACAAGTACTCAATTTTAGTTGTCGTGGATAGGTTCTCCAAAATGGCACATTTTATCCCCTGCAATAAGACTGATGACTCTGCTGCTATAGCCGACCTATTCTTCAAGGAAATAGTTAGACTCCATGGAGTACCCCAATCTATTGTGTTCGATCGTGACACCAAGTTTTTGAGCACTTTTTCGAAGACCCTATGGAAGAAATTGGGGACTACACTATGCTTTAGTATATCTTTTCATCCCCAAAAGGACGGCCAAACGGAAGTGGTCAATAGGACCTTGGGAACCCTTCTTCGTAGTGCCGTGGGTAAGAATCTAACCAATTGGGACATAGTACTACCCCAAGTTGAATTTTGTTATAGCAGAAGCCTTCACTCCACCACCAAGTAAACGCCCTTTGAGGTAGTCTATGGATTTAATCCGAACTCACTCCTAACACTCATTCCCATTCCAACCCAGGACCTTTTAAACCTTTTGGGAGCTAATAAAGCGGAGCAAGTGAAGAAGTTATATGAAAAGGTTCACCAAACCATTGAGAAAAGTAACGCCAATTATGCTAAGCATGTAAATAAGGGACGAAAAGAGGTAATCTTTAATGTTGGAGATTTGGTGTGGTTACACCTACACCTTTGGAAAGAACGATTCCCATCTAAAAGACGCTCCAAACTTTTACCGAGAGCTGAAGGCCCCTTCAAGATTTTATAGCGAATTATAATAATGCTTATAAATTGGAATTACCCAGCGAGTATGGAGTCTCATCCACCTTCAATGTTCAAGATTTGTCCCCTTATATTGGAGAATTTGGACATGAAGAGGAGGCTGAGCAAACGGATTTGAGGTCAATTCCTTAGCCACCCGGAGGGGATGACATGCCTAAGAGGCCCATCACGAGATCTCAAACTCGGGCCCATAATTTAGTCACTCAATGTTCTAATGATTTTTCTCTTCTTGCAAGTTTTGACCCCATCTTAGATTTCACTTGGGAGCCAACTTCGGAAGATGTGGAGAAACCTTTGCATATTCTTCAGTGGAGCACTCACACAGAGCCTTCAAACAGCCTCATGGGAATTTGTCTTCCCGGGCCATTAAATGTGTAATTTTTAATTTTAAAACTCATTGGCATACATTAGCCTTTTTGTATCGTTATTCTATATTTGCATCATGCATTAGATTGTGTGGTTAGAGTTAGATGTATGTTGGTGGATTATGGGCTGAAGAAATATTCAACAAATTATTCAACCAACGAAAAGCCCTACAACAAATGGAGCCCAAAGGAAGATTTGGTCTAAAAAAGAGCCCACATCTAAAGGTATGAAATTGGGTACATATGTGGGTGGAAAAATGGATCGATGACATGGCGGAAATCACAACCTTTGATAAGGTTTGTGTAACGACCCCAACCCGGTCAGGGCCGTCACTGAAAGACCATAAAGAAATCTTAACTTCAAACCCTCATATTTTTACGTATAAATTTTTCACTTTTAAACAACACGCTAACCCCAATCGGATATATACAAATGACCCACCTCAATCAACCCTAATTAACCTAACTTTAACTTAAATATAACGGGTATAATATTTTGTCAACTTTTAAATCATTTAAAACAAGGAAATAATCATTTTTCGGAAAAACGACGACTCGGTTTTTGGGCCCTTAAAATCCTTTAGAATACATGAGGGCCGTCACTAAAATACATTTAAGAGTATCGTAAAAAGGGGTCAGGTTTAAAACATGTTTCGAAAAGTCAGAAAATCAATCACACGTCGACCACGATCGATCGCGCCCCCAAGCCCGATCGATCGGGCCGGCTCGGGTTTCCCGATTAAAACGAAACAACACCCACGATCGATCGCGCTTCAAGCCCGACCGATCGGGCCTTCTCGGGTCTTCCAATTTAAAATCAACCTTCAATCACGATCGATCGCGCTTCAAGCCCGACCGATCGTGATGGCACACATTCAGGCGCGCCGCGCGCGCCCACTGCGTGCGTACGCCCCGCCAGCACGCACCAGCGCCTGGCTGCGCACCCATTTGCGCCCTGCTCCCTCCCTTTCTACACTTTATCCAATTCTCCCATTTTTATCATCTCCTTTTTACATTAAACCTTCCAAAAACGTTCACAACTACATTAAACTCACCATCCTTCAAACTCCGGAAAAACCCAACTCAAAACATACCCAAATCCTTGTATAAAATTCATGAAAATAAACCACGTGGATCGCACTAAAACTCGAGCGAATCCATACAATTCAAAACACCTAAAATCGTCAAACAACAATCCAACCAAGTCCACAATCAAACACTATTATAAACACTAGAATTTTCTAAAACTTTTCAAAACAAATTCATTTACCAAATCATACAAAATAACCCTTCACTCCAATCCATTATCCACCATAATTCATCAAAACATCTAAATTCTCTATACACCCTAAAATTCATCCAAAATCAATCCACTTCACACCTATTTACCACAAAATACTCGTAGTATACCCAGGATCATCCAGCCTAACCAAAACACATCCCGTCGCCACGAGCTCCGTCCACCGACCGCCTATGTCTGATCATCAGGAGGTAGTTCCTCACCTTTGTTTTCGTCACGTACATCATACGATAAATACGTTAAGCCTAATGCTTAGTAAGGAGGTGCAATAAAACATTAGTATACATGATGCATGGTCTTTCAAAACATATTCAGTTTTCATTTGTTTACTTTACATAACTCATACATATATATCATTAGGCATGAGTAGGCACGGGCACCACTCATCTACCCAGTAGACCAAACGCTTGCCCTGAGTTGCCATTAACATGTTTTCGTGCCCTGAGTTGCCATTTACGTGCCCCGTGCCCTACTCATTCTCCAACTTCATTTAACGTCATTTACTTTACTTCGTTTACTTTAAAACGTGCATGCAAAACATTTCGTTAAATCTTAGAGGAGAAAAACATGATGCATGAAAAAGTGCTCCTAACAATCATCAATCAATTCTTAACATACATAAACGAGCCTAACTCATAAACGAACCCATCCGACCACAAATGGGAAGCATCCTAGGCTACCCGACTCCTTAGAACTCCAAAATCGGGAAAACACCATCAAGACATTAATTCCTAACATCGATATGATGTAGGGCCGTAAGGGCCGAAAACCTAGCACCACTTACCTGGAGTCCTAGCTATGCCGAGCACCGTCCTCTGAGAGCTTGGGTTACCTAAGGTATTTTCATAACATGTCATTAGTATCGACTCTAAATCATCAATTACAAAACTAAACGAAAACCCGAGGTAAGACAAATTTCCCTAAAACTATTATTCACTTCCTTCGGGCATTTCGTCGAGCACATTGTGCTCACTAATTCAAAAACTCCATTAATGGCTTCCAACAACCTTCCAACCACCAAAACTTCACCTTAAACATTAACCCACACCATTAAATTCACACAAACTACCACAATAATCATAAATACAACCCTATGGGGCATTAATATCGTCAAACTATTGATTCCTACCAAAACCCCCAATTTCTCAACCCTAACTCAAATTATCCCAAACCGATTAGTGCCCTAAAACAACAACTAAGCTAGCCCAAAGTATAGAACTTACCTATAGAGTTGATTTGTTGAAGAAAACCGAAGAGAAACTCGCCGGAAATCAGAACTTGAGTGATCGAGGGAGGGAGAGGAGATGGGAATCGTGAGGAGAGCTTCACGTGGAGGAGGAGAGAAATGAGAAGAAAATGAGGAGTTTTAGGTTTTATAAAAATTTGACTTCCTAATTTACCATTTTGCCCTTAGTTCAATTCTTTTAATTCGTTCACTATTCCTCTATTGGTTTGGTTTCCCAAAACTCCCTTATTCCTCCAAATATTCCAAATTTATTCCTAGGGTTCTAACAAAACTTCCCGTTCGCCAATCGGGTATAATTTACCAATTCTACGACTTAAAACGATGTAGGGCTAAAAATGGAACTTGGCTCTATGCTATACATTTGAATTTTCTAAAAATTTACTTACTCTTCTAAAAATCCTCATATATTCCTAGGATCCCAATAACACCTCTTGCTCGTTAGACGGACCTATATTTCTTATTTTTGAAAATACCCTTGGAGCGAAAACCCGAAAAACTCGGGTGTTACAGTTTGGCGCAAGTTCAAGATAGACCGCCAGATCTGGCGCGCGCATCAGCGCCACCTGGCACGGGCAGCACGGCAGCGCCAGCTGGGTGCGGGCAGCAGTGGCTCTCCATCCGAGCGCGTGCGGGCAGTTTCTTATCCGTCGATTAGGCGCGCGCCAGCGCCTCTCCTCCCTTGATCGCGCGCACTAGATCACTCTCCCTCGACCCTTGATTATTTTCTTCTATCCAATGGCCCTCCTTCACTCTTGCCAAACCCTAATCCACCTAGGTTGTCTATTTAAGCATAGCATTGGTGTTTGTAAAACACTTTTGGCCAAATTTATAAAATACCTATTTTCCTACCAAGGTTGTTTTCCTTTGGTTTTTCCTTAGTTATTGGAATCAAGTGGAGTAGCCCTCCATTGTTAACCTAGGCTTCGGGTTGCTAGGTTAACTCTTATCTTTTCCCTCGCCGTCTCCCTTGGGATTAGGAGTTGAAGATGGAAACCTAGGCCCTAGGTGGTCGATTTCCTCCAGGAAAATCGTTTATCCAAGAGCCAAATAGCTCTTTGGATCCGCCAAAGGTATTTCCATTTCTAGCATTTCCATCACATTTCACACACTTCTTCACTCTTTAATTTTCGGCCATATTAACTTCACACACTTCACCATTGTAATTCTTGCATTTTTCTCTTCACCTTCATCTCCATGTTCTACACGATTTTCACACACCACATCTGACCTTCATCTTATTTCTTTTCTTCACATTTCATGCCTATTATGCTCCTTTGATATTCGGCCACCACAAGCACTTACTATCACCTTCATTTATTCGCAATTTCGTCTACTATCTTCCCTCTTTATTTTTGGTTTCTTACAGGACACTAGTCACCCGAGCACATCTTGAGTATTTTGTGGGTTACACGGACCCTTCTCTAAGGACTCCCGTGTCACGACACCTATACAAACAAGTCAACACCTCTACAACAAGGTCAACACCCCGTTCTTCTCTGTTTCCATAGGTCGACTCTAGTGGTCGACACCTCTCAAGTTCGGTCGACACCTTAGGATTTCAGTAGACACTTGAAGGCATAATTCATTTACCAGAAACTTCCTTCATCTCTCAACGCATAAAACATCTTTAAAACACTACAAACCTAGCATTTACACTTTAAAATGTAGTAACATTATCACCATATCGACATCACAAGTTTTTGACAAAACCACATGGGTAAGTCTAAACTGAACATACCCGTGCAGACGAAACGCAAACGACTCCATAATACATCCAGTATTTCAAAACATAAGTCTAACTAAACATCCTATCCAAAAGACGGTTTAGACTCGATCCAAAAGCACTACTTATATAAATCCAAGGATAGAAACAACTTTCATAGTTTGTAACGTCTCCATCCTGTGTCAATCAATCCCCATGAGCTCGTCCCCTCAACTGCTCTTGATCATCATCCTGAGGCTCTACGTCCTCATCACTACGGTCAGTACCTACATCACGGAGTTCATCTAATGAACCTAAAGCTTAGTAAGATCATAACAATAGTATACGATGCTATTGCTATGCATGATACTTTTTCAAAACTGATACATACTTTACTTTTCATTTAGCTTCAGTGACAATTAGTCAAAGGGGCGTGTTAGAGGAATAGATACAAGAGACAGAACATGTATCCCTGTGGCTGACCGCCCCCTTGCCCACTTAGCGATAAGGATTTGCAGGGCTTATAGTGGACGAATTGTATGCTATTTTTTGTCTAACAACTTAACTAGTACATTACATTACATGACATTTTTCTTATCTTTCTTACTTGAACTCTGTGCGTAAAATTTTTTCATGATTTCATTGAAAACATGATGGATGAACATACAATGTACATATGCATAACATAGAGAGTATACATATCTTCAAACCGTAAAGCATAACGTAAACCACAAAGAGAGGTTAGTCAAGCAATAATCCTAACCTAACTACCTATCAGTGTACCCCGTTAAAATATAAAACCTAGTACCTTCGTGATGTACGCCTTAACGGTCAAACACATACAGTATGAACTTACCTGAAGTCCGTAGAAATCTCTGTACTTCCTCACGGTTTTTTGAATCAGAAACACCTAACAATGTAACAATCTGAAACATTATCATCTAACCAAATTGGAACAAAGTCCAATATTTATAAAACTAATGTATAAATCAATTCAAATAGCTTACACCTAATCAACTATCAAATTCCAACAATTTCCATTCAACATCTCGATTTTTGTCCAAAATTTCAGACTAAAGTTTAAACGATGATAACTTCCTCAATTTCCATCTGTTTTTAACGATTCAACTTGCATTGGAAACCTTATAACGTCTAGTTTAAAATAGAATCATCCATTTATAAAAAAGAAATCGAAAACGAGAGAAAAATTCAAATTCGTGGACTGTTTTGTCAATTCTCAAACCCAAGATCCAATTTTAACCCAAACGTGTTTAGTTTCCCTTTGGTTTATTCATTCGAACTCTTAAATGACTTTCTATCATGCATTAGCATCAAACAAGACAAATCCTTTAAACTCTAACTCTAAACTCTCCACTGAAATCATCCTACAAATATCTTAAACCCATTGAGTAATGTAGAGGCTTACCTTTTGTTAAGAAAACGGAAGAAACAGAGAGGAGGAAGAGTTCCGTCACAGCATCGGCGTGAGAAATCGTTGTCTAGAGAAGGAAGAAAATGAGAGAAAATGAAGTGTGAGGGAGAAGAGTGAAAGTGTTATCAGAAGAAGGGTTTCACATAGAGAGGAAGAGAGATAAAGCATGGGTGGTTGAGGTGTTTGGCAACATGGATAGAGGTAGCTTCTTGAAGAAGCTTTGTGATTTATCTCGTACGTTTTAACTCCCACTTTTTCGCTCTATTTTTCTTAAACGCTTAAATTTTTGGCGTCTAAATTTCAATAAAATGTACATTGCATTTAAAGCAAATTTATTTTATACAACAAATTTGAGGGACAATTTCATAACCAGAAATGTCGGGTGTTACAGTGTGGTGACCCCAACCCTGTCAGGGTCGCCACGGTTTATGTAACACCCGGTTTCAATATAAATCAAAATAAGTTATTAAACGGAGGTATATAATCTTATGGCTTAAAATTGAGTGAAATGTTGATTAGGTTATTAAGTGACTAGGCAGGGGCAAAATGGTAATTGCAAATTTATATTGTGGATAACGTATTTAAGGAAAGGTTTAGTGAGGTTTAGCCGCCACTATTTTATTACTCTTACCTCTCAGCTCGGCGGACATCCTCTAGGCTATTCCCCTCCGATTTTTCCCCAACCAAGGTGAGTTTTGATTAAAATACTTGTTGTTCTAGTGCTTAGGCAGCTGAAGGATTGCAATGTATGTGTTTTCGAAAGGCTGCGAGTGAGAGATTTGGGTTTGGGGTTTATTGATGTATCGGGAATGTTTAATCAGTAGAGCCCAAAACCGGCTTCCTTAGACTTCAGGGTAGTTAGATAAAGTCTAGTGGAGATCTAATCTATAATCTGTCGATGGTTCTAGGTGAGCAGATTTCTGGAGTAGCCTATAGCCTAGCGATTTCCAGGAGACCAGGTAAGTAAAGTATTGTGTGTGCCCTCGGGCCTACATCACAAAATAGTAGGTTTTTGCATGTTTGAGTATTTTCTGTATGTCATGCATCATAAATTTGAAAGAAAACGAAAATGAATTTTCATGTATCATGTGGAGAGGCAAGTTCAGATTGACGGGCATTGGCGGTTAAGGGAACTAATCCACCCCTTAACTGATGAAGAGGATTTATAACATTGGGAGAACTGATCCCACTCCCAAGGGAATTGAGGGATCAGAACAGTTATTAAGGGACCTCATCCGCCCCTTAATTAATGAAGAGGATGTAGACATTGGGAGAACTGATCCCACTCCCAAGGGAATCATGGGATCTGATCAGTAAACAAACGAAGTACAACAGAGATGAGAAAGTAGAAACTGCATATTTAGGATTTTGTTTCAGCATATCATTTCATTATTGCTTTACTTACTTAGTATTAGGCTAATAGATGAGTTTTGTGATGTAGGTGTTGAGGATACCACAGGTGAATTTCCTGAGTACACAGACGATTAGGTGTGGTTGGAGGAGCACATCCATGTCTCGGCTTGGTAAACTGATGAGGCGGGCTAACTGGTGTTAGCAGGTGTTGAGGTTTAGTTGATAATGATCTAGTCTGAGTAGGTCGAGTTTTCATGACAGTAGAGATTTTAGCATTTCGAATACAATTTGAATATTATTGATTCTAGTAACCTGTTGAGTTTTAAGTGTTGGTTTTACTGGATTTGATTAATGAAATGGTTTGAATCGTTTTTGAAAGGTCTTGGAGAGTCAAGAAAATTTCTTTCTGTAGTTAGAGTTGTGTCTGTCTTCTATCGGAATGTGATTTAAATAAAGCTATCAGATGATGTCGAGTGTTTTAGTCGTCCGGTGATGTTGAGCTTTTGCTCGTCAGATGATAAGGGTTAAGTCATTCGGATGAGGAGATCATTTGGCTGACGTCACCGGTAGATATAGAGAAAAGTCGTTCGGATGAGGAGATCATCCGGCTAACGTCACCGGTGGATGTCCCTGTTAGACTGACCGGATGACCAAATTTTATGTTTTGTCGTTTAGTGACCGGTGGATGTCCCTGTTAGACTGACCGGATGACCAAATTTTATGTTTTGTTGTTTAGCGACCGGATGAAGTCTTCAAATAGCCTTCCCCCTTCATTGACCTTGTTCAGCGGACGACAAGTTTGACTTTTCCAACCTTCAAAGTATTTTCACGGGTTAAACCTTTGCTTCTTAATCGATTGTTTCTCAACATTTCCAACGTTTTTTTTTATATGGTTTTTGGTTAGTTTTATTTTTGTTTAAACGATTTCCGCTGTAAGTTTACATGTTTTATCAAATGTCCAAATTTGGAATTTATGTACGAAGTTTTAAATTTTGTCCAAGTTTTCTTAGTAATATTCGGGTTATGAGTAACGAACCGGGTTCAGTAAACTCGGGGTGTTACAGTTTGGTATCAGAGACATTCAGTTAAACCGTTCAAAAGATTACTCATCAGTGCCAATCGTTGCATGGAAGTACTCCAACGACTGTAAGTGTTTATGTTAGCCTTAGTAATTAGATGTTTATGAAAGTAATTAACCTTACACAGGAATACAGTATAATGGCTAGACGCCCAGGAAGACCTAGAGTGCCTAGAGAAATGCCAAATGTAAGAGGTGAAGAGGAGCCTAGTGTGATTAGGCAGCTGACAGATTTGGTGCGTCAGCAGACTGACATAGTGCGACAACAATCCGACCAATTAGGAGTGTTATTGAACCGAGAAGCACAAGGAAGTGCCAACTCGGGCCATGGCAATGAGCATTCAGGGGACCGATTTCGCAGGCTTCAACCACCCACATTTGATGGAAGATCATCTAACCCGATTGTTGCCGAAGAATGGTTGAGGAAGATTGAAAGCATGCTTCGATGTGCCAACGTTGGAGAAGGAGATAAGGTCACCCTGGCAACGTTTCATTTTGCTGGAGACGCCCAGCTTTGGTGGGAGACAATTGAGACCACCACTGATATTTTGGCTATGACTTGGTCTCAGTTTAAGGACACCTTCTTTGAGAAATATTTTAACAGCATGGTTCAGGCCGCGAAGAAGGTGGAGTTCATGAACTTGAAGCAGACAGGGTCTGTGGCTGAGTATGTTAGACAATTTGAGTCTCTTTCCAGATTCGCTGGACACTTTATTCATAGAAACGAGGATAAGGTGTTTCAATTTATGAATGGACTGAAGCCAGAGGTGTATAGAGGGGTCAAGTATTCAGGTTTTAGAGGTTTGCCTTCTAGTGAAGTTGTGTCCACAACCTTGGAGGTGGAGGAGGCCGAGATGAAATGTTCAGGGCCGAAGGAAGCCCCATGGAAGTTTGTTCAACCCCAACAACAGAGAGGAGTGAAGAGGCCAAGTGAGGGCCAGTATAGTCAAGGAATGGGAAAGAAAGTACCAGACACTAAGATGTTTCCTCAATGCCCAAAGTGTTCGAAGAACCACCCGGGCGAGTGCAGATTTGGAACAAATAAGTGTTTTAACTGCGAAGAGGTTGGACACTCGTTCAGGGATTGCCCAAAGCCTAGAATCACCCGTTGCTTCAACTGCAATAAAGTCGGCCATATCATCAGAGACTGCCCATCCCTGAGGGGCAGACCTGCCAAGGTTAAGCCAAGAATATTCTCCATGATGAGTCAGGTGATGAGGACCAGCCTGCTGTGGTATCAGGTACTGTATTGGTTAACTCTATCCTGCTTTTACTGTGATAGATTCAGGTGCAACACATTCTTTTGTAGCCTCTACTTTTGCTGATAAGTTAGATGTACGGTTCACTTCTTCTGGGCATGTGTTTAATGTAGCATTACCCTCTGGTGAACGCATGCACTCTAACCAAGTGATGCTTGATAGCATTGTATTAGTAGGAAACATGAATTTGCCTGTCGATCTCATCATTATGGACATAACGGGATTTGATGTAATCTTAGGGATGGATTGGTTGTTTAAGCATTTTGCCACAATAGATTGTAGGACTGGAATTGTTAGTTTTCAACCCCCTGGAGGTTTAAACCATACTTTCCAAGCTCTGAAGAGGAGTAAGGAAATGACTGTAATGACTTCTGTCAATTGTAAACCCTCCCCGTGCAGAGAGTATCTGTGCTTTTTGGCCAGTGTTTTAGACACACAACTAGTAGAAAAATCAAGCCCCAAAAATGTCTTAGTTGTCCAAGACTTCCCTGAAGTATTCCTAGATGACCTTCCCGGCTTGCCACCAGATATGGAAATTGAATTTGTGGTAGATGTTTATCCCGGTGCCGAGCCTGTGTCCAAAAATCCATATAGACTAGCACCAACAGAACTTAAAGAATTGAAGAAACAGTTGGAGGATTTGTTGGAGAAGGGGTTCATACGCCCTAGCTTTTCACCATGGGGAGCACCTGCTCTTTTTGTCAAAAAAAAAGATGGATCAATGCGTATGTGCATTGATTATAGAGAATTGAATAAGTTAACTGTCAAAAACAAATACCCTTTGCCGAGGATTGATGACTTATTTGACCAACTTAGTGGTGCAAGGGTTTTCTCTAAGATTGACCTTAGGTCCGGTTATTACCAGTTGAAGGTTAAATCTGAAGATATCCCAAAGACCGTCTTTCGCACAAGATATGGACATTATGAGTTTTTGGTTATGTCTTTTGGTTTGACAAACGCACCAGCAGCCTTCATGGATCTCATGAATAGGGTGTTTCACGAGTATTTGGACAAGTTTGTTATTGTATTCATAGATGACATCCTAATCTATTCTAGCACTAAGGATGAGCATGCAAAACATTTGAGTTTAGTGTTAGAAGTATTGAGAAGGCACCAACTTTATGCCAAATTTTCAAAGTGTGAATTTTGGTTGGACCAGGTTCACTTTTTAGGACATGTCATCTTTGGAGATGGTATATCTGTGGATCCAGCTAAGGTTCAAGCAGTTAAGGGATGGCCCCAACCGAAGAATGCTACGGATATCAGAAGTTTCCTTGGACTTGCAGGGTATTACAGAAAGTTCATTGAAGGATTTTCAAAGATCGCTACGCCCCTTACTAAGTTAACCAGGAAAAATGTGAAGTATATATGGACTGATGAATGTGAACATAGTTTTATGACCTTGAAACAGAAACTAACCAATGCTCCAATTTTAACCCTTCCAGCTGAAGATGGTAAATTTAGTATTTACTGTGATGCTTCCAAAATTGGTCTTGGTGGTGTGTTAATGCAGGGTGGTAAAGTAATAGCTTATGCCTCTAGACAGTTGAAAACGCATGAGAAGAACTACCCTACCCATGACTTAGAATTAGCTGCAGTTGTATTTGCACTTAAGATTTGGAGGCATTACTTGTTTGGACAATCCTGTGAGATATTTTCGGATCATAAGAGCCTGAAGTACATCTTCACGCAAAAAGAACTGAGTATGAGGCAACGTAGGTGGTTAGAGTTTGTCAAAGATTATGATTTTGAGATCAAGTACCACCCTGGCAAGGCGAATGTAGTGGCAGACGCTTTGAGCAGAGTGACTCCTTTAGTTTCTACTTTGACTCTAGACATACCGATAGCTTTAGAGACAGAATTCCAAAGATTTAACCTGGAAGCTGTGCCAAGTGTGTCAACCATGCTTTCGGCCATGTCTTTGAGGCCAACTATTTTGGAGAAAATAAAGGAGGTCCAAATGAATGACACTGAGAGTAATAAGTATAGGTTGTGCATAGATTCCATTGATAAATCGGATTTCAACTTCTCAGCTGATGGAATTCTCAAGTTTCAATATAGATGGTTTGTTCCGGCTGATACTGAGCTTAGGAAGGAGATCCTATCTGAGGCACATTCCTCCAGATTTTCAGTTCATCCTGGAAGTACAAAAATGTACAGAGATCACAAGCGGCATTATTGGTGGCCAGGTATGACGAGAAGTGTGGCGGAGTATGTAGAGTCATGTCTGGTCTGCCAGCAAGTCAAAGCTGAACATCAGAGACCCTCCGGGACATTGCAACCCTTACCAGTTCCTGAATGGAAATGGGAACAAATAACAATGGATTTTGTCGTTGGACTACCTAGGACAGCAAAGGGGAAAGATGCAATCTGGGTTATAGTTGACCGTCTAACCAAATCTGCTCATTTTCTGCCAATTAAGATAACTTACTCAATGGATCAGCTTGCTGAATTGTACATGCAAAAGATTGTCAGATTTCATGGAGTTCCAAGTTCAATAGTTTCAGACCGAGACTCCAGATTTACATCTAAGTTTTGGAAAAGTCTGCACAAGGCTATGGGAACACAGCTTAATTTTAGCACAGCCTTCCACCCTCAAACGGATGGACAATCCGAGAGGACTATTCAGACCCTAGAAGATATGCTCCGAGCATGCGTATTGGATTTTCAAGGATCTTGGAGTAGATATTTACCATTGGTCGAGTTCTCTTACAATAACAGTTTTCAAGCAACAATAGGAATGGCACCGTATGAAGCCTTATATGGACGAAAATGCAGATATCCTTTGTACTAGGATGAAGTTGGTGAAGCACAATTGCTTGGTCCTAACATTGTGCAACAAACTGTGGAGAAGGTTGCCCTCATCCGACAGAGAATTTTGACAGCTCAAAGCCGCCATAAGAGTTATGCTGATAAAAGACCAAGAGAATTAGAGTTTGAAGTAGGTGATGAAGTTTTCCTTAGAGTATCACCATTTAAAGGAGTTGTCAGATTCGGGAAGAAAGGCAAGTTGAACCCCAGATTTATTGGACCGTTCACTATTCGGAAAAGAGTTGGGAGAGCAGCCTATCTGTTGCAGCTACCAGCTTCTATGGAAGGAATACATGACGTATTCCATGTTTCTATGTTGAAAAAGTGCATAAGGGATCCCAACCAAATCATGGAACAGCAAGACCTCAAAATTTGTCCTACCCTTGCCTATGAAGAGAAACCAGTAAAGATCTTGGATTACGCAGTGAAAGTATTACGCAACAAAGAGGTTCCACTAGTGAAAGTCTTATGGCACAACCAGAATGTAGAGGAGACAACCTGGGAGCGCCAGCAGGACATGATGGACCAACATCCAGAATTATTCAGGTACTGAATTTTGAGGACAAAATTCTTTTAAGGATGGCAGATTGTAACACCCGGTTTCAATATAAATCAAAATAAGTTATTAAACGGAGGTATATAATCTTATGGCTTAAAATTGAGTGAAATGTTGATTAGGTTATTAAGTGACTAGGCAGGGGCAAGATGGTAATTGCGAATTTATATTGTGGATAACGTATTTAAGGAAAGGTTTAATGAGGTTTAGCCCCCACTATTTTATTACTCTTACCTCTCAGCTCGGCGGACATCCTCTAGGCGATTCCCCTCCGATTTTTCCCCAACCAAGGTGAGTTTTGATTAAAATACTTGCTGTTCTAGTGCTTAGGTAGCTGAAGGATTGCAATGTATGTGTTTTCGAAAGGCTGCGAGTGAGAGATTTGGGTTTGGGGTTTATTGATGTATCGGGAATGTTTAATCAGTAGAGCCCCAAACCGGCTTCCTTAGACTTCAGGGTAGTTAAATAAAGTCTAGTGGAGATCTAATCTATAATCTGTCGATGGTTCTAGGTGAGCAGATTTCTGGAGTAGCCAATAGCCGAGCGATTTCCAGGAGACCAGGTAAGTAAAGTATTAAGTGTGCCCTCGGGCCTACATCACAAAACAGTAGGTTTTTGCATGTTTGAGTATTTTCTGTATGTCATGCATCATAAATTTGAAAGAAAACGAAAATGAATTTTCATGTATCATGTGGAGAGGCAAGTTCAGATTGACGGGCATTGGCGGTTAAGGGAACTAATCCACCCCTTAACTGATGAAGAGGATTTATAACATTGGGAGAACTGATCCCACTCCCAAGGGAATTGAGGGATCTGAACAGTTATTAAGGGACCTCATCCGCCCCTTAATTAATAAAGAGGATGTAGACATTGGGATAACTGATCCCACTCCCAAGGGAATCATGAGATCTGATCAGTAAACAAACGAAGTACAACCGAGATGAGAAAGTAGAAACTGCATATTTAGGATTTTGTTTCAGCATATCATTTTATTATTGCTTTACTTACTTAGCATTAGGCTAATAGATGAGTTTTGTGATGTAGGTGTTAAGGATACCACAGGTGAATTTCCTGATTACACAGACGATTAGGTGTGGTTGGAGGAGCACATCCATGTCTCGGCTTGGTAAACTGATGAGGCGGGCTAACTGGTGTTTGCAGGTGTTGAGGTTTAGTTGATAATGATCTAGTCTGAGTAGGTCGAGTTTTCATGACAGTAGAGATTTTAGCATTTCGAATACAATTTGAATATTATTGATTCTAGTAACCTGTTGAGTTTTAAGTGTTGGTTTTACTGGATTTGATTAATGAAATGGTTTGAATCGTTTTTGAAAGGTCTTGGAGAGGCAAGAAAATTTCTTTCTGTAGTTAGAGTTGTGTCTGTCTTCTATCGGAATGTGATTTTAATAAAGCTATCAGATGATGTCGAGTGTTTTAGTCGTCCGGTGATGTCGAGCTTTTGCTCGTCAGATGATAAGGGTTAAGTCATTCGGATGAGGAGATCATCCGGCTTACGTCACCAGTAGATATAGAGAAAAGTCGTTCGGATGAGGAGATCATCCGGCTGACGTCACCGGTGGATGTCCTTGTTAGACTGACCGGATGACCAAATTTTATGTTTTTTCGTTTAGTGACCGGTGGATGTCCCTGTTAGACTGACCGGATGACCAAATTTTATGTTTTGTCGTTTAGCGACCGGATGAAGTCTTCAAATAGCCTTCCCCCTTCGTTGACCTTGTTCAGCGGACGACAAGTTTGACTTTTCCAACCTTCAAAGTATTTTCACGGGTTAAACCTTTGCTTCTTAATCGATTGTTTCTCAACATTTCCAACGTTTTTTTTATATGGTTTTGGTTAGTTTTATTTTTGTTTAAACGATTTCCGCTGTAAGTTTACATGTTTTATCAAATGTCCAAATTTGGAATTTATGTACGAAGTTTTAAATTTTGTCCAAGTTTTCTTAGTAATATTCGGGTTATGAGTAACGAACCGGGTTCAGTAAACTCGGGGTGTTACAGTTTAGCCATAACGTAATCTTAACTTAGGACCTCGTATGTTCGTTATGAAATTTTCCTAATCACTTTTTTTTAACATCCAAACTCTAAATCATAGTCTAAGTCGTTGAAAACGTCATGAAAATCATTTAAGAAGACAATATAAAGGCAAAACAGCAATGAGTAAACGGAAAATGGTAGAATCGCCCAATTACCCACAGCCGATCGACATCTGCCGAATTAACATCCACCGATCAACCTCTACCGATTAACATCTATGCTCAATATCGACCAGTTAATATCTATGCTCAACATCGACCGGTTAATATCTACACTCAACATCGACCGATTAACAACAACATTCGACATCATTGGATTTAACATCTGCCAATCAACATCAGCCAATTAACAACCACACTCGACATCATTCGATTTAACATCTGTCGATCAACATTAGCCGATTAACAACAACACTCGACATCATCTGATTTAACATCTGCCGATCAACAATAGCCGATTAACAACAACACTCGACATCATCCTATTTAACATCTGCCGATAAACATCAGCCGATTAACAACAACACTCGACATCATCTGATTTAACATCTGTCGATTTCGACATCCTCGACCACTAACGACATCTGTCGAACGACTAACGATATCTAGGAATATCGATCGAGGTTGACACTAAAACTCTGGAGTTAATCTTTTCATAATCGGACGACATTTAAGAAAATCGGTCGAGATTGACACTTCAACTCTCTGTTCTCCTTCACTCTACCAGACATTACTATACTGATTGATCGCCAGTCTGACCGATCGATCGGCTAACTCTCTGTTGGCCGATTACTTTCTTCACCACTCACCTTTCTTTCCTCATCTTTCTTCACCTGATACAAACACACTACTGCACTCCTACTCCAACCCATATACTTCTTAAGTTCTATAGGTTTCAAATTTCATTTCCAAAATCTTCATGTTCATAAAATCATAAACTCGAATAGAATACGCATAGCAGAAGACTTAAAAATGGGTAAAAACCTTTAGTCTTAAAATTCTCTTTAAACCATAAAAAGTACCAAAAAATTCTAGTATACGTCAACATAGGTAAATTCTTTTTTTTAAACTATCTATACTTTAATACCGTAGACTTAACCAAAAAAAAAAAAACGTTTAACAAGTCGTTCAAAATAACACAACTCCAAGCCTACATCCACTATACAATTTCCAAAATATCACACTTCACTACACATCCTAAAATCCATAACATCCCTAACATCAAAACTAGTTCACACCTATTTACCACAAAACTGCTTGGAGCACACCCACGAGTCATCCAGCCTAGCCAAAACACGCCCCGTCGCCACGAGCTCCGCCCACCGACCATTTATGTCTGATCATTGGGAGGAAGTTCCTCACCTTCGTTCTTGTTACCTACATTATACGATAAACACGTTAAGCCTAATTCTTAGTAAGGAGTGCACTAAACATAACCTTTACATATATACATGACATTTGTAAAACATGTTCGTTTCGTTTCGTTTCTTTAACGTTAGCATAATCGTCTACTCGGTAGACCAAATACTTGCCCCGTGAGAACCATGTCTTGCCCCGTGAGAACTCATAACATAACATGTGAGAACCTTAATTCATTATTTTAATTTTTATAAAAGCATGCTCATAAATAGTTAGTATGCATATTTCATAAAAACATGATGCATGAGGAGGTATACACGTACAACATTCATCAAAAACGATTCCTAACATTCTCTTAACATCAACAGCCCGTAGGCGAACAAAACTCTTAACTAATCGCTAACGCTCTATCCTAGGCTACCTGACTCAACAAAATCCCTAATACAATCAAACATTATCATAACACACCATTCTAAGATCGATACGACGTAGGGCCTTTAGGGCCAGAAACCTAACACTCACTTACCTGGCGTCCTAGCTATGCCGAGCACCGTCCTGAGAGCTTGGGTTACCTAAGGCATTTTCATAACACGTCATTAGTATCGACTCCAAATCATCAAATTCAAAACTAAACGAAATCCCGAGCTAACAACCAAACACCATTAATTCCTTCTACTTACCTGAATAACAACCAATGCATCATCAATGGGCAATAATCTAGCAATCCTATCGATTTCTCACAAATCTGAAATTTTCTCACAAAACCCTAAACCAAAATCAACTCTAAAACAACAAATAAACATACCCAAAGTATAGAACTTACTTAGAGTATCGATTTGGGGAAGAAAACTCGAAGGAAAATTGCCAGAATTAGAGGAGTTGATCAGCTGAAGGAAGCAACGGCGTGAAGGAGGTAGAAATTGCCAAGGAAGGGGAAAGAAAAGAAATGTGCTCTGGAGGATTTTCATGAAATGCTAAGGGGGGAAAGATTTATTATTTTTATAATAATTTGGTTTCACTAATTACAAGTTTGCCCTTTCCTCATAATTCTCATTTGTTTCGCTCTTTAACCTATCGATTTGGTTTCCCCAAACTTCCTTATTCCTCCAAATATTCCAACTTATTCCTAGGGTTCTAACAAAACTTTCTGTTTGCAAATCGAGTTTAATTTACTATATTTACGAATTAAAACTTTATAAGTCTTAAAATATCAAAAACCCGAAAACATAAAACTCAAAACCCATAAACCGAAATTTCCGGACGTTACATCCTACCTTTCTTATTTAGAATTTTGTCCTCAAAATTTTGTACCTAAACAACACTGGATATCTGTCCATCATGTCCTGTAGGCGCTCCCACCTCGCTTCTTCTACATTTTAGTTTCTCCACCACACCTTTACAACTGGGATCGTTTTGTTACGCAGGACCCTAACCGAAGACTCCAGAATTTGCATTGGTCTTTCCTTATAAGTCATGGTCGGTTATATATCAAGATTAACTGGTTCTACCATGTGCGTCGGATCCCGTACACATTTTCTCAATATCGACACGTGGAAGACATTATGTACTCCTTCCATAGACAACGGCAATTGAAGCTTGTACGCTGTAGCTCCAATCCTCTCTGTAATGGGGAAAGGTCCAACAAACTGTGGATTCAACTTTCCTCTTTTACCAAAGCGAACCACAACCTTGAACAGTGAAACTTTCAAAAACACCTCATCACCAACAACAAACTCCAAATCTCACCACCTTCGATCTGCATAAAACTTTTGGCGACTCTGTGCAGTTTCATTCCTTTTCTTGTTCAGAGCAACCTTCTCAGATAGCTGTTGTAAAATTTCCGGTCCAATCAACTTAGCTTCACCCACCTCATCCCAATACAGTGGCGACCTACACTTTCTGTCATACAGCGATTCGTACGGAGCCATTGCAATCATAGAATAATAACTGTTATTATACGCAAATTAAACCAAAGGTAAATACCAGCTCCAAGATGATTGAAACTCTAGCACGTACGCTCTCAACATATCCTCAAGTATCTGAATCGTCCTCTCAGATTGTCTATCAGTCTGTGGGTGGAAAGCCGTACTAAAAGTTAACTTAGTACCCATAGCATTTTGTAAACTTCTCCAGAATCTCGAAGTAAACCTGGGATCCCGGTCCCAATCTTAAAATCACATGGACATACAGCTTTGCAAAGTGATTCATCGTGTAAGTCATCTTTACTGGAAGGAAATGAGTCATCTTCTTCGATCTATCAACTACGACCCATATACTGTCACGCCCTTTTATTGTCCTCGGTAATCCAACTAAGAAGTCCATTGCAATATGATCCCACTTCCACTCGGGAATCGGTAGAGATTGCAACATCCCACCTCGCCTCTGGTGCTCCGCCTTAACTTGTTGGCAAACTAGGCTAGACTGTACATAACCGGCCACATCACGCTTCATGTTTGGCCACCAATAATGGACTTTATGATCTCGGTACATCTTGGTGTTACCCGGATGCACTAAATGACAATGAACGTGCCTCTGCCATGATCAACTTCCTCAACTCTTCATCCTTCAGAAAGTACCAATGGTTCCGAAACCACAGAATGTCATCCTCCGAGTAACTGAATTCGGAAGACGTATTAGTCAACTTGGCTACAATAGCCTCCTTTTCTTCCGTATCTATCTGTTGAGCCTCCTTAATTTTGTCCAAAAGAGTAGGCTGTATTGTCAAGTTTGCAAGTAGAGCTGAAAGCTCTAAAACTAATTCCAATTCAAACCTCTGCATCTCCATTCTCAATGAAGCTGGCATACAGCAAGCAACTGACTCCTCGGTCTTAGGCATCCTACTCAAAGCGTCTGCCACTGTATTCGCCTTTCCAGGATGATACTTGATTTTGAAGTCGTAGTCTTTCACAAACTCCAACCATCTCCTTTGCCTCATGTTTAGATCTTTTTGTGTAAATAGGAACTTTAAACTTTTATGGTCCAATTACACTTCGCACTTTTGTCGGCAGAGGTAGTGTCTCCATATCTTCAACGCAAAAACAACTGCTGCCAATTCTAAGTCATGCGTTTAATAATTCTCCTCATTACTCTTCAATTGTCTAGAGGCATAGGCAATGACCTTTCCGTCATGCATCAATACGCATCCTAATCCTACTTTGGACGCGTCACAATAGATACTGAATACTTCGTTCTCCACGGGTAGATTCAACAATGGCGCTGAGGTTAACTTTTGCTTCAAGGTTTGAAAACTTTCTTCACAGGCCTTAGACCACTCGTATTTTACTTCATCTTCTTTAAGTTTGTCATAGGCTTGGCTATGATTGAAAACCCTTCAATAAACTTCAGATAATATCCAACCAGGCCTACGAAACTTCGTACTTCACTTGCATTCTTCGGCTGTGGCTGTAACACCCGAGTTTTCGGGTTTCCGCTCCGAGGTTATTTTCGTAAATAAGTAAATTAGGTCCGTTTTGCGAGCGGATAGTTTTATTAGGACCCTAGAAATTTACGGGAATTTGTAGAAGAATAAGTGAAATTTTAGAAACCCAAATCGAGAAGAGTAGTGCTATAATTCCCGTTTTAGCCTTTTAGTAGATTAAATTGTAAAAATAGCAAAATAAGTCCGTTTTGGAAACGGTGAGTTTTGTTAGAACTCTAAGATTAAATTGGAATATTTGGAGAAATAAGAAAATTGCAAAGAGACTAAATCGATAGACAAATTAAAGAAATAGTTTTAGTTATAATTGTTATTATTATTATTATTATTATTATTATTATTATTATTATTATTATTATTATTATAATTTAAGTTAAAAATAACTGAATGGCGTTCGACGCCATTCAGTTCTTCGCGACGCCGAGCGAACAGGCGACGAGGGCGGCGACTCCGACGAACGCCGACGTCCAACCTCGACATTTTCCGGCCAGACATCGTCGGCGACTCCAGGGCCGCCATTTCCGACCGTTCTCGCGCACAAACCCGACCGGTATGCTCGTTTTCGTGCCCTGTTTTCGTTCGGTTTGGGGCTGGCGGTGGCGAGCTCGATTGAGCTCCGATCGCCGGCCGTTTTAGGTCGCTTCCGGCGTGGGTTTGCCAACCCTAGGGCCGGCTATCGTCAATTGGTTGTGGAGTGCCCGAATTGGGCGAAATTTCAATAAAGCCCGATTAGGGCAATTCGGGTTTTGTGAATTGAAACTTCGATTTTGGGTTAGATTATTCTAATTAAGGGTATAGGTGGTTGATTGAAGAGGAAATAAGTAGAATTTGATGAAAAATCGAAAAGAGAAATTTTGGGGAAAAAAATGGGCAGTTCGGGTTTCTGCTAAATTGACCTAGCTCCGGTCATTTGTTTTTAAATTCCTTTTGGCAGATTAAAATAGGTTATTAGAGGAGTACGTGGCCGCTGGAATCGTTCGATTCCGATAACCGACGCGAAAGTTACGCGCGTTCGAAGTTTCGGGTCGGTTTTTACCGAACCCAAATTAGGGTCCGAAATTGATAGGTTTATAGTAATTAACGATATAAAGGACGTATTGAACGTTATTGGACGAAGTTTGATCAATTCGTGAAAAAAGTTTAAAATCCGAGAATTTTAGGATTTTCAGAAAAGCTCGTAAATTGAGAATTTAGGTGCCGGGCGTGAATTGTTCAAATAAATAGCTCGATAAATTGGATTAGAACTTTAAGGAATTTCTTTAGTTAAGGTTTTTGACAATTTGGACGTTTATTAACTCAAACGCGTTTTAACGTCAATTCTTGTAAATTGCTTAGGTAAACAGTGCTCGTGGACGAAGCTTGGATTGCAGCGTGCACGAGGTAAGTTTTCGTGACTTACTTTGACCCAAAGGTCTGCACCATACTCCGTCGTCGTCTCGAGAATACTCGAGGAACTGTTTGTTTTATGTTATTCTGGTTGGGTAGTTAGGTTAGTTGTTTATAGGTTCTGCTTTACTGTCTTGAATGTATGCATGTTGTTTGTTTAAATTCTGCTTATATGAACTGTTCATGCATCACGGTTTTAAAGCACGCATAGAAAATGAATTTCCGCACAATGTTTTAAAGTAAATGCAAAGTAAAGACGACCCGTCGGTATATAGTTCAAATGACCCTTCGGTATATAGTTCAAATGACCCTTCGGTATACAGTTTAAATGGACCCTTCGGTATACAGTTTAAATGACCCTTCGGTATATAGTTTAATGACCCTTCGGTATACAGTTTAAATGACCCTTCGGTATATAGTTTAAATGGCCCATCGGTATACAGTTTATAGCAAAGCAAAGTAAAGCAATTGGGTATACAGTTTATAGCAAAGCAAAGTATGAATAAAGCAATCGGTATACAGTTTAAATGACCCTTCGGTATACAGTTTAAATGACCCTTCGGTATACAGTTTAAATGACCCTTCGGTATACAGTTTAAATGACCCTTCGGTATACAGTTTAAATGACCCTTCGGTATATAGTTTAAATGACCCTTCGGTATACAGTTTAAATGACCCTTCGGTATACAGTTTAAATGACCCTTCGGTATACAGTTTAAATGACCCTTCGGTATACAGTTTAAATGACCCTTCGGTATACAGTTTAAATGACCCTTCGGTATACAGTTTAAATGACCCTTCGGTATACAGTTTAAATGACCCTTCGGTATACAGTTTAAATGACCCTTCGGTATACAGTTTAAATGACCCTTCGGTATACAGTTTAAATGACCCTTCGGTATACAGTTTAAATGACCCTTCGGTATACAGTTTAAATGACCCTTCGGTATACAGTTTAAATGACCCTTCGGTATACAGTTTAAATGACCCTTCGGTATACAGTTTAAATGACCCTTCGGTATACAGTTTAAATGACCCTTCGGTATACAGTTTAAATGACCCTTCGGTATACAGTTTAAATGACCCTTCGGTATACAGTTTAAATGACCCTTCGGTATACAGTTTAAATGACCCTTCGGTATACAGTTTAAATGACCCTTCGGTATACAGTTTAAATGACCCTTCGGTATACAGTTTAAATGACCCTTCGGTATACAGTTTAAATGACCCTTCGGTATACAGTTTAAATGACCCTTCGGTATACAGTTTAAATGACCCTTCGGTATACAGTTTAAATGACCCTTCGGTATACAGTTTAAATGACCCTTCGGTATATAGTTTAAATGACCCTTCGGTATATAGTTTAAATGACCCTTCGGTATACAGTTTAAATGACCCTTCGGTATACAGTTTAAATGACCCTTCGGTATACAGTTTAAATGACCCTTCGGTATACAGTTTAAATGACCCTTCGGTATACAGTTTAAATGACCCTTCGGTATACAGTTTAAATGACCCTTCGGTATACAGTTTAAATGACCCTTCGGTATACAGTTTAAATGACCCTTCGGTATACAGTTTAAATGACCCTTCGGTATATAGTTTAAATGACCCTTCGGTATACAGTTTAAATGACCCTTCGGTATACAGTTTAAATGACCCTTCGGTATACAGTTTAAATGACCCTTCGGTATACAGTTTAAATGACCCTTCGGTATATAGTTTAAATGACCCTTCGGTATACAGTTTAAATGACCCTTCGGTATACAGTTTAAATGACCCTTCGGTATACAGTTTAAATGACCCTTCGGTATACAGTTTAAATGACCCTTCGGTATATAGTTTAAATGACCCTTCGGTATACAGTTTAAATGACCCTTCGGTATACAGTTTAAATGACCCTTCGGTATACAGTTTAAATGACCCTTCGGTATACAGTTTAAATGACCCTTCGGTATACAGTTTAAATGACCCTTCGGTATATAGTTTAAATGACCCTTCGGTATACAGTTTAAATGACCCTTCGGTATACAGTTTAAATGACCCTTCGGTATACAGTTTAAATGACCCTTCGGTATACAGTTTAAATGACCCTTCGGTATACAGTTTAAATGACCCTTCGGTATACAGTTTAAATGACCCTTCGGTATACAGTTTAAATGACCCTTCGGTATACAGTTTAAATGACCCTTCGGTATACAGTTTAAATGACCCTTCGGTATACAGTTTAAATGACCCTTCGGTATACAGTTTAAATGACCCTTCGGTATACAGTTTAAATGACCCTTCGGTATACAGTTTAAATGACCCTTCGTATACAGTTTAAATGACCCTTCGGTATACAGTTTAAATGACCCTTCGGTATACAGTTTAAATGACCCTTCGGTATACAGTTTAAATGACCCTTCGGTATACAGTTTATAGCAAAGCAAAGCAAAGCAAAGTAAAGCAATTGGTATACAGTTTAAATGACCCTTCGGTATACAGTTTAAATGACCCTTCGGTATACAGTTTAAATGACCCTTCGGTATACAGTTTAAATGACCCTTCGGTATACAGTTTAAATGACCCTTCGGTATACAGTTTAAATGACCCTTCGGTATACAGTTTAAATGACCCTTCGGTATACAGTTTAAATGACCCTTCGGTATACAGTTTAAATGACCCTTCGGTATACAGTTTAAATGACCCTTCGGTATACAGTTTAAATGACCCTTCGGTATACAGTTTAAATGACCCTTCGGTATACAGTTTAAATGACCCTTCGGTATACAGTTTAAATGACCCTTCGGTATACAGTTTAAATGACCCTTCGGTATACAGTTTAAATGACCCTTCGGTATACAGTTTAAATGACCCTTCGGTATACAGTTTAAATGACCCTTCGGTATACAGTTTAAATGACCCTTCGGTATACAGTTTAAATGACCCTTCGGTATACAGTTTAAATGACCCTTCGGTATACAGTTTAAATGACCCTTCGGTATACAGTTTAAATGACCCTTCGGTATATAGTTTAAATGACCCTTCGGTATACAGTTTAAATGACCCTTCGGTATACAGTTTAAATGACCCTTCGGTATACAGTTTAAATGACCCTTCGGTATACAGTTTAAATGACCCTTCGGTATATAGTTTAAATGACCCTTCGGTATACAGTTTAAATGACCCTTCGGTATACAGTTTAAATGACCCTTCGGTATACAGTTTAAATGACCCTTCGGTATACAGTTTAAATGACCCTTCGGTATACAGTTTAAATGACCCTTCGGTATACAGTTTAAATGACCCTTCGGTATACAGTTTAAATGACCCTTCGGTATACAGTTTAAATGACCCTTCGGTATACAGTTTAAATGACCCTTCGGTATACAGTTTAAATGACCCTTCGGTATACAGTTTAAATGACCCTTCGGTATACAGTTTAAATGACCCTTCGGTATACAGTTTAAATGACCCTTCGGTATACAGTTTAAATGACCCTTCGGTATACAGTTTAAATGACCCTTCGGTATACAGTTTAAATGACCCTTCGGTATACAGTTTAAATGACCCTTCGGTATACAGTTTAAATGACCCTTCGGTATACAGTTTAAATGACCCTTCGGTATACAGTTTAAATGACCCTTCGGTATACAGTTTAAATGACCCTTCGTATATAGGAAAAAGAAAAATTTCGTACGGGAAATTAGGAATAGTATGAGGGTCGTTACAGTTATGGTATCAAGCCCCCGGGTTTTAAAATCGATTGAGACTGCTCGATGCACAGCCACTACGCGGACATTCTTCATCAACTGTAAGTCTGTTTACAGCTTTATTTGATTTTGTTTCTTAGAGATTATTTGTTTTAAATTTTATAGGAGTTTTATAATATGGTTCGAGGAAGGATCCTAGAGACGACGCGATGGATCGACTTACGGAATTGTTGGACCGCCAGTCTCAGGCATATGGACCGGCAAGCACAACAAATTACGGACTTGGTGAACCGAGAGAATCAGAGGGCCCAAGACTTGGTAGTTCCTGGTAATCAGGGTATGCAAAAGTTCCAAAGCCTGCGGCCTCCAGTATTCGACGGTCAATCGTCGGATCCGACACGTGCCGAGGAATGGATCCGGGTGATGGAGGATATGCTGAGTTATGCAGAGGTCGGCAACGGGAGCAAGGTGGCTTATGCTACCTTTCACTTGGCGATGGATGCCCGTTTTTGGTGGGACTCGATCAAGTCGACGACGGATGTATCAGTTATGACTTGGGATCGGTTCAAGTTTCTATTCTTCGATAAGTATTTCAGCCGCACCGTGAGAGTGGCCAAGAGGAATGAGTTCACGCAGCTGAAACAAACCGGTTCAGTTGCAGAGTATATCCGGAAGTTTGAGGCCTTGTCGCGATTTGCACCTCGCCTTGTCAGCGATAACGAGGAGAAGGTACACCAGTTTGTGGAGGGCCTTAATTCAGAGATCCGGATGCACGTTGTTGTATCAGGTATTATCGATGTACCATATTCTGACATCACAGCTAGGGCTTTGGATATTGAGGCCGCCAGAGCTACTTGTGTTAGACCGAGGGAGCCGGCTAAGGGCTTCTTTCGTGAGCTCCATCCTCAGACCCAGAATCAAGACTGGCAGCCGAGAGCACAGCAACAGCAACAACAACAAAGAGACGTTAAAAGGCCTTTAGAGGGAGGCAACGATCGAGGGAAAGGCAAGCAGGTACAAGATGCTTCTCGGTTACCTCTTTGCCCTAAATGTCAGAGGGAGCACAGGGGACAGTGCAGAGTAGGCATGAATGTGTGCTATTGGTGTGGAGAACCAGGTCATTTTGTTAAAGACTGCCCGAATCGAGGTCGAGATCAATCAGGCAGAGATCAACATGGCGTGGATCAAAGAAAAGTTGTACCGAGGGTCTTTGCATTCATCGAGCCTGACAACGCCGACGATGGGGCCCAGCCTTCTACAATTGCAGGTATTATTTTTTTATTACCTGTACATCGGTATGCATATGATAGATAAAATATTTAGAACTGAAATTAGTAAGGAAGAGAATAATAGATGAGTAAGATGAATTACTAGACAAACCCCGAAGAGAAGACAATAGGACACACATATAACAATAAACGCCATATAGAAGTATCGTTTTACGTTAGTAGGATTAGTTCGATTTAATCAACGAAGTTTGTGCACTTAAGGTTTAGTAATAATTAGAGTGAATTTATGGCAGAAATCTTGTGATTCAATTGTGCTTAGAGTTGACAAGGAATTGAGTTAAACAAATGAGTGTAGCGTATGTAGTAAAGGAAAGTCAATTAGTGACTTAGCGATAGAACTCATAAAGGTAGTTCAGAGTGAGACAAGATGGTTAAATGATCATCGCTACAATGGGACAAAGATCCTAAGTGGTTAGCGACTTTAGCTTCTGGTTTGACCCATCGAGACAAGGTATTCTAAGGACATAGTTGTAAAGTGTAGCAACACAAAAACTAATTGAGAATTTATTAGGAACCGCGAGGTGCCCAAGGAAGTGTACGGTTTGGATACTGTTGATGGGGAAGTTCTGTGGGCACATTACTAGGGAAATGTACACTCGGGAAACTAGAGTTAAGGCCAACAAAATGATTTGTGAGGCTAGTTTTGCAACTCTGATGTTTATAAAGAAATTGTTATGACCAATAGGTGAATAAGGTTGGAGTGTAATAGAGATTTAGCGTTAGAATAAATAATTTGAGAAGGCTTCGAGAGCGTGAAGTAATTAAGTACGTGTTCGATAGACACAAGATTTAAGGAAGTTAGAAACAAAAGGGACTTAATTCGCGGAATTGAAGTTGAAAATAAAGGGGAGTTTGGATTGCAACTTGGGTGTTGTTATGAGTCCTTGAACGATGGTCAACGCGAATGATGTCGGAAAGTTGAAGTTATTGCGAGGATGAGGATAAGAGACAATCTTTAGTAGAAACAAATTAATAAGTGAGAGAGAGTTTAATGTTTGGGTGGCTAAATGCAAACCAACGCGTGCTCAGGACGTCAGGTGACAGGTACACAGTTAGAGGTTATTTGATCAAGACTTAGAGATTTGGTACAATTTGATGCGTAAACTGAAAATGAAGACTATGATTAGGAAGTTAATGTAGGAACTCGGCTGGTGTGTATCCCGATTATGGGTAGGATTGAAGGAATTCCGTTAAAAATATGGGTTACAGTCCAGAAATTGGAGGAGATTGTAGGCATTCAATTTGACTGGCGTTAGAAAGCTTGTGTATAGTTCTGACCCAAAGGGGCAGCGGTAGATAGACGTCGATAAAGAGTGAGTTTGAAGTTAGTATTATTAAGGAATTTTAATCTGCGAATAATTAAGTGAAAGTAGAAAGTTGGTATATGCGCAAGTGTCAAATTGACGAGCGCGTTGTTGAGTCAATTGATTGAGATTTGAGAATTTGGATTATGCTTAGCACGTGAAAGAGGACGTGTACGATCAAATCGAAAGTATAGAGTACTAAGTTAGGGCCGATGTTGGAGAATATAGTAGGGTTTTGGTTTAGAACCACGAAGAAGGACCGAAAGTACAGACGATTAACCGAAGTGAAAATGCCACAAGACAAGAGACGTTAATATCAAGGACTATAAGCTATGGCAAATTTTGTGGACAAAATTCCAATTAAGGAGGGAAGGATGTAACACCCGAGTTTTCGGGTTTCCGCTCCGAGGTTATTTTCGTAAATAAGTAAATTAGGTCCGTTTTGCGAGCGGATAGTTTTATTAGGACCCTAGAAATTTACGGGAATTTGTAGAAGAATAAGTGAAATTTTAGAAACCCAAATCGAGAAGAGTAGTGCTATAATTCCCGTTTTAGCCTTTTAGTAGATTAAATTGTAAAAATAGCAAAATAAGTCCGTTTTGGAAACGGTGAGTTTTGTTAGAACTCTAAGATTAAATTGGAATATTTGGAGAAATAAGAAAATTGCAAAGAGACTAAATCGATAGACAAATTAAAGAAATAGTTTTAGTTATAATTGTTATTATTATTATTATTATTATTATTATTATTATTATTATTATAATTTAAGTTAAAAATAACTGAATGGCGTTCGACGCCATTCAGTTCTTCGCGACGCCGAGCGAACAGGCGACGAGGGCGGCGACTCCGACGAACGCCGACGTCCAACCTCGACATTTTCCGGCCAGACATCGTCGGCGACTCCAGGGCCGCCATTTCCGACCGTTCTCGCGCACAAACCCGACCGGTATGCTCGTTTTCGTGCCCTGTTTTCGTTCGGTTTGGGGCTGGCGGTGGCGAGCTCGATTGAGCTCCGATCGCCGGCCGTTTTAGGTCGCTTCCGGCGTGGGTTTGCCAACCCTAGGGCCGGCTATCGTCAATTGGTTGTGGAGTGCCCGAATTGGGCGAAATTTCAATGAAGCCCGATTAGGGCAATTCGGGTTTTGTGAATTGAAACTTCGATTTTGGGTTAGATTATTCTAATTAAGGGTATAGGTGGTTGATTGAAGAGGAAATAAGTAGAATTTGATGAAAAATCGAAAAGAGAAATTTTGGGGAAAAAAATGGGCAGTTCGGGTTTCTGCTAAATTGACCTAGCTCCGGTCATTTGTTTTTAAATTCCTTTTGGCAGATTAAAATAGGTTATTAGAGGAGTACGTGGCCGCTGGAATCGTTCGATTCCGATAACCGACGCGAAAGTTACGCGCGTTCGAAGTTTCGGGTCGGTTTTTACCGAACCCAAATTAGGGTCCGAAATTGATAGGTTTATAGTAATTAACGATATAAAGGACGTATTGAACGTTATTGGACGAAGTTTGATCAATTCGTGAAAAAAGTTTAAAATCCGAGAATTTTAGGATTTTCAGAAAA
Organism: Begonia masoniana; assembly: GCA_022432975.1. Lineage (NCBI taxonomy): Eukaryota > Viridiplantae > Streptophyta > Magnoliopsida > Cucurbitales > Begoniaceae > Begonia > Begonia masoniana. The sequence continues at coordinate 19,023,621 of CM039510.1, forward strand.
GCTCGTAAATTGAGAATTTAGGTGCCGGGCGTGAATTGTTCAAATAAATAGCTCGATAAATTGGATTAGAACTTTAAGGAATTTCTTTAGTTAAGGTTTTTTTTGACAATTTGGACGTTTATTAACTCAAACGCGTTTTAACGTCAATTCTTGTAAATTGCTTAGGTAAACAGTGCTCGTGGACGAAGCTTGGATTGCAGCGTGCACGAGGTAAGTTTTCGTGACTTACTTTGACCCAAAGGTCTGCACCATACTCCGTCGTCGTCTCGAGAATACTCGAGGAACTGTTTGTTTTATGTTATTCTGGTTGGGTAGTTAGGTTAGTTGTTTATAGGTTCTGCTTTACTGTCTTGAATGTATGCATGTTGTTTGTTTAAATTCTGCTTATATGAACTGTTCATGCATCACGGTTTTAAAGCACGCATAGAAAATGAATTTCCGCACAATGTTTTAAAGTAAATGCAAAGTAAAGACGACCCGTCGGTATATAGTTCAAATGACCCTTCGGTATATAGTTCAAATGACCCTTCGGTATACAGTTTAAATGACCCTTCGGTATACAGTTTAAATGACCCTTCGGTATATAGTTTAAATGACCCTTCGGTATACAGTTTAAATGACCCTTCGGTATATAGTTTAAATGCCGCCAATGGCCCGGTATACAGTTTATAGCAAAGCAAAGTAAAGCAATTGGTATACAGTTTATAGCAAAGCAAAGTAAAGAAATCGGTATATAGTTTATAGCAAAGCAAAGTAAAGCAATCGGTATACAGTTTATAGCAAAGCAAAGCAAAGCAAAGTAATAAATGAATCTGTATCTGTATTTAAATCTGAGCATGTTTTCTGAATGGCATACGCACGCATGCATTTGCATTTACTAGAGCTTACTGAGATTTTTATCTCATAGATGTCTGTATGGTGTAGGTGTTTACGTGGAAACAGGTGAGGACGAGCTTCCTCCTCCTGAGGCATGAGGCAGTTGACGGAGGATGGGTTGCGGTGGTGTGTTGCGCAGTCGAGGTTCATCTGACCCGTGGGGACGTATGTATAGGTTTTGAGGGTTCTCTTGGGGTATTTTGGGTTTATGAATTGTAAAGATATTTTAGGATGTTAGGTAATGACATTTGTTTTGAAATTCTGGAACTGTTTGACTGTTTAAATTAAATGTTATGAAAATGTTTTGAAATGTTTTTAGGTTGTTATGGATGGGCTGTTGGTAAACTGAATAGAACATATTAGGATGCTTGGTCTGGTAGATGATAGGTTTATGTTTTGATGTTTTGAAACGTTTTAAAATGTATTCTGGAACTGCTTGGTATTTGTTTTGAAAACAGGAGGATTTGAATAGTTTTAAACGTAACCACGCAGTTTGTTTTCGTGAAAACGTGTTTTATTTAACTATGTCCCGAGTCGTTTCGAGTGAGAGTATAGAGCGGTTATACGTTGAATTGTATTGTGAAAAGTATGATTGTTATGTAGGCAAAATTTGTATTATGAAATGGTATAGAAGGGCGTTAGGGTGTAAGATGTTGAAGTCATATTTAGGTGATAAAAGAAAGAAGAATTGTTTTAAACGTTTTATTAATTTGTTTTCCACTTAAATATTAAGTATAAAGGAAAAAGAAAAATTTCGTACGGGAAATTAGGAATAGTATGAGGGTCGTTACAGTGGCCACTCCCTAATGGCTTGAATCTTAGCCGGATCAACTAAAACACCTTCCTTCAAAATTACATGGCCTAAGAAATTCACCTGATTCAGCCAGGACTCGCACTTGGAAAGCTTAGCATATAATTGGTGTCGCTTCAGGGTAGTTAGAACGGCTTTCCAGTGCCTTGCGTGCTCTTCGTCATTTCGAGAATAAATCAAAATGTCATATATGAACACTATCATGAACTTATCCAAAAATTCTCGAAACACTCTGTTCCTAAGATCCATAAATGCCGCCGGGACATTAGTCAAACCGAAAGACATAACCTTAAACTCATAGTGTCCATAACTTGTTTTGAAGGCAGTCTTTGGTATATCCTCGGCTCTAACTTTCAACTGATAGTACCTCGAACGTAGATCGATCTTAGAAAATACTGCGGCCCCTTGCAACTGGTTAAAAAGATCATCAATACTCGGCAATGGATACTTATTCTTTATAGTTAGTTTGTTCAACTCTCGGTAATCCATGCACATCCTTAAGGAGCCATCTTTCTTCTTTACGAACAGCACTGGAGTGCCCCAAGGAGAATATCTCGGGCGTATAAAACCCTTGTCCATTAGTTCTTTCAACTGGACTTGCAATTCCCTTAACTCTACTGGCGCCATCCCATAAGGATTTTTAGACACAGGCGCTTAACCTGGAATAATATCAATGGTAAAATTCATTTCTCGGTTAGGAGGCAAACCTAGTAATTCGTCTAAGAAAACTTCCAGAAACTCCACAGCTACAGGAATATCACATAGCTCTTTCTCATTCGATTTTCGCGTGTCAAGAACACTCGCTATGAATCCCGAACATCCTGGCTTAATCTGGTGCTGAGCATACAATGCTGACACCACAGGCATCTGACTCGAACAGAGGGTCACTTGGAATGAGAAACCCTTACCGCTCGGAGGTCTAAAATCCATGGCACCGGACTTACAATTGATCGTGGCATGGTGCCTGTACAACCAATCCATACCCAAAATTACGTCGTACCCCTTCATGCTTATGATCACCAAATTTGCCTATAGTTTCCGACCATTAATAGCTATCACCTCCCCTTGTATCGCCTACTCAGAATGTAAGTACTCCCCGGAGGGCAACATGACACTATAACTACGATCAGCTGGGATGAAGTCTAGATTCCACTTAATTACATACTTCTATGCTATGAAAGAATGGGCTGCCCCCGTGTCAATTAAAACATGAGCCGCATTTCCACATACCAAAATAATACCTAAAACAACTAAAGGCTGAGCAGCTTCCTCATCTTCAATAAGGGAAAAGATCCGGGGAAGGACCGGCCGGTGGTCTCCTGCTTGGCTCAAGACAATCAGGGAAAAGATCCGGGAAGGACCGCCCGGTGACCTCCTGCTTGGCTCAAGACAATCAATGGCTTTGTGCCCCACCTTGTCACACCAACAACATCGACCAGAATGCAACTTACACTCCCCGTAGTGGTTCTTCCGGCAAGTAGGGCATAAAGGAGTCTGTGATGACCCTTGCTGACGTTTACCTTTGTTCTAAACTCTAGGCGCCTCATTTGCCTGCTTGACACCACGTTGTGGTTGTGGCTGCCAACCCCAGTTTTGCTATGGTTGCACATCTCTAGTAAACCTCCTCGACGCTTCTCTCTGCTGCAGAAGTTTCATTTCGATGTCATCAAGTTCGAGAGCTTTAGACACGATCTTGTGAAAAGGCACGTCTTTGATGCCTGCCGTCATTACCCTTTCTGAATTTCCAAATTCAAACCTTGTACAAATTGGTAAATTTTGTCTTCTTCTTCATAAATCATAAGTCCTACTATAACGACCCTTACCCGTACCTTAATTTTTCCATACAAATTTTTCATTTTATACTTAAAATCTTTAAACCTATCGTTTAAGCAGAAATAAAACCTTTAAAACCGGAGTTGGTAAAGTCTATAATTTTAAACCATTTAACTAGAACTTGAAACAATTGAATTAAATTTAAAATAGTTATAAAAAAAACAATTAAAACTTAATTGAAAACCATCAGCCAAAAGCAAGAGGGGCAAAAAGGGACGTTGTCCCTAAAACATTGTGGCGATCGATCGCCCTTCGGCGATCCCATAGCGGCGAGCGATCGCCCTTTGGCGATCGCGTAATTTCGCAAGCGATCGCCAGTAAGGCGATCGCGGCCTACGCAGGAGGCGATTGATCGCCATATGAGGCGATCAATTGCCATGCTCTCTGGAAATTTTCCAGAGAGCACGGCAATGAGGGGCGATTGATCGCCCCTCCTTGGGGATCAATCGCCACCCCCTCTGCCTCCCACCTTTTCTTTTTCTCTTCCTCCCTTCTTCCTTTCCTTCTTCGTTACCCTTCACGCCTTGCACACACCATTTACACACCCAACACACACCACACACACTTTTCATCTTTCTCATTCTTTCGTCACACACCATTACATTTCACATACTATCACTCACCCGTTCACTGACTCAAATTTAACCAAACTTCCTAAAAACGAACCGCGTGGTTCCGTTTGAAAGTCTAACATATCCTCCTGTTTTAAAATCACTAAACAGTTACAAAATACTTTCAATAAAAGGTTTTCAAAATAATTATAAATCGGTTTCCATAATGCTTAAAACATTAAACTTATCCACTATCAGATCCAAACATCCTAAAATATTTAACTATACAAATTTCCTATATTCTATCTATCAATTCCCAAAACGTTTACCTACGTCCTCACGGGTCAAAATCACGTACCGACTGCCAGCGCACTCCCATGGGCCATTCTTCTCCAATGTGTTCATACATCAGGCGGAGGGACGTCTTCCTCACCTGTTTCAAAATCACCTACACCATAGAATTTAACACGTGAGCTAGAGGCTCAGTAAATCTAAGTGAATACATGTGAATGTTATGCCATGCATGTACAGTTCAAAATTATGCATCATTTTCATTTCGTTCCTTACATTACATAATGTCACCGGGGTTTCTCTCTCACTAGATAGGAGTGGCACATCCGGCGATTGGATAGCACCTCGTATCTAACCGGGGGGAAGACATGCTTCATCCGACAGCCATGTCTGAACCACCGCCACCGACGTGACCATCATTCCATTCATTTACCTTTTCATTTTATAAAAACATGCATAGAAATTCATTTTCATGCTTGTTTCGAAAACAATGATGCGTGAACAATTATCATGCCATGAGCGAAATAGAAACGAACAGAGACACACAAACAAAAAACTTAACAATCAACAACCTATTCAAATCTAAAACTATCTACCCGTTCTAATTACCCAGAGCACACAAGTATCTCCAATTTCCTCGATCGACACGATTCTCATGGTGTAGGCCAAGACGGTCAAACAAGTCATAGAGACTTACCTCGTTTTGTTGCACACCGAGCTCTGTCCACGAGCGTTTGTTCACCTATACATTTCACAATATATGACATTAAATTGAGTCTAAATCTTTAAACTCCAAAAATTACTAACTCCTAACTAAAGAAAATTCCCTAAAACTCTAAAACACCTCGTTGAGGCATTTTATCGAGCAACTTATGCTCATTCATAACAAAACTTCATTAACGGTGATTTTCAAGCTCTAAACCAACCAAACTTCTCAACCACCTCATTTAAACCATCCAACTTTCACCAATGATCATAAATACAGTCAATTGAGCTATAAATTTTGTGAACCTATCGATTTCAAACTTCATTTCACGTTTTCAACGAAAACCCTAACGAACCCTAATCGTTTTAAATCCTAAAAATTGATATCAAACTCTCCAAAAGCTTAAAGCCTTACCTAGAGAGTGAAAACGACGACGAAACGTGAAGGCTCGAGTCGCCGAAAAGGGGAACCGTCGGCGTGGAGGAGAAACGCACGTGGAGATGATGAAAATCGCCAAGGGAAGTAGAGAAAGTGGGATTCACGTGGGTGAGAAGGAAAAAGAGAGAGTTTTTGTATTTTTATTAAAAATTTTGTTTGCCAATTACCAAATTACCCTTCATCTCATCTTCTATTTATTTCTCCTCAAATCTCGTTATTTAACCAACGATCCGACTTCTCCAAATTTTCATATTTCACCCTAAATTCCAATTTATTATTACGACTTCGTTAAAACTTTCTGTTCGCAAAACGGACTTAAATTGATGTATTTATAAAAATGCCAATTATATTGGAACAAAAATTAAATCCCGTAAAGCCGGGTGTTACATTACATCCACCTTATTTAAATTTTGTCCTCAAAATTTTATCATACAAATAGTTCAGGATATTTCAACATCATATCCTACTGCCTTTCCCAAGTAGCCTCCTTTATATCATGGTTCCTCCACAAAACCTTTACTAGAGGAATCTCCTTATTGCGCAATATCTTGATAGAAGACTCCAGGATTCGTACTGGCCCTTCCTCATAGGTCAGCGTATGTTGCACTTCAATCTCCCTTGTTTCAACGACGTGTGATGGATCACGCACACAATTTCTGAGCATGGACACGTGGAACACATCGTGAATACCCTCCATAGATGCCGGGAGCTGCAATCTGTACGCCATAGTTTCGACCCTCTTCAGAATAGAAAAGGGCCCGACAAAACGAGGGTTTAACTTGCCTCGTCTTCCAAATCGCATAACGCCTTTAAACGGAGAAATCTTCAAATACACTTCGTCACCTTCCTTAAACTGTAGTTCTCTCCGTCTGGTGTCGGCATAACTCTTTTGGCGGCTTTGTGCAACCTCTATGCGTTGTCTGATAACAGCGATCTTCTCCACAGTTTGCTGCAAAATGTCTGGGCCAACTATGCTAGCCTCTCCTACCTCATCCCAATAAAGCGGAGACCTACATTTTCGACCATATAACGCCTCATACGGAGCTATGCCAATCGTTGCCTGGAAGCTTTTGTTGTATGAAAACTCAATCAAGGGTAAATATCGACCCCATGAGCCCTGAAACTCTAGCACGCAAGCTCTGAGCATATCCTCAAGAATCTGATTTGTTCTTTCTATCTGTCCGTCAGTCTGAGGATGAAACGCCGTGCTAAAATTCAACTGAGTTCCCATTGCCTTATGTAAACTTTTCCAGAACTTTGAAGTAAATCTGGCATCTCTATCATAAACAATAGAGATGGGCACTCCGTGTAGCCTAACGATCTCCTACACATACAGCTCAGCTAGCTGGTCCATAGAATAGGTCATCTTCACTGGCAGGAAGTGGGATGTCTTTGTTAAACGGTCATTTATTACCCATATACCATCGTGCCCCTTTGTTGTTCTCAGGAGTCCAACTATAAAATCTGTGGATATTTGCTGCCATTTCCACTCCGGAATAGGCAATGGCTGTAAGGTTCCGGCTGGCCTTTGATGCTCTGGCTTAACCTGTTGACAAATCAGGCAGGTTTCCACATACCTGGCAATTTCTCTCTTCATGTTAGGCCACCAAAAATGTTGTTTCAAGTCTCTATACATTTTGGTGCTTCCTGGATGCACTAAATATGCTGAGGAGTGTGCCTCAGTTAAGATCTCTCTTTTCAGTTCATCATCACTAGGTACGTACCACCTGTGCCTAAACTTTAGAATACCATCTTCCGACAAATTAAAATCAGGCAAGTCTCCAGATGTCATGCCCAATCGAAGCTCCTCACACTCCACATCTTTCTGTTGAGCTTCTCGTATTCTATCCAAAATCGTCGGTCTAAGAGAGATGTTAGTAAGCATGCTGGACAATTCTGCCACAATCTTTACATCAAACTTCTCAATCTCCGACCTCAACATTACCGACATCGATGTAAGTGAAGGTTTACTCGTAGTGTGCATTCGGCTAAAGGCATCAGCTACTTTATTTACCTTTCCTGGGTGATATTTAATTTCAAAATCATAGTCTTTAACGAACTCCAACCACCGTCGCTGTCACATATTAAGCTCTTTTTGCGTAAACAAATACTTTAAGCTCTTGTGATCTGAGAACACCTCGCACTGCTGCCCATACAAATAGTGTCTCTAGATTTTCAAAGCAAAGACAACTGTTGCAAGCTCAAGGTCGTGTGTTGGATAGTTTTGCTCATATGGCTTCAACTGTCTAGAAGCATAAACAATGACCCTGCCTTCCTACATTAATACACATCCCAGTCCAATTCTTGAGGCATCACAGTAAATACTGAACTTATCACCCTCGACTGGTAGTGTCAGAACTGGAGCCATAGTCAATCTCTGTTTCAGCTTCACAAAGCTCTTCTCACAAACAGGAGACCATACAAACTTTTCATTCTTTCTCGTCAATCGTGATAGTGGGACTACTATCTTTGAAAATCCCTCAATGAATTTCCTGTCATATCCAGCCAATCCGAGAAATCCTCGTACTTCTCGTACATTTTTAGGCTGTGGCCACTCCCTGACAACCTTAATCTTAGCTGGATCCACTGAGATTCCTTCCTTAGATGCGACATGGCTGAGAAAACTTATTCTGTCCAGCCAAAATTCGCACTTAGAAAACTTCGGATACAATTGATGTTGGCTCAAAGTTTTAAGAACAATCCGTAAATGCTCCTCGTGCTCCTCCTTTGTCTTTGAATAGATCAAGATATCATCAATAAAGACGACGACAAACTTGTCTAAATACTCCTTAAACACACGGTTCATCAAATCCATAAAAGCCGCAGGAACATTCGTAAGTCCAAAAGACATCACAAGAAATTTGTAATGTCCATACCTCGCTCGGAAGGCTATTTTCTGAATATCTTCCCTCTGGACTTTTAACTGATAATAACCCGAGCGTAGATCTATCCTCGAAAATACTCGGGCACCCTACAGTTGATCAAACAGGTCAACAATCCGAGGCAGTGGATACTTATTCTTCACTGTTAGTTTATTCAACTCTCTGTAATCAATGCACATTCTGAGAGTTCCGTCCTTTTTCTTCACGAACAGCACTGGCGCAACCCAGGGAGAAAAGCTGGGTCGAATAAACCCCTTGTCTAATAACTCCTCTAACTGGGACTTCAGCTCTTTGAATTCAGCAGGTGCCAGTCTATAAGGATTCTTTGATACCGGTGCAGAGCTTGGAAACACATCAATCACAAACTCGATCTCTCTGTCCGGCGGTAATCCGGGAAGATCGTCAAGAAAGATCTCTGAGAAATCTCTAACTACTGGAAGGTCCTCTAGTTTTACCTCGTTGAGTAACCGAGTATCAATCACGGTAGCCAGATAAACCGAGCATTCATCTTTAAACTGCTCCTGACCCTTCATAGAATAAGAAATAGGTGGCCCACTTGACCTATTTAGCGCCTGATATGAGAACTCGTCCTTATCCGAAGGCCGAAAAGTTACCAACTCAGATCGACAGTCAATGGTGGCATAATGACGTGAAAGCCAATCCATCCCTAGAATTAGATCGTACCACTCTATGTTCATAACTATCAGGCAAGCATAGAGGGTATTAATCCCTACCGAGACAACGTTGCCTTGGAAGACACGATCTGACTGCATAAGAGCTCCCGAAGGCAGCATCACTCTAAACTCATACTCAGCCAACTCAGATACTAGCCCCAATCTAATCATGCAAGCAATTGAAATGAAGGAGTGCGTAGCTCCCGTATCTATCAAAGAAAATACTGGTACACCCATGACTGGAATAGTACCTGATATGACAGATGGCTATGCTTCGTCATCAATATCTCCAGGCTCAATAAATGCAAAGATTCTCGGCATAACTCTTCGCTGATCTCTGCCCTGTTGATTTCTGCCTGGCTGATTTCGGTCCAATAACGGGCAGTTCATAATATAGTGGCCGACCTCTCCACATCCAAAACAGCTATTGGTGCCTAATCGACACTCGCCAAAATGTTCTTTCTGGCATTTAGGACAAATCGGCTTCTGAGCGGCCCCTTGAACTTGTTTCCCTTTGCCCTGATCGTTTCCTCCTTCATGAGGCCTTTTGACGCCCCTTTGTTGTTGTTGTTGTCCTTTGGGTTGCCAACCACGATTTCACACCCGAGGCTGAATCTCCCGAAAGAAGCCTTTCGCTGGCTCCCTTGGCTTAATGCAAGTCGCCCTAGCAGCCTCAAAGTCCAGAGCTCTAGCTGCGATGTCAGAATAGGGCACATCTATAATACCTGACACAATAATATTCATCTTGATCTCTTGGTTTAGCCCTTCCATAAATTGATGCACTTTGTCTTCATTGTCGCTGACAAGGCGCGACGCAAAACATGACAATGCCTCAAATTTTCGAATATAATCAGCAACTGAACCTGTCTGCTTCAGCTGCGTAAATTCGTTTCTTTTAGCCACCCTCACCGTGCGGCTAAACTACTTATCAAAGAATACGGTCTTGAACCGTTCCCAGGTCATAACCGATACATCAGTCGTTGATTTGATTGAGTCCCAGCAGAAACGGGCATCTAATGCCAAGTGAAAGGCAACAAAGGCAACCTTCTTCCTATTCTCCACTTTCGCATATTCTAACATATCCTCCATAGTGCAGATCCACTCTTCTGCAACCGTTGGATCCGATGAGCAGCCGTCAAATACTGGAGGCCGTAGACTTTAGAGTTTCTGCATACCTTGATTATTAGGCACCACTAATTCTCTGGTCCTCTGATTCTCTCGGTTTACTAAACTTTCAATCTGTTGTGTCTGCCTATCCATATGCTGAGTCTGACGGTCCAACAAATCAGTCAGCCTATCTAAGGCATCGTCTCGGGCGTCCCTACCTCAAACCATTTACTATAATACCTATAAAAGTTAAAACAAATAATCCTAAGAAATAGAATTTAAATAAAACAATTAAACGTACTTACAGTTGATGAAGGATGTCCGCGTAGTGGCTGAGCCGTCGTGCAATCTACAGAATCGTTTTTAAAACCCGGGGGCTCTGATACCAAAATTGTAACGACCCTTACCCGTACCCTAATTTTTCCGTACTAATTTTTCATTTTATACTTAAAATCTTTAAACCTATCGTTTAAGCAGAAATAAAACCTTTAAAACCGGAGTTGGTAAAGTCTATAATTTTAAACCATTTAACTAGAACTTGAAACAATTGAATTAAATTTAAAATAGTTATAAAAAAAACAATTAAAACTTAATTGAAAACCATCAGCCAAAAGCAGGAGGGGCAAAAAGGGACGTTGTCCCTAAAACATTGTGGCGATCGATCGCCCTTCGGCGATCCCATAGCGGTGAGCGATCGCCCGTGGCGATCGCGTAATTTCGCCAGCGATCTCCAGTAAGGCGATCGCGGCCTACGCAGAAGGCGATTGATCGCCATATGAGGCGATCAATCGCCATGCTCTCTGGAAATTTTCCAGAGAGCATGGCAATGAGGGGCGATTGATCGCCCCTCCTTGGGGATCAATCGCCACCCCCTCTGCCTCCCACCTTTTCTTTTTCTCTTCCTCCCTTCTTCCTTTCCTTCTTTGTTACCCTTCACGCCCTGCACACACCAATTACACACCCAACACACACCACACACACTTTTCATCTTTCTCATTCTTTCATCACACACCATTACATTTCAGATACTATCACTCACCCGTTCACCGACTCAAATTTAACCAAACTTCCTAAAAACGAACCGCGTGGTTCCGTTTGAAAGTCTAACATATCCTCCTGTTTTAAAATCACTAAACAGTTACAAAATACTTTCAATAAAAGGTTTTCAAAATAATTAAAAATCGGTTTCCAAAATGCTTAAAACATTAAACCTATCCACTATCAGATCCAAACATCCTAAAATATTTAACTATACAAATTTCCTATATTCTATCTATCAATTCCCAAAACGTTTACCTACGTCCCCACGGGTCAAAATCACGCACCGACTGCCAGCGCACTCCCACGGGCCATTCTTCTCCAACGTGTTCATACATCAGGCGGAGGGGCGTCTTCCTCACCTGTCTCAAAATCACCTACACCATAGAATTTAACACGTGAACTAGAGGCTTAGTAAATATAAGTGAATGCATGTGAATGCTATGCCATGCATGTACAGTTCAAAATTATGCATCATTTTCATTTCGTTCTTCACATTACATATATGTCACCGGGGCTTCTCTCTCACTAGATATGAGCGGCATATCCTGCGATTGGATAGCACCTAGTATCTAATCGGGGGGAAGACATGCTTCATCCGACAACCGTGTCTGAACCACCGCCACCGACGTGACCATAATTCCATTCATTTACCTTTTCATTTTATAAAAACATGCATAGAAATTCCTTTTCATGCTCGTTTCGAAAACAATGATAGGTGAACAATTATCATGCCATGAGCGAAATAGAAACGAACCGAGACACACAAACAACAAATTAACAATCAACAACCTATTCAAATCTAAAACTATCTACCCGTTCTAATTACCCAAAGCACACAAGTATCTCCAATTTCATCGTTCGACACGATTCTCATGGTGTAGGCCAAGATGGCCAAACAAGTCACAGAGACTTACCTCGCGTCGTTGCACACCGAGCTCCGTCCACGAGCGTTTGTTCACCTATACATTTCACAATATACGACATTAAATCGAGTCTAAATCTTCATACTCCAAAAATTACTAACTCCTGACTAAAGAAAATTCCCTAAAACTCTAAAACACCTCGTTGAGGCATTTTATCGAGCAACTTATGCTCATTCATAACAAAACTTTATTAACGGTGATTTTCAAGCTCTAAACCAACCAAACTTCTCAACCACCTCATTTAAACCATCCAACTTTAACCAATAATCATAAATACAGTCAATTGATCTATAAATATGGTGAACCTATCGATTTCAAACTTCATTTCACGTTTTCAACGAAAACCCTAACGAACCCTAATAGTTTCAAACCCTAGAAATTGATATCCAACTCTCCAAAAGCTTAAAGCCTTACCTAGAGAGTGAAAACGACGAAGAAACGTGAAGGCTCGAGTCGCCGAAAAGGGGAACCGTCGGCGTGGAGGAGAAATGCACGGGGAGATGATGAAAATCGCCAAGGGGAAGGAGAGAAAGTGGGGTTCGCGTGGGTGAGAAGGAAAAAGAGTGAGTTTTTGTATTTTTATTAAAAATTTGGTTTGCCAATTACCAAATTACCCTTCATCTCATCTTCTATTTATTTCTCCTCAAATCTCATTATTTAACCAACGATCCAACTTCTCCAAATTTTCATATTTCACCCTAAATTCCAATTTATTATTACGGCTTCGTTAAAACTTTCCATTCGCAAAACAGACTTAAATTGCTGTATTTACAAAAATGCCGATTATATTGGAACAAAAATTAAATCCCGTAAAGCCGGGTGTTACACCTACATACCGGGATAATGACTCAAACTTCGCACATACTCGGCTACCGTCCCCGTTTGGCATAGTTGGGCGAACTTCACCCTCTTATTGGCCCGTAAAGTTCGATTGAAGTACTTGTAGAATACTTTCTTGAACATTTCCCAAGTCATAACCACCACATCTGTAGTAGCTTTAATCATATCCCACCAAAAAATAACATCTTTCTCCAAATTAAACACTGCACACATCACCTTATCGGCTTCTTTCACTTTATCTTAGGCAAACATAACTTCAATCTTGCGGATCCACTCTTCAGCACTCGTGGGATCCGAAGACTGTCTGTGGAAAGTCGGGGGCCTAAGTCGCCTAAACCTCTCCCCACTTTGGTCCCGTGAGGTATTTCCTTGTCCATTCCCGTTCCCATTCCCCGCTCGATTTAATAAGATTCCTATCTGTTCAGACTGTTGGTATAATATGTCCATGAACTGGTCCATGGGGTTCCCTGGAGGTGGTCTAGGTGCTCTAAGCATTTTCCTGCTCCTAGACACATTAGACAATACAAAACAAAACAAATCACTAGGAATCGTACATAACTTAAACACTTACAGTCGATTGAGAGTTCTCGTGCGGCGGTTTGTGTTTGGCAGGCATTCCCAAAAATCGCTTTTAAAACCCAGGGGCTCTAATACCACAGTTGTGGTGACCCCAACCCTGTGACGACCCTCGAACTATACCCTTAATTTCCCGTAAAAAGTTTTCTTTTTCTAACATTACTCAAAATCTAAATTGTTGGAAATCGTTTAAAAAAAAACTTGAAAACCAATAGAGAAAACATAGTTAAAGTAACAGAAAACAATTGGCAAGAAATCTTTGGGCAAAAAGGGCATTTCACCCAAAAATTTCATGGCCGATCGATCAGCCCTTAGACAGCCGATCGATCGGCTGTGTAAAATAAGGGGGGGCGATTAATCGCCCCCGTATCAGGCGATCGATCGCCCTTGGCGATTGATACCCAGCCTATCGATCGCCCTTTCACAGGCGATCGATCGGCTACCTCTCTGGAAAAACCAGAGAGGCGCCGTGTATCTCGCCGATCAATCGCCCTCCCAGGTGATCGATCGGCGACCTCTCTGGATTTTGGAAATCCAGAGAGCTCGCCTTCATTCCCTTTCTTTCCTCCTGCACAACACACCCACCATAACTCTTTTTCCATTCGTCTCCTCTTATCAACTATCACTTTAACATATCAAAACCCTACTACATTTCTCATTCCACTACCCTCTTACATTTCTCATTCTACCAATCACCCAAAAACCCACTCAAAACATATTTAAACGTATTAAAATTTTATGAAAACTAACTGCGTGGTTCGGTTTAAAAACTAAACAATTCCTCCTGTTTAAAAGAAGACACCAAGCAGTTCCAGTAAAACTTTAAACTCAACATTATCACCTAGACTTTACATTTTGTCCACAAACCATTTTCATTGTAAGTTTCTAAGCTAATTCACCAAAATACGTATCTATATAATTTCTAGCCATATCTAGCCCAAAATACCTTTACATCTTCTCCCACTGGTCAAAAATACTCGTCGACTGCCCAGCACGCTCCCACGGGCATCCTCCTTCAATCTGTGCGTTCTTCTGGTAGAGGAACATCGTCCTCACCTTGCTCGTAGTCACCTACACCATAAAGACACCTATGAGATAAAAATCTCGGCAATTTCAACGTAAATGCTATGCATGAACATGTATATGCTGTTTTAATGAAGTCCGTCCATATCATTTCATTTATTAGTACGTGTCAGTCTATGGTTATCGAAAACGCTCGACAGATGGATAGGGCACGTCAAGCGATTAGATAGCCCACACCATCTGAAGGGAGGGAAACCCGCTCACCACGGAACGCCGAGTCTGAACCTCATTCCCGATAACCGCATGCCATGGTTATTGACTATGATACTTTACTTTCGTTATTTACATTTCCATTTTCATGAAATCAATGCACAATTCCTTTTTCATGACATTTATAAACAATGATGCATGACAAACAATAGCATAACGTAAACATACATCGTGTATACCATCAAGGTGATAAAAGCGTAACCTATAATAAAAGCAACTAATCCTAACTACCCAACAAAAGCAATTAAACAAACCAAGCACCAACAATCCTCAACACAAACTCCGACATATGGTGTAGGCCAATCTACCACAGTAAGTCACGAGAACTTACCTCGGGTCCTTAGCACACCAAGCTCCTTGATTCGAGCCTTGTCACCTAAAGCATTTAACAATGTCCTTTGTTAAAAACGAATCTAAACATCAAAATTTTGTAAACTAATGAAACTCTGAACTAAAGAAAATTTCCTAAAATTCTAATAAACCTCTCTCGGGCATTTCATCGAACAACTTACGCTCACCAATAGCAAACCTCCATTAATGGAGATTTCTAAAGCTCCAATTATCCATTTTTCAACAAAAACCTTAAACACATCCATTAATTCGCACAACAACGCTCAACAACTATCAATAAGGCAATAACTAACCATTCCTAACAAAACCCGACAATTTTCAATAAAACCTAACGAAACCCTAACCGTTAAATAACCTAGAAATCTAGAACTAATGCCCGAAAACACTAAAAACTTACCTAGAACGTTATTCGGAGAAAGAAACATGAAGAAACTCAGGTCGATTGGTGGAGGAATCGTCGGCGTTGAAGAGAAACAGAGGGAGAACGGGAGGAGTCGCCGTTGGAGAGAAAAGGAGAGGGGTTTGTTGACTTAAATTATGTTTAAGTCTAACGATGTTTTTGATGATGTGTTTTTAAGTAATGTAATTTGATTGAGATTATATTGCTAAGAATAATAAGCTGATTATTGTATTAAATGTATGAGATTAATGAATAAATAAATAATTATGTTATTTGTATTTATCTGGAAATGCCCTTTGAAAAGGGTATTTTAGTTGTCTAATAAATCTGTTTGAGTGCTCAGAAAAACAGGGCTGAAATTGTTTTATATTGTATATCCACCGATGGCAAACAAAAGTTTACATCTTCCGCCAGCTAAACGACGAAGGCGGAGCATTTCAAAGAAAAGCTTACATCTGCCACTCGCTAAACAACAAAGCAAAGTTTACATCTTCCGCCAGCTAAACGACAAGAACTACATCCACCGCTGGCACTTTGAAGAAGACTTCTCTGCCAGCTAAATGACAAAGAATTACATCTACCGCTGGCGTTTCAAAGTCTTCCAAAGATTACATCTGTCGATAGCTACACGACAACGATTACATCCTCCGATGGCTAGACGACAAAGTCCAAGTTCCACCGCTGAAATTTCTGAAGACATCCACCGCTAGCTTTTCAAAGGAACATTCACCTATGAAAGTTCAAGGTTTATAAAGTCACATCTACCGATACCGGTTCAAGCAATGTAAAGCTACATCCACCTATGGTGGTTCAGCGTTGTAGCGACCCTAATACTGTACCCAATTTTCCCGTACTATTTTTTTTTTTATAAACTTTATACTTTATACTTACGTTCGTGCGGAAATAAAACTTTTTAAAATCGAAGTCGAAATCGAAATTGAAATCCATGTTTATAAACTGTTTATATAAAACTTAAAAGCAATTATTTAAAACAATTAAAATAAATAAAAACAATTTAAAATAGAAAACAGGGGCAAAAGAGGGCGGTCACCCCTAAAATGAAGGGGCGATCGATCGCCCCATGGCGATCACACCCTGGCGATCGCTCGCCAGGTTGATCGCCCATGGGCGATCCCCTCATGCCCCGCGATTGCCTCAAAAGGCAATCGCTAAACGCAAGTGGCGATCGATCGCCCGTTTGTGGCGATCAATCGCCACACGCTCTGGAATTCTTCCAGAGCGCGGCGTCTCATGGGCGATCGATCCCCACCCTTGGGCGATCGATCCCCATCTCCTCTGTCTCCCCTTTCTTTCTTCTCTCTTTTTCTGCTTTCTATTCCTTACTTCCTCTTCCTTCCTTCTTCTCTATACACCTAACATTCCACTCACCATTTCATCAATAACAACCATTCGTTCCGACACAAACTCACGAAACTTCACCCAAAACCACGACTCGAAACACATTCAAAACATAGCTTATTTTCGTGAAAATAAAACGCGTGGATATGTTTAAAACCTAAACAAATCCTCCTGTTTTGAAATCAAACAAAAGATTATAAAATCAATTTCCAAAACATTTCAAAACATAAACACGTAAATCTGTTCAGACCCAAACAATCTAATATGTCTATACAACCATCAGCCCAGACGATCCCAATAACCCCAAAACCTATACATACTTCCCCACGGGTCAGGTAAGCATCGACTGCGCAACACACCACCGCAAGCCATCCTCCGTCAACTGCATCACTCCTCATGTGGAGGGATCTCGTCCTCACCTATGTCGAAATCACCTACACCATACAGACACCTATGAGATAAAAATCTCAGCCAGATCTCATAAATGTAAATGCATGTTGTGCATATGAGTTCAGAAATCATGCAGCATTTTCTTTATCTTTACTCTGTGGGTGTCACCGAGATCTCAGCCTCCTAACCAGAGAGAGCACATCCAGTGGTCAGACTACTCTTTCCAGCTAGAAGAGGGGAGTACACGCTTACAACGCGTACAGCCGTGCCTGAGCCCCATCTCGCGTAACTTATAACTATATGAGTATGTGTTAAATGCAGTATTGTGACAGACCCCTTCGTGCCTACACAATAGATCAATAGCCCCTCTCCAGGCCGCATTTCCATTTTCTTTATAATATCGTGCGAAAATTCATTTTTCATGTTCTTTTAAAACACGTGATGCGTGAACAGTTCAATATGACATAAAGTAAACATACATGATTCGTACCATCGAGACAATAAAGCAATTAAAAACCTAACCTATACAGAACTAATCCTAACTACCCAACCAAAACAAATTTAACATATGCATCACCAAAACTCCTTGAGACGACCACGACGTACGGTGTAGGCTAATCGGCCAGAGAAGATCATGAGAACTTACCTCGTGCACGCTGCAATCCAAGCTCCGTCCACGAGCGTTGTTTACCTAAGAAATTTCACAATATCATTGTTAAAACGAGGTTAAATCGTTGAATGTCCAAATTTAACGAAACCTCGACTAAGGACATTCCTTAAAGCTCTAATTGGGTTTAATAGCGCATTTAGCGAACATTACACATTCTATATTCCAAAACCTCAATTAACGAGCATTTTCCACAAACTCGAAAATACTAAAACTTTAACATTCTCACAAATCAATCTAACTTCGTCTAAAAACGTTCAATACGTTCACTATATCATTAATTACGGCTAACCTATAAATTTCGAACCCTAATTTGCATTTTTAACGAAACCTTAAACGGAACCCTAACGTTTTTAACTCCGTAAAAACCAAACAATATGTTTCCAAAGGTTTAGAATCTTACCTAGGGTTACGAGAGGAGGAAGAAACGTGAAGGAAGGACGACGAACAGAGGAGGAATCGTCGACGGAATGGAGAGAAGACGTGAGGATCGAAGATGACACGAGGTCCCTTAGCAAAGGGGCCCGTGTACAACCCACAATAATAAAGTTAGGTGCTCGATTGTGTGAAAGTGATAAATATTGAAATAAATGAAGAAAAGACTAAAATAAAAATTCAAGAAAATAACACTAAGCTAGCAAGATATGCCCGATTATAAGATGATGAATATTAGTGAGAAATAAGAGAGAAATAATAAGAAGGAGATGATAGAAGATAATAAAGATGAATGTAAAAGGCAAAGAACCAAAAATAAGTAAATGACATAAAAATAAAAGTGAGTGTGTCTGGATATTGTGAAGCTGAAATGTAGAGGTGGATTTGTGTGCAAAGTGAAGACAATAAAAGTAAAGAAAACCCTTGGTGGATCCGTGGAGCGAGCTTACGGTTTAAGCTCTCGGATACACATTTTTTGTGAGGAAAACGACCACCGTAGGCCGGCGATTTTCTTCCTCGATCCAACTCCCAAGGGAGATGGTGAGGGAATGAATAAGAGCTAACCTAGCAACCCAAGCTAGGCTAGCAATTGAGGCTAACTCCTCTTGGTTCAAGGAACCAAGGAAAACACCAAAGGAAACCTTGGATATTTAGGGAAATATTAGTGTATTGATTTAGCAAAAAGTGTCCTACAATCACCAATTCCATGCCTAAATAGGCAACCTAAGGTGGAGGGGGTTTGGGGATGAAATTAAGGCCATTGATCAAGTTGAAATCGTGTGGAGGAGGAGCTGCATCCGAGGGGCGCGCGGAGAGACCAATCAGCGCACGCCAGCGCGCGCACAGCTGAAACCCGGGTAGGCGCGCGCCTGCGCCAGCTCACCGATCTGCGCCGCTATTGCCCGCGCCAACAAGTCGCTGCCCGCGCCCTGCTGCTTCTGCCCGCGCGCGCGCCAGACGACCTCCAAGCGTTGGATCCGAGCCAAAAATGCACCAACGGTCCAGATTCGTCCAAGCCATGAATCCATGCTCTAACCCACTCATATACCTGCAAAAATATACCTTTAGGAGTGGGCTCTTCTTTGGACCAAGGCTCTCCTTGGGCTCAATTTTGTTGAGGTCTTCTTCCTTGGCTTTGAAAATTTGGTTGAATTGTCTTCAACCCCACATCCACCACATTCATCTAACCCTAACCAAAAATCTAATGCATGATATGCAGTTTATAAAATCCTTACAAAAAAAGGCTAATGTATGCCAATGAGTTTGAAAAATAAAAATTACAATTTCAAGGCCCGAGAAGACAAATTCCCATAGGGCTTTCATCAATGTCATCAAGCTCCGTGCGAAAGCTCCAACGGACGACATGGCAAGGCTTCTCCTCATCCTCCTTAGTCGGCTCCCAAGTGAAGTCCATGAGTGAATCAAAACCTGCAAAAAGAGACAAGTCGATAGAACATTGAACAGATAAATTTTGTGCCCGGGTTTGTGATCTGGTAACGGGCCTACGAGGCACGTCATCCCCTCTGGGTGGCTGAGGATTTGACCTCAAATCCGTTAGCTCTGCCTCCTCTTCATGTCCCAATTCTCCGATATAAGGGGACAAATCTTGCACGTTGAAGGTGGATGATACCCCATAATCGCCAAGTAACTCCAATTTGTAAGCATTGTTATTTATGCGCTCTAAAACTTTAAAGGGGCCTTCAGCTCTAAGTAATAGCTTGGACAGTCTTTTGGCGGGAAACCGTTCTTTCCTAAGGTGTATCCACACCAAATCTCCAACATTGAAAATTACCTACTTTCGTCCTTTATTCGCATGCTTCGCATAATTGGCGTTATTCTTTTCAATGGTTTGGCAAACCTTTTCATACAACTTTTTCATCTGCTCTGCTTTATTCGCTCCCGAAGGGTTGATTAGGTCCTGGGTTGGAATAGAAATAAGTGTCATGGGTGTGTTTGGGTTAAAACCATATACTACCTTAAAAGGCGTTTGCTGGGTTGTGGAATGAAGGCTTCGGTTGTAACCGAATTGAATTTGGGGTAGTACGATATCCCAATTGGAGAGATTTTTTCCGATGACACTTCGGAGAAGGGTACCCAAGGTATTATTGACCACTTCCGTTTGGCCGTCCGTTTGGGGATGAATGGATGTACTAAAACAAAGTGTAGTCCCCAACTTCTTCCATAAAGTCTTCCAAAATGTGCTCAAAAATTTGGTGTCGCGGTCTGACACAATAGACTGGGGCACACCGTGGAGTCTAACTATCTCTTTGAAGAAGAGATCGGCTATAGCAGCAGAGTCGTCAGTTTTGTTGCAGGCAATAAAATGTGCCATTTTGGAGAATCTATCTACCACAACTAAAATAGAATCCTTGTTACGTCCTGTCCGTGGAAGCCCTAAAACAAAATCCATACTAACTTCCACCCAAGGATGCGTAGGAACTGGTAAGGGAAGGTAAAGTCCTTGGGGTAGAACCTTGCTTTTGGCCTTTTTACACACAATGCACTTTTCAATATACTGGTGCACGTCCTTCATCATGTGAGGCCAATAGAATTTTTCTTTTAATAATTCCAGGGTCTTCTTTTCCCCAAAATGTCCAGACAATCCTCCTCCATGAGCTTCTTTAATGAGGCATTGTCTTAGACTGCAATGTGGAATACACAATTTCCCATTCCTTAAGAGGAATCCATCCACAAGACTATATCCTCCTTCAGCCTTATTTTGATAAACTTGATAAGGCAATCCAAAGTCTTTATCGGATGCATACAAATTTTTGATCCATTCGAATCCGAAAAATCTAACACTTAGTTCCGTCAAGAGGATACGTCTTCGAGAGAGAGCATCGGCAACGACATTATCGGATCCTTTCAAATATTTTAAAATGTAGGGGAATTGTAATATCCGGCTTGTACGGACTTTTGGATATGTTATATTATATTATTGTTTCATTATTTAATGGCATTTTTAGTAAATATGTCAAATCAAATCAGTTTCGCAAATGGAAAGCGTCATTATGATCCTAACGATTAATAAGAATTTTAAGGAAATTCTGGGAATTTTCGGAGATTAAACGCTATATTCCGAGTAAATACGTTTA
Source organism: Begonia masoniana (assembly GCA_022432975.1). Taxonomy (NCBI): domain Eukaryota; kingdom Viridiplantae; phylum Streptophyta; class Magnoliopsida; order Cucurbitales; family Begoniaceae; genus Begonia; species Begonia masoniana. The sequence continues at coordinate 19,045,160 of CM039510.1, forward strand.
TCGTAATGTAAAGGACGTTTTAGTAAAAATAGTAAACGAGGTCCGAATTGCGAACGGACAGTTTTAATAAAGCCATGGCGATGAATATGAGTTATTGGCAAAATATGGAATTTTCGAGAATCCGAATCGAAGGACGATTGACGAAACGAATAGATTTAAGTAAGAAGGGCAAAATGGTAATTTGCAAAATAATTTCTATTAAAAACATCACAAACCCTCATTTCTCCCTCACTTTCTCTCCTTCTTTCTTTTTCTCTCTGGATCGCACGAACAGAGAAGGAAAAGCTTCTCTGGCCGCCGGCGTTCTCACGACATCCGACCTCCGTCCGACCTTCGTTCTTCCTCCGTCCTTCACGGTTTATCCTCCTCTCGCTACCCTCGGTATGTAGCTTCGGTCTCTAAGCGTTTATTTCGAGTTTTCGGTTCGATTTAGGGTTAGGGTTGCAATTAGGGTTTCGACGAAAAACGCGATTTAGGGCTCGTAATTAATAGGTTAGCCATGATTAAGCATGTATCGAACGTATTGGACGTTATTGGACGAAGATAAACCAATTTGTGAAAAAGTATAAATTATAGAATTTTCGGGTTTTCGGAAATAACTCGTAATATGGATTTCCAGATTTATCAAGCGTTATGTCGTTGTTTAAAAGCTTCGATTTGTTAGATTAAGGACTTTATTAGTTTGGACATTTAATCGTTTAAATTGGTTTTAACGACAAATATCGTGTTTTGTCTCAGACACGACTCCCGTGGACGAAGTTTGAGATCCAGCGCGCTCAAGGTAAGTTCTCGTGACTTGCTTGACCGAAAGGTTTACACTATACCTCGTCGTCATATCAAGGATCCTTGAGGGTTCCTTGTTTTACGTTGTTTAGGTTGGGTAGCTAGGTTATGTTGTATTGTCTGGTTAATATGTATGTTGTTTGTTTACTTTCCGCTGATATGAACTGTTCATGCATCACGGTTTTCGAAAGTCATGAAAAGGAATTTCTGCACGTGTTTTTAAGAAAAGGAACGTATATCTGAAATGAAATCTATAACGAAATCTGAATGAATAAACGTAATCTGTCTGTATCTGGTCACGCGGGATGGGGCTCAGGCAAGGCTGTGCGTGTTGCAAGCGTGTACCCCCCCTCTCTAGGTGGAAAGGGTAGTCCGATCGCTGGATGGGCCCTCTCCGCTTAGTGGGTAGAGGTTTCGGTGACGATTCTGTCTGTCTGTGACGTAATGAATCTGTAATCTGTAATTCTGTATCTGTAATCTGAATCTGAGCATGATTTCTGAATGGCATACGCACGCATGCATCTGCATTTACGTAGCTTACTGAGATTTCAATATCTCATATGTGTCTGTATGGTGTAGGTGATCTGCTAGGTGACGTAGATCCAGGTGAGGACGACGTTCCTCCTCCTGATGTCGGGACAGTTGATGGATGATGGCCGTGGGAGTGCGCTGAGTAGTCGAGGCGCGATATGACCCGTGGGGGTATATGTATGGACTCTGGGGTTATTTTGGGATGTATTGATCTGATAATTGTATAGAATATTTAGGTTGTTTGGATCTGGATAGGGGTTAGATAACGTTTTGGTAAATTGTATGTAAAAATGTTTTGGTTTAAACAGTTATTTAAACGTTATAGAAATTCTGGAACTGTTTGGTTTAAATTAAGTGTTATGAACTATTTTTAGGTTGATACGGATAGCTCGGTTTTTAGAGCTATCCACGCAGTTGAACTTCGTAAAGTCCGACGCGTTTAGGTTGTGAATTATGGTGATTGTTGGCGTGATGTAACAGAAATTTGCTCTCTGGAATTCAGGATTCCAGAGAGCTAATTGAGGTAATTGTAAAGCAGGAAGGATTGAGGAAAATGGTTAAGTGTTGAAGTGTTAAAAGTTACTGAAGGAAAGGAAGGAAATTGAACGAAGGAAAGAGGGATCGCTGCATAGCATGCAGCGATCGATCTCTGCTGAAAAGCAGAGATCGATCGCCGCCCCTGCTACATGCTGCAGCGATCGATCTCTGCTGAAAAGCAGAGATCGATTGCTTGCTGCATGCAAGCATGCAGCGATCGGTCTCTGTAAATTACAGAGATCGATCGCTTGCTACCTTTATGCAAGCAGCGATCGATCTCTGTAGTTCACAGAGATCGATCGCCCCCCCTCCTTTTGGCAGTGAGTTCCGATTCTGCCCTGCTTTAATTTCCATTAAATGTTTTAATATTTTAAGTTTTAATAAATTGTTTTATAGTTGTTTTAAATGTTCAAGGTTCCGTTTAATTCCGATTTCAGTTTTGATTTCAACTACAGTTTTGATTCCGCACCAAGTTTTATTTAAAGCATAGAAAAGTAAAAAGTATAAAATGAAAAATTTGTACGGGTAAATGGGTACGGACTTAGGGTCGTTACAGGAATCTTTCCAAAAATTCCACCCATTTCGCGTGTCTCTTGTTGAGTTTGTGTTGACTCTTAATATGCTTAAGGGATTGGTGGTCGGAGTGAATCACAAACTCTTTTGAAAGCAGGTAGTGTTGCCAATGTTCGATAGCTCTAATCACCGCATAGAATTCCTTATCATAGGTTGAATAGTTTAAAGTAGCTCCTTTGAACTTTTCGCTAAAATAAGCAAGAGGTTTGCCATCTTGCATCAATACAGCACCAATGCCAATACCCGAGGCATCACTTTTGATCTAAAATACCTTATTGAAATCGGGTAGAGCCAAAACAGGTGATTGACAAAGTTTTTCTTTTATCAGGTCAAAGCTACTTTGGCATGCCGGTGACCACTTAAAGTCTACTCCTTTCTTAGTAAGATCCGTAATAGGAGCGACTAAAGAACTAAAGTCCTTAATGAACGTCCTATAAAAAGAGGCTAATCCGTGAAAGCTACGGACTTCTGTAATGCTATTAGGAGTGGGCCACTCCTTGATGGCTTTGACTTTATCCTCATCCGCTTCCAAGCCATCCTTCGAAATTATGAAGCCCAAAAAGTAAACCTTTTATTGTCCAAAGGAGCACTTACTCAAATTCCCAAATTTAGTGCGACGGAGGGTTTGAAATAACATCCCGAGATGGTTGAAATGTTGTGGGAGGTCGCGACTATACACCAAGATGTCATCGAAATACATGACAACAAATTTCCCAAGGAACTCCTTAAGAACATGGTGTATTAACCGCATGAAGGTGCTCGGGGCATTTGTAAGACCGAATGGCATAACCATCCACTCAAACAATCCGTATTTTGTCTTGAAGGCGGTTTTCCATTCATCACCTTCTTTTATCCTTATTTGGTGATATCCGCTCTTCAAGTCTACTTTGGAAAATATTGATGCTCCACTCAATTCGTCCAACATATCTTCAAGACGTGGGATAGGATACCTATACTTGATGGTTATTTGGTTGATAGCCCTACTATCAACACACATTCGCATAGAGCCATCCTTTTTCGGTACCAACAAGGTAGGTACGACGCATGGGCTCATCGACTCTCTTATGTACCCTTTCCCCAATAATTCTTGGACTTGTTCTTGTAGTTCCTTTGCTTCTTCAGGCCTCATCCTACAGGCCGGTCTATTTGGTAGCATAGCTCCAGGTTGGAGGTCAATTTGATGTTCAATTCCTCTAATTGGTAATCCAGGTGGTAGTTCTTCGGGAAAAACATATTGATAGTACTTAAGTAGGTTTTGGCCTGCTAAAGGTATTTCTCCAAGCTCCATAATACGGTCCCTAAATAATACTAGAATTATAGTTTTTCCTTTTGTTACCGCAGCTCTAAGTCCTTTTTTTGTCAAGAGCAGAGTTTCCTTAATCTTTTCTTCCTTCCTAATCGACTCATCATGAGCAATTTGTTCGGGTGTCATAGGAAGTAATTTAATAGTCCTACCACTGAATTTTAGACTATAATTGTTGAGGAATCCGTCGTGTTGTACCCTTCGATCATAAAGCGATGGCCTCCCAAGTAGAAGATGACTCGCATTCATTGGCACGACATTGCAAAGAACCGCGTCTTTATACTTGCCAACAGTGAAATTGACGGTTACTTGCTTTGTCACCTTGATGTCATCCCTATCGTCCAACCATCTTAATTTATACGGTTTAGGGTGATAGTTGTTTCCAGCCCAAGCTTTTTCACCATATCTTGGGAAGCTACATTGACGCAACTTCCTCCATCAATAATCATCGAACAAACTTTGTCCTTGACTGCGCATCTACTTTGAAAAATATTTTCCCATTGGCAGTCCTCATTAACGTTCTTAGAAACAAGGGTCCTACGAAGGACCATTAAAAGTGGTCCGTCTTGAGCAGCACATTCATCCGTATCGTGCTCACTCTCATCATCTACCTCTTCTTCTTCTTCTTTGTTGAGGTATTGACCTTCGTCATTTTTGCTCTCCCATTCTCCGGTAGATTCTTTGATAACCATCACTCAACAGTTAGAGCATTCATTGGCGTAATGTCCCTTGCCTAAACACTTGTAGCATTGGACATCACGGGCTCGTAGTTCTTTAGATGTAGTGGCTTGATTTTTGTCCGTCGAAGGGGGTTTGTTTTGATTGAAGGGAGTCTTAGGTGGCCAATTATGGTTAACCGGCCTTTTATCTTCGTTCTTCCATGGAGGTTTTGGTTTGTCTTGATCTAGATGCCTAGGTGGAAATTTAGTGGGAAAGTTGGTTTTACGGTTTCTTTTGAGTTGTCTTTCCACCGTGAGGGCGAGTTGAATGACCATGTCCATGGTTTGCAATTGTTGTACTTCAACCGCATCTCCAATATCGCGGTTAAGACCTCGAATGAATCTAGCGATGAGTTGCTCTTGGGGTTCATCAATAGCACATCGCATATTGAGGGTTTCGAATTCCGTGATATACTCATCGATAGAGAGAGAATTTTGTCTAAGGTTGTGAAGTTGGTGGAAGAGTTCGTGGTTGTAGTGTCGGGGAACGAACCTTTTGTGCATTTCCTCTTTCATGGAATTCCACGTTGAGACGGGGTATCCTAGTGTACGCATCCTTTGGTTTTTAAGGTTGGACCACCATAATGCGGCGTGGCCCGTTAATTCAATAGAGTCGAGTTGAATTTTAACTCGCTCGGAATAGTCGTGACACTCAAAGATTCTCTCTACCTTATCAATCCAATCAAGATACGTGTTTCCATCACATGTCCCATTGAAAGGGGGAATTGTCATCTTGACATTACGGAGGTCGTCGTTGTCCCTACGATGATTAGGTCGGTACTCCTCATCATCTTCCGTCCAAATATCATCCTCCGAATTAAAATGACGTGGTCTTCTTCTTTGGGGTTCAACCCATTCCTCTTCCTCTATGGGTGGTTGAAAAGGCGCTCTACACCTAGGGCGTTCGGGAATAATCCTAGAGGAGGTCTCTTGAGAAGGGGCACGCTCATGGAATTCTCTACGAGGAGGATTATTCAACATTGTTTGGACTTCTTGGGCGAGGCTATTAACTATGCTTGTTAAGGCATCAATTTGTCCTTGCATGCCTCTTTGTGAGCTAGTCTCACCTTCGTGACGTGTGCTTTCAGGTGGGGGAGTATCCCTAGCCCGATGTGGTTCTTGGTGGGGTGGATCTCGATTGAGCCCACTTCGATTAGGCATCGTTGAGTGTTTTGATTTAATTCAATTTCTTGTCTAAGTTAAATTTCCTAAATTAGTGAGATGCTTATCTTCTTAATGTCTTAGGTAGTTTTGGGCACTAAGGAATAATTCTTAGCTAAGACAAATTCAAAATAGGGATCATGCTAATTAGGGTAACAACTTAACACTTTAATAAGCACTCAATATCACAACTAAGGAATGAATATTTTCATTACTACAAAATCACCACAAATGTTCAAGAAACTCAATCAAGTTATCAACCTTCACTATGGATTACTTAGAGCAATATTAATGACAACTAATTAACTCTAAAAACAGCAAATGATAAAATTTAGAACATCATTTAAGTCAAAATAACATGTTGGAATTTAATTCAAATATAGCAGAATTGTTAATCTAATGCCTAGCTCCAATTTGCTACTTTAATTCATGCTTTTGCCAATTTCTTGTTAACCAATTTCATGCATTCACTTAACAGCATATATTAGGTAAATTTATGAACTAAAACATGAGCAATATTCAGCAAAAATAATAGACAAATTCGAGCTTATCAAAAGAGACAAAACCGATGCGATAATTTCAACAATAATCCTATTTTCGATAGTAATAGTTCCAAGCCGAAATGAAGCACAAAAATTTCCAGAATATTAATATAGTGATTGGAAAATAATTAAGTGCTAAAAAAAGGTTAAAATGATAACAAGAAAGGCCCACAAAAATTGAGATTAAAGGAGCAATAAATCGAGGCAAATATAGTGAAAACCGTGAAGATTATGCAACAAATATAACCCGGTTTAGCAATTTTTCTTTAGGCCGATTTCATGCTTGCTTTTCTACCAAATTTTCGACAGAGTTTCAGCTTAGATCTAAAGGAAAATAATGACTCAAAATAAAGCAAAAACAAGGTAGAAAACCGTGCACAAAAAGGAGAAGAAACCGAGAAAATAAAGGAATGAAATTAAGAGATTTGGGGCTTTACCATGTGCGTTTTCTTGTAGGATTGTTCACCATATTTTTTCCACATTAGAACAAGCATTAATATAGCAAAAATAATGGTAGCAAAAGTAAATTTTAGATTAGCACAAAATATAACTCAAGCTAGTACAAAATATATAGAAATTAATGCGGAAATTTAAAAGAGCCGCTATCCCGGTTTTGTGCCGAATTAGACTATTGTCATGGCACTAAAACCATAAGGGAAGCCTTGTGGCTTTGATCCACTTGACACGGGGTCCCTTAGAAAACGGGCCCGTGTACAATCGACAATAATAAAGGTAGGTGCTCGATTGTGTGAAAGTGATAAATATTGAAATAAATGAAGAAAAGACTAAAATAAAAATGCAAGAAAATAACACTAAGCTAGCAAGATATGGCCGATTATAAGATGATGAATATTAGTGAGAAATAAGAGAGAAATAATAAGAAGGAGATGATAGAAGATAATAAAGATGAATGTAAAAGGCAAAGAACCAAAAATAAGTAAATGACATAAAAATAAAAGTGAGTGTATGTGGATATTGTGAAGCTGAAATGTAGAGGTGGATTTGTGTGCAAAGTGAAGACAATAAAAGTAAAGAAAACCCTTGGTGGATCCGTGGAGCGAACTTACGGTTTAGCTCCCGGATACACGTTTTTTGTGAGGAAAACGACCACCGTAGGCCGGGAATTTTCTTCCTCGATCCAACTCCCAAGGGAGATGGTGAGGGAATGAATAAGAGCTAACCTAGCAACCCAAGCTAGGCTAGCAATGGAGGCTAACTCCTCTTGGTTCAAGGAACCAAGGAAAACACCAAAGGAAACTTTGGATATTTAGGGCAATATTAGTGTATTGATTTAGCAAAAAGTGTCCTACAATCACCAATTCCATTCTTAAATAGGCAACCTAAGGTGGAGGGGGTTAGGGGATGAAATTAAGGCCATTGATCAAGTCGAAATCATGTGGAGGAGGAGCTGCATCCGAGGGGCGCGCGGAGAGACCAATCAGCGCGCCCCAGCGCATGCACAGCTAGAACCCGGGTAGGTGCGCGCTTGCGCCAGCTCACTAATCTGTGCCGCTACTGTCCTCGCCAACCAGTCCCTGCCCGCACCCTGCTGCTTCTGCCTGCTCGTGCGCCAGACGACCTCCAAGCGTTGGATCCGAGCCAAAAATGAACCAACAGTCCAAATTCGTCCAAGCCATGAATCCATGCTCTAACCCACTTATATACCTGCAAAAATATACCTTTAGGAGTGGGCTCTTCTTTGGACCAAGGCTCTCCTTGGGCTCGATTTTGTTGAGGTCTTCTTCTTTGGCTTTGAAAATTTGGTTGAATTGTCTTCAACCCCACATCCACCACATTCATTTAACCCTAACCAACAATCTAATGCATGATATGCAGTTTATAAAATCCTTACAAAAAAAGGCTAATGTATGCCAATGAGTTTGAAAAATAAAAATTACAATTTTCAATGCCCGGGAAGACAAATTCCCATAGGACTGTCATCAATGTCATCAAGCTCCGTGCGAATGCTCCAACGGACGACATGGCAAGGCTTCTCCTCATCCTCCTTAGTCGGCTCCCAAGTGAAGTCCATGAGTGAATCGAAACCTGCAAAAAGAGACAAGTCGTTAGAACATTGAACAGATAAATTTTGTGCCCGGGTTTGTGATATGATAACGGGCCTACGAGGCACGTCAGAAGAGGAGAAGTGGCGTGGAGAAGAAGAAAAAAGTGGTTTTTAATAAAAAAATTGACTTTGCAAATTACATTTTTGCCCTTCCTTTGATTTTCTATTTGTTTCGTCCTTCGTTTCTTTAATTAACCGGTGATTCGGTTTCTCCAAATTTCCTTAATTTACCAATAACTCAAACTTATCATTTGGGATTTATTAAAACTGTCCGTTTGCAAATCGGACCAAGTTTACTATTTTTACTAAAACGTCCTTTATATTACGAGAAACGTAATTTCTCGAAATATAACGTTATTACTCTGAAAAATACCATAAATTCCTTAAAATTCCTATTAATTGTTATGATCGAAATGACGTTTTCTTTTCGTAAAACGGGTTTGATTTGACATATTTACAAAAAATGTCAATATATATTATAATATAAAATCCCGTACAAGCCGGATATTACAAGCGTTTTTAAGGTCGTATCTTTCGGTGTATAGTATCTTCCGCCAGAATTCAAATTTATCGCGAAGCGATAGCAAAAGTCGTCCAGTGCTTTAACTCCTGTCCACTAACGGCGAAGCACGAAAACAACTTCAGAACGCAACGGCTAGCTGTCTAAGTACGAATGCTTCTCCAACAATAATATATTTCCATATCTAGAAAGAAGCATTCAATGAAGAGAGCCGATTACAGACAGAGTATTTAAAATAGAAAAAGAAGCTCGAAAAAAAAAAGAACTTTTGCGAAAATCATTGTTGAGCCCTAATGAGTCAAAATCTTAATACTCTGTATTCTACATCTCTCTATTCTGTAACTTGAGATTTAATCTTTGAGAGGGTGTTATTTGTGCTGAATATTACAAACTCACGATTCTGTTAAAGGCAATGGATTGTCGCCCGTGAAGAGCAATCTGATTTCTATAAAAGGCTGTAGATCGTCGCTCGTGAAGTGCGATCTGTTGTTGTTCTCTGAGAAGAAGGAAAGGATCTTCAAGGGGGAAACCTTAAAGCGTGGACGTAGGTAGTTTTTGGCTGAACCACGTAAAAATTCTCGTGTTGAATTTTCTCTAACTCTCTCTTTTACTTTTATTACCTGTCTACTAGCTGTTAGTTTTAAAAATATTAAAAATTCTAATTCACCCCCCTCTTAGACAATTTCGATCCTACAATTGGTATCAGAGCTAGGTTAAACATTGTCTAAGTTGTTTTTAAATACTCTGTGATATATATTTTCAATGGCATTTAACACAAACGCCTCACACATTGAGGGTTAGTCCATTTCTCGTCCTCCACTGTTTGATGGCAGTGATTATGTTTATTGGAAGGCAAGAATGAAAATATTCGTTCAAGCCATGGACTATGAGATTTGGAGTATAATAGAGAATGGCCCTTTCAAGCCATGAAAACTGAAAATGGAAGTACTATTCCTAAGGTTCCTTCTGAATTAACTGAGTCCGATAAGAGGAACCTGAGTCTCAATGCCAAAGCTATAAACACCCTATACTGTGCTCTGAATCGAGATGAATTCAACAGAGTTCAGGGGTGTGATAGTGCTCAGGAAATTTGGCATTTACTAGAAGTTACACATGAGGGAACAAACCAAGTTAAAGAGAGTAAATTAAGCATGCTTGTACATGAGTATGAACTGTTTTCCATGGAAAAGGATGAGTCTATTTCTTCTATGTTTACTCGATTCACTAACATTACTAATGGTTTAAAAGTTCTTGGTAAGTTGTACTCAGGTGAATAACTAGTATGGAAAATTTTAAGATGCCTACCTAGAGCCTGGCAACTGAAAGTGACAGCAATACAAGAGGCCAGGGATCTTAAAGTGCTCAAGCTTGAAGAGCTCATTGGCTCTCTGATGACTCATGAGATAACCATGAGAGCCAATGACAAGGAAGATCTCAAAGAGAAAGAGATCAGAAAAAAGAAGGATATAGCACTTAAGGCTTCCTCGAGCAAACAGGATGACTCTGAGGAAGAAGATGAAGATGAGGGCATTGCTCTTATTACTAGAAGATTCAGCAAGTTCCTCCAGAGAAAAAGGATGCATGGAAGGAAATTCTCTAGAGGAGAAAAGCCTCAAAAGGAGAAAGAGATCATCTGCTTTGAATGCCAGAAGCCAAGACACATGAAGGCCGAATGTTCTCAAGCCAAGAAAGGGCCCAAGAAATTCAAGAAAATGGCAATGAAGGACACTTGGGACGATAGTGAAAGTGATACATCCTCAGAAGATGAGGAAGTTGCCATTCTGTGTTTTATGGCTCACGAAGATGAGGTAAGTCATTCATCCAGTGATAGTGATAATGACGAGGGTGATCTAATAGATGCTTTCAATGATTTAGTTAAACAGTTTGGCATGCTAAAACTAAATACAATACATTGAAAAAGGAAAATGCTAGTATGATCGAGAAACATGCAAGTGAATACAATCAGCATGAAAAGGAAGTTACTGAACTTAAAAGGAAAAATAAGACTTTAAATAAACTTGTTCTAAATTTCACTAATGGTAGTAAGCATTTGAACATGCTATTAAATAGTCAAAGGATGACTTTTGATAAAGCTGGCTTAGGGTATGACAGGTTCAGTAAAAAGAAAGCTTATAAGAATTTTTTTGTTAAACCAACTACCTGCCATGCTTGTAATGAAATAGGACATAAGTCATATGAGTGTCCTTTAAAGTTTAGTAAGAAACCAAGTAGCAAATTACAGTGGGTTCCTAAAGGAATCAAAACTAACACTAGGACCCAAAAGATTTGGGTACCTAAGAAGACTAGTTGATCACTATTTTGCAGGTTGTTTGTTCTCCCGAGAAGAACCAATGGTACCTTGACAGTGGATGCTCAAGGCATATGATGGGAGACTCAACCAAATTTGCCCTTGTCAACAAGAAGAAAGGTAATGCCACCTTTGGTGGAAATCATAAAGGAAAAATTGTTGGCATCGGCAATATAGGTAATCCTTCTAATCCTATCATTGAAAATGTTTTGTTAGTTGAAGGGTTAAAATATAATCTGCTTAGCATAAGTCAATTGTGTGATAAAAGATATAAATTAACGTTTAAATCAAATGCTTGTGTGATCAAAAACATCTCAAACAACAATGTACTTTTTAAAGGCTATAGAAAGGAAAATGTCTATATTATTGATCTGAATGATATTGAGCATGTTGATGAAAAATGCTTTGCCGTAAATTCTTCTAATGATTGCTGGACTTAGCATAGGAGGTTAGGACATGTAGGTAAGGATACCTTAGCTAAGATTACTAAGGCTAATTTAGTTAGAGGGATCCCTAAGATATCATTTGAGAAAGATAAGGTCTGTGAAGCCTGTCAAATGGTTAAGCAGATCAAAAGTTCTTTTGCATCGAAGAATACAATCTCTACCTCCAAGCCTCTCCAACTTCTTCACTTAGACCTCTTCGGTCCTTCTAATATAGCAAGTCTAGGAGGTAAATTCTATGCCTATGTCATTGTCGATGACTTCTCTAGATTCACTTGGGTGTATGTTCTTAAGTCAAAGGATAAGACCTTTGATACCTTCTCTAGCTTTAGGAAAAGAGTTCAAAATGAAAAGGAACTCACCATTATTGCTATTCGTAGTGATCATGGTGGAGAATTTGAAAATGAGAAGTTTGAACTATGATGTCTCTAATATGGAATTGAGCACAATTTCTCCTCCCCTATAACCCCTCATCAAAATGGTGTTGTTGAGAGGAAAAATAGGTCTCTCCAAGAGCTTGCTAGGACCATGCTAAATGAGAACTCCCTACCAAAGTATTTCTGGGAAGAAGTTGTTTCAACAGCATGTTATGTGCTTAATCGGGTCTATATAAGACCAATTCTTGAGAAAACTCTTTATGAGCTCTGGAATGGAAAAACTCCCTCTGTCAAATATTTTAGAGCCTTTGGATGCAAGTGTTTTATTCTCAACACTAAGGATAACTTAGGAAAATTCGATTTCAAATCTGACTTGGAATTTTTCTTGGTTATTCTCTTTCCAGTAAAGCATATAGGGTATTCAACAAAAGAACTTTAGTAGTTGAAGAATCCGTTCATGTCATTTTTGATGAATCTCCTCAACTCACAATTAATGTGGATGAGGATGACTCTTTAGAAAAACATCTGGATTCACTCTCTTTAGACAAGCCTACTGATCCCCATCTAGGTGATAAATCCTTAGAACCCTCTTCAAATTCTCTAGAAATTGTTCCTGTCAAAGATGAATCTACAGCATTGCCTAGAGATTGGAAGTATGTAAGAAACCATCCTTTAGATGAAGTTTTAGGTGGTCCTTCCTTAGGAGTAAAGACTAGATCCTCTCTTAGGAAACAATGTGCCAATGTAGCATTTATTTCCCAAATAGAACCTAAGAAATTCGTGGAAGCCGAGCAGGATGAAAACTGGATTATGGCTATGCAGGAAGAATTAAACCAATTTGAAAGGAACAATGTCTGGGAACTTGTTCCAAAACAAGTTGACCATCCAATTATTGGAACCAAATGGGTATTTAAGAACAAAATGGATGAAAATGGAATTCTGGTCAGAAACAAAGCTAGGCTAGTGTCAAAGGTTACAATCAAGAAGAAGGAATTGATTTTGAGGAAACCTTTGCACCCGTAGCTAGACTAGAATCCATTAGAATGCTCCTAGCCTATGCCTGCTACAAAAACTTCACACTCTTTCAAATAGATGTAAAGAGTGCTTTTTTAAATGGTTATATCATGGAAGAAGTTTATGTGGAGCAACCCTTAGGTTTTGAGGATCATGAGAAACCTGACCTTGTTTACAAACTTAGGAAAGCTCTCTATAGACTTAAACAGGCTCCTAGAGCTTGGTATGATAGGTTGAAGAATTTCCTTGTTGAAAGGAAATTCAAAAAGGGTAATACTGATTCAACCATTTTTACCTTGCAAAAGGACAATGACATTCTCCTTGTTCAAATCTATGTAGATGATATCATATTCGGGTCTACAAATGTTTCACTTTGTGATGGATTTGCTTCTGATATGCAAAGTGAGTTTGAAATAAGTATGATGGGGGAGCTAAAGTTTTTCTTAGGATTCCAAATTAGTCAAAAATCTGATGGTATTTTCTCCTGCCAAGAAAAATACATCAAAAACCTCCTAGAAAGATTTGGATTAGAATCCTCTAAGACTTCCAGGACTCCCATGAGTACCATAACTAAATTGGATAAAGATGAAAAAGGAATAAGTGTTGATATTAAAAAATATCGTGGTATGATTGGTTCATTGCTATATCTGACTGCTAGTAGGCCAGATATTCTTTTTAGTGTCTGCCTCTGTGCTAGATTCCAAGATGCTCCTAAGGAGTCTCACTTAAATGCAGTCAAGAGAATATTTAAATATTTGAGTGGAACTCATGACTTAGGCTTATGGTATCTGAAGGGTACTTCTTTTGATCTCATAGGATACTCAGATTCTGATTATGCTGGTAGTCTAGTTGATAGGAAAAGCACTAGTCGAACATGTCAATTCCTTGTTGAATCTCTAGTTTCCCGGTACTCCAAGAAGCAAAATTCTGTTGCTTGCACTTTCAACGGCTGAAAGTGAATATATTGCTGCTAGCAGTTGTTGTGCACAAATGTTGTGGATGAAGCAGACCTTGAAGGACTATAATCTTTTCTACAATAGGATTCCTATTCGTTGTGATAACACCAGTGCAATAAATATTTCCAAGAGTCCAATCCAACATTCTAGAACCAAACATATTGAGGTTAGATATCACTTCATAAGAGATCATGTTCAAAGAGGTGATATTTCATTAGAATTTGTCAATTCTGTAGATCAATTAGTTGATATATTTACGAAGCCTTTGGATGAAAAGACCTTCAACAATATTAGAATAAGGTTATGTCTCATTCGGATAGAGAAAAACTGAGGTTCTTCTTTATTTGGAACTTTTTTTTAATAATAGAGCATAATGATCTATCCTTAGTTGTGAGTGTTTTCCTTCCTGCCTATGACTTTCACTATGCATCGGAAGATATGCATCTTCCGCTGACTGTCGGAAGATGTGCATCATCCACTGTGCACCGGTAGATATGGGCATCTATCTGGTGACACGTGTCATCCATCGGGCGATATTTTTTTCGTCGGTCGAAAACCCTAAGTCATTCAAACTTGCTTAATACGCTTCATTTTTTTTCCGCGCTCTTTCAAAAGACCCTGCACATTCTGTCGGTTCCTCTCTTCAAAGTTTCTCTTGCTTGGATTCAGTTGCTTCTCTCTTCCACATTTTCGCATCCAGAAAGCTGTTTCATCTATCCATGGAATCTTCATCACGGGCAGTTCCGGCACTGGCCAAGAAGAAGGCCAAATTTTCCGTTCATCAGCCACGAGAACTTCCTCGTGCAACTGAATGGCCGTCTCTTTACTTTCTCAGTCGTGATGCCGAAGCAAGGTATCATGATGATTTTAAGCACAAATCTCTAATTCCTAGTCGGGGTATTATCTTTGAGGACTTTGATGGCTTGGATTTAGTTGAACCCCTGAAGAGTCTTGGTCTGTTGGGGTTATTTGACATTGAATCTTTCTATTATCCCGTAGCCATTAAAATGTTTTATGTCAATATTAGCTACAATTCTGACTTCTCTACAGTTTCGAGCTATGTGTATGGAAAACACATAGTTCTAACATCCCAATCAAACAATGAGCTATTGCAAAGCCCCCTTTTGGATTCTCAAGTCAAGTTCTTTGCGTCAGGAAATGAGCCTCCCTTCCATAACTCTCCTGAGGGTCAACAATTTTATAAGACTATTTCTCTTGACCCAAATCTCATCCCTAACCAATTAAGGATCACGCACCTCAACATCAAGGCTTGGCTCTTTCATCAGATGATATGATACAATATCATTCCAAAGGGTGGTCACTACGATCAAGTGAGTGGCATGGAACTGTTTGTTCTATATGCACTCTTCCAATAAAAATTTTTTAATGTGGGATATATTGTGTTAAGAAGGATGATTCAAAGTGTTTCAGCCAGGGCTTCATCTCTTCCTTACAATCTACTTCTCATGAAAATCTTTGAGAAGTTTGCTGTAGAATTTTTAGAGGAAGATGAGCCTTTCCGTCTTCAACCTTCTAGCTTTTACTCCCTCACCACTTTGAACAGAATGGGGATAAAAAGGAATCGCCAAAGGGTTCTTGTCTTAGATGAGTCTCGCCATAAGGGTTCTAAGGCACAGTCTGTCAAGCTAGGGAAGAGGAAACTTGCCCTGCAGGAGGAATCAATTAACGAAGGAGGGGATGAATCTGAGATCCCTGCCTTTGATAATTCACCTTCCACTTCTCAGGTGTCTCGCTCCCACCCTCCTCCTCCTCCTGTTCCCAGACACCCTTCCCCCTCACATACTTTTGTGGCACCTCCTGCTCACTCATCTGTGCCTCTTCTACCTCCAGAGAGTCCAACTTCTCCTTCACCTACTCCTCTTTTGCCATCTCTGCCTGCCCCACCTCTCATGTCTCCGGTTCAACCCACTACTCCTCCAGTCCAAACCTCCTCAAATCAAAACCTTCAACTTGCTCCTCTAGTCCAAACCTCCTCAAATCCAACCCTTCCAATTACTCCTCAAACTCCAAAGACATATCAGAGGAAATCAACCATAAGTGAGGAACAGTTCTCTGAGTTAATGACCCGCATAGAAAGCTTCGTCACTGCTCTCTCATCTGTTCAGGATCAGATGAACACTCAAAACAGATTGGACATGAGCATAGATCTTGACTCAGTTCAGGACAGGTTGTCTAAAAGGATGGATAGACTTGAAGGCTCCTTCTCTATGGACTTTCGGTCTATTCAGTCTGACATTCAAGGTTTTCAGCCAGAACCGCATCAACCTCTTTGTTACTCAGCGGGTTGTTCTGAAGATTTCCTCCCTCCAATCTTTCGACCTGAGGTTGACCAGGAAATGAACTTCATGCCTTTGGATATCCAAGACGCTAAGCTTAAGTTCACTGATCTTTTTAGTTCTCCAGACCCTGAGTCTACATCTGATCTTCCAGGGTCAATGGCTGCACTTCACGCTACTCCTCCTATTGAGCCTCCATCATGTATGGACATGGTGGTGTATAGAGATCCATTTCTGCCTTCTGCTCCATGTATGGACATGGTGGTGTATCAAGCACCATCGCCATCTTCTACTCCTGTCGTGGTATATCAAGAACCACTCCCTCTCGATATTGCATCACTTCAAGCACTCATAGGTCCTTATTTCTTTCCGGACCTTGAAGTGGCTTATTCGCTTATCCAAACATTTTGGAAGCACTTTTTAGATTTCGTTTAAATAGGCGATATTTTTTTTGTAAACAATTTTACTACTTTCCCTATATTTGGTATTCTGATTTTCCTCTTTCATTAATATACACATGTTGAGTTGTTGATTGCTTTATATTTTTTTGATAATGTCAAAGGTGGAGAAATCTGTGTATTGTGAACTAAAATGAACTGCTGAACTGTTATGCACTGTTCTGTTATGAACTGTTGAAAACTAAATTGGCTTGCATGCACATGCTGTGGGGGAGCTAGAATTATGGGGGAGTGTTTGTCAATCAACTAATACTTATAGTTTGTCATCATCAAAAATGGGGAGATTGTTGACTTAAATTATGTTTAAGTCTAACGATGTTTTTGATGATGTGTTTTTAAGTAATGTAATTTGATTGAGATTATATTGCTGAGAATAATAAGCTGATTATTGTATTAAATGTATGAGATTAATGAATAAATAAATAATTACGTTATTTGCATTTATCTGGAAATGCCCTTTGAAAATGGTATTTTAGTTGTCTAATAAATCTGTTTGAGTGCTCAGAAAAACAGGGCTGAAATTGTTTTATATTGTATATCCACCGATGGCAAACAAAAGTTTACATCTTCTGCCAGCTAAACGACGAAGGCGAAAAATTTCAAAGAAAAGCTTACATCTGCCACTCGCTAAACGACAAAGCATAGTTTACATCTTCCGCCAGTTAAACGACAAGAACTACATCAACTGCTGGCGCTTTGAAGAAGACTTCACTGCCAGCTAAACGACAAAGAATTACATCTACCGCTGGCGTTTCAAAGTCTTCCAAAGATTACATCTGCCGATAGCTACACGACAACGATTACATCCTCGAATGGCTAGACGACAAAGTTCAAGTTTCACCGTTGAAATTTCTGAAGACATCCACCGCTAGCTTTTCAAAGGAACATCCACCTATGGCGGTTCATGGTTTATAAAGTCACATCTATCGATACCGGTTCAAGCAATGTAAAGCTACATCCACCTATGGCGGTTCAGAGTTTTTAAGGTCGCATCTTCCAGTGTACAGTATCTTTCGCCAGAATTCAAATTTACCGAGAAGCGATAGCGAAAGTCGTCAAGAGCTTTAACTCCTGTCCACTAATGGCGAAGCACGAAAACAACTTCAGAACGCAATGGCTAGCTGTCTAAGTACGGATGCTTCTCCAACGGTAATATATTTCCATATCCAGAAAAAAGCATTCAATGAAGAGAGCCGATTACAGACAAAGTATTTAAAATAGAAAAAGAAGCTCGGAAAAAAAAAGAACTTTTGCGAAAATCATTGTTGAGCCCTAACGAGCCAAAATCTTACTACTCTGTATTCTACATCTCTCTATTTTGTAACTTGAGATTTAATCTTTGAGAGAGTGTTATTTGTGCTGAAAATTACAAACTCATGATTCTATTAAAGGCAGTGGATTGTCGCACGTGAAGAGCAATCCGGTTTCTGTAAAAGGCTATAGATCGTCGCCCGTGAAGTGCGATCTGTTGTTGTTCTCTGAGGAGAAAGAAAGGATCTTCAAGGGAGAAACCTTGAAGGGTGGACGTAGGCATTTTTTGGCCGAACCATGTAAAAATTCTAGTGTTGAATATTCTCTAACTCTCTCTTTTACTTTTATTACCTGTCTGTTTGCTGTTAGTTTTAAAAAGATTAAAAAGTCTAATTCACCCCCCTCTTAGACAATTTCGATCCTATAGGGTTTTATACGTAAGAGTGAAAGGGAATGAGGGTTTTGTGTTTTTAAACAATTTGACATGCAAAATTACTCTTTTACCCTTCTAGCTTATTATTCAACTATCTCATTGTTTAGTCCTCCGATTTGGCTTTTCCAAATTTTCTTATTTCACCATTAATTCCGACTTATTACTAGTGCTTTATTAAAACATTCCGTTCATCAAATAGATTCAATTGACTATTTTTATGAATTAAATCTCTATAGGGTTAAAAACGAAAACTAGAGCGTTACATTTCGGTTTGAACCTCTTAAATTCTCATATTTCTCCTAAAATTCCTATTAATTATAAGGATTCCATTAAAACTCTCGATTCGAAAAACGGGCATATTTCAATTATTTACAAAATACCATTATATAGTGGAATTACAAAAATCCCGTAAAACCGGGTGTTACATTCCACCCATCTTAATTGAAATTTTGTCCTCAAAATTGAATCACACAAACAGCTCTGGATATTTAGCCATCATAGCCTGTTGTCTTTCCCAGGTGGCTTCTTCTACGCCGTGATTCTGCCATAACACCTTGACTAGCGGGATCTCCTTGTTTCTCAACACTTTAATAGAGGACTCCAAAATTCGTACCAGCTTCTTTGCGTAGGTCAATGTCGGCTGTACCTCAATCTCCCGTGCATCTACGATATGCGACGGGTCACGCACACACTTCCGGAGCATGGACACAAGAAAGACGTGGTGGATGCTCTCCATTGATGTCAGAAGCTGCAATCGATAAGCCATCTTCCCAATCCACTTCAGAATAGGGAAGGATCCCCGGTATCTAGTGCTTAGCTTGCCTCTTCTTCCGAATCTCATGACGCCTTTGAATGGACAAATCTTCAAATATACCTCATCACCTGCATTAAACTCCAATTCTCTTTGTCTATTGTTGGCATAGCTTTTCTGACGGCTCTGAACTATCTTAATGCGCTGTCTGATAATTGTGATCTTTTTTGCTGTTTGCTGTAGAATATCGAGGCTAATAATACTAGCCTCGCCAACCTCATCCCAATACAACGGCGACCTGCACTTCCGTCCATACAGCACTTCATATGGTACCATACCAATCGTATCTTAAAAACTGTTGTTATATGAGAACTCGATCAGTGGCAAATACCTGCTCCACGATCCTTGAAACTCCAATACATAGGCTCTAAGCATATCCTCAAGAATTTGATTTGTTCACTCTGTCTGACAATCGGTCTGAGGATGAAATGCCGTGCTGAAGTTCAACTGAGTTCCCATGGCCTGGTGCAAACTCTTCCAAAATCTCGAAGTAAACCTCGGATCTCGGTCTGAAACTATCGAAACAGGCTCCCTGTGCAGTCTAACAATCTCTTGCACGTAAAGCTCGGCGAGCTAATCCATAGAGAATGTTGCTTTAACTGGAAGAAAGTTTGCCGACTTCGTCAAATGATCCACTATCACCCAAATCCCGTCGTGTCCTTTCGTCGTTCTCGAGAGCCCAACAATAAAATCCATTGAGATCTGTTCCCATTTTCATTCTGGGATCGGCAATGGTTGTAAGGTTTCGGCCGGCCTTTGGTGCTCTACCTTGACCTGTTGGCAAACCAAACAAGTTTCAACATACCTGGCAACCTCTCTCTTCATGTTCGGCCACTAGAAGTGTTGCTTTAAATTTCTATACATTTTTGTGCTTCCTGGATGCACCAAGTATGCTGAAGAATGTGCCTCGGCCAAGATCTCTTTCTTTAATTCCTCGTCATCAGGCACATACAACCTATGCCTGAACATTAATATGCCATCCTCCGACAAGCTGAAATCGGAAAAATCCTCGGATGCCATGCTCAAACGGTGCTTCTCACACTCCAAGTCTTCCCGTTGAGCTTCCCGTATTTTATCAAGTATCGTCGGCCTAAGAGAAATGTTCGCAAGTATAGTGGACAAGTCTGCCACGATCTCCACATCAAACCTCTCAATCTCAGACTTCAACATCACCGACATCGCTACAAGTGAAGGCTGACTCGCAGTAGGTAACCTGCTCAAGGCATCTACAACTTTATTCGCTTTTCCTGGGTGGTATTTGATTTCAAATTCATAGTCCTTAACAAACTCCAAACACCTTCGTTGTCTCATATTTAGCTCCTTCTGTGTAAACAAATATTTGAGGCTCTTGTGGTTTGAGAATACCTCGCATTGCTGCCCATACAGATAGTGTCTCCAAATCTTTAACGTGAAGAATACTGCTGCCAGTTCCAAGTCATGCGTCGGATAATTTTGCTCATACGGCTTCAACTGCCGAGAAGCATACGCAATAACTTTCCCTTCCTGCATAAGCACACATCCAAGTCCAACCTTCGACGCATCGCAATATACGCTGAACTTGTTCCCTTAAACTGCTAGTGTCAAAACGGGAGCCATGGTCAATCTCTGTTTTAGCTCTTGAAAGCCCTTCACACATGCAGCTGACCATGCAAACTTCTCATTCTTTCTCGTCAATCAGGATAGGGGAACTGCGATCTTCAAAAATCCCTCAATGAATTTCCTGTAATACCCAGCCAATCTGAGAAACCCACATACCTCACGCACATTCTTAGGTTCCGGCCACTCTTTAACAACTTGTATTTTGGCTGGATCTACTGAAACTCCTTCCTGAGATATGATGTGGCCGAGAAAGTTCACTCGGTCTAGCCAAAACTCACACTTGGAGAATTTCGGGTAAAGTTGGTGTTGCTCTAAAAATCTCAGAACAATCCGTAGTTTCGTCTCATGTTCTTCCTTCGTCTTAGAATATATCAAGATGTCAAAAAATAAACACAACAACAAACTTGTCTAAATACTCCTAGAAAACATGGTTCATTAGATCAATAAATGCTGCGGGGGCATTCGTAAGCCCAAAAGACATAATGTAACACCCGATAAGTTTGACCAGGTGATTTTTTTTAATTGTTTTAACGGTCATGTTTATTTTGACCTTTTCGGTTTGAAATTTATGCCAAGACTTAATTAATTGCTTGTATTGAAAATATAGTTTGGGTGGCAAAATTGAAATTAAGGACGATTGGATTTAATATAAATAGAAAGTGGAAACTCTTAAACCTCACCAAAATCTCACTGTAGCCGACATTCCCTTCTTTGTTATCTCATTCCCTGAGCTGTCTCCCTCTGCCAGCGACTCTCTCATCGGCGACTGATTCTTCAGCCTCCACCCCGATAATCCACACTCTAGGTAAGACTTTGGCAATGTAGTTACTGGTTGTTTACATTGAGCTCTGTTTTCTGCTGGAGCTTGGATTTTGGATTCTTCAATGACATAATAATAGTAGTAACGTTTATAACCCGTGTTTAATAAAGGCATCTCCGATTCGATTCTGGACTTTATTATAACTGATTGGGAATAGTTCTAGACCTAATCTGGTTATTTTGATTCTGGAAATTTAGACTACGCACACAGAGTGCTCGGCTAAAGGACTTATATATATATACACGTTAGATTCTAGGGTGACTCTTGATTAGAACTTTTTGGATGTTGTTTTAACTTTACAATGTGGAATGTTTTAGGTGAGGAAGTCTGAAGAGAAGTACTCAAAATTGCTAAGGAGACCAGGTAAGTGAATGTGTAAGATTACCCGGCCATTAGGGCCCTACATCACAGGGGTACTAGTTAGAAACTGTTTTTCGATGTTTGAAGATTACCTGAGCTTTTGTCTGTCAGTTACGATACTTGAACTGAAAGAATGATCCTTGTTAGATGTATGACCTGTTCTGTAGATTGATGAACCAAGAGTATTCCTGCTCATGCATCACGAATGTTTCTCAAGCATATGAAAGTGTTTTAAGTGCATGTTTTCTCTCATGAACAAGATATGAATATTAAACCTATGCAACATGGATTATGAGAGGATTGGGGGCGGTTTGGCATATGTCACTATCCTAAAGAGGGACCAAGAATACGACCCGCAAGGGACTATGTACATTTCCACTGTCGAACCCCCTTTACCGACACAAATCCTCCCTTAATCCATACAATGTAAATGATGAATATGAATGATGATTATGAACATGAATATGAATAAGAACAAGAAAAGATTCATGAGCATGTGTTTATTTAAACTGTACATTCATGCATATGTGTTAGCATTACATTCCTTACTAAGCATTAGGCTTATAGTTTAAACCTTATGATGTAGGTGAGGATTCCAATTTCAATGAAGAAGTCTAAGGCTGGTTGCTGGATGTGCTCAGCGTGACAATGTGTGGCTGGAAAGGCGAATATGATCCCTGGTTGCTACCTTTAAGATATTAGTAAGGTTTATGAATATTGAAGTTTAAGTAGGAGGGATTTTCTTAAAAACGTTGAACTCTAGTAAACTTGTCTGACTGATTTCTGAGTTGTGAATGATCTGTTTTATTTAAGTCTTCCGCTATGCATACTCAGAATATGTCTATGGTTTGTGTCAATATAAGTTTATGTTAGTCGTGTTGGTAGTTGTGAAATTGAGGATGTTATCTGTAGGTAAATGTCAAGGGCTCATGTTCGTCGATGGATGTTTCTGTCGGTTTAAGTCGTTTGATAAGTTAAGGTTTCCTGTCGATCGGATGATGTCTTCCCATCAGATGATGTCCTCTATCGGATAATGTCTTCTGTCAGATGATGTCTCCTATCGGATGGAGTTTTATGAATCACGTAGGATGCACGTGATGATCGGATGATGTCTTCCATCGGATGATGTCTTCTATCGGATGATGTTGTTTATTTTATCGAATGAGTGTATATAAGTTTTATCGTTTAGCGATCGGATGGAGTCTTAATGTGTCACGTGGGATACGCATGTCAATCGGATGATGTTGTTTATTTTATCGGATGGGTGTATAAAAGTTTTGTCGTTTAGCGATCGGATGGATTCTTAATGTGTCACGTGGGATACGCATGTCAATCGGATGATGTTGTTTATTCTATCAGATGAGTGTGTATAAGTCTTGTCGTTTAGCGATCGAATTAACTTTAATGTGGCACGTGGGGTACACATGTTGATGGGTGGATGTCTGCAAATCCATGCAGCCCCACGAGCGATGAGTCGAGCATTTTGAGGGAATTTTCTCGTTCCGATCACATTATGGAACTGATGTCTGAGGCTAGTCGCTCGACTCTGTGACTGTTTATGTCGACAGCCTTTTGTAAAAGTTGAGCTTTCGAAGAGTTCAGATTTGTTCGGATATGACCATGTCTTGAGTACTGTTCTGTTTTGTTTTAAAAAAAAACAATATATATATATATATAGAGTAATCTTAGTATAAATGAATCAAGAAAGTTATGAATCAGTCTCGTCCCTATTGGGGGCGTTAAAATTATGGTATCAAAGCAAAACCGGGTTCTAAAATCGATTCTGTAGACTGCCTTCCAGCACAGACCGTCACGGGAGCACACTCCAACAACTGTAAGTGTTTATGATTTTAGCAATGTCCTTAAGTTAAGATGTGTTTATGACTAATTGTTTAGGAATCCCAAGATGGTAAGAGGCCAACAGAGAGATGACAATGTGGATAGCAATACTATCACCCAACTAACAGAGTTGGTCATTCGCCAATCCCGATAGATCGAGCAACTTGTAGCCACTAGGGAGGAACAAGGAAATTCTAGCACTAATGCAACTCGTGATCATGGTGACGAGCGTTTCCATCGACTTTGACCTCTGACGTTTAATGGTCAAGTTTCGGATCCTATTTATGCTGAAGAATGGGTCCGGAAGATGGAGGACATGTTCAAGTACGGAAAGGTGAATGAAGGAGATAAGGTCACGTATGCTGTCTTCTACTTGGAATTGGATGCGAGGCATTGGTGGGACTCGATCCAGAGCACCGTGAATATAGGAGCTATGACCTGGGGAGTGTTTAAGACTGCTTTCTATGACAAGTACTTCAGCCGAGCTGTTCGGACTAGCAAGAAGATGGAATTTATGCAGCTGCGTCAAACCGGTTCTGTGGCCGATTATATATGTAAGTTTGAGGCGTTATCTCGTTTTGCACCCCGTATGATAGAAGATGAGGAAGACAAGATCCACCAATTTGTTCATGGACTAAAACCAGGCTTGTATAGAGGAGTAAAGATTATGGGAATTCACAATGTGCCGTTTTCCGAGGTGGCGGCTAAGGCCTTAGAATTGGAAGAGGTTGAGGTAACGTTACAAGAACAACGCGAGAAGTCGAAGAAGTTTACCAGAGAGGCTCAACCTGTAACACCCGAGACTTTCTGGTAACGCACGTATGTCCTAGAATATACGGTTATGAGAGTTTAGTTATTCAAGATTAATGGTGAGCATTGAAATGGAAGAGAAAGAAAATAAAGTGGTTTGACAATTCAACATAAAGAAAGTTGAAAAGTCAACAACCAATAAGAAAATTCCAAAGTACTTTACATGCATTAAAAAGGATGAAATAAATGAAATAAATTGAATGGAAAAGGTGGGATTTAAGGTTGATTCACGTTGGATTTAATGGAATTAAGGTGAGGGATTGTTTTGCAATTTTAAAGAGATTTGAGGTGGGAATTAAAAGTAGAAAAAAACTTTTAGGTTAAAAAGGCAAAAGTGAACCAAAATTCATCATCTTTTTCCCTTTGCTCCACGATCTCCTTGGCTGCCATTGAAGCTCCTCCAAGCTTCATTCCATCAAGAGATTTCAAGAGTTTTTAAGGTACAATTAAGTGGGTTTTTGGTTTATTACAATTAGGTGTTGATTTTTAGTAGTTGATGGTGTTTTGGAAGAGTTTGGTTAGGGTTTGGAAAACCCTAACCATGGAATCCGAAAATTTGAGTTTACATTCTTGTTTTCTCTCCAAATTGGTTGGTTTAGTTGTTAAATGGATAGTTTACGTGATTTTGGGGTTAGATTGAAGATTGGAAAGAAGTTACACAAAAATCGGTTTTTACCCTAAAGCGCACTGGTTCTGTTTTTGCCTTTTCGGTTTGGCCAAGTGATTTGTTTGGTTAGTTTAAGTGTTTCAATGGATAGTAGACGTGTAGAGGTTTCCGAGTTGGGGTGGCACGTCGAAATCCATTGAAAAACGAGAAAGTTATGGCTATTTGAAGTTGGACGGTATAAATTGGCATAAAAATTGGGTTCGGTGTGTTGGAAATGATAAGTGTCATAATTGTAGTTAGTTTAGGATAAGAATTTCTTTAGTTTGGTTAGTTTATTTCTATAGAATCTTTTAGTTGGTTATTAAGTAAGTTTTTCGTAATTGTTAGGTGATCAAACGTGTGATTTGACTGGTGGAAGTGAGAAAGCAATTGTCGAGACGCCAGGTAAGTAGAGGACGTTTGTTTTGCCTTAGGGCCTACACCACGGAACGGTAGGATTTATTGTTTGATAGTTGTGTTGTTTATATTGAATAGTGTGGGAATGAATTGCTTGGTTATTGTTGTTGGTGTTAGTTTGGTTGTTGTGGTTATTTTATGTTGTGCCTTGAGTGAGCATGAGATTGTGAGCACGGGTTTGATGATGAGTGAGCATGAGATTGTGAGCACGGGTTTGGTGATGAGGGAGCATGAGATTGTGAGCACGGGTTTGCTGATGAGTGAGCATGAGTTGTGATCATGGGTTCGATGAGTGAGCATTAGGGTAGGATCGCCTTGTGGGCACGTGGCTCGTTGAGCACCCCGCAAGGGATTTTGCCGTAGAATCGTCTCGTGGGCACGTGGCTCGTTGAGCACCCCGCGAGAGATTTTACTGGAGATGGCCTAGGGTAGGATCGCCTTGTGGGCACGTGGCTCGTTGAGCACCCCGCAAGGGATTTTGCCATAGAATCGTCTCGTGGGCACGTGGCTCGTTGAGCACCCCGCGAGCGATTTTACTAGAGATGGCCTAGGGTAGGATCGCCTTGTGGGCACGTGGCTCGTTGAGCACCCCGCAAGGGATTTTACCGTAGAATCGCCTTGTGGGCACGTGGCTCGTTGAGCACCCCGCAAGGGATTATACCAGAGTTAGCCTCAAGTAGAATAGCCTCGTCGGGCACGTGGCTCGTTGAGCACCCCGAGAGGGATTTTACTAGAGACAAATGCAATCAGAACGTGAGGCATACAATCGAGGGTTAGAAACTGTATGTGTTAGGATCGTGTGGGAGTTGCATTGTTGTGTTGCGTTGTGAAGTTGAGTGGTGTTGTGTGGAGGTGTTAGGGCTGTGTGTGAGTTGTGGTGAATTGTGCATGTTTATATTTTGTTATTCCCTACTTGCTAAGCATAAGCTTACGTGTGCGTGTGTGTTCTGTGGTGTAGGTGTCGACAGGAGTACAGGTGAGGACCTTAAAGAAAGCTAGAACTGGGACGCAGTTGGTGGTGTACAGGGCATGCCGGTGCAGGCTAATTGTCGGGGCGTCTTAACCACTATCGTCCTCGGTATTTTGGGAGGAATGTTGTAGATAATTTGGTAAGAGTTTCGTAAGGGTTTTTGTTTAAAACGACTTCGTTAGATGGGGTGTTTAGTACGAATATTTACAAAAGTGTTTTTATAGTGTTTTGAGTGGTTGAGTGGGAAGTATTGTGTTTACTGGTTGTAGTATTTGGCAAGTTGAAAACATATATTTTCGTGTATCTTGGTTTCAGGTTTTGGTTTAAAGAACTTTAGGCGTTATGCCGCTCGTTTTGATTTTAAAATAAATAACGTCGGGTTGCGTTCACTATTTTTATTAATATCTGTTTGAAGTTGGTTTACCACGAAATTTACGGGATTTGAAGATTTATGTGTCGGGAGCGTATGGTAGAAATTTTGGGATTTTTGGAGGTGTCGGGCTCGTAGAAAAGTGTAGAAAGGTTGGGAAAGTCAAGAAAAGTCAAAACGGGGTGTTTTGGGACGTTTTTGGTCGAAAATACCCGAGTCGGCCCGACCGATCGGGCATGGGTCACGATCGATCGCGGTCGGGGTCAATTTGGGTGAAAATAGCCCGAGCGGGCCCAATCGATCGGGCCCAGCGCCCAAATTTTTTTTTAAATTCTCCCTTTTTCTACAATATTTTGACCAGACATTTTCCGACGTATTTTAAACGTATTTTGGGCCCGTTTTCCAATAAATTTCGAGGGTTCGAAAAACCCGAAAACGAGTTATTAAATTTACAAAAATTATTTTAAACGATGTTTTAAACGCGGGTTTGGTTAGCAAAGTAGCACTCCGAGCCAGGGTGGGTTCGGGGGCGTTACACAACCACCACCACGACAGAACAAGGGTTGGCAGCCACAGTAGAATAGGGGGCCTCAGCAACAGCAGAAAGGTGTTAAGAGACCTTTCAATCAGAACGATGACCAGGGAAAAGGGAAACGACCACTAGCTCCCCTATGCCCCACCTGTAAGAAGAATCACCCCGGCGAATGCAAGTTACATTCTAGCCGCTATTATAGATGTGAAAAGGTTGGACACATTGTCAAGGGCTGCCCCATGCCGCCGGACCCGAATAGAGCAAGAGTGGCACCTAGAGTCTATGCCTTGATGGAAGATGAGGATGTAGTGCCACATACCGTCATAACATGTATGATTACGATCTGTGGTATTTCTGCTTACACACTTATAGATACGGGAGATACTCACTCGTTTGTGGCAACCTTGTTTGTACGTAAGCATAATTTAGAACCCTTGCTAGTCGAGAGGTCATTTAGTGTTATATTACCATCAGGGAAGTCTTTACATTCAGAACAGGTAGTAAAAGGTGATATTGTGACCCTAGGAGATAAGAAGTTGTATGTAGAATTGATCGTAATTGACATGAAGGGATATAAAGTTATACTAGGAATGGATTGGTTATTCAAACATCATGCCACGATAAGTTGTAGGTCGTGATTAGTTGAGTTACGACCCGCAAATGGCGATCAGTATTTCTTCCAAGCTATTCCTAAGATAAGTAAAATGCTGATTGTATCCTCACTAGAAACCCAGCGATTGTTGAAAGAGGGTTATGAGAGTTTTCTAGCTACTGTAATTGATGATCGGGTGAAAAGTAGGATAGAACTGCAAGATATTCCTATAGTCCGAGAGTTTCCAAAGGCATTCTTGGATGACTTGCCTGGGTTGCCACCGGATAGAGAAATTAAGTTTGTAATTGATACAGACCCCGAGGCATTACCTGTGTCTAAGAACCCCTACCGCATGGCACCTGTCGAGTTGAAAGAATTAAAAGTCCAACTATAGGAATTAGTAGACAAGGGATTTGTACGCCCTAGTAGTTCTCCCTGGGGTGCACCTGTTTTATTCGTTAAGAAGAAAGATGGTTCTCTTAGAATGTGAATAGACTACAGAGAGCTAAACAAGTTGACAATTAAGAATAAATACCCTTTACCCCGAATTGATGATCTGTTTGACCAACAACAAGGAGCTAAGGTGTTTTCAAAGATTGACTTACGTTCGGGTTATTACCAACTGAAGGTTAAAGAGGGAGATATACCAAAGACAGCCTTCAGAACCCGCTATGGACAATATGAATTTCTTGTAATGTCGTTTGGATTGACAAATGCGCCTGCAGCTTTTATGGATTTGATGAATCAGGTGTTCCGAGAGTACTTGGACAAGTTTGTAATTGTGTTCATAGACGATATCTTAATTTACTCACGGACTGAAACTGACCATGCAGAGAATTTAAGAGTGGTTTTGAGGACGTTAAGACAGCAGCAACTCTATGCCAAGTTGTCCAAATGTGAGTTCTGGTTGGATAAGGTCAATTTCTTAGGCCATGTCATTTCTGCTGAGGGCATATCAGTAGATCCAACCAAGATTCAGGCTGTTAAGGACTGGCCACAGCCAAGGAATGTCAGTGAAGTCCGTAGTTTCCTTGGTCTGGCAGATTATTATAGAAAGTTCATTAAGGGATTCTCTATGATAGCTAAGCCTTTAACTAATTTAACGAAGAAGGACACCAAATACTCTTGGACCAAAACTTGTGAAGATAGCTTCAAGACACTTAAGCTGAAGTTGACTACAACCCCTCTATTGACTCTCCCAACCGAAGAAGGAAAGTTTAGTGTTTACTGTGATGCATCCAAAGTTGGTTTGGGGTGTCTTTTGATGCAAGAAGGGAAGGTTATGGCGTATGCCTTCAGACAGCTGAAGACTTATGAGCAGAATTACCCCACTCATGATCTGGAATTAGCCGCTGCTGTTTTTTCTTTGAAGATTTGGAGACATTATTTGTATGGTCAACAGTGTGAGGTGTTTTCTGACCATAAAAGCCTGAAGTACATTTTCACTCAAAAGGAATTGAACATGAGGCGAAGACGTTGGATGGAGTTTGTTAAGGATTATGACTTTGAGATCAAGTATCACCCGGGTAAGGCTAATGTTGTAGCTGACGCATTGAGTAGGATGTCGATGACAATGCAGCCAGCAGTGTCAACCATGTCTACAAATTTGAGGACGGAAGTTCAGAAGTTTGAATTGGAAATAGTTTCCGAATTGTTTGAATTACTTGCAGGAGTAACTATTCAACCAACCATCTTGGATAGGATGAAAGAAGCACAACAAAAGGACTCAAAAGAGAATAGTAGTGTGATGTGCAAGTTAAAGGACGCCTCCTCTGAGTTTAGTCTCTCCAAGGATGGTATTCTAAGATTTAGAAATTGATGGTACATACCGAGTGATGAGGAATTACATAAGTCGGCACACTCGTCTCCTTTTTCTATGCATCCTGGCAGCACCAAGATGTATCGGGACTTGAAGTTACTTTATTGGTGGCCGAATTTGAAGAGGGATGTTGCCAAGTATGTGGAGTCGTGTTTGGTATGCCAACAGGTTAAAGCAGAACATCAACGTCCAGGAGGTACCCTTCAACCCTTACCGATTCCCGAATGGAAGTGGGAAAACATTACCATGGATTTTGTAGTATGATTACCTAAGACAACTAAAGGTCATGATAGCATTTGGGTCGTAATTGACAGAATGACGAAATCAGCTCACTTCCTACCTGTAAAGACAACTTACACAATGGACCACCTTGCTAATCTATATGTTCAGGAAATTATCAGATTGCATGGGATCCCGATATCCATTGTCTCTGATCGTGATCCCAGGTTCACCTCACGCTTTTGGAAAAGTTTACAAAGCACGCTAGGTACAAAGTTATCCTTTAGCACTGCTTGCCACCCGCAGACTGATGGACAATCTGAGAGGACTATTCAGATACTCGAGGATATGTTGAGAGCATGTGTGCTAGATTTCCAGACATCTTGGAGCCGACATCTGCCCTTGGTTGAATTCTCCTACAACAACAGTTACCAGTCCACCATCGGTATTGTGATGACCCATATGTGAACGTATGTGTACGACTGCGGGGCAAACCTCGGGTTGCGGGGCAAACCTCGGGACCTAAGTCGAGTGTAGGCGAATCCCGGACTCGAGTGTAGGCGAATCCCGAGTCGTAAAAAGGGGGTCGTCACAATCCCACATCGCTTGGGGAAGTATGTGGAAATGAAACATATGTAAAGAGACCCTTCCAACATAGCAAGACGCGTTTTGGAGCACAATTGGCAACGGATCCCATAAGAACTCCGAAGTTAAAAGTGCTTCGGCGAGAGCAATTCCAGGTTGGGTGACCTTCTGGGAAGTTCTCGCCAAACAAAGCCGTGAGGGGAGGATATTGGGTTACGGCCCAATCCCCAGAGCGGACAATATCTTGCTGGAAATACGGGTCGTTACAAGTATGGCACCGTATGAAGCACTGTATGGAAGAAAATGTAGATCACCTTTATATTGGGACGAAGTTGGTGAAGCAAAACTCTTAGGACCCGAGATTTTGCAGCAGATGTCAGATAAGATTGCCATTATTTGGAGGAGAATGATGACTGCACAAAGCCAACATAAGAGTTATGCAGACCAAAGAAGGAGAGACCTTGAGTTTACTGTCGGAGATGAGATTTTCCTAAAAGTTTTACCATTCAAGGGAGTTTTAAGATTTGGCAAGAAGGGAAAGCTTAATCCGCGATTTATTGGACCATTCCCTGTCTTGGCATGGATTGGTAGTACAGCTTACAAACTGCAATTGCCCCCATCTCTGAAAAAGATACATAATGTCTTTCATGTGTCAATGTTAAGAAAATGCATACGTGATCCGACACATGTTGTTGAGTCAACCGAAATCGATATTGAGCCAACACAAATGTATGAAGAGAAACTTGTAAGGATTATGGAATCTGCAGTCAGGACTCTGAAGAATAAAGAGATCCCACTAGTGAAGGTTTTATGGAAGAATCGTGGCATTGAAGAAGCCACGTGGGAGCGACAGCAAGACATGTTAGACAAATATCCTAAACTATTTGTTTATTCAATTTTCGAGGACGAAAATTTTGTTTAAGGAAGGCTGGATGTAACACCCGACAAGTTTGACCAGGTGATTTTTTTTAACTGTTTTAACGGTCATGTTTATTTTGACCTTTTCGGTTTGGAATTTATGCCAAGACTTAATTAATTTCTTGTGTTGAAAATCTAGGTTGGGTGGCAAAATTTAAATTAAGGATGATTGGATTTAATATAAATAGAAAGTAGAAACTCTTAAACCTCACCAAAATCTCACTATAGCCGACATTCCCTCCTGTGTTCTCTCATTCCCCGAGTTGTCTCCCTCTGCTAGCGACTCTCTCATCGGTGACTGATTCTTCAACCTCCACCCCGACAATCCACACTCCAGGTAAGACTTTGGC
The DNA here is from genome assembly GCA_022432975.1 of Begonia masoniana. Classification (NCBI taxonomy): domain Eukaryota; kingdom Viridiplantae; phylum Streptophyta; class Magnoliopsida; order Cucurbitales; family Begoniaceae; genus Begonia; species Begonia masoniana. Next base: position 19,077,088 of record CM039510.1, read on the forward strand.
AATGTAGTTACTGGTTGTTTACATTGAGCTATGTTTTCTGCTAGAACTGGGATTTCGGATTCTTCAATGACAGAATAATGGTTGTAACGTTTATAACCCGAGTTTAATAAAGGCATCTACGATTCGATTCTGGACTTTATTATAACTGACTGGGAATAGTTCTAGACCTAATCTAGTTATTTTGATTATGGAAATTTAGACTACGCACACAGAGTGCTCGGCTAAAGGACTTATATATATATATATATATACACGTTAGATTCTAGGGTGACTCTTGATTAGAACTTTTAGGATGTTGTTTTAACTTTACAATGTGGAATGTTTTAGGTGAGGAAGTCTGAAGAGAAGTACTCAAAATTGCTAAGGAGACTAGGTAAGTGAATGTGTATGATTGCCCGGCCATTAGGGCCCTACATCACAGGGGTACTAGTTAGAAACTGTTTTTCGATGTTTGAAGATTATCTGAGCTTTTGTCAGTTAGTTATGATACTTGAACTGAAAGAATGATCCTTGTTAGATGTATGACCTGTTCTGTAGATTGATGAACCAAGAGTATTCCTGCTCATGCATCACGAATGTTTCTCAAGCATATGAAAGTGTTTTAAGTGCATGTTTTCTCTCATGAACAAGATATGAATATGAAACCTATGCAACATGGATTATGAGAGGGTTGGGGGCGGTTTGGCGTATGTCACTGTCCTAAAAAGGGACCAAGAATACGACCCGTAAGGGACTATGTACACTTCCACTGTCGAACCCCCTTTACCGGCACAAATCCTCCCTTAATCCATACAATGTAAATGATGAATATGAATGATGATTATGAACATGAATATGAACAAGAACAAGAAAAGATTCATGAGCATGCGTTTCTTTAAACTGTGCATTCATGCATATGTGTTAGCATTGCATTCCTTACTAAGCATTAGGCTTATAGTTTAAACCTTATGATGTAGGTGAAGAATTAACAGGTGAGGATTCCAAATTCAATGAAGAAGTCTAAGGCTGGTTGCTGGATGTGCTCAGCGTGACAATGTGTGGCTGGAAAGGTGAATATGATCCCTGGTTGCTACCTTTAAGATATTAGTAAGGTTTATAAATATTGAAGTTTAAGTAGGAGGGATTTTCTTAAAAACGTTGAATTCTAGTAAACTTGTCTGACTGATTTCTGAGTTGTGAATGATCTATTTTATTTAAGTCTTCCGTTGTACATACTCAGAATATGTCTATGGTTTGTGTCAATACAAGTTTGTGTTAGTCGTGTTGGGAGTTGTGAAATTCAGGATGTTCCCTGTAGGTAAATGTCAAGGGCTCATGTCCGTTGATGGATGTTTCTGTCGATTTAAGTCGTTTGATAAGTTAAGGTTTCCTGTCGATCGGATGATGTCTTCCCATCAGATGATGTCCTCTATCGGATAATGTCTTCTGTCAGATGATGTCTCATATCGGATGGAGTTTTATGAATCAGGTGAGATGAACGTGACGATCGGATGATGTCTTCCATCGGATGATGTCTTCTTTATCGGATGAGTGTATATAAGTTTTGTCGTTTTGCGATCGGATGGAGTCTTAATGTGTCACGTGGGATACGCATGTCAATCAGATGATGTTGTTTATTTTATCGGATGGGTGTATATAAGTTTTGTCGTTTAGTGATTGGATGGAGTCTTAATGAGTCACGTGGGATACGCATGTCAATCGGATGATGTTGTTTATTCTATCGGATGAGTGTGTATAAGTCTTGTCGTTTAGCGATCGGATTAAGTTTAATGTGGCACTTGGGGTACACATGTTGATGGGTGGATGTCTGCAAATCCATGCATCCCCGCGAGCGATGAGTCGAGCGTTTTGAGGGAATTTTCTCGTTCCGATCACATTATGGAACTAATGTCTGAGGCTAGTCGCTCGACTCTGTGACTATTTATGTCGACAGCCTTTTGTAAAAGTTGAGCTTTCGAAGAGTTCAGATTTGTTCGGACATGACCATGTCTTGAGTACTGTTCTGTTTTGTTTTAAAAATAAAAATAATATATATATAGATAGTAATCTTAGTATAAATGATCCAAGAAAGTTATGAATCGGTCTCGTCCCTATTGGGGCCGTTACACATAACAAGGAACTCATAATGTCCATACCTCATTCGAAACGCTGTCTTTGGAATGTCTTCCTGTCAGACCTTCAACTGATAATAACCCGAGCGTTGGTCAATCCTCGAGAATACTCGGGCACCCTGCATCTGATCAAATAGGTCATCTATTCAGGGTAATGGATATTTATTCTTCACTGTCAATTTATTCAACTCTCTATAATCTATGCACATTCTGAGAGTTCCATCCTTCTTCTTAACGAACAGGACTGGCACACCCTATGGAGAAAAACTAGGTCGGATGAATCCCTTATCTAACAATTCTTCTAGCTAAGACTTTAATTCTTTCAGTTTGACAGGCGCTAATCTGTACGGATTCTTAGATATTTCATGGCCGATCGATCGGCCCTTAGGCAGCCGATCGATCGGCTGTGTAACATAAGGAGGGCGATCGATCGCCCCCGTATCAGGCAATCGATTGCCCTTGGCAATCGATACCTAGCCAATCGATCGCCCTTTCATAGGCGATCGATTGGCTACCTCTCTGGAAAAACCAGAGAGGCGCCGTGTATCTCGCCGATCGATCGGCGACCTCTCTGGATTTTGAAAATCTAGAGAGCTCGCCTTCCTTCCCTTTCCCTTTCTTTCCTCCTGCACAACACACCCACCACAACTCTTTTTCCATTCCTTTCCTCTTATCAACTATCACTTTAACATATCAAAACCCTACTACATTTCTCATTCCACTACCCTCTTACATTTCTCATTCCACCAATCACCCAAAAACCCACTCAAAACGTATTAAAATTTCATGAAAATGAACTGCGTGGTTCAGTTTAAAAACTAAACAATTCCTCCTGTTTAAAAGAAAACACCAAACAGTTCCAATAAAACTTTAAACTCAACATTATCACCGAGACTTTACAATTTGTCCACAAACCATTTTCATTGTAAGTTTCTAAGCTAATTCACCAAAATATGTATCTATACAATTTCTACCAATATCTAGCCCAAAACACCTTTACATCTTCCCCCACGGGTCAAAATGCGCGTTGACTGCCCAGCACGCTCCCACGGGCATCCTCCTTCAATCTGTGCATTCGTCTGGTAGAGGAACATCATCCTCACCTTACTCGTAGTCACCTACACCATAAAGACACCTTTGAGATAAAAATCTCAGCAATTTCTATGTAAATGCTATGCATGAACATGTATATGCAGTTTTCATGAAATCCGTCCATATCATTTCATTTATCAGTACGTGTCAGTCTATGGTTATCAGAAACGCTCGACAGATGGATAGGGCACGTCAAGTGGTTAGATAGCCCACACAATCTGAAGGGAGGGAAACCCGCTCACCACAGAACGTCGAGTCTGAACCTCATCCCCGATAACCCCATGACATGGTTATTTACTATGATACTTTACTTTCGTTATTTACATTTCCATTTTCATGAAATCAATGCACAATTCCTTTTTCATGACATTTATAAACAACGATGCATGACAAACAATAGCATAAGGTAAACATACATCGTGTATACCATCAAGACGATAAAAGCATAACCTATAAAAGAAACTAATCCTAACTACCCAACAAAAGCAATTAAACAAACCAAGTACCAACAATCCTCAACACAAATTTCGACATATGGTGTAGGCCAATCGGCCACAGTAAGTTACGAGAACTTACCTCGGGTCCTTAGCACACCGAGCTCCTTGATTCGAGCCTTGTCACCTAAAGCATTTAACAATGTCTTTTGTTAAAATCGAATCTAAACATCGAAATTTCGTAAACTAACGAAACTCCGAACTAAAGGAAATTTCCTAAAATTCTAAGAAACCTCAATCGGGTATTTCATCGAGCAATTTACGCTCACCAATAGCAAACCTCCATTAATGGAGATTTCTAAAGCTCCAAATACCAATTTTTCAACAAAAACCTTAAACACATCCATTAATTCGCCCAACAATGCTCAATAACCATCAATAAGGCAATAACTAATCATTCCTAACAAAACCCGACAATTTTTTATAAAACTTAACGAAACCCTTACCGTTGAATAACCTAGAAATCGAGAACTAAGGCCCGAAAACACTAGAAACTTACCTAGAATATTGTTCGGAGAAAGAAACGTGAAGAAACTCTGGTCGATTGGTGGAGGAATCGCCGGGGTTCAAGAGAAACGGATGGAGAACGGGAGGAGTCGCCGTTGGAGAGAAAAGGAGAAAGGTTTTCTGCGTAAGGGTGAAGGGGATTGAGGGTTTTGTGTTTTTAATCAATTTGACATGCAAAACTACTCTTTTACCCTTCTAGCTTATTATTGAACTATCTCATTGCTTAGTCCTCTGATTCGGCTTCTCTAAATTTTCTTTTTTCACCATTAATTCTGACTTATTACTAGGGCTCTACTAAAACCTTCCGTTCATCAAACAGATTCAATTGACTATTTTTACGAATTAAACCTCTATAGGGTTAAAAATGAAAACTAGAGCGTTACATTTCGGTTTGAACCTCTTAATTTCTCATATTTCTCCTCAAATTCCTATTAACTATAAGTATTCAATTAAAACTCTCGATTCCCAAAACGAACATATTTCAATTATTTACAAAATACCATTATATAATAGAATTACAAAAATCCCGTAAAACTGGGTGTTACAAACCCGGTCAAGGCCGCCACGGTCTAGCCATAACGTAATCTTAACTTAGGACCTCGTAAGTTCGTCATGAAATTTTCTTAATCTCATTTTTTTTTACATCCAAGCTCTAAATCTTAGTCTAAGTTTTTGAAAACATCTTGAAAATCATTTAAGAAGACAATATAAAGGCAAAACAGCAATGAGTAAACGGAAAAGGGAAGAATCGCCCAATTGCCCACAGTCGATTGACATCTGCCGAATTAACATCTGCCGATCAACATCTACCAATTAACATCTACGCTTAATATCGACCGGTTAATATCTACGCTCAACATCGACCGGTTAATATCTACGCTCAACATTGACCGATTAACAACAACATTCGACATCATCCGATTTAACATCTGCTGATCAACATCAGCCGATTAACAACCACACTCGACATTCCGATTTAACATCTGCCGATCAACATCAGCCGATGAACAACAACACTCGACATCATCTGATTTAACATCTGCCAATTTCGACATCCTCGATCACTAACGACATCTGTTGAACGACAACTGCCGAACGACTACCAGTATCTAGGAATATCGATTGAGGTTGACACTGAAACTCTGGAGTTAATCTTTTCATAATCGGACGACATATAAGAAAATCGGTCGAGATTGACACTTCAACTCTCTGTTCTCCTTTACTCCACTAGACATTACTATATCGATCGATCGCTACTTTGACCGATCGATCGGTTAACTCTCTGTTGCCCGATTACTTCCTTCACCACTCACTCTTCGTTCCTCATCTTTCTTCACCTGATACAAACACACTAATGGACTCCTACTCCAACCCATATACTTCTTAACTTCTATAGGTTTCGAATTTCATTTCCAAAATCTTCATGTTCATAAAATCATAAACTCGAATAGAATACGCATAGCGGAAGACTTAAAAATGGGTGAGAACCTTTAGTCTTAAAATTCTCTTTAAACCATAAACAGTACCAAACAATTATAATATACGTCAACATAGATAAATTATTTTTTTTAAAAATATCTATACTTTAATACCATAGACTTAACCAAAACAAAAACATTTAACAAGTCGTTCAAAATAACACAACTCCAAGCCTACATCCACTATACAATTTCCAAAATATCAAACTTCACTACACATCCTAAAATCCATAACATCCCTAACATCAAAACTAGTTCAAACCTATTTACCACAAAATAGCTTGGAGCACACCCACGGGTCATCCAACCTACCCAAAACACGCCCCATCGCCACGAGCTCCGCCCACCGACCATTTATGCCTGATCATCGGGAGGAAGTTCTTCACCTTCGTTCTCATCACCTACATCATACGATAAACACGTTAAGCCTAATGCTTAGTAAGGACTGCACTAAACATAACATTTCCATATATGCATGACATTTGTAAAACATGTTCGTTTCATTTCGTTTCTTTAACGTTAGCATAATCGTCTACTTGGTAGACCAAATACTTACCTCGTGAGAACCATGTCTTGCCCCGTGAGAACTCATAACATAACACGTGAGAACCTTAATTCATTATTTCAATTTTTATAAAAGTATGCTCATAAATAGTTCGTATGCATATTTCATAAAAACATGATGCATGAGGAGGTATACACGTACAACATTCATCAAAAATGATTCCTAACACGTGAGAACTCATAACATAACACGTGAGAACCTTAATTCATTATTTCAATTTTTATAAAAGTATGCTCATAAATAGTTCGTATGCATATTTCATAAAAACATGATGCATGAGGAGGTATACACGTACAACATTCATCAAAAATGATTCCTAACATTCTCTTAACATTTATAGCCCGTAGGTGGACAAAACACTTAACTAATCGCTAACGCTCTATCCTAGGCTACCCGACTCAACAAAATCCCTACTACAATCAAACATTATCATAACACAACATTCTAACATCAATACAACATAGGGCCTTTAGGGCTGGAAATCTAACACTCACTTACCTGGCGTCCTAGCTATGCCGAGCACCGTCCTGAGAGCTTGGGTTACCTAAGGCATTTTCATAACACGTTATTAGTATCGACTCTAAATCGTCAAATTCAAAACTAAACGAAACCTCGAGCTAAGAAAATTTTTCCAAACACTCAAACTCACTTCATTCGGGCATTTCATATAGCACATTGCGCTCACCATTTACCTAACCTTCATTAATGGCTTTTCAACAACCCAAATTAACCCTAACTAACAACCAAACACCATTAATTCTTTCTACTTACCTAAATAACAACCAATGCATCATCAATGGGCAATAATCTAGCAATCCTATCGATTTCTCACAAATCCAAAACTTTCTCACAAAACCCTAAACCAAAATCAACTCTAAAACAACAACTAAACATACCCAAAGTATAGAACTTACTTAGAGTATTGATTTGGGAATGAAAACTCAAAGTAAAATTGCCGGAATCGGAGGAGTTGATCGGCTGAAGGTGTAACGACCCCCATAGGATCGTCACATAATCTGTATCTTTCTTAATCATTTAATCCTTATTACTCACACATGATTCATTATTAGCAGTGTATTTCTTTTTTTTTGAAACATAGTTTAACTCAAGATGTCATATACGATTCGCTAAGCCTCAATCGGCAAAGGAAAACATTACATATCTGCCGGCGGGCAGTACAATGTGTAACACCCGAGTCAACGGTTAGGTGATTTCCTTAACTGTATTAACGGTCATAAATATTTAATATTCGTAGTTTAGGATTTATGCCAAGCTTAATTAATTACATGTGGATCTAAACTAGGTTGAGTGGCAAAGTTGTAATAATGGAGGATTGAGGCCTGTATTTAAAGAGAAAGGAAAGGATTTAAACCTCGCTTAAACCACTGTAGCCGACACCACCCTTTCCGGCGATTTCTTCTCTCGCAAGTCCTTACTCTCTGCTATCAACAAACTCTCCTCGACGACCGGTTTATAGCCGCATTCCTCTGCGAATCCGCACCCGAGGTATGTAATGGACAATGTAGTTATCTGTTTGTGTTTGGAGCTCTGTTTTCAGCTCGGCATTTGAACTCGGATTTTATCAATGGCCGAGTAGTATTAGAACATTTTAGAATCCGAGGGTAGTAATGTCAACCCAAATCGATTCTGGACATTTTAAGTAACCAACTCAGATTTTGTAACGACCCCTAATCCCAGCAAGATATTGTCCGCTCCGGGGATTGGGCCGCAGCCCAATATCCTCCCCTCACGGCTTTGTTTGGCGAGAGCACTTCCCGGAAGGTCACCCAACCTGAAATTACTCTCGCCGAAGCCCTCTTAACTTCGGAGTTCTTATGGGATCCGTTGTCAATTGAGCTCCAAAACGCGTCTTGCTATTTAGGGAGGGATCTCTTACATATGTTTCATTTCCACATACTTCCCCAAGCGCTGTGGGATTGTGACGACCCCCTCTTTACGACCTGTCACCTTCCGGCTCGCCCGCGCGGACGTACCGCCATCCGGGTTCCGGTTCGTGCAGCCATCGTACCAGTACAGATTCGGGTCATCACAATCACCCCCCCTTGAGGGCCCAACGTCCTCGTTGGCCACAATTCCGGTTGGGTACAGGCTCTGATACCATTTGTAACGACCCCTAATCCCAGCAAGATATTGTCCGCTCCGGGGATTGGGCCGCAGCCCAATATCCTCCCCTCACGGCTTTGTTTGGCGAGAGCACTTCCCGGAAGGTCACCCAACCTGAAATTACTCTCGCCGAAGCCCTCTTAACTTCGGAGTTCTTATGGGATCCGTTGTCAATTGAGCTCCAAAACGCGTCTTGCTATTTAGGGAGGGATCTCTTACATATGTTTCATTTCCACATACTTCCCCAAGCGCTGTGGGATTGTGACGACCCCCTCTTTACGACCTGTCACCTTCCGGCTCGCCCGCGCGGACGTACCGCCATCCGGGTTCTGGTTCGTGCAGCCATCGTACCAGTACAGATTCGGGACTTACAGATTCGGGTCATCACAATCACCCCCCCTTGAGGGTTCCTTGTTTTACGTTGTTTAGGTTGTGAATTATGGTGATTGTTGGAGTGAAATAACAGAGATTTGCTCTCTGGAATTTAGGATTCTAGAGAGCTAATTGAGGAATGGTGAAACAGGAAGGATTGAGGAAAATGGTTAAGTGTTGAAGGTTACTGAAGGAAATTGAAAGAAGGAAAGTGGGAGCAGATCTCCATGGACTTTATTGTTGGACTCCCGAGGACGACGAAGGGCCACGATGGCATATGGGTTATTGTGGACCGATTGACAAAGTCGGCCCACTTCTTAGCTGTGAAGATGACATCGTCCATGGATCAGCTCGCCGAACTATATGTGCAGGAGATCGTTAGATTGCACGGAGTTCCAGTTTCTATTGTCTCCGACAGAGATCCTAGATTCACGTCAAAGTTCTGGAAGAGTTTACATCGAGCTATGGGGACTCAGCTAAATTTCAGCACAGCGTTTCATCCTCAGACCGATGGTCAGACAGAGAGGACGAACCAGATTCTTGAGGATATGCTCAGAGCGTGTGTGCTGGAGTTTCAGGGCTCGTGGAGCCGATATTTACCTCTGGTTGAGTTCTCGTATAACAACAGCTTCCAGGCTACTATCGGCATGGCTCCGTATGAGGCTTTATATGGTCGGAAGTGTAGGTCTCCGTTATATTGGGACGAGGTTGGCGAGGCCAGCATCGTTGGTCCTGAGATCTTACAGCAAACGGCAGATAAGATTGCCGTTATCCGACAGCGAATTGAGGTAGCTCAGAGTCGGCAGAAGAGTTATGCCGACACGAGACGGCGGGAGCTAGAGTTCGAGGAGGGCGACGAAGTTTATTTGAAGGTTTCTCCATTCAAAGGCGTCGCGAGATTCGGAAGGAGGGGTAAGCTGAACCCTCGGTACGTGGGGCCCTTTCCTGTTCTGAAGAGGATCGGGAAGTTGGCGTATAGGCTGCAGCTTCCGGCTTCTATGGAGGGCATTCATGATGTGTTCCACGTATCTATGCTTCGGAGATGTTTACGTGATCCATCTCATGCCGTGGAGACTACAGAGATCGAGGTACAGCCTACCTTGACTTACGAGGTGAAGCCGGTACGTATTCTGGAGTACTCTACCAAAGTCTTGCGCAACAAGGAGATTCCCCTGGTCAAAGTCCTATGGCGGAACCACGAGGTGGAAGAGGCTACGTGGGAACGACAGCAGGATATGATGACTAGGTATCCTGATCTGTTTGGATAGTTTAATTTTGTGGACAAAATTCTGAATAAGGAGGGGAGAATGTAATATCCGGTTTGTACGGACCTTTTATTATATTATTATTATATTGTTATTGGCATTTTTGTAATTATGTCAAATCAGGTCCGATTTACGAAAAGAAAGCGTCATTACGATCCTAGCGATTAATTAGAATTTTAAGGAAATTCTGGGAATTTTCAGAATAGTGACGCTATATTCCGAGTAATTACTATTATCATAAAGTAAAAGACATTCTCGTAAAAATAGCAAACGAGGTCCAAATTGCGAACGGACAGTTTTGTTAAATCCCAAATAATTAGATGGACTTATTGGTAAAGTAAGGACGTATGGAGTAGTCGAATGGCTAGACGATTAACGAACCGAAGAACGAAATCAATATAAAAATCAAAGAAGGGCAAAACGGTAAATTGTAAAATCAATTTTATAAATAACACAAAATTCCCTCCTTTTCCCTCACTTCTCTCTTTTCTCTCTTTTCTCTCTGGAACTCACGAACAGAGAAGATTTCTTCTCTCGGCCGCCGGCGAGCTCCACCATTCCGACCTCCGTCCGACCTCCGTTTCTCCTCCGTCTTTCACGGTTTCTTCCTCTCTCGCTACCCTCGGTATGTAGCTTTAGTTTTCGAGTGTTTAATTCGAGTTTCGGTTCGATTTAGGGTTAGGGTTTCGATTAGGGTTTTCGTTAAAAATGCGATTTAGGCTTCGTAATTAATAGGTTAGCCATGATTAGGTATATATTGAACGTATTGGACGTTATTGGACGAAGAAAATCAATTTGCGAACAAGTTATAAATTGGTTAAATTTCGGGTTTTTAGAGAAAAACTCGTTATTTGAGAATTTGGATTATCGAGCTATAATTAACGTTCGAAATGCTTTAATTAGCTAAGTGAAGAATTTAGGATAATTCTTTAGTTAAAGTTTGAAATTTGGACGTTAATAGTTTAAATTGGTTTTAATTGCGAATGTCGTGTTTTTTCTCAGACACACGACTCCCGTGGACGAAGCTTGAGATCCAGCGCGCTCGAGGTAAGTTTTCGTGACTTACTTTGACCCAAAGGTCTGCACCATACTCCGTCGTCGTCTCGGGAATACTCGAGGAACTGTTTGTTTTATGTTATTCTGGTTGGGTAGTTAGGTTAGTTGTTTATAGGTTCTGCTTTACTGCCATGAATGTATGCACGTTGGTTGTTTACTTTCTGCTTATATGAACTGTTCATGCATCACGGATTTCAAATGTCATGAAAATGAACTTCTGCACATGTTTTAAGAAAAGTAACGAACCTCTGTAAGTAATCTGTAATCTGAAATCTGTAATCTGTTTCTGGTTACGCGAGGTGGGGCTCAGGCATGGCTGTAGGTTTTGTGAGCATGTACCCCCCCCCCCTCATCTAAGTGGAAAGTGGTAGTTCGACCGCGGAATGTATCCTTTCCATTTAGTGGGCTGAGATCTCGGTGACGATTCTGTCTGTGACGTAATGTATATGAAATGTATCTGTAAATGAATCTGTAAAAGCATCTGTAAATGAAACGTTTTCTGAATGTCATACGCACGCATGCATGCATCTGCATTTACTTAGCTTACTGAGATTTCAATATCTCATATGTGTCTGTATGGTGTAGGTAATCTCTTAGGCGATATTGAGCCAGGTGAGGACGACGTTCCTCCTCCTGACGAGGGATGCAGTTGATGGATGATTGCTGTGGGAGTGCGCTGGGGCAGTCGAGGCGCGATACGACCCGTGGGGATGTATGTCTGGACTCTGGGTTTATTTTGGGATGTTTTGAGTTGATAATTGTATAGTATATTTAGGTTGTTTGGATCTGGATAGGATTAGATAACGTTTTTATAATTGTATGTAAAACGTTTTGGTTTAAACTGTTTAATGAATGTTTTGTAATCGTTTTGATTGGTTTAGGTTGATACGGTTAAGCTCGATGTTTAGGTACATCCACGCAGTTGGACTCCGCAAAGTCCGACTCGAGTCGATTGAGTTTAGAATACATTTAAATTGGATTTAAGTAGATTTAAGTTGTGAGTTATATGAAATTTTGTGTGAAGAAATGGAGGTTTGCTCTCTGGAAATCGGATTCCAGAGAGCAACCAGTTATGTGATATGTTAAATGCTGTAAAATGATAAGTGTTTGAAGTAAGAAGGATTGAAGTATTGGGGATCGCTGCTTATGCGATCGATCTCTGCAAACTGCAGAGATCGATCGCCGCCCTTATGTAGGTAAGCAGCGATTGATCTCTGCAGTTGGCAGAGATTAATCGCCCCTGGTTGCTGGTTGCTGCATGCATTACAGCATGCAGCGATCGATCTCTGCAAGTTGCAGAGATCGATCGCTGCAACACATTTTGCATGCAGCGATTGATCTCTGCAAACTGCAGAGATCGATCGCTGCCTCTATTTTCAGGGCTTAATCCCGATTTTGCCCTCCCGTTTTCTGAATTGTTTTAAATGAATTTTATTAAATGTTTTAAGTATTTATATATTAAAGGTTTTGTTTTAAGAAATTTCAAAGTTCGATTTCAATTCCGTTTTCAGTTCTGTTTTCAATTTCAGTTTAGATTTCGCGTAAGGTTTTATTAAAGTAATATGTATAAAAAAAAATAAATATAATAATAATACGGGAAATACGGGTACGGTATTAGGGGTGTTACAGATTTAATCGATAGTAGAACCTATTTGTTTTATTTTGGATTTCAGATTCTGCGCAGTATATCAAACCAAGGATTCGGGGATGACTTTAGCTAATAGATCCTATGATGATTTATGAGTAGAGTTTTAGGATTTTGATTTAACTACTGTAATGCACATGTTCTAGGTGAAGAAGTTGAAAAGAAGAGGTTCAGATTGCTAAGGAGACCAGGTAAGTGAGTGTGTTAGGGTTCCGGCCATTATGGCCCTACATCACAAGGATATTAGGAAGAATGGTATGGTGGATTGCTTAATGATTATGATTTGTCGAATGTTATGATATAATGAATAGAGTAGTTTTACGATATTTTACATGATGAATGACTCGTTTCCTATAGCATGACGTTTCTAAGTATATTCATGTCCATACATCATGATATTTTTCAAAAAAAACATACGAAAATGATTTATGTGCATGTTTTAAACGATCAAAGATGAGAATGTGAAAAATGTGAAAGATTGGTTAAGCGTGGAACGGGGTGAATTAGCCATGACTATGTTTTTTTTTAGATGACAAGTACGGTTCGAGGATCCTCCTGCTGGTGGGGGCCGGACTGGCAGGAAGGCTCGCGGATCCTCTCGCTGGTGGGGGCCGGGCTGACACTGCACGATTAGTTCGTGGATCCTCACGCTGGTGGGGGCCGGACTAGTCGTTACGGATATTGTCCGTAAGGACTACGATTATGTTCTCAAGATTTTAGCACGGTTCGCGGATCCTCCCGCTGGTGGAGGCCGGACTAGTCGTTACTGTTGTTGTCCGTTTGGACCACGATTGTGATTCCCTTGCCCTTTCTCCCCGTGTCCTCCCTTAATTTATGCCAAGTAAGTAATGAATAAGAATATGACCACGAACACGAACATGATTATGTGTGTAACGACCCTAAGTCCGTACCCATTTAACCGTATAAATTTTTCATTTTAAATAAAACTTTAAAACCTAACGTTAAAGCGGAAATGAAATCGAAGCCGAAACCGGAATCGAAATCGAAGTTCGTTTGGTAAATCATTTAAAATATAAACTAAAACTATTAATAAAACTTAAATCATTTAAACATTTAATAACATTAAATACAGAGGGGCAGAATCGGAACTAGCTGCCAAAAGGAGAGGGGCGATCGATCTCTGTAAACTACAGAGATCGATCGCTGCTTGCATATTGGCAGCAAGCGATCGATCTCTGTAGTTTACAGAGATCGATCGCTGCTGCCTACATCAAGGGCAGCGATCGATCTCTGCTGAAAAGCAGAGATCGATCGCTGCACACTATGCAGCGATCCTCCTTTTCCTTCGAGACTTTCACACTTCAAAATTTTCAGCTTCAAACACTTTTATTTGTTCTCTGGAATCCGATCTCCAGAGAGCAAATCACCTTCTTCCTTTCACCAGTAATCACCAAAACTCACACATGCACTCAACCGATTAAAACATAACCTAAACTCAATCGACTCGCTTTGGACTTTGTGAAGTCCAACTGCGTGGATAGCTCTAAAAACCGAGCTATCCGTAACAACCTACAAACAACATTTCAAAACATTTTCATTCAACTTAAACATTTAAACCAAAACATTTCATAACGTTTATCAAAACAGTTTAAACCAAAGCGTTTTACATACAATTACCAAAACGTTATCTAAACCCTGTCCAGATCCAAACAACCTAAATATTCTATACAATTATCAGATCAAACATCCCAAAACAACCCCAGAGTCCATACATACATCCCCACGGGTCATATCGCGCCTTGACTGCTCAGTGCACTCCCACGGCAATCATCCATCAGCTGCTCCTACGTCAGGAGGAGGAATATCATCCTCACCTGGGTCAACGTAACCTATAACGTCACCTACACCATACAGACACATATGAGATATTGAAATCTCAGTAAGCTACGTAAATGCAGATGCATGCGTGCGTATGCCATTCATAAAACGTGCAGATTACAGATTCATATTCAGATACATTTTCATTCTTTTCATTACGTCACAGACAGATTGTTACCGAGATATCAGCCCTCTAAATGGAAAGGATACATCCCGCGGTCGGACTACCACTTTCGATTTAGAGGAGGGGGGTACATGCTCACAAACCCTACAGCCATGCCTGAGCCCCACCTCGCGTAACCAGATACAGATACAGATACATATTACGTACATTAATTACAGAGGTTCATTTCTTTCCTTAAAACACGTGCAGAAATCCATTTTCTATGACATTTGAAATACGTGATGCATGAACAGTTAATCAGCGGAAAGTAAACAAACAGCATACATATCATCAAGACAATACAACATAACCTATAAACAACCAACCTAACTACCCAACCTAAACAACGTAAAACAAGGAACCCTAAAGGATCCTTGACACAACGACGAGTATGGTGTAGACCTTTCGGTCAAGCAAGTCACGAGAACTTACCTTGAGCGCGCTGGATCTCAAGCTTCGTCCACTGGAGTCGCGTGTCTGAGGTAAAACACGATATTTGCCGTTAAAACCGAATTAAGCTATTAAACATCCAAATTACAAAATCCTCAATTAACGAATTCTCCTAAATTCTCCACTTAGCTATTTAGAGCATTTCGAACGTTAATTAAAGCTTTATAATCCAAAATCTCTAGTTACGAGTTTTTCCTAAAAACCCGACATTTTACCGATTTATAACTTTTTCGCAAATTGACTTTTCTTCGTCCAATAACGTCCATCATGTTCAACATATACATAATTACGGCTAACCTATTAATTACGAGCCCTAATTCGCGTTTTTAATGAAAATCGATCGAAACCCTAATTGAAACCCTAATCCTAAATCGAACCGAAAACTCAGAATAAATGCTCAGAGACCGAAGCTGCATACCTAGGGTAGCGAGAGAAGAAGAAACCGTGAAGAAATCGGAACGAACGGAGGTCGGACGGAGGTCGGAATGTTGGAAGTCGTCGGCGGCCGAGAGAGGGTTTGCTCTCTGTTCGTGAACGCCAGGAAGAGAAGAAGAAAAAGTGAAGAGAAAAGAGGATTTGTGTTATTTTATAAAATTGATTTTACAAATTACCGTTTTGCCCTTCTTTGATTTTTATATTGATTCCCTCCTTCGGTTCGTTAATCGTCTAGCCATTCGGTTTCACCCAATCTCCATACTTCACTAATACGTCCAACTTATTATCTGGGATTTAATAAAACTGTCCGTTCGCAATTTGGACCTCGTTTACTATTTTTACGAGAACGTCTTTTACATTACGAAAAGTGTATTTACTCGGAATATCGTGTTTGATCTCTGAAAATTCCCGTAAATTCATTAAAATTCTTATTATTCGATAGAATCGTAATGACGTTTTCTTTTTGTAAAACGGACCTGATTTGACATTTTTACCAAAAATGCCATTAAATAATGAAATAATAATATAACATAATATATTCAAAAATCCGTACAAGCCGGATATTACATTCTACCCTCCTTATTCAGAATTTTGTCCACAAAATTAAATCATGCAAACAAATCAGGATACTTAGTCATCATATCCTGCTGTCTCTCCCACGTAGCTTCTTCCACCTCGTGGTTCCGCCATAGGACTTTGACTAGCGGAATCTCTTTGTTGCGCAAAATCTTGATGGAAGTCTCCAAAATACGTACCGGCCTCACCTCATAGCTCAAGGTAGGCTGTACCTCGATCTCTGTAGCCTTCACAATATGCGATGGGTCACGTAGACATCTCCGAAGC
The DNA here is from genome assembly GCA_022432975.1 of Begonia masoniana. Lineage (NCBI taxonomy): Eukaryota > Viridiplantae > Streptophyta > Magnoliopsida > Cucurbitales > Begoniaceae > Begonia > Begonia masoniana. The sequence goes on from CM039510.1 coordinate 19,093,527, forward strand.
ATAGATACGTGGAACACATCGTGGATACCCCCTTTTATTGTAACGACCCACGTCCCGAACCACGCCCCCAGCCCAGGCCCATACACCTGGCACCGAGGTTCCCGGCCCAAGCCCGTACACTTGGCACCGAGCCACGTGTCCGGCCACGTGTCCGTTACTCACAGAACTTTCCCCTCCCTGCAGGGTATTTTTGCCTCCCTCCCCACTCGAACCCAGGACCTCAGGGACTAGTACCCAAGGCTACAAGCGAGGAGTACCACTTGAGCTACTAGCCCAAGTGGTACTCCTCACTTGTAGCCTTGGGTACTAGTCCCTGAGGTCCTGGGTTCGAGTGGGGAGGGAGGCAAAAATACCCTGCAGGGAGGGGAAAGTTCTGTGAGTAACGGACACGTGGCCGGACACGTGGCTCGGTGCCAAGTGTACGGGCTTGGGCCGGGAACCTCGGTGCCAGGTGTACGGGCCTGGGCTGGGGGCGTGGTTCGGGACGTGGGTCGTTACAATGTGAAGCATGCATTCATGAGCATTTATATATATGTGTTGCACTCCTTACTAAGCATTAGGCTTATAGTTTAAACCTTATGATGTAGGTGACGAGTTCTCAGGTGAGGAACTCAAGGTCAATGAAGATGTCTAAGCTTGGTTGCTGGAGGATGCTCAGTGTGACAGTGAAGGCTGGATAGGCGACTAAACTCCCTGGTTATGCTCATAGTAAGTTAGAAAAGTTTACCACGAACAGATGACTAAATGGAACAGAATTTCGTATAACAATGAGATATGGATTTGAAGAGCTTGTCTTTAGAGTCTGAATACGGTTTTAAGGATTAATAAATGGTTTGTTTCGTTTGAGTCTTCCGCTATGCGTATTTCAGATGAGTTTACGATTTTTACTTTTTGGGGTTTGTGGTTACTAAGTTACGGGTCGGGTGAGTTGTGATTGTTCTATTGAATGAAGATGTTTGATGATTATTGTGTTTCACTGCCGTATGATAGAAGCTGGATGAGGCAATCATTCGGCTGACGTCATCGGCGGATGTCAATAGATGAGAGTTAAACGATTCAGTCTTTCGGGTGACGTCACCAGAAGATGTAGTATGACGTCACCAGAAGATGTAATATGTTTCCTCACCGGAAGACGTAATATGTTTCCTCGCCGGATGATATAAACATGGTTTTGTCGTCTAGTGACCGGATGATGTAAGTACTATCTTGTCGTTTAGCGATCGGCAGATGTAGTGTAATAAAGTCACCGGATGATCTAGGAGTCTTTTTACCGGATGATACAAACATGGTTTTGTCGTCTAGTGACCGGATGATGTAAGTGATAATTTGTCGTTTAGTGATCGGATGATATAGAGCTTGTAAGCTATCGGAAGATGTCTTAGATGAACACGTGAATTTCACATGTCTATCGGTAGATGCTTTGATTTGGTCACACGAGATGCACGTGATCGTCGGTCGATGTGAGTATTCGCATCTGCCGATAGGTGTTTAAATGAGTCATGTGGGGTGCACGTGCTATCCGGAAGACGCAATGTCTATCGGTTGATGCATGCAGACCCATGCAACTTGTACGTCGATTGGAAGCATGTACGAGGGACTAACTTCTCATCCATTTAGATGAAGTCTTTAAGCCTGTTAGGTTTACTGTTATTAAAGAAAAAAAAAGAAGGAGAAAAGAGTTCAAATATGAGTTAAAATTTTATGTAAAGTCATGAATTTCGTGGCGATCCTCCCCGGGTCGTTACACAATGTGTATCGGCTAGTGAAGGGAAAACTTTAAGTTATAGACTGCATCTACTGATAGAAGAATGAATCACATCTACCGGTCACTAGACGACAAAATCGTGTTTATACCATCCGGTGGAGAAGCTCTCTACATCATCCGATGAAATAAGGGTGCATCATCCGGTGGTCATGTCCATCTCACGTGAATAATTAAAACATGACCCGGTCACTAAACGACAAATAACATCCTCATCATCCGGTGACTTATTACACTACATATGCCGATCACTAGACGACAAAATAACACTCTCATCATCCGATGGCTTAAACACTCTACATCTGCCGATCTCTAGACAACAAAACAGCACTTTCATCATCCGATGGCTTAAACACTCTACATCTGCCGATCGCTAGACGACAAAATAACACTTTCATCATCCGATGGCTTAAACACTCTACATCTGCCGATCGCTAGACGACAAAATAACACTTTCATCATACGATGGCTTAAACACTCTACATCTGCCGATCGCTAGACGACAAAATAACACTTTCATCATCCGATGGCTTAAACACTCTACATCTACTGATGACGTCAGCCAGATGATTGCCTCATCCAGCTTCTATCATACGGCTGTAAAACACTATAATCATCAAACATCTTCATTCGATAGAACATATCACACACCCGATTCCTAACTTAGTAACCATAAACCTCAAAGAGTAAAAATCATAAACTCATCTAAAATACGCATAGCGGAAGACTCAAACAAAACAAACCATTCATTAATCCATAAAATCGTATTCAGACTCTAAAGACAAGCTTTTCAAATCCAAATCTCATTGTTATAAGAAATTCTGTTCTATTTAGTCATCTGTTCATCGTAAACTTTTCTAACTTACTATGAGCATAACCAGGGAGCTTAATCGCCTATCCAGCCTTCACTGTCACACTGAGCATCCTCCAGCAACCAAGCTTAGTCATTCTCATTAACCTTGAGTTCCTCACCTGAAAACTCGTCACCTACATCATAAGGTTTAAACTATAAGCCTAATGCTTAGTAAGGAATGCAACACTAACATGGATGCAAGAATGTATAGTTTGGGAAAATCACATGCTCATAAATCTTTTTCTTGTTCATATCTTTGCTTGAAATCATCATTCATAGTCATAGATCATATTCAACATTCATAGTCATTGGTCATATTCATCATTCGTAGTCATTGATCATATTCATCATTCATAGTCATTGATCATATTCATCATTCATAGTCATTGATCATATTCATCATTCATATAAGTTGTGTGGATTAAGAGAGGATTTGTGCCGGTAAAGGGGGTTCGACAGTGAGTTTAATCTTATTCCCTACTGCGGGTCGTATTCATATGTCCCTCTTTGGACTGTGACATCGCCGAACCGCCCCCAACCCTCACTTAGTCCACGTTGCATAAATCTTATATATATACATATATACATACATATTCTGTTCATGGAAAACATGCATTAAAACATTTTCTTATGCTTGAGAATCATTCATGATGCATGAACATGAGAACTTTTAACCCATCAGACTATGACAAGGATCATACCAGAGCAGACAACTTCACATTCACTAGCAGGTCATCAAATAATATAACTCACAACATTCATCAATCCTTCAAGTGCAGACAAGCTCATTATCATAAGGTAAACATTAGACATCTAAAACAACCTAGTACTCCCACGATGTAGGGCTCTATTAGCCGGAAATCTTAATACATTCACTTACCTGGTCTTCTTAGCACTTGAACTCCTTTCTCTTTAAACTTTTTCACCTAAAACATTTACATTGCAGTACTTAAAACAAAATCCTAATAGTTCTAATCTCAAGTTATCCTAAGATTTAATAGCTAAAGTCATTCCCACTCTCAGATTTCAAATGTCCTTATTATTAGTTGGCCATTGGAAGATCCAAAACTCCAATGCCGAGTAGAAAACGGGGCTAACAAACTAACAGATAGCTGCGTTGTCTATTGCATACCTCGAGCACAGAGTAGTCAAGTGGTGGCAGAGAAACTGATCGTCGAAGAGAGTATGCTGAAGCAGAGAGCAACAGCTTGGGAGAGAAGAAATCGCCGAAAAGGAAGGTGTCGGCTACAGTGGTTCAAGTGAGGTTTAAAACATTTCCTTTTTCTTTATATATTGGTCATCACCCTCCATTATTACAACTTTGCCACTCAACCTAGTTTAAATCCACATAAAATAAATTATTCTTGGTATAAAACTCTAAACCGTGAAGATTGAATATTTATGACCGTTAATACAGTTAGGAAGTCACCTGGCTGAAGTTGTCGGGTGTTACAGAAGGAAGCAACGGCATGAAGGAGGAAGAAATCACCAAGGAAGGGGAAAGAAAAGAAATGTGCTCTGGAGGATTTTCGTGAAATGCTAAGGGAGAAAAGATTTGTTATTTTTATAATAATTTGGTTTCACTAATTACAAGTTTGCCCTTTCCTCATAACTCTCATTTGTTTAGCTCTTTAACCTATCGATTTCGTTTCTCCAAAACTTCATTATTCCTCTAATATTCCAACTTATTCTTAGGGTTCTAACAAAACTTCCCGTTCACAAATCGGGCTTAATTTACTATTTTTACGAATTAAAACTCTATAAGGCTTAAAATATCCTAAACCCAGAAACCTAAAACTCAAAACCCATAAACAAAAATTTTCGGGCGTTACATACAGACCCCTTGTAGTTGGTCGAATAGGTGGTCGATTCTTGCCAATGAGTACTTATCCTTGATAGTCAATTATTTAATTCCCAATAATCCATGAACATTCTTAGGGAACCATCCTTTTCCATCACGAACAACACTGGAGCACCGCAGGGAGAAACACTTGGGCGAATAAAGCCCTTCTACGTCAAGTCCTTCAATTGGACCTATAATTCCCTTAACTCAACTGGCGCCATCCTATAGGGGTTCTTAGATACTGGTGCTGAACCAGGAAGAACCTCGATAGTGAAATCTTTCTCTCGGTCAGGGGTTAAGCCCAGTAACTCGTCCAACAAACCTCTGGAAACGCTTCAACTATCAGAATATCATACAATCTCTTCTCATTTTGTCTCCGTGTATTAAAAACGCTTGCTATGAACCCCGAGCAATCTTAGCTTCAACGAGTCCTGGGCTCCCATGGACGATACTATAGGCATCTTGTTCGAATGGAGGGTCGCTTAAAATGAGTAACCCTCACAATTCAGGGGTCTAAAATCTACCGCACCTGACCTACAATTAATCGTAGCGTAGTGCTTAAAAAACCAATCCATCTCTAAAATCACGTCATAACCCTTCATGCCTATAATAATCAGGTTTGCGTACATCTTTCGACCATCAATTGATATCACATCCCCTTATATCGACTGGTCTGAGTGTAAAAATTCCCTGGAGGGTAACATAACACTATAACTATGGTTGGCTAGAATAAACTCTAGGTTCCACTTAGACATATACTCTTGTGCTATAAAAGAGTGGGTTGCCCATTTATCAATCAAGACACAAGTTGTTACATTACAAATAAAAATAGTACCTGAAACAATTGATGGCTGGGCAGCTTCTTCGTCGTCAATTATTTGAAGGACCGCCTGGTGGCCTCTTGTTTGGCCCTAGAAAATGCTTGGCCTTGTGACCCATCCTATCACACTGAAAGCATCAGCTAGAATGCAGCTTGCACTCCCCGAAATGATTCTTCTGTCACGTAGGACACAAAGGAGCTTAGGGAGCCCCTTGCGGTCGTTTGCCCATTTTCTGATCAATCAGTGCTTAGTTGGGCATTTTAACGCCCCGTTGTTGTTGTGGCTGCCAACCTCAATTCTGCTGTGGTTGTACCTCTCTAAAGAACTTCTTCGGTGGTTCCTTTTGCCGTTGAAGCTTCATCTCGATATCATCTAGTTCTAGGGCCTTGGTCACAACCCTGTGATATGACATGTCGTCGATGCTCGCAATCTTTACCCCTTTTAAAATCTTCAACTTCAAACCATGTACGAACTGGTAAACCTTGTGCTCCTCTGCCCTAACCTACTGACCTGCATAACAGGATAGTGACTCCAACCTTCGTACATAGTCAGCCACTGACCCGGTTTGGCATAGCTGGGTAAACTCTGCCTTTTTGTTGGTTCAAAGAGTTTGATTAAAGTACTTGTCATAGAATGCTGCCTTGAACCTTGCTCGTGTCATAACCCCAGCATCCATTGTGACCTTAACCGTGTCCTACTAGAAACTTGCGTCCTTCTCTAGATGGAATACCGCACATGTCACTTTCTCGATTTCCCCCACATTTGCATAATTGAACATACTCTCGATCTTCCAGATCCACTCCTAAGTACAAGTGGGGTCCGAAGACTATCTGTCAAATGTCGGGGGCATAAGCCGCTTGAATGTTTCCCCACTCTGATCCTGTGGAGCGTTTCCTTGCCTGTTTCCATTTTTGTGCCTGTCTTGGTTTAATAAAATTCCTATGTCCATAAGTTGGCTAATGGGATTCTCTCGGGGTTTCCTAGGAGCTCTCGGTATCTTGTTGTTCCTAGACACATTACAAAACAAAATAAACATCTAATAATTGTTACTTAAACCTAAACACTTACAGTCGATAGAGAGTTCTCGTGCGGCGATTTGTACTGGCAGGTAGTCTAAAGAAATGCTTTTAAAACTCGGGTGATCTGACACCACAACTGTGATGACCCCGCTAGAATGGGGCCGCTACAGGACTTGTCGTGACATACTCTTAACTTACAATTTGTTCATTGACATAAAATTTTTTATTTTTCCTTTATCACTTTAAAAACGAACCTAAACATCTGGACGTCTTTTAACAATATCGAAAGCCTAGCCCAAAATGTACTTAAAAAGGGCTCGTTTAATGTCGGAAAACATCACTTAAAACTTAGGACCCAAAAACATGGAGGACACATGAATGGAGCGTGCCCAAGCAATCGGCGCACGCGCCCCTCGCGTGCCTGCTGCGTGTGCACCATGCGCTTACAGCACGCGCCCTGCATGCGCCTACTGTGCGCCTAGCAAACACCTCACATGCCATACTCCTACCGCGCAGTGCGCGCTTGGCACATACTGAGACGACCCTAATACTGTACCCAATTTTCTGTAATATATTTTTTTTTATCGTTATTACCAATATACTTTAAACTTTATTCCTAACTTTAAGCGGAATTTAAATCGTTAAAGCCGTTTGAAATTCATTCGTAAAAGCCACTTAAACAAAACCTAAAAGTAATTAAATAAAACTTAAAACAATTAATTAAAATAATTAAAACCAAACAAAACAGGGAGAAGGGCAAAATGAGACTTTCATCCCAAAATGTGAGAGGCGATCGATCTCCCAAAACGGGCGATTGGTAGCCGCTGCAAAACAGGAGGGGATATCGCGATCGCCCCTTTTCGTTGGCGATCGATCGCCCAAAAGGCGCGATCGATCGCCATGCTCTCTGGAAAAACCGGAGAGCGGCGACAAACCGAGACGATCGCATCGCCTCCCCAGGCGATCACTCGATGACGAGGGGCGATCGATCGCCCTCCCTGGTGATCGATTGCCACCCTCACTGCCTCCCTCTCCTTTTCTTTTTCTTCCCTCTTTCTTCTTTTCCATTTTTCCTTCATACTCCTACATACCCATAATCACAATTCCACCTACCTCTAAACCCCATATTTCAACATAAACTCACCCATAATCCATCCATTCCTCACTTCATCAATCACCCAAAATATCAACTCAAAAACTCAATTAAAACATAACCTAATTTTATAAAAACAAACTGCGTGGTTATATTTAAAAACCGATCATTTTCCTAATACAAAACGTTTGTAAAAACAGGTTTACCAAAACATCGAAATGTCTAATATAAACCTATCAAATAGTCATATCCAAGCACCCTAATATGTTCAAATATACAATTAACCTATCTAATCCATCGTTAGCCCAAAATATCCCCAAAAATCCTCAAAATACGTACATACACTCCCCACGGGTCAGGTTACGCATCGACTGCGCTAGCACACCACCGCGAGCCATCCTCCGTCAACTGCATCACTCCTCAGGTGGAGGGATCTCGTCCTCACCTATGTCGAAGTCACCTACACCATACAGACACCTATGAGATAAAAATCTCAGCAAGCTCTACGTAAATGCAATGCGTACTGTGCATATGAGTTCGTAAAACCATTCAACGTTTTCATTATCTTTACTCTGGTTGTCACCGAGATCCCATCCCCCTAAATAGAGAGGGCACATCCAGCGGTCGGACTACCCTTTCCACTGAGAGGAGGGGGTACACGCTTACAACACGTACAGTCGTGCCTGAGCCCCATCTCGCATGACCTATAACTGTATGATTACATATTAGTTGCGGTATTGTGACAGACCCCTTCGTGCCTACATAATAGATCAATAGTCCCTCTCCTGGCCGCATCGCTATTTTCTTTAAAATATTGTGCAAAAATTCATTTTCTATGCGTAACTTAAAACCGTGATGCATGAACAGTTACGTACTTAAAGTAAACAAACAACATACGTACCATCAAGACAATAAAAGCTATTAAAAGCATATCCTATCTAACTACCCAACAAAAACATTTTAAAACCAAAAGCGTCACCAAAATTCCTCAAGACGACCTCGACGTACGTTGTAGGCCAATCGGCCAGAGAAGATCACGAGAACTTACATCGTGTCCGATGCAATCCAAGCTCCGTCCACGAGCGTTCACCTAGAGCAATTTCACCAAATTATCGTTAGAACGAGCTTAAACAATTAAATGCTCGAACTAGCAAAATCCTTAACTAAGGAGTTTCTCCTAGGGCTATAACTCAACTAACCAAGGCGTTTCTATAACCAATTCGCGCTCGATACCACGAAACATCAATTAACGAGTTTTCCGAAAACTCGAAAATTCGTCAATCTCTAATACTCGTCCTAAATCAATTTAACTTCGTCAAAAAACGTTCCATACGTCCATTATGTTCATAACTACTATAACCCTACTGATTTCTAACTCTAAATCGCGTTTTTCACAAAATCCTAAACGAACCCTAATCGTTTAAACTTCGTAAAACTTAAAATAAACTCCACTAAAACCTTAGAATCGTACCTAGGGTTGAGTTTGGGGAAGAAATCGCGAAGAACGGAGATGATCAGAGCACGAACCGGTCGCCGGAAATTAGAATCGCCGTGAATTGCCAAGGAGGGAGAGAATTCGCAGGAGAGAGAGAGAATTCACGTGGAGAAGAAGAAAGGCAATTGCCTTTTTTTTATAATTTTACTTTGGTAAATTACCATTTTGCCCTTCCTTTGACTTTCTATTTATTTCGTCCTTTGTTTCGTTAATTAGCTAACGATTCTGCTTCTCCAAATTTCCTTAATTTACCAATAACTCCAACTCATTTACAGGGTTCTTTTAAAACTGTCCATTCGCAAATCGGACCTCGTTTACCATTTTTACCAAAGTATCCTTTATATTACGCTAAACGTAATTCTCGTAAAATTAGCGTTAACTCCTAAAATTCCCGAAATTTTCTTAAAATCTTTATTAATTATTAGGATTGTAATAACGCTTTCTTTTCGCAAAATGGACTTGATTTGACATATTAATAAAATGCCATTTACATTAAAATAATAATAATCCGTACAACCGGGTATTACAATCCATCCACCTTATTTAAATTTTGTCCTCAAAATTTGATCATACAAACAACTCGGGATACTTAGCCATCATATCTTGCTGTCGCTCCCAAGTCGCTTCTTTGACCACGTGGTTTCACCATAGGACTTTAACTAGCAGAATCTCTTTGTTACGCAATACTTTGATGGATGACTCCAAAATACGTACCGGCTTCTCCACATATGTCAAGGTAGGCTGTACTTCGATCTCTCTTGCCTCCACAACATGCGATGGATCGCGCAAACATTTCCGAAGCATAGATAGATGAAATACGTCGTGGATGCCTTCCATTGAAGTCGGAAGATGTAGTCGATACGCCATCTTTCCAATCCTGTTCAAGATAGGGAAGGGCCCAACAAAACGAGGATTCAACTTGCCCTTCCGCCCAAATCGCATTACGCCATTAAACGGAGAAACTTTCAAGTAAACCTCATCACCTTCTTCGAATTCCAGGTCCATCCATCTCGTATCAGCATAGCTCTTCTGTCGACTTTGAGATATCTCTATGCGCTGTCTGATAACGGTAATCTCCTCTGCCGTTTGCTGTAGCATCTCGGGACCAACAATACTGGCTTCACCAACCTCGTCCCAATACAATGGAGACCTACATTTTTGCCTATATAAAGCTTCGTACGGAGCCATCTTGATGGTAGCTTGGAAGCTGTTGATATACGAGAACTCGATCAGTGGCAAATACCTGCTCCACGATCCCTGAAACTCCAGCACACAAGCTCTGAGCATATCCTCCAAAATCTGATTCGTCCTCTTTGTCTGACCATCAGTCTGAGGATGAAATGCCGTGCTGAAATTAAGCTGAGTCCCCATAGCTTGGTACAAACTCTTCCAGAACTTCGATGTAAATCTCGGATCTCTGTTGGAGACATTCGAAACTGGTACTCCGTGCAATCTCACAATCTCCTACACATAAGCTCTACGAGCTGATCCAACGAAGACGTCATCTTCACAGGCAAGAAGTGAGCCGACTTTGTCAATCGGTTCACAATCACCCAGATGCCGTCCTGTCCTTTCGTTGTCCTCTAGAGCCCCACAATCAAATCCATGGAGATCTGCTCCCATTTCCACTCTAGAATAGGCAGTGGCTGTAATGTTCCGGGCGGCCTCTGGTGTTCTACTTTCACCTGTTGACAAACTAAACAAGTTTCAACGTACTTGGCGACCTCTCTCTTCATGTTCGGCCATCAGAAATGTTGTTTTAAATCCCGGTACATCTTGGTACTTCCCGGGTGCACAGAATAAGCTGAAGAATGTGCTACGACCAAAATCTCTTTCTTTAACTCCTCGTCGTTAGGCACGTACCACCTATGCCTGGACTTCAGGATACCGTCATCTGACAAGTTAAATTCAGACACGTCATCTGAGGTCATGCTCAATCGAAGCTCCTCACACTCCATATCATTCTGCTGAGCTTCACGTATCTTATCTAGAATAGTCGGCCTGAGAGAAATGTTAGTGAGCATACTGGACAACTCTGCCACTATCTCCACATTGAACCTCTCAATCTCAGACCGCAGTGTAACTGACAACGCTGCAAGTGAAGGCTGACTTGCAGAAGGCACTCGGCTCAGAGCATCAGCGACCTTGTTCGCCTTTCCTGGGTGGTATTTATTATCGAAATCATAGTCTTTTACGAACTCCGGCCACCTTCTTTGTCCCATATTAAGCTCCTTCTGTGTAAATAAATACTTTAAACTCTTGTGGTCAGAAAATATTTCGCATTGCTGCCCATATAAATAATGTCTCCATATCTTCAGTGCGAAGACCACGGCTGCTAACTCCAGGTCATGCGTAGGATAGTTCTGTTTGTACGGCTTCAGCTGCCGAGAAGCATACGTGATAACCTTTCCTTCCTGCATCAATACGTAACCGAGTCCAACTCCAGATGCATCGCAATAAATACTAAATTTGTCACCTTCAACAGGCAACGTCAACACTAGAGCTGTGGTCAACTTCTACTTCAACTCCATAAAACTGTTATCACAGGCAGCCGACCATACAAATTTCTCATTCTTCCGAGTCAAGCGCGAAAGAGGAACTGCAATCTTCGAGAATCCCTCTATAAACTTCCGATAATAGCCAACTAATCCGAGAAATCTACGTACTTCACGCACGTTTTTAGGCTGTGGCTAATCTCTGACCACCTGGATTTTGCTCGGATCCACAGAAACCCCTTCTTTTGATATGATGTGGCCGAGAAAATTGACTCGATCCAGCAAAAACTCGCATTTAGACAACTTCAGATAAAGCTGGTGTCGTTGTAGAATTCCGAGAACAATCCTCAATTGCTCTTCATGCTCCTCTTTCGTCTTAGAATATATTAAAATATCGTCAATGAAAACCACAACGAACTTGTCCAGGTACTCCTTGAAGACTCGATTCATCAAATCCATAAACGCTGCAAGAGCATTAGTGAGTCCAAAAGACATGACAAGGAACTCGTAATGCCTGTACCTCGTTCGGAATGCCGTTTTTGGTACATCTTCCTTCCGGACCTTCAACTGATTGTAACCCGAGCGTAGATCAATCCTCGAAAATACTCGAGCACCTTGCAGCTGATCAAATAAATCATCAATCCGGGGCAGTGGATACTTATTCTTCACTGTAAGCTTATTCAGCTCTCTGTAATCCACGCACATCCTGAGGGTTCCGTCTTTCTTATTGACGAATAGAACGGACGCACCCCAGGGTGAAACACTGGGTCGAATAAAACCCTTCTCCAATAACTCGTCAAGCTGAGTCTTCAGCTCTTTCAACTCGGCTGGTGCCAACCGATACGGATTTTTAAACCTTGGCGCGGTATTCGGATAGACATCAACAGTAAATTCAATCTCCCAGTCTGGTGGTAAACCAGGGAGATCATCAAGGAAGATCTCAGAGAATTCTCTGACGATAGGAATGTCACTCGGCTTTAATTCACTGAGTAACTGAATATCAAATACTGCGGCCAAATAAATAGAGCACTCACCTTTAAACTGCTTGTTGACCTTCATGGAATAAGAAATAGGCGATCCACTCAATCAGTTCATCGCCTGATAAGAAAACTCGGCCTTACCCTGGGGTCGAAAGGTCACAATCCCAGATCGACAGTCGATGGTGGCGAAGTGCTGTGAAAGCCAGTCCATCCCTAAGATAAGATCATACCGCTCTATGCTCATAACTATCAAACTAGCATAAAGGGTAATATCCCCCACTGAGATGACATTGCCCTGGAGAATACGTTCTGACTGCATATATTCTCTTGAAGGCAGCATCACTCTATACCCGACCCCAGCTAACTCAGACTCTAATCTCAATCTAGTCATGCATGCAGTCGATACGAAAGAGTGCGTAGCTCCCGTATCCATCAAAGTAAAAACAGCCGTGCCCATAATCAATATAGTACCTGCTATCACAGAGGGATGAGCCTCGTCGTCGACATCACCAGGCTCGATAAAATGCAAAAATCCTTGGCATAATCCTCCTCTGATCATTGCCTGACTGATCTCGGCCAGGTTTCGGGCAATCTCTGACATAATGGCTGACTTCACCACATCTGTAACACTTATTAGTGCCCACTCAGCACTCACCGCTGTGCTCCCTCTGACACTTGGGGCACCAAGGCATCTGTGAAGCCCCCTAAACCTGCTTGGCCTTGCCTCGATCATTGCCTCCCTTTAAAGGTCTTTTAACTCCTCTCTGTTGTTGTTGTTGTGGCTGTCCTCTTGGTTGCCAACTCTTATTGCTGATCTAGGGGTGAATTTCTCGAAAGAAGCTCTTAGATGGCTCCCTCGGTTTGACAGAATCCCTGTCAACTACCTTAATCTCTAGGGCCCTGGCCACAATCTCGTCGTAGGATACATTTCGCAACCCTAAGGTAAGACGCATCCAAAATTTCTGACCAAGTCCCTGTAAAAATCTGTGTACCTTGTCCTCATTAACACTGCTTGACATGGTGCGAATCGGGACAGTGCTTCAAACTTCCTCACATACTCGGCAATAGAACTAACCTGCCGCAACTGCATAAACTCAACCATCTTCGCCTCCCGTACTGTATGGCTGAAATACTTATCATAAAATACTTCTGTGAATCGCTCCCAGCTCATAATAGTCACGTCCGTGGTAGCCTTAATGGAATCCCACCAAAATCGAGCATCCAATGCTAGGTGGTAGGTCACCAATGCAACCTTCTCTCCGTCCTCAATGCTAGCATAGGCCAGCATGTCCTCCATAGTTCGAATCCACTCCTCGGCTGAAGAGAGATCCGTAGACTGTCCATTAAATATAGGAGGTTGGAGCTTCTGGAATCTCTCCATCCCCTTATTGCTAGGAGTTGCCGCCTCCCGAGCTCTAACGCCCTCGCGGTCAATTAAGGTGCCCAGTTGTTGAGACTGCCTTTCCATTTGTTGGGCCTGACGCTCCATATGTTGGGACTGTTGGGCAATGAAAGTATCTATCATATCGTCTCGGTCATCTCAGTCATTTCCCCGACGCACCATAATTTTTATACTCCTATAAAGATTAAAAGCAAATAATTCTAAGAAACTAGAAATCAGATAAAGCTATAAACGTACTTAAAGTTGATGAAGAATGTCCGTGTAGTGGCTATGCAGTCGAGCAGTCTACAAAACCGATTTTAATACCCGGGGGCTCTGATACCATAAACTGAGACGACGCTAATACTGTACCCGATTTTTCGTACTATATTTTTTTTATCCTTATTACCAATATACTTTATACTTTATTCCTAAAGTCGTTTGAAATTCATTCGTAAAAGCCCCTTAAACAAAACCTAAAAGTAATTAAATAAAACTTGAAACAATTAATAATAATAATTAAAACCAAACTAAACAGGGAGCAGAGCAAATTAGGACTTTCGTCCCAAATTGTGAGAGGCGATCGATCGCCCAAAACGAGCGATCGGTCGCCGCTACAAAACAGAAGGGGCGATCGCGATCGCCCCTTTTCGTTGGCCATCGATCGCCTCGCGATCAATGGTCAGGCGATCGATCGACCAAAAGCCATGCTCTCTGGAAAAACCAGAGAGCGGCGACCAACCGAGGCGATCGCATCGCCTCCCCAGGCGATCACCCGATAACAAGGGGAGATCGATCGCCCTCCCTGGCGATCGATCGCCACCCTCACTGGCGATCGATCGCCACCCTCACTACCTCCCTCTCCTTTTCTTTTTCTTCCCTCTTTCTTCTTTTCTATTTTTCCTTCATACTCCTACATACCCATAATCACAATTCCACCTACCTCTAAACCCCATATTTCAACATAAACTCACCCATAATCCATCCATTCCTCACTTCATCAATCACCAAAAATATCAACTCAAAAACTCAATTAAACCATAACCTAATTTCATAAAAACAAACTGTGTGGTTATGTTTAAAAACCGATCATTTTCCTAGTACAAAACGTTTATAAAAACAGGTTTACCAAAACATCAAAATGTCAAATATAACCCTATCAAATAGTCAGATCCAAGCACCCTAATATGTTCAACTATACAATTAACCTATCTAATCCATCGTTAGCCCAAAATATCCCCAAAAATCCTCAAAATACGTACATACACTCCCCACGGGTCAGGTTACGCATCGACTGCGCCAGCACACCACCGCGAGCCATCCTTCGTCAATTGCATCACTCCTCAGGTGAAGGGATCTCGTCCTCACCTATGTCGAAGTCACCCACACCATATAGACACCTATGAGATAAAAATCTCCGCAAGCTCTATGTAAATGCAATGCGTGCTGTGCATATGAGTTCGTAAAACCATTCAACGTTTTCATTATTTTTACTCTGGTTGTCACCGAGATCTCATCCCCCTAAATGGAGATGGCACATCCAGCGGTCGGACTACCCTTTCCACTTAGAGGAGGGGGTACACGCTTACAACACGTACAGCCGTGCCTGAGTCCCATCTCGCATGACCTATAACTGTATGATTACATATTAGATGCGGTATTGTGACAGACCCCTTCATGCCTACACAATAGATCAATAGCCCCTCTCCAGGCCGCATCGCCATTTTTTTAAAAACATTGTGCAGAAATTCATTTTCTATGTGTAACTTAAAACCGTGATGCACGAACAGTTACGTACTTAAAGTAAACAAACAACATACGTACCATCAAGACAATAAAAGCTATTAAAAGCATATCCTATCTAACTACCCAACAAAAATAATTTAAAACCAAAAGCGTCACCAAAATTCCTCGAGACGACCTCGACGTACGGTGTAGGCCAATCGGCTAGAGAAGATCACGAGAACTTACCTCGTGTCCGATGCAATCCAAGCTCCGTCCACGAGCGTTCACCTAGAGCAATTTCACCAAATTGTCGTTAAAACGAGCTTAAACAATTAAATGCTCGTACTAGCAAAATCCTTAACTAAGGAATATCTCCTAGGGCTATAACTAAACTAACCGAGGCGTTTCTATAACCAATTCACGCTCGATACCACGAAACATCCATTAACGAGTTTTTCGAAAACTCGAAAATTTTTCATTCTCTAATACTCATCCTAAACCGATTTAACTTTGTCCAAAAATGTTCCATACGTCCATTATGTTCATAACTACTATAACCCTACTAATTTCTAACCCTAAATCGCGTTTTTCACAAAACCTTAAACGAACCCTAATCGTTTAAACTTCGTAAAACTTGAAATAAACTCCACTAAAACCTTAAAATCATACCTAGGGTTGAGTTTGGGGAAGAAGTCATGAAGAACAGAGACGATCGGAGCACGAACCGGTCGTCGAAAATGAGAATCGCTGTGAATCGCCAAGGAGGGAGAGAATTTGCAAGAGAGAGAGGGAATTCATGTGGAGAAGAAGAAAAGCAATTGCCTTTTTTTATAATTTTACTTTGGTAAATTACCATTTTGCCCTTCCTTTGACTTTCTATTTATTTCGTCCTTTGTTTCGTTAATTAGCTAACGATTCTGCTTCTCCAAATTTCCTTAATTTACCAATAACTCCAACTCATTGATAAGGTTCTTTTAAAACTGTCCGTTCGCAAATCGGATATCGTTTACCATTTTTACCAAAGTATCCTTTATATTATGCTAAACGTAATTCTCGTAAAATTAGCGTTAACTCCTAAAATTCCCGAAATTTTCTTAAAATCTTTATTAATTATTAGGATTGTAATAACGCTTTCTTTTCGCAAAATGGACTTGATTTGACATATTAATAAAATGCCATTTACATTAAAATAATAATAATCCGTACAGCCGGGTATTACACATACACCACGTGCACCGCGCGCCTACCGGGTACGTTGAGCACATGGTATACGCACACCGCGCGCCTACCGCACACACAGCGCCGCATACACTGTGCCCACTGCATGCCTGTCGAACACCCCATGCGCCCGCCGCGCAGCTGCCGCGCGCACCAATTTCCTGGCTCCCCACGGGAGCCAATAGATCGTGCGCCCTCAACTGATCGATCGGCACCTGCTCGGGTGCCAGATCGTTCCTTCACACCATTGGCTGATGGATCGTCGCACATTCCACCAAACGCCAACTTTTACATAACTCGGCCGATCGATCGACCATTAAGCACCGATTGATCGGCGCTCACTTTGCGGAGTGCCTAGAGAGGGAGTGTTTTCGTCGATCGATCACGCCCTGTGGCACCGATCGATCGGCTGAGCAAGGCTGTGCAATCATCGCGCGCCCTGCTCGCCCCACGTGCTCGCCCTGCGCATGCCTGCTGCGCGCCCAGCACACCTCCTCATGCCTTTTCTCCTTTTCTTTATTTTTCTCTAATATTTCACCCACAAAACTTCAACCATTACAATCCTCAATTCACACATCTATCTCCACCCAACATACAACACATTCACTTGCGAACCTATCAAATCTACCCGATACTTAATCCATCTCTCCAACATAAACGTGCAGCGGAAATTCTATAAAAACCTTATATGAAGAATCCATTCATAAACCTATCCAAAATGACAATAACTCCAAGCTAACTCCTAATCGTCCAAAAATAAACATTCATTTACAACTATTCCTAGTAACTTTACATAAAGTCATCCAAAAAGCTCGGAGCACACCCACGGGTCAAAATAGTCATGTCAAGCACCACCCGCCTACCACGAGCAACATCCATCAGCCACCCTATACATGGACTTTAGGAGGATGTTCCTCACCTTCAACTTCGTCACCTACATCATAAAATTTAAATGATAAGCCTAATACTTAGTAAAGGGTGTACTAAACATAAACATGTACATGAATGCATGACTTTGTTAACACGTGTTTGATTTATTTCTTAACGTTACATAACATGGGAAAAGGGGGATTTACGCAAGAGTAAGAACAGACACCACCCCGTCTACCCCGTAGACCACGTGACTTGCCAGTGAGTTGTCATTTATCGGGTGTACTTGTCTTGCTAGTGAGTTGTCATTTATCGTGCCATGTGCCTTACTCATATACTACCCACGCTTAACCATTACATACATTTCATCTTTTTACTTCCATTTCTCATGAAAACATGTGTGTAAAATATTTGGGTATGCCATCTTTAGAAACCATGATGCATGGGAGAAAATGCACTTAAGACAAATACCATTCATCAATGACAATTCCATAGACACTCATAACTTACAAACAAACATAATACATAACGAACATTTAACATCTTATCACTACCTGACTCATCAAAACCCCACAATTCATCAAAACATCATCAATATCTTAGCATCGTTACAATGTAGGGCCTTAGGGCAAGGAAACCTAACGCCCACTTACCTGGCATCCTTAGCAAGTCGTACACTTTGCTTTAAGCCTTCTCCACCTAATACATTTCACAATCTCAGTATTAAAATCAATTCTAAACAAACCGATTCCAAAACTAAATGCAACTCCTAACTAAGAATATTTACTAGAACTTCCCGATTCACATCTTTCAAGCATTTCACCGAACACCTTGAGCTCACAATTTCATTAACCAACCATTAATGACATTTATACATTTCAACTACCCAATTTCCAACCAACTTTTCATTTTCGACCAAATCTACCAACAATATCCATAACTCTTCCATTAACAACCATTAATACACTAAACCTATCAATTTATAACATTACCCTAAAACTTCACAACCCTAACATCTCAAACCTTAACTAATATAAATCCCTAAACCAAAAACTAACTGATAAAACACTTGGACTCTTACCTAGAGCTTTAATCCTTGAAAGAGAATGGAAGAAAAAATGGCATCGGAGGAGAAATCGTTGGTTGCACAAGAGAGGGTGTCAGAGAAGAGAAAATCACAGAAGGGTGGGGATAAATTTCACTCTAGAGAAATCGTGGAGGAGGGAAAATGAGGGAGAAAGAGTTTTATAATATTTTAACCTCCAAATTACTATTTTGCCATTCTATCTAATTTTCTAACTCAATTGTTACGTAATCTACCGGTTTAGATTCTTCGTAATTTCCTTATCCCGCTAAACCTCTTAATAAATTGTTAGGGTTTTAATAAAATTTTCCGCTCGTGAAATAATCTTAAATATCTTTTTTTCCGAGCATATAGTGAAAAATCGTTACACCGAAAATCTTGGGTGTTACATAGAATCTCAAGAGGAAGTGTTCCACGCATAAGATGGGCCACTCATAATGGTCATCTGGAAATTTCTCATGTCACAAGAAAATGATGGGGATTGTCAAAGAGATAATATTTTTCATAGTCATTGTTCAATCAAGGACAAGGTGTATTCTCTCATAATTGATAGGGGGAGTTCCACTAATGTTACCCTAAGACCTTGTGGAGAAATTGATATTAGAGACAACTCTACATCCAAACCCTCACAGGTTCAGGTGGCTAAATCATCGAGCGGACATTAATGTCTCCAAGCAAGTATACATTGACTTCACAATCAGGTGATACAAGGACAAGCTTCATTATGACGTAGTGTCAATGAGTACTAGTCACCTTCTATTGGAGAGGCCTTAGAAATATGATCAGAAGGTGTCCTAATATTCCCCGGGTCCCATAGACTCGCCATAATGTGCTTACGATCATGACCCGTCAAGCACAAGTCAAGGTAAGTATTTATTCTATGTTTATCTTTTAATGGGCTTGTGGAATCTTGTAGGTAAATGGCTTATCCACGCTTGGAATGAAGAAGAAATTTGTTTTCTTTTAAGTTCAACTTTTGTAACCAAGCTTACGTTTTGATTTAATTTTACAAAACTTTTGTAATTGGCAAACTATTAGCCATTATTTTTCTTGAGTTGTTTGTTTGTAATAACTTTTGGAAAGTGATGAAAGTCAAACACAAAGGAGCCACTTCATCTGCCACATCAGCAGGAAGAGCCACGTCATCAAGCTGAAGAGCTGCTGCCATGGGTGCGCACATGAGAAGCACACTGTCGAAGTTGCTTTCTCGGCCGAAGGACCAACGACCTTTTTCTTCCAACGATCATCTTCCAAACAGTTGTTTCTTCCCTTTTCAGCAACTAGAAGCCTTCCGCTTCCCCTCTCCTTCTATTTAAGTATCATTTCCTCCTCTGTAAATGGTTGACATCGTTTTATATAGAATTTGATAATTTTAAAGAGAGTACTTTCTCTTCTGTCACGAGAGAGTGTTCTCCTCGGCGTTGAGTGTCTGTCGGTCAGTGAGAGCCCGAGCCACAACCCTCACGGTGCCCCTCCTTTTTGGTGCGTAATATCTAGGAAGGGAGCGCTTGGGTCCCCTCTTTGTTCAGTGTGTAATATCCGAACAGAAGGGCACCAAATTTTTCTTCTGAGTTCTGGTTCTCAGAACGTCATTCTTGCCACCTCTCCTCTCCATCTTTTCAGAAGGTGGACGACTAAGAAGAAGGGTGGGAAAAACCACACCTTCAATTGTGGTTTCTTCCTCACAGAAGAAGCCTCTGTTGGCGGCTTCTCAATAGTCGTTCGGTTAAGCGTTAATGCTCCTTCAACTTTCTTTCCATTTGGGTAAGTTTCCATTCCATTTTTTGTTCTGTTCTGAGTATGTTTTGGAGGCACTTCGGGCCTGTTGACTGAGAGCGCTTGTTTGCTGAATTTCTCTGTGATTTCTCTTTTTTCTCTTATCTATTGAGTTGTTTTCTGCTGCCAACTTGTTTGTTGTTTTGTGTCTTTTTTTGGTTGTCAATTGGATCACGAAGGGATATGATCGGGACCCCAAACCGTAACATTTAGTATCAAAGCATGGTTCCCCTTTTCCGCTGTGAAATCCTGTTTCTGTTTTCTGTTTTGTGTTTTTTTTTTGTCTCATTTGTCTCTATTTTGTTTTGTTTTCTGTCTAGTGTGTTTTGTCGTTTGTTTCTGAATTACTAACCAAGATAACCCATTTGCTTGAGCATTGTTTCTGATTAGTTGACAACAAGTCACTATTTTTTTGGTTTACAAGTTAGTGATATTCTGTTTTTGTTTTGTGTTTTAAATCGTTTCATTTTGCTTTGTGTTTCTGTTTGTGTCTTTGTTCTGTTGTGTTGTCTCGTTTATATTCTTTATTTTTCTTATCAGGTTAACCCATATTGTATAAGATATCAATCTGCTTAAATTATCCAGCATGCATATTAAGGTGATATCTATCTTTGTAACAACCCCAGTAGGGTCGTTCGTATTTCATTACTTACTTTAGACCATTTATGCCTCGACTATCTTTATACTAAGGTTTCCTTTTATATCATATTTTTTTTATTTCCTCTCCATAAACAGAACTCAGGGATAATACAGTAGCTGCCGGAAACCGAACTCTTCGAACTCGACTCCCTCATAAAAAAGACAACACATTCATTCACAGAGTCAAACGATAAGACTCGGACATCAGTTCCATAACGTAATCGGGCAGCAAAAATGCCCACAGACCACTTGACTAAAATCATCTGCGGCTACGCTAGAAAACACATCATCCGATCACAAACAACAAGATTCAATCCACCTCTACCGATCGCAAAACGACAAGAATCAAGCCACTTCTACCGATCATAAATGACAAAACTTAATACCCACTTCTACCGATAGTGAAAATCTACATCTTCCGGATGACATGTGCATCCCACGTTACTCATTGAACATCGCCCGATAGAAGACTTCTACCGGTAAACAGAAACCCCTAACATCTATCGATAGTAATAATCAACATCTACTGATTGACATGTGCATCCCACGTGACTCATTAAACATCACTCGATAGGAGACTTCTACCGGTGAACAAGGACCCTTAACATAGTAGAGTAATTTCCACCAATAGAAAACATCTACCGGTGGACATGCACTGTTAACATCTACCGATAGAAGACATCCTGACTTTTACAGACTTTAACATGACTGACGTAAACTTGCACAATATAATCCATAGACTCATCCAAAATACGTGTAGCGGAAGACTTAAATAAAACAGATCATTCTATATCCTCATAATTATCCTCAAACTTAGGAATTGAATCAGACAATTTCCAAAATCCAACGTTATAAGAAAAAATCACATTCTACTTAGTCATACGTATTCATAATCTTTACTAACATCTTAAGAGCAATAACCAGGGGTTGTATTCGCCTTCTAGCCACAAACTGTCACCCTGAGCACCCTCCATCAACCAATCTTAGGCATCCTCATTGAGTTTGGAATTCACTTGATAGTTCGTCACCTACATCATAAGGTTTAAACTATAAGCCTATTGCTTAGTAAGGAGTGCAATACTAACATGTATGCATGAATGTACAGTTGAAAGAAACATGTTTTCATAATCTTTTCTTATTCATGCTCTTGTTCATATTCTTATTCATATTCTTGTTCATCGTTTACATCTTGTGGATTAAGGGAGGATTTGTGCCGAAAAGAGGGTTGACAGTGAAAGTGTACATAGTCCCTTGCGGGTCAAAATCATGGTCCTTCTTTTGGACAGTAACATACGTCAAACCACCCTCAACCCTCTCTTAATCCCTATTACATAATTTTCATGTTTATATCTTGTTCGTGAAAGAAAATATGCACTTAAAACACTTTCATGTGCTTAAAAAAAAAACAATCATGAAGCATGAGTATGAGTACTCTTAATTCATCGGACTAAAAGGACAGATCATTCAATCAACAGTAGATCATATTACTAACTCGCATACTATAACCAAACAGGCAATAACACAAACAGCTTTAGAACATCATAATCACTTCAACCTAGTACCCTTGTGATGTAGGGCCCTAATGGTCGGGAATCTTACTCACTCACTTACCTGGTTTCCTTAGCAAATTTGGGCACTTCTCTTCAGACCTCCTTCACCTACAACATTTCACATCACAGAGTTAAACAAAATCCTAAAAGTTCTAACCAAAAGTCATCCTAGAATCTAACATATATATTTCTAAATCTTCTTAGTCGAGCACCTTGTGTGCGTAGATTAAACTTCCAAAACCTAAAATAAGCAGATTCAACCTAGTAACTAATCACAGATTACAAATGTCACTACTATTACTCTGCCATTGAAGAATCCGAAACTTAAAGTTCTAGCTGGAAACAGAGCTCCAAGTAACTAACCAGCAACTACATTGTCTAAGTCTTACCTAGAGCGTGAATCGTCGGGGGTGGAGACTGAAGAATCGGTCGTCGATGGAGGAGTCGCTAGCAAGGAGAGGGAGAGCTCTGGAGAATAGGAAATTGCAGAAGGAAGTGTCGGCTACAGTGGGGTTTTAATGAGGTTTAAGGATTTCCATTTCCATTTATACTAAATAAAATCTTTCTTAATCACAGTTCTGCCACCACACAAATAGAAATCGAATAAGCTTTGGCATTTAAATTCTAAATTGAAAAGATCAATATTAGAGGTGACAATTAAATCAGTTTTTTTAAGGGAAGAGGTTACCTGACCGAAAATGTTGGGTGTTACAATCTTTGTAAAATTGGCTGTTGAAATTAAATCTGTCCTAATTCACTTGGTAGCAAAACTATAGTAATTGAACTTGTATTATATTGCATAAAAATTGTTCTTCAAGATTGAATTGCTGAAATTTGTTCTTGTTTTTGGCTTGTCAAAAATCTAGAACTTCATGCTTAGTTTAAGTATGTGTAACTTGCTGTAATTGGATGCTATTTTTCCTTGAGATTAATTGGTAAATTTACCCAATTGTTGGGCATTGTTGAGCACACATTCTATCCAAACATAATTTATATGCAGAATCATAATTAGCTAGTAGTTTCATGATTTTATTACTGCATATATAGCTCAAATCTTGTTGCAGATCCTATAATTTTGGTTTGCTGGAATTGTAGGTTGTTTGTGCTTAAGCCTTATTTTTCTTGCTGCAAAATTGATATGTTTGCTGTAGGTTCTTTTGGATAATTGCTGAGTTTTAGTTTTCTTTAATTTAATCTAGGTGTTGAAGTGGCTAGGAGAAACCAAATCACTTATTACCAAGACCCTTATTGTAACGACCCGGGGAGGATCGCCACGTAATTCGTGACTTGTCTTAAAACTTTAATTCATATTTGAACTCTTTTCTCCTTCTCATTTGTTTTTGATAACAGTACACCTAACAGGCTTAAAGACTTCAACGTAACGGATGGAAAATTAGTCCCTCGTACGTGCTCCCGATCGACGTACAAGTTGCATGGGTTTGCATGCATCAACCGATAGACATTGCGTCTTCCGGATGGCACGTGCACCCCACATGACTCATTTAAACACCTATCGGCAGATGCAAATATTCGCATCGACCGACGATCACGTGCATCTCGTGTGACCAATTAAAACATCTACCGATAGACATGTGAAATTCACGTGTTCATCTAAGACATCTTCCGATAGATTACAAGTTCTATATCATCCGATCACTAAACACTCCACATCTGCCGATCGCTAGACGACAAAACTATACTTTCATCATCCGATGGCTAAACACTCTACATCTGCCGATCGCTAGACGACAAAATATACTTTCATCATCCGATGGCTAAACACTCTACATCTGCCGATCGCTAGACGACAAAATAGCATTTTCATCATCCGATGGCTAACACTCTACATCTGCCGATCGCTAGACGACAAAATATACTTTCATCATTCGATGGCTAACACTCTACATCTGCCGATCGCTAGACGAAAAAATAGCACTTTCATCATCCGATGGCTAACACTCTACATCTGCCGATCGCTAGACGACAAAATAGCACTTTCATCATCCGATAGCTAAACACTCTATATCTGCCGATCGCTAGACGACAAAATATACTTACTTCTACCGATAGAAGAAAAACATATCTTCCGGCAGAAAACTCCTACCTAAAAGATTCATCCAACTTTCACATAACACAACTTAGCTGAGAAAGGCTCTTACTGGTATAACAAATTCATTCAGAGTATAAATAGCGGAAGACTTGCATGACATAAATCCTTTAAAAGGGAACATATACACATATCAAATCCCAGACTCAAAAGTTAACTCAGACAATACTAACACTATCCTACATAATTCCAGTTCTTATCTTCTTACTGACATAAGGGAGCAATAACCAGGGGTCATAATTGCCTTTCCAGTCTCGCACTCACTTTGAGTATCCTCCAGCAACCAGCTTTAGATATCCTCTTTAAAATTAGTATCTTCACCTGTAGTCTCTACACCTACATCATAAGGTTCAACTATAAGCCTAATGCTTAGTAAGGAACGCAACACTAACATGAGTGCATGAATGCATAATTCAGAGAAAAACATGATCATAAGTCTTTTCTTGTTCATAATCATCATTCATAATCATGATTCATATTGATCATTCGTGTTCATTGTTTATAATCATTGTTCATAATCATCTTTTAAGTTGTGTGGAATGAGAGAGGATTTGTGCTGGTAAAGGGGGTTCGACAGTGATTTTGATCATGGTCCCTACTGCGGGTCGTATACATATGTCCTTCTTTGGACTGTGACATACGCCGAACCGCCCCCAACCCTCACTCAACCACGTTGCAGGGATTTTATCATCTTGTCTAGTTCATGAGAAAACATGCTTATAAAACATTTTCATATGCATAAAACTTTCATGATGCATGAACATGGAAACTCTCAAAACATCAAGCTACGGAGCAGAGCATTATCCATCATGAAATATTACTTTCAAACTAAACGTCATCAAGAACACTAGACATCAACATAAGGGAAACGTCATCAAGAACACTAGACATCAGCATAAGGGAAACGTCATCAAGAACACTAGACATCAGCATAAGGGAGTTTCAAATCATCACATAACATTCTACTTAGTATCCTCTGATGTAGGGTCCTAATGACCGAGAAACCTATACATTCACTTACCTGGTTTCCTTAGCAAATCTGGACCTCTTCTCTTCAACTTCTTCACCTAAAACATGTGCATTACAATAGTTAAATCCAAATCCTAAACTCTATTCATAATTCATCCTAGGATCTATTAGCTAAAGTCGTTCCTGAATCCTTGGTTTGATATACTGTGCAGAATCTGAAATCCAAAATAAAACAAACAGGTTCTACTATCGATTAAATCTTAGTTGGTTACTTAAGATGTCCAGAATCGATTCAGGTTGACATTATTACTCTCAGATTCTAAAATGTTCTAATACTACTCGGCTATTGATAAAATCCGAGTTCAAATGCCGAGCTAAAAACAGAGCTCCAAACACTAACAGATAACTACATTGTCCATTTCATACCTCGGGTGCGGATTCGCAGAGGAATGTGGGCTAGAAACCGGTCGTTGGCGAGGAAGACACTGATAGCAGAGAGCAAGAGCTTGGGAGAGAAGAAATCGCCGAAGAGGAAAGTGTCGGCTACAGTGGTTTAAATGAGGTTTGAATCCTTTCCTTTTTCCTTAAATACTGGCATCAATCCTCCATTATTACAACTTTGCCACTCAACCTAGTTTAGATCCACATGTAATTAATTAAGCTTGGCATAAATCCTAAAGTACGAAGATTAAATATCTATGACCGTTAATACAGTTAAGAAAATCACCTGGCCGTTAACTCGGGTGTTACATCCACCCCTCCTTAAACAAAATTTTTGTCCCCGAAAATTGATCAAACAAACAACTCAGGATACTTGTCCAACATGTCCTATCGTCGCTCCCAAGTGGCTTCTTTGATGCCATGATTCTTCCATAAAACTTTTACCAATGGAATCTCTTTATTCCTCAGAGTCTTAACTGCGGATTCCAATATCTGCACTGGTCTCTCTTCATACATTAATGATGGTTCAATCTCAATATCCATTGGCTCAACAACATGCGTCGGATCTCGTATGCATTTCCTTAACATTGACACGTGAAAGACATTATGAACTTTATCCAATGATGGAGGCAACTGCAGTCTGTAAGCTGTACTACCGACTCTAGGCAAAACAGGGAATGGTCCAATAAATCGTGGATTAAGCTTTCCTTTTCTGCCAAATCTTAGTACTCCTTTAAATGGTGAAACCATCAGGAAAACTTCATCACTAACAGCAAATTCAAGATCTCTCCTCCTTTGGTCTGCATAACTTTTCTGTCAGCTTTGTGCAGTAATCATTCTCCTTTTAATATTGGCAATCTTGTCTGACATCTGCTGCAACATCTCGGGACCTAGGAGTTTTGCTTCACCAACCTCATCCCAATACAGAGGTGACCTACACTTCCTGTCATACAGTGCCTTATAAGGTGCCATGCCAATGGTGGACTGGTAGCTGTTGTTGTAGGAGAACTCGACCAGGGGTAAATATCTACTCCAGAATGACTGGAAATCTAGTACACACGCCCTCAGCATGTCTTCAAGTATCTGAATAGTCCTTTCAGATTGACCATCTGTTTGTGGGTGGAAGGCAGTACTGAAGGTTAACTTTGTACCTAATGCGTCTTGTAAACTTTTCCAAAATCGGGAGGTAAACTTGGGGTCACGATCGGATACAATAGATACAGGGATTCCATGCAACCTAATAATTTCTTGCACATAAAGATCTACTAGTTGGTCCATCGAGTAGGTTGTCCTAACTGGTAAGAAATGGGCTGATTTCGTCAGTCTATCAATCACAACCCAAATACTATCATGTCCTTTAATTGTCTTAGGTAATCCTACAATGAAATCCATAGCTATGTGTTCCCACTTCCACTCGGGAATAGGTAAAGGCTGAAGGGTACCCCCTGGACGCTGGTGCTCGGCTTTAACCTGTTGGCACACCAAACATGACTCCACATACTTAGCAACATCTCTCTTTAAGTTTGGCCACCAATAAAGCAACTTCAGGTCTCGATACATCTTGGTGCTGCCAGGATGTACAGAAAAGGGAGACGAGTGCGCCTCAGCCAAGATTAGCTTACGTAATTCTTCATCATTAGGGACATACCATCTATTTCTAAACCTCAGAATCCCATCCTTGGAAAGACTAAACTCTGAGGTGGTGTCCTTTGCCTTGTTCATCATACTGTTATTCTCCTCTGAGTCCTTTTGTTGTGCTTCTTTGATCTTTTCTAGACCCGTCGGTTGAATGGTCAAATTTGCGAGCAAAGCTGACAATTCTAGAACTATTTCCAACTCAAATTTCCGAATCTCAGTCCTCAAGGGTATAGACATGGTTGACATCGCGGGTAGCATTGTTGTTGACATTCTACTTAAAGCATCGGCTACAGCATTAGCCTTGCCAGGATGATACTTGATCTCAAAGTTGTAATCCTTAACAAATTCCAACCATCGCCTCTGCCTCATGTTCAATTCCTTTTGAGAAAAGAGGTACTTCAGACTTTTATGGTCAGAAAACACCTCACACTGCTGTCCATATAAATAGTGTCTCCATATCTTCAAAGCAAAAACAACAACGGCTAATTCTAAATCATGGGTGGGGTAGTTCTGTTCATAACTCTTTAATTTCCTAGAGGCATACGCTACAACTTTGCCTTCTTGCATCAAAACACAACCTAAACCAACTTTAGACGCATCACAGTAGACACTAAACTTTCCTTCTTCGGTCGGAAGGGTCAATATCGGGGCTGTTGTTAACTTCACCTTCAATGTCTGGAAGCTATTCTCATAAGCTTCGGTCCAAGAATATTTATTGTCTTTCTTTGTCAAATTCGTCAGCGGCTTAGCTATCATAGAAAATCCTTTGATGAACTTCCTATAATAGCCTGCCAATCCAAGGAAACTGCGGACTTCGCTGGCGTTCTTTGGTTGTGGCCAATCCTTTACTACCTGAATTTTGGTCGGGTCCACTGATATGCCATTAGCAGAAACTACATGACCAAGAAAATTAACCTTGTCCAACCAAAATTCACACTTGGACAGTTTGGCATAAAGCTGGTGCTCCTTCAATGTTGTCAAAACTATTCTTAAATGCTCTGCATGGTCAGCTTCTGTCCGTGAGTATATCAGGATATCATCTATGAACACAATTACAAATTTGTCCAAATACTCTTGAAACACACGATTCATTAAGTCCATAAAGGCTGCAGGTGCATTGGTCAGTTCAAATGACATGACCAAGAATTCGTAGTGTCCATAACGGGTCCTGAAGGCTGTCTTTGGTATATCTCCTTCCTTAACCTTCAGTTGGTAATAACCCGAACATAAATCTATTTTTGAAAACACCTTTGCTCCTTGGAATTGGTCAAACAAATCATCAATCCGAGGTAAGGGGTACTTATTCTTGATTGTCAACTTATTTAGCTCCCTATAGTCTATGCACATTCTAAGGGAACCATCTTTCTTCTTGACAAATAAGACAGGTGCACCACAAGGGGAACTGCTAGGGCGTATAAATCCTTTGTCTACTAATTCATGTAATTGGACCTTTAACTCCTTCAGCTCAACAGGTGCCATCCGATAAGGATTCTTAGATACAGGTAAGGCCTCAGGGTACGTATTTATTACAAAAACTATTTCTCTATCCGGTGGTAATCCTGGCAAATCATCTAAGAACGCCTCAGGGAACTCTCTGACTATGGGGATATCTTGTAACTCTATCTTATTCTTCACCCGAACATCCATTATGCTAGCTAAGTAACTCTCACAACCATTTTTCAGTAACCGGTAAATTTCTAGTGAGGATATAATCTGTATTTTGCTTATCTTAGGAATAGCTTGGAAGGAATAATGATCACCATTTGGGGGTCGAAAATCAACCATCCCAGATCTACAACTTATTGTGGCATAATGCCTAAATAACCAATCCATTCCTAATATCACCTCGTATCCTTTCATGTCAATTACAATCAGTTCTACATATAGTCTCTTACTTCCTAAGGACACAACATCACCTTTAACAATCTGTTCAGAATGTAGGGACTTCCCTGATGGTAACATAACATCATATGGCCTTTCGACTGGTAAAGGTTCTAAGTTGTGTTGGCACACAAACAAGGTTGACATAAATGAGTGCGTGGCTCCAGTATCTATAAGTGTGTAAGCAGCAAAACCACAGATCATAATGGTATACCTGTTATCACTGTATGCTGCACGGCTTCCTCATCCTCCATCATTGCATAGACTCTTGGTGCTACCCTTGCACGGTTCGGATCTGGCGGCATGGGGCAGTCTCTGACTATATGTCCAACCTTATCAAATCTGAAACAGCGGCCAGAACGCAACTTGCATTCGCCGGGGTGGTTCTTCTGACAGGTTGGGCATAAGGGTGCCAAAGGCCTCTTTCCCTTTCCTTGGTCATCATTCTGGTTGTATGGCCTCTTCACACCTTTCTGCTGCTGTTGTCCCCTGTTCTGCTGTGGCTTCCAGCCCTTGTTCGGTCGTGGTGGCAGTTGGACATCCTTGGTAGTCTTCTTTCTCTGATCACGCTGCTCATACACTGTTATTTCAGCCTCCTCCATTTCCAAGGCCTTAGCTGTGACCTTGGTATACGGCACATTGTAGACACCAGCAGTTTTCACTTTCATATATAAGCTGATGTGCCCCGTAGGCCCATTACACGATCCCAGACCCGAGTCCACAATTTGACTAACACACTTGTCTCTTTTGCAGGTCATGGTTCGTGTGAAGACTTGGAGGACACCGTGGACGACTTGAAGTGGGAGATTAAAGCTGGAGACGTTGACCAACCGAAGCATCTCCTCATGTGGAAAGACTAAAGAGACACCTTAATGCTCACATGGGAATTTGTCTTCCCGAGCTTTAATGTTTGTTGCTTTTTTTGAAATTTCAAACTTATTGGCAAACGTTGGCCTTCTTGTTAAACTTTATTAGATGCATGTTAGGATTAGATGCATGTTAGGATTATATGGATGTTAGGATTAGATGAATGATAGGATTAGTTGGTGGCTTGGTTTGGCCCATTGAAGTTGAAGACATGTCCAAGCCCAAGCCCAAGCCCAAGCCCAAGCCCACCATTAGGTCTATATATTCATGGCATTGGTGTTTGTAACTTTTTTGGATGATTTTTATGAGCACCCACGGATTTCTCTCATTGAAGAAGAAGAAGCTTGGAGCAAGGAGCTTCCAAGGTAAGCTCGGTTGACAACAACCGAGGGGTCGCGCCCCCGAACCATTCTTCTAGCTTGGTAGCTAGTTGGAGTGGAATTTGCCACCTCCTTCTCCACTCTTTTGAGGGCGGAAAACAGCAAGGAGTGGCCTTAACCGGTTCCTTGAATCGAGTTTTCTTCCTTGGAAGAAACTCTTGCCGGAAGCTCCATTGAAGCACTCACCGGCCGATTCTCGGAAAATATTCATAACTAACTCAAATCAACGGATCTGGACCACAAACTTCACCAGCACACATCTCACTCACTTCACAACACTCACCTAAAATTTCATTTCATTCCGAGCTTGTTTAGTATTTCTTTGACATTTATATTCTCGGATTTCTCGGTTTTTCCAGCACTAGGGAACTAACGGTCTTATCGAGTTCTAGAGTCGTGTTTTGCAGGTCGGAGCTCAACATTTGGTATCAAAGCTTGGATAGCTCCCTTAGGGTGAGGGAAACCAGATCGGTTTGGTTTTCCAAACCCATTTGGTTGCCCAAAACCGAGGCACCAAAACCGGGTGCTTGCTGTTCTTCATTTTCGGTTTGGTGTTCTTGCTGTTTTTCTTACCTTCTCTTTTAGTTTCTTGCAAAGATCATTTCCAGAACGTTTTTATTAGTTTTCTGCAACTTTGAGCTTGAGTTTTTGAAAAGTATTCCACCATTTTCGTGTTGCTTATTTTTCTTCCTTTTTTTGGTAGAACAAACTCTAACAAACTTAGTACTTGCTGTTTTCTTTCTCTTTTTAGTTTGCTGACTTGGCTGCTGTGTATCTCACTTTTCCAGCACTTAAGAACATTTTGTTATAATCACAGATCTGAACATTAAGAAATATGTTTGATTAACATCATTTTGTGTTGGTTTAAGTTGCTGCTTAGTGGTTTAAGTTGCTGTTTAGTGTTTGTTTATTTTACTTATTGTTGTTTTATTATGTTGTGTCAAATCCGAGTTTAATGTTTAGTGTTTTGTTGCTGTTAGTTAATATATTGTTCTATTGAAAATTATTTTACCTTTACATTTGATTTTGCATTGGTAAAGTAAGTGTTGCTAAAACGGGAAAAGGCTAAGTAAAGTGCATAACCTAAACTAATCCCTATTCAGTGTTGCTTTATGTCGCATTCACTTTATGCATAGTTTTAAATTTATATATATATATATATATATATATATATATATATATATATATATATATATGTTATGTTGCTAAGATAATTAATTGCATGTTCATGTTTAGATTATATATAACAAGTTCACTAAAATGTTAAAGAGCATGCACGAATCGGTTGATGTCATTTAGGGATTTAAACTTGTTTGTTAGTGAATTTGACCTTTCATGACTAGAACTGTCATAACTTTGGCTACAAGTGTCAGTTTTTGACGAGTCACCTGGCAAATCGAAGCTATCGAAAAGATCTATAACGCTGTCACAGCTATGCCTGTGAGAATCATGTTTTAATCCCAAAATCGGTCTGCTAAACCCTCAAACATGCGTTTCAAAATTTTTAGGTCGCAATTCTAGTTAGGTTTCCCACCTTTATATTCCCTAACACCCGTGATCAACTTGAACCTAATTAATATTTCCTTCCTAAAACTTTAGTATTCACATGAATGAAGACTAGGAGTGCAATTAACCGAGAGCTAAACCAAGATATGAATCAAGAATCGAATCGGGACAAGGACATTCCCCAACCCGAGACTCACACCCTACAAGAGGGAGAGCATAGCATGCAAGGACAATTAGATGGACTTAGTGGAGAAGTTAACCATATAGGCCAACAACTTAAGGACTTAACTCTTAGCATGAAACACATAATGGAAGTCCTTAATACAAGAATTCCAAATGAAGCGACCCGAGAACCCCCACCTCGATTTAGACCCGGAAATCCTAGGAGACGATTTCAAGAACCATATCCCACCTCGGACGAAGAAAGACCCGAGTATCCTAGGAGACGAAACCCGCTTTATGAGGAGGAGGAAGAATGGACCTTAGACGAAGAAGAGACCTTTCGACCAAATAGACGAAAGGATCAATAGGACCTTAGAAATGTCAAGCTACATATACCCCCATTTGACGGGACTTGCGATGGAGATACCTTTCTAGAATGGATTGATAAGGTAGAGAAAGTTTTCGACTATTATGAGTACTCCGATAAAGTAAAGATCCAATTAGTATCCGTAGAGCTATCGGGATATGCGGCCCTCTGGTGGTCCAATATTAAGCTCCAAAGACGACGGATAGGAGATACCCCCATTACGACATGGAGAGCAATGAAGTCGCTCATGACTAAGAGGTTCATACCCACCCATTACCGTCAAGATCTATTCCTTCAAATCCAAAACCTACGACAAGGAACTCGATCCGTTGAGGCTTACCTAGCCGAATTTGAAACTCTAAGGATACGAGTAGATATGGAAGAACCTGAGGAGCAAGTTATTGCTAGATTCATTCGGGGATTGAATAGAGACATAGGAGACACCGTTGAAATACACCCGGCAGAGTCCTTAGATGCAATTGTTCATATGGCTATGACGATTGAGCGACAACTCAATAGAAAGAGGAAATCCACCTACCCTCCTAAGTTTACCCCCCACATTCCACCCAAAGTCATCGCTAAGTCACCCGCGCCAATCAAGCCCTTTGACAAGGCTGAAGGAAAGAAGCCTTTTAACCCTAGTTGGCCACTTAAGGAGTCCAGTAGCAAAACCTTAGTCGATAAAGCCAACCTACTTAGAGCAAGAGAAATCAAGTGTTATAAATGTCAAGGTCTTGGTCATTATATGGCTCAATGTCCGAATCGAAGGGTGATGATTATCAAGGAAGATACGGGAGAAGTTGAGAGTGAGGATGACCACGAGATAGGAGTAGAGGACAAAGATGTCGAGGAGAGTGACACTGAGGACGAAGTTGTGCACGCTCCTGAGGGACCCTTGTTGATGGTTAGGAGACGAGTCCTTGTGACTAAGAATTCAGGAGAAAATTGCCAACGTGAGAATATCTTTCATAGTAGATGTGTTATCGAGGATAAGATATGCTCTTTAATTATAGATGGAGGAAGTTGTGCCAACGTGGCATCTGATGACTTAGTTAAGAAGTTAGGGTTAGAGACAACTACGCATCCCCACCCTTATAAGTTACGATGGCTAGATGATAGGGATGATGTTAAGGTCTCTCGACAAGTGAGAGTAGATTTTGCTATGGGAAAATATCAAGATTCTGTTATATGTGATGTCGTGCCCATGAGTGCTAGCCACTTACTTCTTGGACGACCCTGGCAATTTGATCGAAGAGTGAACCACGATGGATATTCTAACTACTATTCCCTTAAGTGATAGGCTACGGGCCTGCAAATGGGGGTTAGAAATTGCATGCGGAAGACAAACAAAACGAAACAGAGATCGGTGCTCAAAACACCCCAAAACAGACACTAAAAACATGCTGGAAAACAGAGATGAAAAGAGGAGGGGAGGCGAGGGACGTGAGTCGATTACCGAGAGGTGGGTGTTGCTCAGAATGATGCGGAATTGGTGGAGGAGGGAAATGAAAGGCCCCAAGCCGACCCAGAAACGAATCGGCGTTCTGGGTGACAGAAATCCTTCGTTGCCAGCGAAGGAGCTCTCGGCGGAAGGAGCAATGGATTTCGCCACCTTCAGCTACCCTCAAGTTCTAGCAAGAACGAGTAGTGGCAGAGACGACTAAGAGTACCGCCAAGCAATCCAGGGCTCGCGGGACACTCTGGTGAAGCCATCAGGAGCGAAGCTCCGGCTGAACACCGACGACAGAATCGTTAAACGGAAGAGAACTCTTCTCTGATTTCCAAAAATGCGTAATACAAGCCAATCGTTTACAATGGAGGAAGAGGAGCTTAAATACAAGAGGAAGAATTTGGGGAAGAAGAAGGAGAGAAGAGAAGCGCTCTGGAAATCGTCGGGCAACGGCTCGAATTGAAGCCGTTGGAGCGCCTGTAAAAGGCTTGCACGTCCGGTTCACTGGCCAGCACTTCTCCAGACCGGTTCACATCTCTTGCTCTTGGTTCAGCTTCCTTTTGGCCTTGGTTCATCCGGTTCAAGCTTTGTTCCTCTTGGTTTGGCCGGTTCAGCATTGGTTCCTCTTGGTTCGGCCACTTCAGCCCTTGGTTCTTTCTTGGTTCAACATCCTTTTGAAGACTATTACAAAAAAATACATTCTAAAGACTAAAGTTTGCCAATGAACGAGTTTTAAATAAAACTAAAAGTTCCTAAAAATATATAAATTAAATACAAGGCTCGTTTACACAATTTGAATTAAAGGAAAACAAATTCCCTCTTCATTAATTCTTTCCAAGCCTTGAGAATCCATTTATCTACAAAATTTCACAAGTCCATTAGATAGATAAAATAAATAATTAATTACATACCTTGACTTGTGCATGATGGATCAGGACCGTGGGCATATCATTAAGTTTGGTGGTAAAACAATTAAGTTAGCACCTTTGACCCCCGAGGAAATATCTAAAGACGATGCCGCTAGGAAAGAAGCGAAGAATAAAGCAAATCTTTTTATGACTAGATCGGAGATGGAGGCAACGGTGCTTCGAGGAGATCCCATGATCCTTATACTATTTCGAGATAGAGTTATGGAGCTAGGAGTAATCCCTGACCATGTAAAGAAGTTGCTCAATCAATTCCAAGATGTGTTTCCAGAGGAACTGCCCCAAGGATTACCACCTCTACGTGGTATAGAACATCAAATTGACCTCATACCCGGGGCCACCCTTCCTAATAGACCGGCCTATAGAATGAACCCCGAAGAAACCAAGAAACTTCAAGATCAAGTTCAAGATTTATTGGATAAAGGATACATACGAGAGTCAATGAGCCCCTGTGCAGTTCCCTCACTATTGGTACCTAAGAAAGACGGCACAATGAGGATGTGTGTTGATAGCCGAGCCGTGAATCAAATTACCGTAAAATATAGATACCCTATTCCAAGGCTCGAGGATATGTTGGATGAGCTCAGTGGAGCCTCAATATTTTCTAAGGTGGACCTCAAGAGTGGTTACCACCAAATAAGAATGAAAGAAGGTGACGAGTGGAAGACGGCATTTAAGACTAAGTACGGGCTTTTTGAGTGGATGGTGATGCCCTTCGGGTTATCTAACGCGCCCAGTACCTTCATGAGACTTATGCACCACGTGCTTAAAGATTTCCTAGGAAAATTTATTGTTGTCTATTTTGACGATATTTTGGTGTACAGTCTAGACCTCCCACAACACCTCAACCATCTTAGTGTCCTTTTCCAAACCCTACGAAAAGCTCAATTATTTGGGAATTTAAGCAAATGCTCATTCGCGCAAGATAAAGTTTATTTTCTAGGATTTGTCATTTCTAAAGATGGCATGGAAGCCGATGTTGACAAGATCAAGGCTATTAGGGATTGGCCTACCCCCAACTCTTTAACCGAATTACGTAGCTTCCATGGTCTGGCCTCTTTTTACCGGAGGTTCATAAAAGACTTTAGTTCAATAGTCTCACCGCTCACTGATTGCACTAAGAAGGGAAAAGAGTTTACTTGGACCCCTGTTTGTCAAAAGAGCTTTGAGCTAATCAAGGACAAGTTATGCCACTCGCCAGTGTTAGCACTCCCTGACTTTAACAAGGTATTTGAAATAAAGAGTGATGCTTCCGGAGTTGGCATTGGAGCCGTACTCATGCAAGAAGGGAAACCCATTGCATACTTTAGTGAAAAACTGAAAGGAGCCATGCTAAACTACTCCACGTACGATAAGGAATTTTATGCCGTTATTAGAGCATTGGAGCAATGGCAGCACTACCTCTTGTCAAAAGAATTTGTTATCAATACTGACCATCAATCTTTACGACACATTAAGAGTCAACATGAGTTGAACAAGAGGCATGCTAAATGGGTAGAATTTTTGGAGAGGTTCCCGTATATTCTTAAGTATGTGAAAGGAGAAAATAATGTAGTCGCTGATGCACTTTCGAGGAAACGCATTCTCCTTACCGAGCTAGGGACTCGATTCTTTGGATTTGAATGGATCAAACATAATTACGAATCTGACCCTGACTTTGGATCTTATTACACCAAGTGCAAGGAAAAGGCTGAAGGAGAATATCGACTTATGGACGACTATTTACTAAGGGCGGGAAAATTATGTATACCGCAAGGAAGCATGAGGCGAAGTCTTGTAAAAGAAGCCCACTGTGGAGGATTAGCGAATCATTTCGGGGAGAAGAAGACCCTCGATATGCTTAAGGAACACTTCTTTTGGCCACATATGAAAAGGGACGTGCACCGCATGGTGGAAACATGCATCGTGTGCAAGAAAGCCAAGAGTAAGGTCCTACCACAAGGCTTGTATATGCCCTTACACATTCCTTCGCACCCTTGGACTGAAGTTAGTATGGACTTCATTTTGGGATTGCCACGAACTGCTCGTAATAAGGATTCGATCATGGTGGTTGTGGATCGTTTCTCTAAGATGGCACATTTCATTCCTTGTGCAAAAACGGATGACGCCTTTTCTATTGCTGACCTATTTTTCAAAGAAATTGTTCGCCTACATGGTATACCGCATTCCATAGTGTCGGACCGGGACACTAAATTTTTGAGCTCCTTCTGGACCACTTTGTGGAAGAAGTTGGGGACGAAGCTGAGTTTTAGCACATCTTTCCACCCCCAAACTGATGGCCAAACGGAAGTTGTTAACAGGACCTTAGGCTCCCTCTTACGCAGTATTGTAGGTAAGAAACTATCCAGTTGGGATGTAGTCCTTCCCGGATTGGAATTTTCCTACAATCGCACCCTTCATTCCACTACTGAGCAAACGCCCTTTGAGGTTGCCTATGGGTTTAATCCATGTACACCATTAGACCTTGTTCCGTTACCCATTAATGAAATAGCCAACCCATCAGGAGCAAACAAGGCCGAACAGATTAAGAAATTACATGAGAACGTGCGTCAAGCCATCGAGAAGAGAAATGCGAGCGTGGCCAAACGAGTAAACAAAGGCCGAAAAGAGGTTATCTTTAATGAAGGAGATTTGGTTTGGTTACACCTACGAAAAGATAGATTCCCCGACAAAAGAAAATCTAAACTTCTTCCTCGTGCGGATGGACCCTTCAAGGTGTTGCAGCGGATCAATAATAACGCTTATAAGATTGAACTGCCTGGAGATTATGGAGTATCGGCAACGTTCAATGTCATGGACCTATCACCCTATATAAGCGATGAAGAAAACTCCGAGAGGCCTGACTTAAAGGATTTGAGGTCAAATCCTCAATCACCTGGGGAGGATGATGAGCCCCGTAGGCCCATTACACGATCCCAGACCCGAGTCCACAATTTGACTAACACACTTGTCTCTTTTGCAGGTCATGGTTCGTGTGAAGACTTGGAGGACACCGTGGACGA
This sequence comes from Begonia masoniana, assembly GCA_022432975.1. NCBI lineage: Eukaryota > Viridiplantae > Streptophyta > Magnoliopsida > Cucurbitales > Begoniaceae > Begonia > Begonia masoniana. The sequence continues at coordinate 19,131,827 of CM039510.1, forward strand.
CTTGAAGTGGGAGATTAAAGCTGGAGACGTTGACCAACCGAAGCATCTCCTCATGTGGAAAGACTAAAGAGACACCTTAATGCTCACATGGGAATTTGTCTTCCCGAGCTTTAATGTTTGTTGCTTTTTTGAAATTTCAAACTTATTGACAAACGTTGGCCTTCTTGTTAAACTTTATTAGATGCATGTTAGGATTAGATGCATGTTAGGATTATATGGATGTTAGGATTAGATGAATGATAGGATTAGTTGGTGGCTTGGTTTGGCCCATTGAAGTTGAAGACATGTCCAAGCCCAAGCCCAAGCCCAAGCCCAAGCCCACCATTAGGTCTATATATTCATGGCATTGGTGTTTGTAACTTTTTTGGATGATTTTTATGAGCACCCACGGATTTCTCTCATTGAAGAAGAAGAAGCTTGGAGCAAGGAGCTTCCAAGGTAAGCTCGGTTGACAACAACCGAGGGGTCGCGCCCCCGAACCATTCTTCTAGCTTGGTAGCTAGTTGGAGTGGAATTTGCCACCTCCTTCTCCACTCTTTTGAGGGCGGAAAACAGCAAGGAGTGGCCTTAACCGGTTCCTTGAATCGAGTTTTCTTCCTTGGAAGAAACTCTTGCCGGAAGCTCCATTGAAGCACTCACCGGCCGATTCTCGGAAAATATTCATAACTAACTCAAATCAACGGATCTGGACCACAAACTTCACCAGCACACATCTCACTCACTTCACAACACTCACCTAAAATTTCATTTCATTCCGAGCTTGTTTAGTATTTCTTTGACATTTATATTCTCGGATTTCTCGGTTTTTCCAGCACTAGGGAACTAACGGTGTTATCGAGTTCTAGAGTCGTGTTTTGCAGGTCGGAGCTCAACATAAGCTTGGCTTCAGTCCTTGAACAAACTGATAGATCTTATCCTCCTCGTCTTCCACCAAACGAGATGCAAACCGAGAAAAGGCCTCAAATCTACATATGTAATCCGTCACTGAACCAGTCTGTCGAAGGTTCATAAACTCCTTCTTATTGGCCCGAACAGTCCGGTTGAAATACTTGTCAAAGAAGGCCATCTTGAACCTTCCCCAGGTCATAGCTTCTGCGTCAATCGTGCTCTAGACCGAGTTCCACCAATGCCTCGCATCCAGTTCCAAGTGATAGACAGCACACGTGACTTTATCTCCTTCTTCCACCTTTGCATACTTGAACATGTCCTCCATCTTTTGAATCCATTCCTCAGCATAAACTGGATCTGAAACTTGACCATTGAAAGTCGGGGGTCGAAGTCGGTGAAAATGCTCATCCCCATGTTCTCGGGCAATATTCGTACTGCATATATAGCTCAAATCTTGTTGCAGATCCTATAATTTTGGTTTGCTAGAATTGTAGGTTGTTTGTGCTTAAGCCTTATTTTTCATGCTGCAAAATTGATATGTTTGTTGTAGGTTCTTTTGGATAATTGCTGAGTTTTAGTTTTCTTTAATTTAATCTAGGTGTTGAAATGGCTAGGAGAAACCAAATCACTTATTACCAACACCCTTATTGTAACGACCCGGGGAGGATCGCCACGTAATTCGTGACTTGTCTTAAAACTTTAATTCATATTTGAACTCTTTTCTCCTTCTCATTTTTTTTTTGATAACAGTACACCTAACAGGCTTAAAGACTTCAACGTAACGGATGGAAAATTAGTCCCTCGTACGTGCTCCCGATCGACGTACAAGTTGCATGGGTCTGCATGCATCAACTGATAGACATTGCGTCTTCCGGATGGCACGTGCACCCCACATGACTCATTTAAACACCTATCGGCAGATACAAATATTCGCATCGACCGACGATCGCGTGCATCTCGTGTGACCAATTAAAACATCTACCGATAGACATGTGAAATTCACGTGTTCATCTATGACATCTTCCGATAGCTTACAAGCTCTATATCAGCCGATCACTAAACACTCCACATCTGCCGATCGCTAGACGACAAAGCTATACTTTCATCATCCGATGGCTAACACTCTACATCTGCCGATCGCTAGACGACAATATACTTTCATCATCTGCTGGCTAACACTCTACATCTGCCGATCGCTAGACGACAAAATAGAACTTTCATCATCTGATGGCTAACACTCTACATCTTCCGATCGCTAGACGACAAAATAGCACTTTCATCATCCGATGGCTAAACACTCTATATCTGCCGATTGCTAGACGACAAAATATACTTACTTCTATCGATAGAAGAAAAACACATCTTCAGGCAGAAAACTCCTACCTAAAAGATTCATCCAACTTTCACATAACACAACTTAGCTGAGAAAGGCTCTTACTGGTATAACAAATTCATTCAGAGTATAAATAGCGGAAGACTTGCATGACATAAATCCTTTAAAAGGGAACATATCCACATATCAAATCCCAGACTCAAAAGTTAACTCAGACAATACTAACACTATCCTACATAATTCCAGTTCTTATCTTCTTACTGACATAAGGGAGCAATAACCAGGGGTCATAATCGCCTTTCCAGTCCCGCACTGTCACTTTGAGTATCCTCCAGCAACCAGCTTTAGATATCCTCTTTGAAATTAGTATCTTCACCTGTAGTCTCTTCACCTACATCATAAGGTTCAACTATAAGTCTAATGCTTAGTAAGGAACGCAACACTAACATGAGTGCATGAATGTATAATTCAGAGAAAAACATGGTCATAAGTCTTTTCTTGTTCATAATCATCATTCATAATCATGATTCATATTCATCATTCGTGTTCATTGTTCATAATCATTGTTCATAATCATCATTTAAGTTGTGTGGAATGAGAGAGGATTTGTGCCGGTAAAAGGAGTTCGACAGTGATTTTGATCATGGTCCCTACTGCGGGTCGTATACATATGTCCTTCTTTGGACTGTGACATACGCCGAACCGCCCCCAACCCTCACTCAACCACGTTGTAGGGATTTTATCATCTTGTCTTGTGCATGAGAAAACATGCTTATAAAACATTTTCATATGCATAAAACTTTCATGATGCATGAACATGGAAACTCTCAAAACATCAAGCTACAGAGCAGAGCATTATCCATCTTGAAATATTACTTTCAAACTAAACGTCATCAAGAACACTAGACATCAGCATAAGGGAAACGTCATCAAGAACACTAGACATCAGCATAAGGGAAACGTCATCAAGAACACTAGACATCAGCATAAGGGAGTTTCAAATCATCACATAACATTCTACTTAGTATCCTCTGATGTAGGGTCCTAGTGACCAAGAAACCTATACATTCACTTATCTGGTCTCCTTAGCAAATCTGGACCTATTCTCTTCAACTTCTTCACCTAAAACATGTGCATTACAGTAGTTAAATCAAAATCCTAAACTCTACTCATAAATCATCCTAGGATCTATTAGCTAAAGTCGTTCCCGAATCCTTGGTTTGATATACTGTGCAGAATCTGAAATCCAAAATAAAACAAACAGGTTCTACTATCGATTAAATCTTAGTTGGTTACTTAAGATGTCCAGAATCGATTCGGGTTGACATTATTACTCTCAGATTCTAAAATGTTCTAATACTACTCGGCCATTGATAAAATCCGAGTTCAAATGCCGAGCTAAAAACAGAGCTCCAAACACTAACAGATAACTACATTGTCCATTTCATACCTCGGGTGCGGATTCGCAGAGAAATGCGGGCTAGAAACCGGTCGTCGGCGAGGAAGACACTGATAGCAGAGAGCAAGAGCTTTGGGAGAGAAGAAATCGCCGAAGAGGAAAGTGTCGGCTACAGTGGTTTAAATGAGGTTTGAATCCTTTCCTTTTTCCTTAAATACTGGCCTCAATCCTCCATTATTACAACTTTGCCACTCAACCTAGTTTAGATCCACATGTAATTAATTAAGCTTGGCATAAATCCTAAACTACGAAGATTAAATATCTATGACCGTTAATACAGTTAAGAAAATCACCTGGCCGTTAACTCGGGTGTTACACTTATGTTTATGAGAAAAGCTGAAACCCAACCTACCTAGACCCCTATAATTATGAGTACCCACCTAGGTTAAGGAAATCCATTCCTACCAAGAAAAGGGTTGAAGATTTTTTCATCCCTTACTTTAGAGGCCAAGATAGAAAAGAATTTTGTTATTTGATTGATGAGGTGGAATTGTACTTCAATTGCTATGAGCATTCTGAAAGGACCAAGGTCAAACTAACCACTAGGAAATTCAAGGATTACGCTAGTGATTGGTGGAAAATCCTATTAGCAAGAAGAAAGAGGAATGGTGATGATGAGATTGAGACTTGGAGAGAGTTAAAGGAAGTCATAAGAAAGAAATTCCGTCCAAGTAGATCCCAAATAGAACCAAGTCCTCGGATTCCCTCTAGTAAACCAAACCCACCCGAACCCTTACCTAGTTTGGATCCCATCCTTGAAGCGCTTGAGAGAAAGTTTCCTCCCAAGGAAAAGGAAAAGGCCATTTTAGTCTAAGAAACTCCAAGGCAAAGAGCTTGGGACCTCAAGTGTACCCAATGCTTTGGTGTTGGACACTTAGCCAATGTATGTCTTAGTCCACCCCAAAATTTAGAAGAAAGCACCTGAAAGCCAAAAACCAAAATCATTAAGTGCTTTTATTGTTATAAAAGGACATGTGGCATCCTTATGCCCTTTTAAACCCTCAAAGAAACTAGTTGAGAATCCTAAGGAAGTTGAAATTCAAGAAGACTTAGAGGGATTAATCGAAGAGGAGGATCCTTCTAAAGAGGAACCTTTGTATGGTCAAGAAGTCCAACTACCCGAGGTAGATGGCCATTGCAACCAATACTTGGAAGAAAATTGTATTTTGAATTCATTTCATGTTTCCCCTGTTAGAGCCATAGAAAATAATTTTTCTATTGTTTTTGAAGATTGTTCAGTAGTTGTAGATGTAACACCCGAGTTTTTCGGGTTTCCGCTCCAAGGGTATTTTTGTAAATAAGAAATATAGGTCCGTCTAACGAGCAAGAAGTGTTATTGGGATCCTAGGAATATATGGAGATTTTTAGAAGAGTAAGTAAATTTTTAGAAAATTCAAATGTATAGCATAGAGCCAAGTTCCATTTTTAGCCCTACATCGTTTTAAGTCATAGGATTGGTAAATTAGGCCCGTTTAGCAAATAAAAGGTTTCGTTAGAACCCTAGGAATAAATACAAATATTTGGTGAAATAAGAAAGTTTTTGGGGAAACCAAATCGGTAGGTTAATTATGAGTTTAGACAATAATATAAAGGGAGGGCATTTAGGTAATTTTCAAGTCAAAATAGTTATAAATTATAAAAATTTCTCATTTTCCCTCTTCTCCCTACGCGACTCCCCCTCCCTTGCGATTTCTTTTCTCCTCCTTCACCGATTTTCCAACGCCACCGACTCCTCCGACTTCCGGCCATCTTCCTTCGAGTTTCCTTCCCTTAATCGACATTCTAGGTAAGTTTGATACTTTGGACTAGTTTAATCGTCGTTTTAGGGTGTTAGTCGAATTAGGGTTTGTGGTGAAATCGTTAGTTTTGGTAGAAATCGATAATTTGACAATATTAATGCCCAATAGTGTTGTATTTATGATTATTGTGGTAGTTTGTGTGAATTTAATGGGGTGGGTAAATGTTTAAGATGAAGTTTTGGTGGTTGGAAGGTTGTTGGAAGCCCTTAATGGAGTTTTTGATTTAGTGAGCACAATGTGCTCGACGAAATGCCCGAAGGAAGTGAATAATAGTTTTAGGGAAATTTGTCATAGCTCGGGTTTTCGTTTAGTTTTGTAATTGATGATTTAGAGTCGATACTAATGACATGTTATGAAAATGCCTTAGGTAACCCAAGCTCTCAGAGGACGGTGCTCGGCATAGCTCGGACTCCAGGTAAGTAGTGCTAGGTTTCCGGCCCTTACGGCCCTACGTCATATCGATGTTAGGAATTAATGTCTTAATGGTGTTTTCCCGATTTTGGAGTTCTAAGAGGTCGGGTAGCCTAGGATGCTTCCCATTTGTCGTCGGATGGGTTCGTTTATGGGTTAGGCATGTTTATGTATGTTAAGAATTGATTGATGATTGTTAGGAGCACTTTTTCATGCATTATGTTTTTCTCCTCTAAGATTTAACGAAATGTTTTGCATGCACGTTTTCAAGTAAACGAAGTATAGTAAATGACGTTAAATGAAGTTGGAGGATGAGTAGGGCACGGGGCACGCGAATGGCAACTCAGGGCACAAAAATATGATACTGGCGACTCAGGGCACAAAAATATGACAATGGCAACTCAGAGCAAGTGTTTGGTCTACTGGGTAGACGAGTGGTGCCCGTGCCTACTCATGCCTAATGATATATATGTATGAGTTATGTAAAGTAAACAAATGAAAAATGAACATGTTTTGAAAGACCATGCATCATGTATACTAATGTTATAGTGCACCTCCTTACTAAGCATTAGGCTTAACGTATTTATCGTATGATGTAGGTGACGAAAATGAAGGTGAGGAACCTCTTCCTGATGATCACGCATAGATGGTTGGTGGATTGAGCTCGTGGCGGCAGGACGTGTTTTGGCTAGGCAGGATGATCCGTGGGTATTCTCCGAGCGTTTTGTGGTACATAGGTGTGAATTGGACTGATTTTGGGATGATAATTTTAGGATGTATAGAAAGGTTCGATATTTTGGAAATTGTATAGTAGATGTAGGCTTGGAGTAGAGTTGTTTAGGATGATTTGAGGAACGTTATTGTTTTGATGATATTTTATGGAATATCCTCTTTTATGTTTAACTTTGGTGTTATGAATTAAATTTAGAAGATATTTGAAGTTTTTAGGTATTTTAAGCCGTACGGATTAGCTCGGTTTTTAGAGCGACCGACGCAGTTCATTTTCGTGAATTCTAAATACGGGTTCGGGTATGATTGAGTCGGTTGTTTTGGAGTTGAAGTTTAGTGTGTTTGATGTAGTTTGGAATGTTTTTACAAGGTTTAATGTAAAGAGGAGGTGTTAAAAAGGGGGAAAATTTTTGTTAAATGTAGAAAAGAGGGAGAAGGGCGCTGGTTGGGCGCTGGTGCCAGGCGCGCTGGGCATGCCTAGAACGTGCCTGTAACACCCCTAATACCGTACCCATTTACCCGTACAAATTTTTCATTTTATACTTTTTACTTTTCTCTAAATAAAAACTTAATGCGGAATCTAAACTTAAAACTGAACTTTAAAAAACATTTAAAACATACCTTTAATAAATAATTAAAACTTAAAAAACATTTATTAAAAACTTTTAAAAACAAATAAAAAGAAGGGAGGGCAGAATCGGAATTCTGCCCTCGATAAGGCAGCAGCGACCGGGCGCTGTGCATAGCAGCGCCTGATCGCTGCCATGCATTGACCAGGCAGCGATCGGTCTCTGCTGAAGGCAGAGACCGATCGCCGCATATGGCTGCCAACGCAGCAAGCAGAGCAGCGATCGATCTCTGCTTGCTGCAGAGATCGATCGCTGCACACATTATGCAGCGATCGCCCAAGCGACCAGACTTCTCCCTTGTTTCTTCCTTCTGTTTTCGTTCGGTTTTTGTTCAATACTTAGCTCTCTGGAATTCCAGAGAGCAGAACACAATCTCAGCTCTCTGGAATCCGATTCCAGAGAGCAATACACTTCACTTTTCCTTCAACATTTTCACATTTCCTTCATTACAATCGTCAACATTATCAACCAACTCATAACTTCAATCCCACTCAAACGTATTCTAAACTCAAGCGTATTACGGCGGACTTGGCGAAGTCCAACTGCGTGGATAGCTCTAAAACCGAGCTATCCGTATCAACCTAAAAACAATTCATAACACTTAATTAAAACAACCAAACAGTTCCAGAATTTCTATAACGTTTAAATAACGGTTCTAAACCAAAACATTTTATAACGTTCATCAACAGTTTAAACCAAAACGTTTTACATACAATTACCAAAACGTTATCTAACCCCTATCCAGATCCAAACAACCTAAATATTCTATACAGTTATCAGATCAACACATCCCAAAATAACCCCAGAGTCCATACATACATCCCCACGGGTCGTATCGCGCCTCGACTACTCAGCGCACTCCCACGAGCATCATCCATCAACTGCCTCCGACATCAGGAGGAGGAACGTCGTCCTCACCTGGATCTACGTCACCTAGCAGATCACCTACACCATACAGACACATATGAGATATTGAAATCTCAGTAAGCTACGTAAATGCAGATGCATGCGTGCGTATGCCATTCAGAAATCATGCTCAGATTCAGATTACAGATACAGAATTACAGATTACAGATTCATTACGTCACAGACAGACAGAATTGTCACCGAAACCTCTACCCACTAAGCAGAGAGGGCCCATCCAGCGGTCGGACTACCCTTTCCACCTAGAGAGGGGGGGTACACGCTTGCAACACGCACAGCCGTGCCTGAGCCCCATCCCGCGTGACCAGAAACAGACAGATTACGTTTATTCATTCAGATTTCGTTACAGATTTCATTTCAGATATACGTTCCTTTTCTTAAAAACACGTGCAGAAATTCATTTTCATGACTTTCGAAAACCGTGATGCATGAACAGTTCATATCGGCAGAAAGTAAACAAACAGTTCATATCAGCAGACAATATAACATAACCTATAAACAACTAACCTAACTACCCAACCTAAACCACGTAAAACAAGGAACCCTCAAGGGTCCTTGATACGACGACGAAGTATGGTGTAGACCTTTCGGTCAAGCAAGTCACGAGAACTTACCTTGAGTGCGCTGGATCTCAAGCTTCGTCCACTGGAGTCGTGTCTGAGACAAAACACGATATTTGTCGTTAAAACCAATTTAAACGATTAAATGTCCAAACTAATAAAGTCCTTAATCTAACAAATCGAAGCTTTTAAACAACGACATAACGTTTGATAAATCTGGAAATCCATATTACGAGTTATTTCCAAAAACCCGAAAATTCTATAATTTATACTTTTTCACAAATTGGTTTATCTTCGTCCAATAACGTCCAATACGTTCGATACATGCTTAATCATGGCTAACCTATTAATTATGAGCCCTAAATCGCGTTTTTCGTCGAAACCCTAATTGTAACCCTAACCCTAAATCGAACCGAAAACTCGAAATAAACGCTCAGAGATTGGGGCTACATACCGAGGGTAGCGAGAGGAGGAGAAACCGTGAAGGACGGAGGAGGAACGGAGGTCGGACTGAAGATGGCGTCGATCGGCCGAGAGAAGAAACCCTTCTCTGTTCGTGTGATCCAGAGAGAAGAAGAAAAAGAAAGAGAGAAGTGAGGAAAAAGAAATGTTTTGTGATGTTTTATAAAATTGATTTTACAAATTACCGTTTTGCCCTTCTTTGATTTTTATATTGATTTCGTCGTTCGTTTCGTTAATCGTCCAACGATTCGGATTCTCGAAAACTCCATATCTTGCCAATGATTCCCATTCATTACCAGGGCTCTATTAAGACTGTCCGTTCGCGATTCGGACCTCGTTTCCTATTTTTACGAGAACGTCTTTTACGCTACGAAAAGTGTATTTACTCGAAATATAGCGTTTGACCTCTGAAAATTCCCGTAAATTCCTTAAAATTCTTATTATTCGTTAGAATCGTAATGAAGCTTTCTTTTTGTGAAACGGACCTGATTTGATATATTTACCAAAAATGCCACTAATAATATAATAATAATATAATCAAAGGTCCGTACAAACCAGATATTACAGTGCCCACGCGATCGATCGTGCTCTGGCGCGATCGATCGTGGTGTGGATCATTTTTTTGTCGAGAAAACAGAGCTGGCCCGATCGATCGAGTTTCCGGCGCGATCGATCGTGGTGTGGGTTACGTTTTTAGTCGAGAATCCCGAGCCGGCCCAATTGATCGGCCTTCGGGCGCGATCGATCGTGATGTTAGATATTTTTTTTGTCGGCGATCCCGAGCTTGCCCGATTGATCGGGCTTGGGCGCTATCGATCGTGGTTGGCAAGTATTTCTTTTATTTTCAAAACATGTTCAACCCGACCTTTTTCGATACTTTTTAAATGAATTTTAGGGACGGCCCCCACGTATTTTAAGGGATTTTAAGGGCCCCAAAACCTAGTCGACATTTTACAAAAATTGATTTCGTTTTCCTCGTTTTAATGATCTAAAGGTTAACGTCTTCTACGCTTGACTCATTTAAGTTAAAGTTAGAGTCTAAAGAGTCGATGTTAGATTTTAATGGGTTGTTAAAGGTGAGTAATTTGTCCATGTTCGCTTGGGGTTAGCATGTTGTGTAAAAGTGAAAAATTTTACGTGAAATTCCGAGGGATTAAGGTTAAGATTACGTAATGTTTTGCCCGTGGCGTCCCTAACCGGGTTGGGGTCGTCACAGTTATGGTATCAAAGCGATTGAGTTTTAAAAGCAATTCTGAGGATTGCCTGCCAAAACACACCGCTGCACGGAAACTCTCCATCGACTGTAAATGTTTAAGTTTAAGTATGATTCCTAGATATTTATATTGTTGTATTGTCTAATGTATCTAGGAAGGAGAAAATGCCGAGAGCACCTAGACAAGACGATGAGATCCCTAATAGCCAACTAATGGAAATAGTGCGTCAACAGTCCGAACAAATAGGAATCTTACTCAATAGGGATGGAAACGGTGGTGGACAGGGTAGTAATTCCCGGGAACTAAGTGGAGAGAGGTTCAGGCGGCTTAGGCCCCCAACTTTTGACGGACAGTCCTCGGATCCCACTAGTGCTGAGGAGTGGATCCGTAAGATTGAGAGTATGTTTAATTATGCGAAAGTGGAGGAAGCGGACAAAGTAACGTGTGTGGTGTTCAACCTGGAGAAGGATGCCGTGTTCTAGTGGGATTCAGTGATGGTCACTACCGATGTAGGGGTCATGACATGGCAGAGGTTCAAAACAATATTCTACAACAAGTATTTCAACCGTGCCCTTCGTGCCAATAAGAGGGCCGAGTTTTCTCAGCTACGCCAGACAGGATCCGTGGCCGAGTATGTACGCAGCTTTGAGTCATTGTCCAGATACGCAGGTACGATGGTTAGTGATGAAGAAGACAAAATATACCAGTTTGTTCAAGGTTTGAAATTGGAGATTCTGAAGGGGGTGAAGACGGCAGAAGTTGAAGATATGCCGTATCATCGAGTTGTAGCTAAGGCCCTCGAGCTTGATGACATTGAAATGAAACTGCAGCGACAAAGAGAAGTGCCAAAGAGGTTCATTAGAGAGGTGCAACCGCAGCAGAACATAGGATGGCAGCCACAGCCACAACGCGGTGTCAAACGGGCGAATGAGACGCCTAGAGCTCAAGACAAGGGCAAACGCCCTCAAGGGGCACCACAGGCTTCTTTGTGCCCGGTCTGTCAAAAATATAATCCGGGTGATTGTAAGTTATATATGGGCCGATGCTTTACGTGTGATAAGGTGGGACATAAGGCTATAGATTGTCCTGGATCGGCCAATAGACCCCCGGGTGGTCCTCCTAGAATTTTTGCTCTTATTGAAGATGAGGAGGCTGCTCAGCCTTCTGTTGTTTCAGGTATTGTTCTTGTTTGTGGGCATCCAGCTCACGTTTTAAATGACACGGGGGCAACCCACTCATTCATAGCACAGTATTATGTATCTAAGTGGAAACTACATTCCGCTCCAGCTAATCGTAGTTATAGTGTCGTGTTGCCCTCCGGGGAGCTTTTAGATTCCGACAAAGCAATAGAAGGGGAGGTTATATCTATTGGTGGTCGGCAGCTTTATACGAACCTGATCGTCATATGTATGAAGGGGTACGATGTAATCCTGGGCATGGATTGGTTGTTTTGGCATAATGCCACAATCAATTGCCGATCGGGTGTGGTAGATTTTAGGCCCCTAGGTGGTGAGGATTATTTCTTACGAGCAACCCTTCGTTCGAGTAGGATGCCTCTAGTAACGTCGATGTGTGCTCTGTACTCGGTAAAACATAGATGTTTCAGTTCTGTAGCGAGTATATTGGATATGAGAATGCAAAATGAGTTAAAGCTAAGTGACATTTCGGTGGTTGACAACCTTGAGGAATTGTTCCTAGAAGAGTTGCCTGGCTTGCCTGTGAATGCCCTATATTCGATGAAGTATGGATGTTTTGGATTTATAGCAAGCGTTGAGGAAGTGAACATGAAAAGTGAGTTGAAGTTATGTGATATCCCGGTAGTTAAGGACTTTACAGAAGTGTTTCTGGACGAGTTGCCTGGCTTGCCTCCAGATCGAGAAATAGAGTTCACAATTGAGATTATGCCTGGTTCGGCACCCGTATCTAAGAATCCTTATAGAATGGCACCGGTTGAACTGAAGGAGTTGCATGTTCAGCTGAAGGAACTAACAGACAAGGGTTTTGTACGGCCGAGTGTTTCTCCTTGGCACTCCGGTCTTGTTCGTAAAGAAGAAAGATGACTCTTTGAGGATGTGCGTGGATTACCGAGAGCTGAACAAATTAACCATCAGAAATAAGTATCCGCTACCGAGGATTGATGATTTGTTTGGCCAGTTGCAGGGGGCCAGTGTGTTCTTGAAGATTGATTTGCGGTCCGGGTACCACCAATTGAAGATTAAGGCCGAGGATATACCAAAAACTGCATTTAGAACGCGCTATGGGCACTATGAATTTAGAGTTATGTCCTTCGGTTTGACGAATGCCCCGGCAGCTTTTATGGACCTTATGAACAGAGTGTTTCGGGAGTTCCTGGATAAGTTTGTGATAGTGTTCATAGATGACATTCTGATATATTCCCGAAATGATGAAGAACACACGAAGCACTTCAGGGTTGTTTTGGATACATTGAAGCAGCACCAATTGTATGCTAAGTTTTCTAAGTGCGGATTTTGGCTGAATCAGGTGAATTTCCTAGGCCACGTGATTTCAAAAGAAGGAGTTTCAGTAGATCCGGCTAAAGTTCAAGCCGTGAAGGAGTGGCCTCAGCCGAGAAGTGCAAGTGAAGTACGAAGTTTCATTAGCCTGGCTGGGTATTATCGGAAGTTTATCGAAGGGTTTTCAATCATAGCCAAACCTCTGACGAACTTAACAAAGAAAGAAGTGAAATACCAGTGGTCGGAGGACTGCGAAGAAAGTTTTCGGACCTTAAAGTAAAAGTTGACCACAGCGCCATTATTAATTCTACCCGTGGAGAATGGAACATTCAGTATCTATTGTGACACATCCAAAGTAGGATTGGGGTGCGTACTGATGCAAGACGGAAAGGTAATTGCCTACGCCTCAAGCCAATTGAAGACTTACGAACAAAACTATCCGACGCATGACTTGGAACTGGCAGCTGTAACGACCCGAGGAGGATCGTCACGTGTCATGACTTTCCTTTAAACTTATCCGTACTTTTATACCTCTGTAATCGTAGTATACTTTTTTTTTTCTCAGACTTATATCATATCTCATCTTAACTTAAATTCGCTGAATAACCGCGTTTAGCTTTCACTCCTGCCGATCGCTAAACGACAAACATCTAGTTGTTCTACCGGTCAGCACGTGCATCTCACATGATTCATTAAACATCTATCGGCAGGCACACATATTTGCATCTGCCGACAGTCACGTGCAACTCGTGTGACCAATTAAAACACCGTTCAATTATACAACGGAAGCCACCTACATCTGCCGATGAGAGAACAATAGACGATGCTCTCATCTGCCGATGGCAAATACTCTATATCTGCCGATGACGTGGCATCACATCTTCCGGTAACTTAACTCACTACTCATACCGATCGCCAGATAACAGACATTGTCGTCATCTGCCGATGGCTTAAGACAACTACATCTTCCGACAGATTAACTCACCATCTGCCGATGATACGTCCCATGTCTGCCGATGAGAGAACCATAAGCGAGGCTCTCATCTGCCGATGGCAAATACCCCTTATCTGCCGGTGACGTCAGCCGGAAGACAAATACTCTTCCTCTTCCGATGACGTTCTTCGGAAGTCAAACTTACCCGACTCCCATCACAACTCTCCTGCCGATGACGTCAGCCGGAAGACAAATACTTTTCCTCTTCCGATGACGTCCTCCGGAAGACAGACTCATTTCCTCCATCATCCCTCGGCATCAGACATCCCCCTTTTTTTTTTTTGACTTCTATCTAGATAAATGTAAACCTCATATCTTAAATCTTAATGGCCAAAACTCATCAGAATAAATCGTGAACTCATTCAAACTCACACAGCGGAAGACTTAATTAAAATAGTTCATTTGATAACTATAGCTATATCTTCGGACTCTGAAATTAAGACAGGCAGTTTCTAAAATCCCAAATTGTTAAATAATCCGAACCTACTTGACTTGGCTTCTTAAAAACTTCATTAAAACTTATACGAGCTTTAACCAGAATTCCTCATTCGCCACCCAGCCACAGATTTCACACTGATCACCTCCAGCAACCGAGCTTAGACATTTTCATCAACTTTGAATTCCTCACCTGATATTTCTTCACCTACATCATAAGGTGTAACTGTAAGCCTAAGGCTTAGTAAGGAATGCAAACTATTATGAGTTCATGAATGCATAACTTGGAGAAAAACATGCTCATAAGTCTTTTCTTTTCATGTACTTATCTTAATCATCATTCATAATCGTATCTCGTATTCATTGTTCATAATCATCATTCGTAGACATGCTCATATTCATCATTCCTTTCATCATTCATATTCTTCATTACATTATGTGGTTTAAGGGAGGATTTGTACCGGTAAAGGGGGTTCGACAGTGAGTTTGATCATGGTCCCTACTGCGGGTCGTATTCATATGTCCTACTGCGGACTGTGACATACGCCGAACCACCCCCAACCCTCACTTAACCACGTTGCATAAGTTTTATCTTCTTATTTTATTCATGAGAAAACATATTTCAAAACATTTTCATATGCTTGAGAAGTAAAACATGATGCATAACATAAATGCACTTAATCATCGAACTAAGACAGGGGAGAACATCAGAATAACATAACCATATCCATCGACATTTCATCAAACATATAGAAGACAACGTTCACTAAATCTAACATAGTCCTTTGATGTAGGGCCCTATTGGCCGGAAACTTAGTACATTCACTTACCTGGATCCTTAGCAACTTGAATCACTTTCTCTTCAACTTCTTTACCTAAAACATTCCACATTACAGTAGTTAAAATAAAGTCCTAAAAGTTCTAATCGAAAGTCATCCTAGAATCTAACAGCTAAGGTTCTCTGTGCAGTCTGAAATCCAAAACCGAAACAGCTAGATATAGCTATCGATTAAACGGGTTCGGTTATATAAAAGGTCCAGAATCGATTTAAGGGTGACATTACCAAATGAAGATAAAGAACGATAACCAACTGACTCAGCCATTGAAGAGCCCGAAAGTACAAGTTCAACTGAAAACAGAGTTCTAAATGACTACCCGGCATCTACATTGTTAAAATCTTACCTAGAATGCGGGTTACCGGAGTAGAGGCTGAAAAACCAGTTGCTGGGGAGGAAGAAAGTTCCAGAGAAGAAGGGAGTCGTCGAGAGGAAATGTCGGCTGCAGTGAGGTTTAAATGAGATTTAAGGTTTCCATTTTCTATTTATACCTAATCCTTCAGTCTTTATTACAAAATTGCCACTCAACCTAGTTTTACTCAACTTGTAATGAATTTGCCTCAACGTTAAATTTAATCATAAAGGTTAAATAAGGGTAACAATTAGAATGGTCAGAAAAATTCACCTGGCCGAAATGTCGGGCGTTACAGCAGCGGTGGTATTTGCGTTGAAAATATGGAGACACTACCTTTATTGTAACGCCCCTAGTATTGTACCAATTTTACCCGTACTATTTTTTTTTTATCCCAATAAACCGTAATCTATTTTATAATAAAACAAAACACAAATCAATTTAAATAAACATTTAACAATTAAAACAATTAAATAAAACCATTAAAAACAAATTATTTTTAAGTTTATTATTATTATTTTTTATTTTCGGTGAACAGTGTCCGTGAACAGTAACAGTGAACAGTAACCGTTAACAGTGACAGTGAACAGTGCAGTGAACAGTGCGTGAACAGTGCGTGAAATTAGTGTTATGCCAAAATAGAAGCAGCGACCAGTCGCTGCATGTTGCAGCGACCAGTCGCTGCACATTGCAGCGCACGATCGCTGCAATTTGCAGCGATCAGTCGCTGCAATGGCAGCGCACGATCGCTGCAATTTGCAGCGATCAGTCGCTGCAATGGCAGCGCACGATCGCTGCAATGGCAGCGCACGATCACTGCAATTTGCAGTGATCAGTCGCTGCAATGGCAGCGCACGATCGCTGCAATTTGCAGCGATCAGTCGGCATCGCTGCAATGGCAGCGCACGATCGCTGCAATTTGCAGCGATCAGTCGCTGCAATGGCAGCGCACGATCGCTGCAATTTGCAGCGATCAGTCGCTGCAATGGCAGCGCACGATCGCTGCAATTTGCAGCGATCAGTCGCTGCAATGGCAGCGCACGATCGCTGCAATTTGCAGCGATCAGTCGCTGCAATGGCAGCGCACGATCGCTGCAATTTGCAGCGATCAGTCGCTGCAATGGCAGCGCACGATCGCTGCAATGGCAGCGCACGATCGCTGCAATGGCAGCGCACGATCGCTGCAATTTGCAGCGATCAGTCGCTGCAATGGCAGCGCACGATCGCTGCAATTTGCAGCGATCAGTCGCTGCAATGGCAGCGCACGATCGCTGCAATTTGCAGCGATCAGTCGCTGCAATGGCAGCGCACGATCGCTGCAATTTGCAGCGATCAGTCGCTGCAATGGCAGCGCACGATCGCTGCAATGGCAGCGCACGATCGCTGCAATGGCAGCGCACGATCGCTGCAATGGCAGCGCACGATCGCTGCAATTTGCAGCGATCAGTCGCTGCAATGGCAGCGCACGATCGCTGCAATTTGCAGCGATCAGTCGCTGCAATGGCAGCGCACGATCGCTGCAATTTGCAGCGATCAGTCGCTGCAATGGCAGCGCACGATCGCTGCAATTTGCAGCGATCAGTCGCTGCAATGGCAGCGCACGATCGCTGCAATGGCAGCGCACGATCGCTGCAATGGCAGCGCACGATCGCTGCAATTTGCAGCGATCAGTCGCTGCAATGGCAGCGCACGATCGCTGCAATTTGCAGCGATCAGTCGCTGCAATGGCAGCGCACGATCGCTGCAATGGCAGCGCACGATCGCTGCAATGGCAGCGCACGATCGCTGCAATTTGCAGCGATCAGTCGCTGCAATGGCAGCGCACGATCGCTGCAATTTGCAGCGATCAGTCGCTGCAATGGCAGCGCACGATCGCTGCAATGGCAGCGCACGATCGCTGCAATGGCAGCGCACGATCGCTGCAATGGCAGCGCACGATCGCTGCAATTTGCAGCGATCAGTCGCTGCAATGGCAGCGCACGATCGCTGCAATTTGCAGCGATCAGTCGCTGCAATGGCAGCGCACGATCGCTGCAATTTGCAGCGATCAGTCGCTGCAATGGCAGCGCACGATCGCTGCAATTTGCAGCGATCAGTCGCTGCAATGGCAGCGCACGATCGCTGCAATTTGCAGCGATCAGTCGCTGCAATGGCAGCGCACGATCGCTGCAATTTGCAGCGATCAGTCGCTGCAATGGCAGCGCACGATCGCTGCAATTTGCAGCGATCAGTCGCTGCAATGGCAGCGCACGATCGCTGCAATTTGCAGCGATCAGTCGCTGCAATGGCAGCGCACGATCGCTGCAATGGCAGCGCACGATCGCTGCAATTTGCAGCGATCAGTCGCTGCAATGGCAGCGCACGATCGCTGCAATGGCAGCGCACGATCGCTGCAATGGCAGCGCACGATCGCTGCAATTTGCAGCGATCAGTCGCTGCAATGGCAGCGCACGATCGCTGCAATGGCAGCGCACGATCGCTGCAATTTGCAGCGATCAGTCGCTGCAATGGCAGCGCACGATCGCTGCAATTTGCAGCGATCAGTCGCTGCAATGGCAGCGCACGATCGCTGCAATTTGCAGCGATCAGTCGCTGCAATGGCAGCGCACGATCGCTGCAATTTGCAGCGATCAGTCGCTGCAATGGCAGCGCACGATCGCTGCAATGGCAGCGCACGATCGCTGCAATGGCAGCGCACGATCGCTGCAATTTGCAGCGATCAGTCGCTGCAATGGCAGCGCACGATCGCTGCAATTTGCAGCGATCAGTCGCTGCAATGGCAGCGCACGATCGCTGCAATTTGCAGCGATCAGTCGCTGCAATGGCAGCGCACGATCGCTGCAATTTGCAGCGATCAGTCGCTGCAATGGCAGCGCACGATCGCTGCAATTTGCAGCGATCAGTCGCTGCAATGGCAGCGCACGATCGCTGCAATGGCAGCGCACGATCGCTGCAATTTGCAGCGATCAGTCGCTGCAATGGCAGCGCACGATCGCTGCAATGGCAGCGCACGATCGCTGCAATTTGCAGCGATCAGTCGCTGCAATGGCAGCGCACGATCGCTGCAATTTGCAGCGATCAGTCGCTGCAATGGCAGCGCACGATCGCTGCAATTTGCAGCGATCAGTCGCTGCAATGGCAGCGCACGATCGCTGCAATGGCAGCGCACGATCGCTGCAATGGCAGCGCACGATCGCTGCAATGGCAGCGCACGATCGCTGCAATGGCAGCGCACGATCGCTGCAATTTGCAGCGATCAGTCGCTGCAATGGCAGCGCACGATCGCTGCAATTTGCAGCGATCAGTCGCTGCAATGGCAGCGCACGATCGCTGCAATGGCAGCGCACGATCGCTGCAATGGCAGCGCACGATCGCTGCAATTTGCAAATTCCAAGCAGTTCCAGTAAAAACTATAGAAACACGGCTTATAAACAGATTTCCACAGATTTCCAAAACGTTTAAAACCTCAACATAAATCTAACTTCTAGCCAGATCCAAACATGTTCATCTATACATTTTGTTAAATCCCCCAAAATACTTACGCAGACATCCCCACGGGTCAAAAACGCGCACCGACTGCCCAGCACACTCCCACGGGTCATCATTCTTCAACCCAATCATGCCTCGGGTGGAGGGATCTCATCCTCACCTGTGTAGAGGTCCCTACACCATAAACATAAGTCGTGAGCTTAAGGCTCAGTAAGTCTACGTGAATGCAAGTGAATGCCATGCATGCAGTTTGTAAAACATGCGTCCTACCTTTTCGCTATTCATTTCATACATTACATTACATTACATTACAGAGATGTCACCGTGGCCTCACTCTCGCTAGATAGGAGCGGCACATCCCACGGTTGGATAGCCCCTCGTATCTAACCGGGGGGAAAACATGCTCCCCAATCAGCCATGTCTGAACCACCGCACCTCCTTGACCAGATTACATACATTTATACCTTTTCATTAACCTTTTTCCTTTTCATGAAAACATGCATAGAAATTCATTTTTTCGTGCTTTTCAGAAACATGATGCGTGAACATGTGCAATACTGTAAACATAATTAAAACATACAAACAATGAACATGGACATATAACACTTAACTAAAACTAACCACCCAACCTATTTACCCAACTCAATCTATAATCTCCAATTTCCTCGAACAACAGAAGATCATATGGTGTAGGCCAATCGGCCAAACAAGTCGCGGAGACTTACCTGACGTCTGTTGAAATGCTTGCTCCGTCCACGAGCGAGGTGCACCTAAGGCAATTCACAACAATTATTATTAAAATGCGATTGAACCGTTAACGTCCAAAATTAACGAAGTCCTTAACTAAGGAAATTCTTCTAAAGCTATAACTTAATTAATCGAGGCATTCTAATAACCAATTCGCACTCGATTCTACGAAACATCCAATAACGAATTTTTTCCAAAAACCCGAAATTCATTAAATTTAACATTTCTTACAAATTAGTTTAACTTCGTCCAATATCGCTTAATACATCCTTTATATCCATAAACTAGATAAACCTATTAATCTCGAACCCTAAATCGCGTTTTTAACGAAACCCTAAACGAAAACCCTAACCGTATAACTTCGGTAAAACTGAAAACTAACGTCCGAAAGCTATAGAATCTTACCTAGGACGTTGATCGGAGGAGAAAATATGAAGAATGAGGATAGATCGGAGGAGAGCTCGTCGCCGGCGTGAGGGATCGCCGCGAGAGAGGGAAACCAGAGCCCTCTGGTTTTCGTGAGGAGGAGAGAAAGTGAGGGAGAAAGAGTGTTTCTGTTATTTTATAAAATTATGTTGGCAAATTACCATTTTGCCCCTACTTTGATTTTCGTCCTTTGTTTCGTTAATTAACTAGCTATTCGGTTTCACCAAATCTCCTTCTTTCACCATTAAGTCCAACTTATTGTTAGGGTCCCAATAAAACTGTCCGTTCACAAATCAGACCTCGTTTACTATTTTTACTAAAACATCCTTTATATTACGAGAAGCGTAATTACTCGGAATTAAGCGTTATTGCTCCGAAAATTCTTGTAAATTCCTTAAAATTCCTATTAATAATTAGGACCCCAACGAAACCTTCTGTTTGTAAAACGGGCTTGATTTGACATATTTACAAAAATGTCAATTATATTAAAATATGAATATCCCGAAAAGCCGGGTATTACATTTATGGCCAAAAGTGTGAAGTGTTTTCAGACCATAAGAGTTTAAAGTATCTCTTTACGCAGAAAGATTTAAACATGAGGCAAAGGAGATGGTTGGAATTTGTGAAGGATTACGACTTTGAAATCAAGTACCATCCTGGAAGGGCGAATACGGTGGCAGACGCGTTGAGTAGGATGCCTAAGACCAAGGGGTCAGTTGTTTGCTGTATGCCAGCTTCATTGAGGAAGGAGATTCAGAGGCATGAACTCGAAGTAGTTTCAGAGCTTTCGGCCGTACTTGCCGATTTGACTATAAGGCCTACCCTTTTGGACAAAATTAAAGAGGTTCAGTAGATGGATACAGAAGAAAAGGAAGCTATTGTGACTAAGTTGACCGATACGCCTTCTGAATTCAGTTACTCGGAGGATGGCATTTGAAGTTTTGGGACCGTTGGTATGTTCCAAAGGATGAAGAGTTGAGGAAATTGATTTTGGCAGAGGCACACTCTTCGTCGTTCTCAGTGCATCCGGGTAACACCAAGATGTACCGAGATCTGAAGATGCTTTATTGGTGGCCAAATATGAAGCGTGATGTGGCCAGCTATGTACAGTCCTGCCTTGTCTGTCAACAAGTTAAGGCAGAACACCAGAGGCCCGGTGGGATGTTACAACCTCTACCGATTCCCGAGTGGAAATGGGATCACATTACAATGGACTTTGTAGTTGGATTGCCGAGGACAATAAAAGGGCATGACAATATATGGGTAGTAGTTGATAGATTAACAAAGACAGCTCATTTCCTTCTAGTAAAAATGACTTACACGATGAATCAGTTCGCAGAGCTGTATGTTCAGGAGATAATAAGGTTGCACGGGGTTCCGGTTTCAATTGTTTCGGACCGGGATCCCAGATTTACTTCAAGGTTTTGGAAAGGTTTACAAAACGCCATGGGTACTAAGTTAACTTTTAGCACGGCTTTCAACTCACAGACCGACGGACAGTCTGAAAGGACAATTCAGATACTTGAGGATAGGCTGAGAGCGTGCATGCTAGAGTTTCAAGCATCTTGGAGCCGGTATTTGCCGTTGGTTGAATTTGCGTATAATAACATATATCAGTCCACGATTGGTAAGGCTCCGTACGAAGCGTTGTATGGTAGAAAGTGTAGGTCGCCACTATATTGGGATGAAGTGGGAGAAGCTAGGTTGATTGGACCGGAAATTTTACAACAGCTATCTGAGAAGGTTGCTCTGATAAGACAAAGAATGGAAACTGCACAGAGTCGCCAAAAGAGCTATGCCGACCGAAGAAGACGAAATTTGGAGTTCTTAGTTGGTGATGAGGTGTTTTTGAAGGTTTCACCGTTCAAGGGAGTGGTTCGTTTTGGTAAGAGAGGGAAGTTGAATCCACGGTTTGTTGGATCGTTCCCGATTACTGAGAGGATTCGAGCTACAGCTTACAAATTTCAGTTGCCGTGGTATATGGAGGGTGTTCATAATGTCTTCCACGTGTCGATATGTAGGAAATGTGTACGAGATCCGACGCACGTGGTAGAACCAAACAGTCTTGAGATACAGCCGACCTTAACTTACGAAGAGAGGCCAGTGCAAATTATAGTACGCTGTGAAATTTTTACGCAATAAGTCAATCCCACTGGTTAAGGTGCGGTGGAGGAACCAAAATGTAGAGGAAGCGACGTGGGAGCGCCAATAGGATATGATGGAGAGATATCCAGAATTGTTCAGGTACGAAATTTTGGGGACAAAATTCTAAATAAGGAGGAAAGGATGTAACATCTGAGTTTTTCGGGTTTCCGCTCCAAGGATATTTTCGTAAATAAGAAATATAGGTCCGTCTAACGAGCAAGAGGTGTTATTTGGATCCTAGGAATATATGGAGATTTTTAGAAGAGTAAGTAAATTTTTAGAAAATTCAAATGTATAGCATAGAGCCAAGTTCCATTTTTAGCCCTACATCGTTTTAAGTCGTAGGATTGGTAAATTAGGCCCGTTTAGCAAACGGAAGGTTTCGTCAGAACCCTAGGAATAAATACGAATATTTGGTGAAATAAGAAATTTTTGGGGAAACCAAATCGGTAGGTTAATTATGAGTTTAGACAAGAATATAAAGGGAGGGCATTTAGGTAATTTTCAAGTCAAAATAGTTATAAATTATAAAAATCCCTCATTTTCCCTCATTTTCCCTCTTCTCCCTACGCGACTCCCCCTCTCTTGCGATTTCTTTTCTCCTCCTTCGCCGATTCTCGAACGCCACCGACTCCTCCGACTTCCGGCCATCTTCCTTAGAGTTTCCTTCCCTTAATCGACATTCTAGGTAAGTTTGATCCTTTGGACTAGTTTAATCGTTGTTTTAGGGTGTTAGTCGAATTAGGGTTTGTGGTGAAATCGTTGGTTTTGGTAGAAATCGATAGTTTGACAATATTAATGCCCAATTGTAACGACCCCGGCCAGGAGCCGTGACGTGTTCATATTCTTTCATTAATCGTTTGCTTGGCTTTTACTATTATTACATTCACTTACTATCTCTCAACAGAATTTCACATTTTACATATATATATATTTTTTTTCTAAACTGGTAATAGGGACGCAGAACCATTAAGGAAGACGAACCCTCTCGTGCCCGACTTCCCATGCCTCGTCGGCTCAAACTTTCACAGAGTCGAGCGACTAGACTCGGTCCTTGGTTTCTTGACAATTTCGGGAAAAGAGGAAGTGCCCTCAATTTTCTTAACAAAATACCACTCGGGTTGGCATGGGTTGCATGCGTTGACAACCCTCAGAAACTTAGTCGTCCGGTCATCACGTGCATTACGCGTGACTCGCTTAACATCACCTAAAAGGAGACATCTTCCGGTGGGCACGTGGGCCTCGCGTGCTAAAATAAAACATCATCCGGTCACTAAATGGCAAAAACACATTTTACATCTTCCGGTCGCTAAACGACAAAACACATTTTACATCTTCCGGTCGCTAAGCGACAAAACACATTTTACATCTTCCGGTCGCTAAGCGACAAAACACATTTTACATCTTCCGGTCGCCAAGCGACAAAACACATTTTACATCTTCCGGTCGCTAAGCGACAAAACACATTTTACATCTTCCGGTGACGTCATCCGGAAGACTAAACCATCATACAACTATCCTTCGGCATCTGCCGATGACGTCAGCCGGAAGACTAAACCAACAAACAACTACCCTTCGGCATCTGCCGATGACGTCAGCCGGAAGACTAAACCATCAAACCATTAACTCTCGGCATCTGCCGATGACGTCAACCGGAAGATTGCCTCGTCCAGCTTCCGTCTTACGGTAGAGAACACTAAATCATCAAATGACTCCTCCCAACAGAAAGAAAACACAACTCATTCAAGATGCATATAGCGGAAGACTTAAGCAACAGATCATTTATAAATCTATATAATCATTCCCTGACTCAGTGATCCACCAGACAGTTTCAAAGCTCAACGTTTTAAAATAATCTCATCCTACTTAAGCTACCATATCCTTTAACATACTATAACATAAAAGTCTTAACCAGGGGTCATAAATCGCCTCTCCAGTCCTGCACTGTCATCTTGAGCATCCTCCAGCAACCAGCCCTAAGCATCCTCTTTGAACATAACATCCTCACCTGAACCTTCTTCACCTACACCATAAGGTTTAACTATAAGCCTAATGCTTAGTAAGGAATGCATGCTGACATATATACATGAGTACACAATTTAAAGAGACATAAGTTCATAAACCATTCAACATTCGTGTTCATCTTTATCATTTACATAACACGTATTAAGGCAGGGAACGAGGGAGGAAGACAGGGGTACATAGTCATTTGCCTATCGCGGCAGTCATACATAATCATTTGCCTATCGCGGCAATCATGATACATCACTCGGCCTCCCCAGTGGGAGAATTCGCGAGCCATACATATCATTAACTCGGCCTCCACCAGTGGGAGATTTCGCGAGTCATACATATCATTAACTCGGCCTCCACCAGTGGGGGAATTCGCGAGTCATACATAACATAGTCTTTCCCCGCTCTGCACTTAATCTTGGTTACATTTGTTTTTCATATTCTCAACTTAATTATAACAGGGACACAGTGCATAGACATAAAGTTCATAGAGAGAAGTCATATCATGAGGACAAGTAAAACATCCTGTAACTTTACATTTACTTACACAACTTCTTCATATCGTGGAAATAACAAATCATAGTCAATAAGCTAACATCTCAGTGATTTCCAAATACCCTTGCGGTGTAGGGCCCTAGTGGCCGGAAATCTTAACACATTCACTTACCTGGATTCCTTAGCAATCCGAACTTCCTCTCTTTAACTTCTTCACCTAAAACATGTACATTACAGTAGTTAAAACAGAGTCCTAGTAGTCCTAATCATAAACCACCCTAGGATCTAATAGCTAAAGTCATTCTGATTCCTCTGTTTGACACACTGCAGTATGAAATCCGAAACTAGGTGGACAGGTTTTACCCTTGATTAAATCCGAGTTGGTTACTTAAAATGCTCATAATCGATTCGGGATGACATTTCTACTCTCAGATTTAAAAAAAAAGTCTCAAACTACTCGGCCACTGCTAAAAATCCGAACTCAGTGCCGAGCTGAAAACAGAGCTCTATTTACTAATGAATGACTACATTGTCCATTTCATACCTCGGGTGTGGATTTGCAGAGAAGAGCAAGCTCGAAACCAGCCGTCGGTAAAGGGAAGTTCTGGTAGCCGAGAGCAAGAACTTGGGAGAGAAGAAATCGCCGAGAGGGAATGTCGGCTACAGTGGTAATAAAATGAGATTTAAGGTTTCCATTTCCTATTTATACCTAATCCATCAATTCTAATTACTAAACTGCCACCCAACCTAGTTTTACTCAACTTGTAATAAATTTGTCTTAACATTAAATTTAAATCATAACGGTTAAATAAGAGGGTGACAATAAAAACGGTCAGAAAATCACCTGGCCGAAATGTCGGGTGTTACACCAATAGTGTTGTATTTATGATTATTGTGGTAGTTTGTGTGAATTTAATGGGGTGGGTAAATGTTTAAGGTGAAGTTTTGGTGGTTTGAAGGTTGTTGGAAGCCCTTAATGGAGTTTTTGAATTAGTGAGCACAATGTGCTCGACGAAATGCCCGAAGGAAGTGAATAATAGTTTTAGGGAAATTTGTCGTAGCTCGGGTTTTCGTTTAGTTTTGTAATTGATGATTTAGAGTCGATACTAATGACATGTTATGAAAATTCCTTAGGTAACCCAAGCTCTCAGAGGACGGTGCTTGGCATAGCTAGGATTCAAGGTAAGTGGTGCTAGGTTTCCGACCCTTATGACCCTACGTCATATCGATGTTAGGAATTAATGTCTTAATGGTGTTTTCCCGATTTTGGAGTTCTAAGAGGTCGGGTAGCCTAGGATGCTTCCCATTTGTGGTCGGATGGGTTCGTTTATGAGTTAGGCATGTTTATATATGTTAAGAATTGATTGATGATTGTTAGGAGCTTTTTTTCATGCATCATGTTTTTCTCCTCTAAGATTTAACGAAATGTTTTGCATGCACGTTTTCAAGTAAATGAAGTATAGTAAATGACGTTAAATGAAGTTGGAGGATGAGTAGGGCACGGGGCACGCGAATGGCAACTCAGGGCACAAAAATATGATAATGGCAACTCAGGGCACGAAAATATGACAATGGCAACTCAGGGCAAGTGTTTGGTCTACTGGGTAGACGAGTGGTGCCCGTGCCTACTCATGCCTAATGATATATATGTATGAGTTATGTAAAGTAAACAAATGAAAAATGAACATGTTTTGAAAGACCATGCATCATGTATACTAATGTTTTAGTGCACCTCCTTACTAAGCATTAGGCTTAACGTATTTATCGTATGATGTAGGTGATGAAAACGAAGGTGAGGAACCTCTTCCTGATGATCACGCATAGATGGTTGGTGGATTGAGCTCGTGGAGGCAAGACGTGTTTTGGCTAGGCAGGATGATCCGTGGGTATTCTCCGAGCGTTTTGTTGTACATAGGTGTGAATTGGATTGATTTTGGGATGATAATTTTAGGATGTATAGAAATGTTCAATATTTTGGAAATTGTATAGTGGATGTAGGCTTGGAGTAGAGTTGTTTAAGATGATTTGAGGAACGTTATTGTTTTGATGATATTTTATGGAATATTCGCTTTTATGTTTAACTTTGGTGTTATGAATTAGATTTAGAAGATATTTGAAGTTTTTAGGTATTTTAAGCCGTATGGATTAGCTCGGTTTTTAGAGCAACCCACGCGGTTCATTTTCGTGAATTCTAAATTCGGGTTCGGGTATGATTGAGTCGGTTGTTTTGGAGTTGAAGTTTAGTGTGTTTGATGTAGTTTAGAATGTTTTTACAAGGTTTAATGTAAAGAGGAGGTGTTAAAAAGGGGGAAAAATTTGGTTAAGTGTAGAAAAGAGGGAGAAGGGCGCTGGTGCCAGGCGCGGCGGGCGCGCTGGGCACGCCCAGAACGTGCCCACGCGATCGATCGTGCTCTGGCGCGATCGATCGTGGTGTGGATCATTTTTTTGTTGAGAAAACAGAGCTGGCCCGATCGATCAGGTTTCCGGCGCGATCGATCGTGGTGTGGGTTACGTTTTTAGTCGAGAATCCCAAGCCGGCCCGATTGATCGGCCTTCGGGCGCGATCGATCGTTATGTTAGATATTTTTTTGTCGGCGATCCCGAGCTTGCCCGATTGATCGGGCTTGGGCGCTATCGATCGTGGTTGGCAGGTATTTCTTTTATTTTCAAAACATGTTCAACCCGACATTTTTCGATACTTTTTAAATGAATTTTAGGGACAGCCCCCAAGTATTTTAAGGGATTTTAAGGGCCCCAAAACCTAGTCGACATTTTACAAAAATTGATTTCGTTTTCCTCGTTTTAATGATCTAAAGGTTAACGTCTTCTACGCTTGACTCATTTAAGTTAAAGTTAGAGTCTAAAGAGTCGATGTTAGATTTTAATGGGTCGTTAAAGGTGAGTAATTTGTCCATGTCCGCTTGGGGTTAGCATGTTGTGTAAAAGTGAAAAATTTTACGTGAAATTCCGAGGGATTAAGGTTAAGATTACGTAATGGTTTGCCCGTGGCGGCCCTGACCGGGTTGGGGTCGTCACAGTAGAACCTCTTAGTGATTTTAACTATCAACATGAAATTGAATATGGAAAAATGATAGTTAATCATGATTCTTGCTATCCCTTTTTATGCCTAACCCAAAATGATTTTATTGTTATGCAAAGGGATTATTTTTCTACTTTATTGTTGTGGCTTAACCATAGGAACAGCCCCTTTGAAATTTTGTGGCTACTCAATGCCTTGTTGAAAGATGGTAAACATGGAACCAACGAGCTAGTTAGCTCAATAACCACAAGGTATGTACCACTTGACCATCTAGTTAATTGGTTACTTAAAATTGGTTGGTTGGTGGGTTATTTTGTTATAGAACTTTATTTAGTTCCTTGGCATGGTAATTTTGAATCTATTGTTTACATGGATTTTGATTTGACATTTGAATTGTATAATTGCTTGATTAATTACTCATGCCTTGTTTAATTTGTGAATGTTTGGAAAATGATTCCTAAGATTACTCATGATTTATTTGGTAGTGAAAATTGTGATTTGTTGAATAACCGAATATATTCTTTTGGATTCATTTCTCATATTTGTCTTTATTTCTCTTTCTTGAAGGAACTTGATCTTGAGCGTGATAATTTATTGAGTTTAGAGAGTTTAGGACCTTGTTATGATATTGATAGTTGGTTATACTTTCGTAGCATCATAAAATTTTTGATGCTTATGAATGGTTTGAAAGTCATTGATCATATCTATGGATATTTTTTTTATTAGTGATTTAGATAAAAACTTTTTCATCAAGCCATATTTTGATAGAGCCGGTATTGGTAATACTACCTTGATGGAGTTTATTTTATGTTTATCTTTTGTGAACAATTGTACCAATTTTGTGATGTTCTTTGAATACCGATGGTATTTTGATGATTGGTATAATTTTTCTTTGGAGAACTTGTATGGAACTTGTTTAAAGAAAGACAAAATGTACTTGTTAGTTCTTATTGTATTTTTGCACTCTTTTGATAAGACCAATTGTAAAGAAGAGCACGAGATGGCAAGGTTGTTGAGGACTTAAGAAGGAGGAATACCTCAACCACAACCCTGCAAACTTTGGTCCAAGGAGTATGGCAAGGCTACCAAGAAGAAGGAACGAATTGTTAGAGAACAATGTTGGTGGCTAAATGGACTCCAACTTTTTGTCATCATGAAGTGCAAAGGAAATCAACTTTGGATTTGAGGTCAAATCCTCAACAACCGGCAGGGGATGATATGCCCCGGGTCCCATAGACCCGCCATACTGTGCCTACGATCATGACCCGTCAAGCACAAGTCAAGGTAAGTATTTATTCTCTTTATATCTTCTAATACGCTTGTGGAATCTTTTAGGTATTATCCAAGCTTGCAATGAAGAAGGAATTTGTTTTCCTTTAAGTTCAACTTTTGTAACCAAGCTTACGTTTTGATTTAATTTTACGAAACTTTTGTAATTGGCAAACTATTAGCCATTATTTTTCTTGAGTTGTTTGTTTGTAATAACTTTAGGAAAGTGATAAAAGTTAAACACAAAAGAGCCACTTCATCGGCCACTTCATCAGCCACATCAGCAGGAAGAGCCACGTCATCAAGCTGAAGAGCTACTGCCATGGGTGCGCACGTGAGAAGCACACCACTGAAGCTGCTTTCTCGGCCGAAGGACCAACGGCCCTTTTCTTCAAACGGTCATCTTCCAAACAGTTGTTTCTTCCTTTTCACCAACAAGAAGCCTTCCCCTTCCCCTCTATTCCCTCCTCTGTAAATGGATGACATCGTTTTATACAAAATTTGATAATTTTAAAGAGAGTATTTTCTCTTCTGTCGCGAGAGAGTGGTCTCCTTGGCGTTGAGTGTCTGTCGGTCAGTGAGAGCCCGAGCCGCAACCCTCACGGTGCCCCTCCTTTTTGGTGCGTAATATCCAAGAAGCGAGCGCTTGGGTCCCCTCTTTGTTCGGTGCGTAGTATCCGAACAGAAGGGCACCAAATTAGTCTTCCGAGTTCTGGTTCTCGGAATGGCATTCTTGCCACCTCTCCTCTCCATCTTTTCAGAAGGTGGACGACTGAGAAGGAGGGTGGGAAAAACCACACCTTCGATCGTGGTTTCTTCCTCATAGAAGAAGCCTCTGTTGGTGGCTTCTCAATAGCCGTTCGGCTGAGTGTTGGTGCTCCTTCAACATTCTTTCCATTTAGGTAAGTTTCCATTCCATTTTTTGTTCTATTCTGAGTATGTTTGGGAGACTCTTCGGGCCTGTTGACCTAGAGCGCTTGTTTGCTGAATTTCTCTATGATTTCTTTGTTTTTCTCTTCTATTTTGAGTTGTTTTCCGCTGCCAACTTTTTTGTTGTTTTGTGTCTTGTTTTGGTTGTCAATTGGATCACGAAGGGATATGATCGTGACCCCAAACCGTAACATGTCCCATGACGGATACTCCAACTACTACTCATTCAAGTTTTGAGGAAAGACAATCAAATTATTGTCATTCAAACTGGAGCAAGTGGCTATGAATGAGGAGCTAAGAAATGAAGGAAGGTCAAATTCCATTTTTTTCATGTCAAGAAAATAGTTGAGGAAATCCCTTCTAGATGGAGAACCTATTATTTGTTAATGTTTCAAGAAAGGGTGGAAGAATTGGGAGAAATTTTGAGGGAGGTTCGGGCACTCTTGAACCAATACCAAGACATGTTTCCGGAAGAGTTACCTTAAGGACTACCACCCCTTAGGGGTATTGAGCACCAAATTGACTTACAGACATGTTGGATGAACTTAATGGGGCTTCAATCTTCTCCAAGGTTGATTTGAAAAGTGGCTACCATTAAATTCGGATGAAAAAAGGAGATGAGTGGAAAACGGCCTTCAAAACTAAGTATGGCCTCTATAAATGGTTAGTAATGTTTTTTGGCCTTTCTAATGCCCTTGGTACATTTATGAGACTGATGTACTTTGTTCTTAAATATTTCTTGAGAAAATTCATAGTGGTCTATTTTGATGACATTTTGGTATATAGTGTGTATCTCAACTCACATTTGGATCATTTCAAAGTCTTATTTGATACTCTTAGAGATGCCAAATTATATGGAAATCTCAAGAAGTGCTCTTTTGTGCAAGAGAAGTATCATTTTCTCAGTTTCATCATTATCAAATAAGGCATAGAATCGGATGAATCCAAAATTGAAGCTATAAAAGATTGGTCGATCCCAAAAAGAATTTTAGAGGTAAAAAGCTTTCATGGTTTAGCTTTATTTTATCGAAGATTTATTAAGGACTTGACACGCCCAAGAGACCCATCACGAGATCACAAACTCGGGCCCATAATTTAGTCACTCAATGTTCTGATGATTTTTCTCTTTTTGTAGGTACCCCATCATGGACTTCACTTGGGAGCCTACCCCTGAAGATGTGGAGAAACCTTGTTATGTCCTTCATTGGAGCATTCACACAGAGCATTCAAGCAGCCCATTGGGAATTTGTCTTCCCGGGCCCTTAAACGTGTAATTTTTAATTTTTAAATTCATTGACATACATTAGCCTTTTTTGTAAGGATTATTTTATAATTACATCATGCATTAGATTGTGTGGATAGGGTTAGATGAATGCGGTGGATGTTGGGTTGAAGAAATATTCAACCAAAGGAAAGAGCCTCAACAAATTAAGCCCAAGGAAAGCCTTAGCCCAAAGAAGAGCCCACTTGTGAATATATGGTTTTGCAGGTACATGAGTTAGTGGAGGCATGGATAAAATAGTTGGAAAAATCTCATCCATTGGCTAAAGGATGGCTTAGATTCAATTGTGCTTGCTGATGGAGTAGGCGCGCGGGTAGCATCCAGCTTCGATCAATCGCGCGCGGGTAGGCGGCATCACTATATCAGCGTGCCTCGCTGGCGCGATCTTCTTCGCTGGGAGAGCATGCCACGGAGTGATGCGTTGGCACATCATGGCCACTGATTAGTGCACCGCGTTGGCGCATCAGATGGTGGCTGGGCCGAGGATAGGCGCACTCAGATTGCTCTTTTGGTGGCCGCCGATTGCAACTCATCTATGGCTCACCTTTCTCCTCCAATTTTTGCCAAACCCTCATCCACCTTAGGATTGCCTATTTAAGCATTGCATTGGTGTGCGTAAAATACTTTTACCAAATTTATAAAACTACTATTTCCCTACTCTAAGGTTATGTGCCTTTGGTTGTTTTCCTTGGTTCTTTGAGCCAAGTGGAGAAGCCCTCCATTGTTATCCTAGCTCGGGTTGCTAGGTTAACTCTTAGCTATTCCCTCGCCATTTCCATTGGGATTAGGAGTTGAGGACGAAAACCTAGGCCCTAGGTGGTCATTTTTCCTCTAGGGAATCGTTTATCCAAGAGCGTAAAACGTAAGATAGCTCTTTGGATCCGCCGAAGGTATTTTCATTTCTAGTATTTCCATCACATTTCACACACTTCTCACCCATTAATTTTGGCATTCACTTCACAGATCTCACTCTTTAATTCCTTGCATTTTTCTTCTATTTATCACCTCTCATTTCATTACCATTTCACACACTCTTTCTCTTCATCTCTTTATTTTATTTTTCTTCACTTTTCATGCCTTCACCATGCCTTTTCCATTCGGCCACCTTGCACTCACATTGCACTTATGCATTTAGTTATATTTCTTGTCATTTTCTTCTCTTCATTTTTGGTTTTGACAACACTTCCACCCGAGCACCTTTTTGAATATTTTGTGGGTAACACACTGACCCTTTTCTAAGGGATTTTGTAACGACCCTCATACTATTCCTAATTTCCCGTACGAAATTTTTCTTTTTAAGCCTCTAAATCAATTAAAAACATCCTCGAAAACCTTTAAAGAAAATTCATTTATCATACAAAAACAGTTTACATAAAACCACTCAACCTTCTATCATTCCTCAATTTATCAACTTATCACTTCTTCACAATATCATTTCTATCTCCATTTCAATTATACATTTTACATAAACTTTCCAAACATTCATACGTTCTCGTAACTCTGTCCAAAACCGACTCTAAACACGATTAAAATGAAGTACATTTTCATGAAAACGAACTGCATGGTTCCGTTTAAAAGTGTGACATATCCTTCCTGTTTCAAAAAAAAATACCAAGCAGTTCCATTAAACTTTAGATAAAAACCTTAACAAAACGTTTATAAAACAAGTCTATCAAAACATCAAAACCTATTTTATCCACTAACCCGAATCAAACCATCTAAACATCAATCAATCAACTAAACAGATTCCAATGAAAATTTTACTAAAACAGTTTATAAAAACAGGTTTCCAAAACGTTTAAAACCTCAAAAGTAAACCTATCAACTACCAGAACCAAGCATCCTAAAATGTCTATACAACTCTCAGTCCAAAACATCTCAATAACCCCAAAATCCATACATACGTCCCCACGGGTCGGTTGAGCATCGACTGCGCCAGCACACTGCCGCGAGCATCATCCATCAACTGCCTCAGACATCAGAAGGAAGAACGTCATCCTCACCTGGATCTACGTCACCTATAATGTCACCTACACCATACAGACATCTATGAGATAATTAAATCTCAGTAAGCTTCGTAAATGCAGATGCATGCGTGCGTATGTCATTCAGAAAACATGCTCAGATTCAGATACAGAAACAGATACAGATTCAGATTACAGATTCATTTTCATTACGTCGCAGACAGATTGTTACCGAGATATCAGCCCTCTAAATGGAAAGGATACATCCCGCGGTCGGACTACCACTTTCGATTTAGAGGAGGGGGTACATGCTCACAAACCCTACAGCCATGCCTGAGCCCCACCTCGCGTAACCAGATACAGATACAGATTACGTAGATTAATTACAGAGGTTCATTTCATTTTCTTAAAACACGTGCGGAAATTCATTTTCATGACTTTTGAAATACGTGATGCATGAACAGTTAATAGACATAAAGTAAACAACCAACATGCATACCATCAAGACCGAATAGCATAACCTAAGACAAATATAAACCTATCTACCCAACCAAAGCAATAAAACAAACAATCCTTTAAGATCCTCGACGCTAAATTGAAGTACGGTGTAGGCCAATTGGCCAGAGAAGATCACGAGAACTTACCTGTCGTCCGTAGCTTGTTGGTTTTGTCGCATTACGTCACATATGGCTCGACCTATGTAAAACATTCAAGCTTCATCAAAATCAAGCCTACATTTACCAATTACTCTCAAATTACTATTTCTAGCCTAATCCAATTAAAACCTAATTAAACGGGCCACTAATTCGAGTTTGGTAAAACCGACCCGAAACTTCAAACGCGCGTAACTTTTGCGTCGGTTATCGAAATCGAACGATTCCAGCGGCCACGTACTCCTCTAATAACCTATTTTAATCTGCCAAAAGGAATTTTAAAACAAACGACCCGAGCTAGGTCAATTTACCAAAAACCCAAAACTGCCCCTTTACCCAAAATTTCTCTTTTTCGAATTTTCATCAAAACTCTCTCAATTTCTCACTAATCTATCCTCTTAACATCCAATTAACTTAAACTAACGTAAAATCGAAGTTCCATTAAGCAAAACCCGAGTGCCCTAAATCGGGCATTCACTGAAATTCGCCCAAACGAGAACCATTACGGCCAGGCGATGAAAACCGGACCAAGGGTCGGCAAACCCTCGCCGGAGGCGACCAAAAATGGCCGGCGATCGGAGCTCAATCGAGCTCGTCACGCACAGCCCTAAACCGAACCGAAAAAGAGAGAAAACCGAGCTCACCTGGTCGGTTCGTGTGCGGAGTCAGGCTGGAGACTGGCCGTCGCCGTCGTCTGGCCGGAGGGCGCCGGAAAACGCCGGCGTTGGCCGCCGATTGCAGCTCGCGTCGCCACTCCCCCTTCGCTGCCCTGCCTTCGGCGTTCGGGGCTCGACAAACAACAGAAATCAATTCTGTTGTTTGTTTTGTTTTTATTGTTATTATTATTTTTTTTAATAATAATAATAATAATAATAATAATAATAATAATAATACTAATAACAATACTCCTATTAATTCCTATTAACTCCTTTAATATACCGTTTTGTTCTTCCGTAAATTCCGTTAAATCTCGTTCTTAATTATAACCCACGGCTTAATTTCACTGGAAGTGCCCGAATCTAAATCAATTAACCAATTAGGTTAACCAAACTTATTCACTTTTATTTTTTAAATTACTTAAAACAATTATTTTATTATTCTTTTATTTTCTCTCCAAATTTTCCCTTTTTAAAATTCCCGGGCGTTACAGATTTCATGTCAAGTGGTATCAAAGCCACAAGGCTTCCCACGATGCATTTTAGTGCCATGACAATAGTCAAAAATCGGCACAAAACCGGGATAGCGGCTCTTTTACTTTCTAGCATTATTTTCATTTCTATATTGTGCTAATCTTAACATTATATTTGCTGTCACTTTCTTGTCATTTATTAGCTTGAAAATTATGTTAAAATGTGGTTTGCATTAAGGACATAAATCGGCCAAGGTGAGCATCAATTTCTTCCTCGGATTTTATTTACTTGTTCTCGGGTTAAGCATATTTATTGGCTCGGTTTCTACATCTTTTCTTACTTCGATTTGCCTTAGCATATTTGTTATGTTTGAGCCATGATATTCACTTAAAATATATGCTAGTAACTTGTTCAAAAAACGGATTAAAAGTATGCATATTCTCGGCCATAAATGACAATTGTAAAACCGGTTCACTTATGATTTTTCCTTCTCAGTTTTATCTCCATTTTACTTCGGTTTTTACTAGTTTAAATAATTAAGTTCTGAAATAAGATTTGCATCTAAATGTATGTCATTAACGTCTCACAAAATCTGAATGCATTGTTGTAAGAGAATCGACCATAAAACTAGTTCTATAAAATCGGTTTTTTTATGTTATTCTCTCCTCGGTTTTTAGTCTTTGTTATCCTCGTTTTGCATGACAATTTGATGGTTGTTTGCACTTAAAATTATCTTGTGAATCACCTATCATATGCTAGCATTTTAATACACAAATTGGTTTACAAGAATTGAAACAACATTGAAGCTAACAATCGACCACAATGAGTTATGCATTTCAAGAAAATTCTGCTATGTTTACATGAAAATTTCAGCATGTTATTATTGATAAAACTTGTGTTTTAATGTGTTTGCTTGCTGTCTTTGATGTTATTTAGATGAAATTAATATTATCATTATTGAATAGAACTTAAAATTGATCACTTGGTTAAATTTGGTTAAAGATTGTGGTGTTAAACGATTATTGAAAATATGCATTTCTATCGTTAGTTGTTTATTGTTTATTGAACTTCTAGGTTGTTATTTAATTTCCAAATTTTAATTGATAAGTGAGCATGATCCTTATTTTCTTATTGTTTTAGAAAAAGAAATTCACCCTTAGTGCCTAAAATTATCTAAGACATTAACAAGATAATCATCTCACCAATTAAGATAAATAACTTAGACAAGAAATTGAAATTTATTTAAAACACTTAACTATGACGAATAGAAGTGGATTCACACGTGATGCACCGCACCTTGAACCGAATCGGGTTAGGGATACTCCCCCTCCCGAACACATTCCTCACGAGGGTGAAACTAGCGCACAAGGAGGCATGCAAGGAAAAATTGATGCCTTAATAAGCTTAGTTAACACCATTGCCCAACAAGTCCAATCACTTATGACAAACCATCCCTGTAGAGAATCCCAAGAACGAAATCCTTCACGAGAGACCTCTTCTAGGGTTATTCCCGAACGTCCTAGGCATAGGAATCCTTTTCGACAACCCCTAGAGGAAGAAGAATGGGCTGAGCCCCAAAGAAGGAGATCCCGTTATGATTCAGAGGATGAGGATTGGGCTGGAGACGATGAAGAGTATCGCCTAAATTGTCGTAGGGAGAACGACGACCTCCGTAATATTAAGATTACCATTCCACCTTTCGATGGAACGTGTGACAGGCACACATACTTAGATTGGTTTGATAAGGTAGAAAGAGTTTTTGAATGTCACGATTATT
This sequence comes from Begonia masoniana, assembly GCA_022432975.1. NCBI lineage: Eukaryota > Viridiplantae > Streptophyta > Magnoliopsida > Cucurbitales > Begoniaceae > Begonia > Begonia masoniana. The sequence continues at coordinate 19,168,686 of CM039510.1, forward strand.
TCGAACGAGCTAAAATTCAACTCGCCTCTCTTGAATTAATGGGCCACGTTGCGTTATGGTGGTCCAACCTTAAGAACCAAAGAATGCGAATATTAGGATACCCCGTTTCAACATGGAATTCCATGAAAGAAGTAATGCACAAGAGGTTCGTTCCCCGACATTATAAACACGAACTCTTCCACCAACTCAACAACCTAAAACAAAACACTCTCTCGGTTGATGAGTATCTTACGAAATTTGAGACTCTCAATATGCGCTGTGCTATTGATGAGCCCGAAGAACAACTCATCGCAAGATTCATCCGTGGCTTGAACCGTGATATTGGCGACATGGTTGAAGTACAACAATTGGAGGCCATGGACATGGTCATACAACTTACCCTCACGGTGGAAAGGCAATTCAAGAGAAACGTAAGACCAATTTTATGACTAAATTTCCACCTAGGCACTTAGGTCAAGATAAACCCAAACCTCCATGGAAGAACGAAGAGAAAAGGCCAATTAACCGTAATTTGTCACCTAAAGTACCCTTCAACCAAGACAAGCTCCCTCCGACAGATAAAAATCAAGCGAACACATCTAAAGGACAAAGAGCCAGTGATGTCCAATGCTACAAGTGTTTAGGCAAGGGACATTACGCAAATGAATGCTCTAACCATCGAGTGATGGTTATAAAGGAATCGACTGGAGAATGGGAGAGCAAGAAAGATGAAGGTCAATACCTCAAAAAGGAAGAAGAAGTAGAGGTAGAGAACGAGAGTAAACATGAGTCGGATGAATGTGCTGCTCAAGATGGATCGCTTTTAATGGTCATAAGGAGAGCCCTCGTTTCTAAAAATGTGGACAAAGACTGCCAACGCGAAAATATTTTTCAAAGTAGATGTGCAGTCAAGGATAAAGTTTGTTCCGTAATTATCGACAGTGGAAGTTGCGTTAATGTGGCTTCCAACAATATGGTTAGTAAACTTGGATTGGAGATGACTAGCCACCCTAAGCCATATAAGTTGCGATGGTTGGACGATAGAGATGATATCAAGGTAACCAAACAAGTAACCATCAATTTTACTATTGAGAAATATAAAGATTCAGTTATTTGCGATGTCGTTCCGATGAACGTAAGTCACCTTCTTCTAGGACGACCATGGCTTTATGACCGTAGGGTGCAATATGATGGGTTCTTTAACAATTATAGTTTGAAATTTGGTGGTAGGAACATCAAATACTTCCTATGACCCTTGAACAAATAGCACGTGACGATGCGGTTAGGAAGGAAGAAAAGATTAAGGAAAATCTTTTCTTAACAAAAAAATGATTAAGAGCTGCGGTCACGAAAGGAAAGACCGTGATTTTAATTTTATTTAGAGACTATTTTATGGAGCTTGGAGACATACCTTTACCGGTCCAAAATCTGCTTAAGACTTATCAAGATGTCTTTCCTGAAGAACTACCATTCGGATTACCCCCGATTAGAGGAATAGAACACCAAATTGACCTCCAACCTGGAGCTATGTTACCTAACCGACCGGCCTATAGGATGATACCTGAAAAAGCAAAAGAGCTACAAGATCAAGTTCAAGAGTTTTTGGGAAGGGGTTAAATAAGAGAATCGATGAGCCCTTGTGCCGTACCTACCTTATTAGTACCTAAAAAGGATGGCTCTATGCGATTGTGCGTTGATAGTCGAGCTATCAACCAAATTACCATTAAGTATAAATACCATATCCCTAGACTTGAGGACAGGCTAGACGAGTTAAGCGGAGCATCAATATTCTCCAAGGTAGATTTGAAGAGCGGATATCACCAAATTCGCATGAAAGAACCACCTTCAAAACAAAATACAGATTGTTTGAGTGGATGGTTATGCCATTCGGACTTACAAAGGCCCCGAGCACCTTCATGAGGTTAATGCACCATGTTCTTAAGGATCTCATTGGGAAGTTTGTTGTTATATAATTCGATGACATCTTGGTGTATAGCCCGACCTTCCACAACATGTCAACCATCTCGGGATACTTTTTCAAACTCTTCGTCGAGCTAAATTGTTTGGGAATTGGAGTAAGTGCTCTTTTGGATAAGAGAAGGTATACTTTTTGGGCTTTATCATTTCAAAGGATGGCTTGGAAGCGGATGAAGATAAGGTTAAAGCCATCAAGGAATGGCCCACTACGAATGGTATCACTGAAGTCCGTAGCTTTCACAGACTAGCCTATTTTTATAGGAGGTTCATTAAAGTCTTTAGTTCCTTAGTTGCTCCTATTACAGACCTCACCAAAAAAGGAGTAGACTTTAATTGGACACCGGCATGTCAAGGTAGATTCGACCTAATTAAGGAAAAACTTTGTCAATCTCCAATTTTGGCACTTCCCGATTTCAATAAAGTTTTTGAGATCAAGAGTGATGCCTCCGGAATTGGCATTGGAGCTGTATTGATGCAAGATGGCAAGCCTCTTGCCTATTTTAGTGAAAAGTTGAAAGGAGCTGCTTTGAACTATTCTACCTATGACAAGGAATTTTATGTCGTGATTAGAGCTATTGAACAATGGCAACATTACCTTCTAAGGAGTTTGTGATTCATTCCGACCATCAATCACTTAAGCATATTAAGAGCCAACACAAACTCAACAAGAGACACGCAAAATGGGTGGAATTCTTGGAAAGATTTCCATACATTTTGAAATATTTGAAAGAATCTGATAACACCGTTGCCGATGCTCTATCACGAAGACGTAGCCTCTTGATGGAATTAGGCGTTAGATTTTTCATATTTGAATGGATCAAGACTGTATATGAGTTTGATAAAGATTTTGGAATGCCTTATCAAAATTGTAAAAATAAGGCTGAAGGAGGATATAGTCTTGTTGATGGATTTTTACCTAAAGGTGGGAAATTGTGTATTCCCGATTGCAGTTTACGACAATGCCTTCTTAAAGAGGCTCATGGAGGAGGATTGTCTGGACATTTTAGAGAAAAGAAAACCCTAGAGCTGTTAAAAGAAAGATTCTATTGGCCTCATATGATGAAAGACGTGCACCACTCCGTTGAGCAGTGCATTGTTTGTAAAAATGCTAAAACCAAAGATCTACCTCAAGGACTTTACCTTCTGTTACCAATTCCTTTACACCCTTGGGTAGAAATTAGTATGGATTTTGTTTTAGGGTTACCACGAACGGGACACAATAAGGATTATATTCTAGTGGTCGTAGATAGATTCTCCAAAATGGCGCATTTTATTGCCTGCTAAAAGACTGATGACTCTGCTGCTATAGCCGACCTATTCTTCAAGGAGATAGTTAGACTCCATGGAGTGCCCCAATCTATTGTGTCTGATCACGACACCAAGTTTTTTAGCACTTTCTGTAAGACCCTCTAGAAGAAATTAGGGACTACACTTTGTTTTAGTACATCTTTCCATCCCCAAACGGATGGCCAAACGGAAGTGGTCAATAGGACCTTGGGAACCCTTCTTCGTAGTGTCGTGGGTAAGAATTTAACCAATTGGGACATAGTACTTGTAACGCCCCGAATTAATAAACTCGGTTTGTTAATCACGTACTCTGACTATATTAAGAAAATTCTAGGGAAATTAAAATTTCCACTCAACAGCTAAAATTCAAAGTTTTTTTAAAAACATCAAAACTTGCAGCGGAAAACATTCATGTGTAAAACAGAGTCTTTATGAAAACTGACTAGAGAATTCTTACTGTTTAAACAAGACCGTAAGGAAAACGTTCGAAACTTCTCGGAGACATCTGCAGCCAGTTCGACATTATTGTCAATCTAACACCTACAGAGTTTGTCGACTCCGACCTTGGATAACATGCTCGTCTACGGCTCTGGACGACGAACTCTGGACCAGCGACTTTGGACAACTAGCTCTGAACAAGTGACTGTGGATGATGTTGCTACAAACAACATTAGTTTAAACGACAACGTTTTGGATAACAATACTCTGGACGATAACTGTGGTCTACTGTTCCCCTCGTCCACGGCTACATAGGTTTAATGTCTATGGATTTTTGTCCACAGACTTACTTAAGTTTTATCATCCCCAGGCCACGTGACTTCATTACTCCCGGTTTACAAAGACTCAAAGTCCACGGACTAAAGTCCATAGACTTACTTAAACTCATCGTCCACGAACCATGTGACTTTATCATCCACGGGTCACATGACTTTGGTCGATGTTCCTATTCCTAACTTGGGACGACTACACTTGTCCACAGAATAAAAAACTTTTTTCACCTTCGACTCTGGACGATATGCTCGTCCACGACTTTGGGCGACATTCTCGTCCACGACTCTATGACAACAACTTGACCGATTACACTCTAAGCAGTGAGCAAGTCTGACTACTGAAAGAACTTGCAAATTTGCACAGTAACCATTCAAAATAACTTGACTCCACAAAATTTAAAAATCCGGTAAAAGAACTACAGTTAAAACCAACAATAAATCATTATCAAAGTAACTTCAAAAACATAACAGAAATATTAAAACTATCACTGTCATAAAAATCCTCAGCACACATCAACAAAACACTTGTCCACTGAGACTTCACCTACTGACATTAGTTAAACCACCTCATCAGTGCACCAAAACGTGGCATAGATGTACTCCATCAACTTTGCCTATCCTTCTGTAAACTCAGAGAAATCACCTGTTGAAACCACAGTAGCTACATCACAAAACTCATCTATTAGCCTAATGCTAAATAAGTAGAGCATAAAGAAATAAAATGCTGAAACATAAAGTCTAATCATGCAGTTTCTACTTTCACCACTCAGTTGAATTTGTTTTCTATTGATCCTTCGATACAATGGAAGTGGATCAATTTTCCCAAAGTCTACATCCTCTACTCGATTAAGGGGCGGATTAGTTCCCTTAATAGCTTATCTGATCCCTCTGTTTGATGGGAAGTGGATCAATTTTCTCAAAGTCTACATCCTATACTCAATTAAGGGGCGGATTAGTTCCCTTAATAGTTGATCTGTTATAACCTGTTCATGCCTTACCATACCATTACATGTAAATTCACTTTCGTTCTCATTCAATAAAACATGATGCATGACATACTGAAAACATTCAAACATGTTTACACCTACTGTTTTGTGATGTAGGCCTTGAAGACACACATATACTCCACTTACCTAGTTTCTTGAGAGATTCCTGGTTGTAAGCTACTTCAAGAGTTGGCTCACCTAAATCATAAGCACAACATTACTTAACCCCATTCTAAACTATCTAGAAATTTAAGGGAAACTATTTTGGAGGCTCTGTTCTTCGTACATTCCCGATTCACTACAAAACCGAACTCAACTCTCACTCCCAGCATTCTCAAAATACACATCTACAATCCTCTCTATTATCTATAATCACTAAAACAGCAAGAGATCGAAGTAAAACTCACCTAAGTCGGAGAAGAATCGAAGAGGAAGTCACCTCGAGGAACCACTGAGCTTGAATGCCGATTGAGGAAATGAGAAATAGTGGCAGCTAAACCTTCATTAAACCATCCACTTATAACACTTACTCCACAATTACACTTATGCCCTTGACTAACGAACTTTAACCTATTTAAACAACCAATCAAATTTACTTAATTCTATAAAAATAAAAGTCACAAAATGATACTATTAAAAATCAAGGCTGACAATTACCGGTGGCTTTAATCTACCCTCCTTAAAAGAATTTTGTCCTCAAAATTCAATGCTCAAACAACTCAGGATAACGGCTCATCATGTCTTGTTGGCGCTCCCAAGTTGCCTCCTCTACATTCTGGTTATGCCATAACACCTTCACTAGCTGAACTTCCTTATGTCTTCCAAATCCTCTTTAAGATTGTGAATGGTCCAATATATCTGGGGTTCAACTTGCCTCTCTTTCCAAATCTCACAACTCCTTTGAATGGTGATACCTTAAGAAAAACTTTATCACCTACTTCAAACTCCAACTCTCTACGTCTATAATCAGCATAACTTTTCTGTCGGCTCTGAGCTGTCAAGATTCTCTGTCGGATGAGGGTAATCTTCTCCACTATTTGCTTGCTGCACAACATCAGGACCAAGCAACCGTGCTTCACCTGTAGCGACCCTAACACTGTACCCTAATTTTCCCGTATTATTATTATTATTTTTTTTTATTATTCTTAGAAACTTCGTAACATTTGAGCAGAATTTAAATCGTAGACTAAATCGTTAAAATGTTTTGAAAACTATTTTAAAACCATTTCAATAAAACATAAAACAAGTTATGAAACAATTAAATAAAACTTAAAATAACATAACATTAGGTGGAGGGCAAAAGGGACATTCGTCCCAAAAACTACAGGGGCGATCGATTGCCCCATTACCAGGCGATCGATCGCCAGAACCAAAATTTTAGGGGCTCTCGATCGCCCCTCACACTGGTGATCGATTGCCCAGAGATCGATCACCAGCCGATCGATCGCCCCTTGTTGGGCGATCGATCGGCAACTTCTCTGGATTTCTCTAGAGAAGTTACCATCACTTGCCGATCGATCACCTCTTCAGGCGATCGATCGGCAACCTCCCTGGAATCTGAAATTCCAGGGAGCTTGCCCGTCTCTCTTTCCTTCTTTCTTCCTTCTTTTCTACGCAATTTCCTTACTACATGTACACACTAAAACCTATCAACATAAATCTCTCATAACTTTACTCATTCCTCCCTTTCATAAATCCCCAAATAAACAACCCGAAATATCTCCTAGAACGTATTTGAAAACATAGTAAACTTTCGTGAAAACGAATTGCGTGGATTCGTTTAAAAACCAAACAACTCACCCTGTGTTAAATCACAAAGTAGTTCTCGGAAATCCAGACAAAAACCTTAACAAAACGTTTTATAAATTAAGTTTACCAAAACATCAACTATCCAGATTTCCAAACATCCTAATATGCTCTATCTATACAACTTTTCTACGTTTCTATCTATTCAAATTATTAATACATTTACTGACGTCCCCACGGGTCAAAAAGCGCACCGACTGCCCAGCACACTCCCATGGGCCATCTTTCTTCAATTGCTTATTCCTCGGGTGGAGGGATCTCGTCCTCACCAGTATCTAGGTCACCTACACCATACAGACAACTATGAGTTAAAGGCTCAGCAAGTTTCGTCAATGCAAATGCATGCTGTGCATATGAGTTTTGTAAACCATACAGACATTTTAATCATTTAGTGGCATAGCATAACATAACGTCACCGGAGCCAACTCTCACTAGATGGAGAGGGCACGTCCGGCAGTTGGACAGCCCTTTCCATCTACCAGGGGGAAAACATGCCTTCATCCGTAAACAGTCATGTCTGAACCCCACCCCTCCGTGTCCAAATTACGTACATTAGTTTTCATTAGTTCATTTCATGTTTTTCTTAAACACGTGCAGAAATTTGTTTTCATGTTATTTTAAAAGATGTGATGCATGAACAGTTCAATTGCGTAAAGTAAACATACAACATATATACCATCAAGACGATAAAAGCATAACCTATATAAACAAATAATCCTAGCTACCCCAACCAAAGCGATTAAACAACAAGCTCCAAAATTTCCTCAATACGACTTCGACATACGGTGGAGGCATATCGGCTATAATAAGTCACGAGAACTTACCTCGCGTCCGTTGCAATTCTAGCTCTATGCACGAGCGTTGTTCACCTAAGGCAAATTAACAAGAATCGTCGTTAAAGCGTGTTTAAACCATTTAACGTCCAAATTAACGAAACCTTAACTAAAGAAATTTCTTAAACTCTAAAATACTTCATTGAGACATTTCATCGAGCAATTAATGCTCGTGAATTTCTAAAGCTCCATTAATGGAGATTTCTCAAAGCTTCAACTCAACTTTTCAACCCAAGCTTCAAATACACCCTATATTTCACCAAATAACGCTCAATACGTCCATTATATTCACAAACACGGTAAACCTATCTATTTCCAACCTTAAACCACATTTCTAACAAAACCCTAAACGAAACCCTAATCGTTTTAACTCTGTGAAAATCGATAACTAAAGTCTGAAAACTATAAAACCTTACCTAGAGCGTTGATTAGAGGAGGAAACATGAAGAATCGGAGCCGTCAGAGAGAAGCTTCGTCGATGGAAGAAGGAGTTGCGTGAAAATCGATGGAGGAGAGGATTTGGCTGAGAAATCGTGAAGTGTTTGGGGGAGGGAGGGAATTTGATATTTTATTAAAATTTAGGTTGCCAAATTACTCATTTGCCCTTCATTTTATTTTCTATTTGTTTCATTCTTTGCTTCGTTATTTAGCTATAAATTCGTTTTCTTCAAATTTTCTTATTTCGCCAATAAATTCAACTTATTAATAGGGTTCCATTAAAACTGTCCGTACGCAAAACAGACTTCATTCACTATTTTCACCACAACGACCTTTATATTACGAGAAACAAAATTCTCGTAAAATTAGCGTTAAGACTCCTAAAATTCCTGAAATTTTCTTAAAATCCATATTAATTATTATGATCGTAATTACACTTTCTTTTCACGAAACTAGTTCAACTTAACATATTTACAAAAATGCCATTATACATATACTTTCAAAATCCTGTAAAGAACCGGGTGTTACATTCCATCCACCTTATTTAAATTTTGTCCTCAAAATTTGATTATACAAACAACTCAGGATACTTAGACATCATATCCTACTGTCGCTCCCAAGTAGCCTCTTCCACGTCGTGGTTCCACCATAAGACTTTAACTAGCCAAATCTCTTTATTGCGCAATACTTTGATTGAGGACTCTAAAATACGTACCAGCTTCTCCACATAATCAAGGTAGGCTGTACCTCGATCTCTCTTGCCTCCACAATATGCGATGGGTCGCGCAAACACTTTCGAAGCATAGACACATGAAATACATTGTGGATACCCTCCATTGAAGCCAGAAGCTACAGTCGATACGCCATCTTCCCGACCTTCTTCAAAATAGGGAAGGGTCCCACATATCGAGGGTTTAGCTTGCCCTTCCTTCCGAATTGCATAACTCCCTTGAACGGAGAAATCTTCAAATAATCCTCGTCACCTTCTTCAAATTCCAGTTCCCTCCGTCTTGTGTTAGCGTAGCTCTTCTGTCGACTCTGAGCTATCTCGATACGCTGTCTGATAACAGCAATCTTCTCTGCAGTTTGCTGTAGAATCTCTGGACCAACAATACTAGCTTCACCAACCTCGTCCCAATATAACGGAAATCTACACTTTCAACCATACAAAGCCTCGTACAGAGCCATACCGATGGTAGCCTTGAAGCTATTGTTGTAAGAGAACTCGATCAGTGGCAAATACATGGTCTACGATCCCTGAAATTCCAACACACAAGCTCTGAGCATATCCTCCAGAATCTGATTCGTTCTCTCAGTCTGACCATCAGTCTAAGGATGAAATACTGTGCTGAAATTTAGCTGACTTCTCATAGCTTTGTGCAGACTCGTCCAGAACTTCGATGTAAATCTCGGATCTCGATCTGAGACAATAGAAACCGGCACTCCATGCAACCTAACAATCTCCTGCACATAAAGCTCGGCGAGCTGTTCCATAGAAGACGTCACCTTCACAGATAAGTAGTGAGCCGACTTTGTCGATCGGTCAACAATCACCCAGATGCCGTCATGCCCTTTCGTCGTCCTCGGGAGCCCCACAATAAAATCCATGGAGATCTGCTCCTATTTCTACTCCAGAATCAGCAGTGGCTGTAATGTTCCAGCCGGCCTCTGGTGTTCTTCCTTTACCTGTTCACAAACTAAAAAGGTTTCCACATACTTAGCAACTTCCCTTTTCATGTTCGGCTACCAAAAGTGTTGTTTTAAATCCCGATACATCTTGGTACTTCCCGGGTGCACAGAATAAGCTGATGAATGTGTTTCGGCCAAAATCTCCTTCTTCAATTCTTCGTCGTTAGGCACGTACCATCTATGCCTGAACTTTAGAATACCATCATCCGATAAGTTAAAATCAGACAAGTCTCCAGATGTCATACTCAATCGAAGCTCCTCACACTCCACATCTTTCTACTGAGCTTCTCGTATCTTATCCAGAATAGTCGGCCTGAGAGAAATGTTGGTGAGCATACTGGACAACTCTGCCACAATCTCCACATCAAACTTCTCAATCTCAGTGTAACGACCCCGACGGAATCACCACACAAATTCATCACTTAATCTCATAATCATTTGATTCTTACTTCCTTACACCTTGTTCATTGTTAGTGTTAATATTATTCCCTCTTTGTTTTTTTTTTAAAAAAAACATCTCCTGATCTGCATCTACCGATAGGGTTATAGACTCACATCGACCGATGATCACGTGTCCACCACGCGACACATCTGATCTCAACCAGCAATAGACATCCACCGGTGGTCACGGGCATTGCACGTGCCTAATTAAAGACATCGCCCGATCCTGAACATTCTCCACTAGATGTTCATATTTACCCTACATCGACCGGTGGTCATGTGTGCTTCACGTGACCGACTTAAAACATCACCTGGACATTAAACAATAAGAAAATACTCACATCATCCGGTCACTAGGCGACAATTTAACATCTACATCATCCGGTGAAGAATTACACTTCATCTGCCGATCACTAGACGACAAAATAACTCTTTCATCATCCGATGGCTTAAACACTCTACATCTGCCGATCGCTAGACGACAAAATAATACTTTCATCATCCGATGGCTTAGACATTACATCTGCCGATCACTAGACGACAAAATAATACTTTCATCATCGATGGCTTAAACACTCTACATCTGCCGTATCGTAGACGACAAATAATACTTTCATCATCCGAGGCTTAAACACCTACATCTGCCGATCGCTAGACGACAAAATAATACTTTCATCATCCGATGGCTTAAACACTCTACATCTGCCGATCACTAGACGACAAAATAATACTTTCATCATCCGATGGCTTAAACACTCTACATCTGCCGATCGCTAGACGACAAAATAATACTTTCATCATCCGATGGCTTAAACACTCTACATCTGCCGATTGCTAGATGACAAATTAACGCTTTCATCATCCGATGGCTTAAACACTCTACATCTGCCGATCACTAGACGACAAAATAATACTTTCATCATCCGATGGCTTAAACACTCTACATCTGCCGATCGCTAGACGACAAAATAATACTTTCATCATCCGATGGCTTAAACACTCTACATCTGCCGATCACTAGACGACAAAATAATACTTTCATCATCCGATGGCTTAAACACTCTACATCTGCCGATCGCTAGACGACAAAATAATACTTTCATCATCCGATGGCTTAAACACTCTACATCTGCCGATAACCTAAATACCCTACATCTGCCGATGACGTCAGCCGGATGATTGCCTTACCCAGCTTCCGTCTCACGGCAGAAAACACTATAATTATTAACAACTCCATCCAATAAAATTACCACAACTCACCCGAGTCATAATTTAGTAACCATAAACCTCAATGAGTAGGGATCGTAAACTCATTCAAGATATGCATAGCGGAAGACTTAAGCAAAACAAACCATTCGATAATCCTTAAAATCGTATTCAGACTCTAAAGACAACCTTTCAAATCTCAAACTCATCGTTATAAGAAATACTGTTAAACTTAGTCATTTGTTCATCATAAACTTTTCTAACTTACTATGAGCATAACCAGGGAACTTGATCGCCTATCCAGCCTTGCACTGTCACACCGAGCATCCTCCAGCAACCAAGCTTAGACATCCTCATTAACCTTGAGTTCCTCACCTGAAAACTCGTCACCTACATCATAAGGTTTATACTATAGGCCTAATGCTTAGTAAGGAATGCAACACTAACATGGATGCATGAATGCATAATTTGGGAAAATCACATGCTCATAAGTCTTTTCTTGTTCATGTCTTTGCTCATAATCATCATTCATAGTCATGGATCATATTCATCATTCATAGTCATTGATCATATTCATCGTTCACAGTCATTGATCATATTCATCATTTATAGTCATTGATCATATTCATCATTCATAGTCTTTGATCATATTCATCATTCATAGTCTTTGATCATATTCTTTGTTTAGGTTGTGTGGATCAAGAGAGGATTTGTGCCGGTAAAGGGGGTTCGACAGTGAGTTTGATCTTGTTCCCTACTGCGGGTCGTATTCATATGTCCTTCTTTGGACTGTGACATACGCCGAACCGCCCCCAACCCTCACTTAATCCACGTTGCATAAATCTTATATATATACATATATACATACATATCTTGTTCATGGAAAACATGCATTAAAACATTTTCTTATGCGTGAGAAACATTCATGATGCATGAACATGAGAACTTTTAACTCATCAAACTATGACAAGGATCATACCAGAGCAGACAACTTCACATTCACTAGCAGGTCATCAATTAGTATAACTCGCAACATACATAAATTCTTCAAGTGCGGACAAGTTCATTATCAAAAGGTAAACATTAGACATCTCAACCTAGTACTCCCACGATGTAGGGCTCTATTAGCTGGAAATCTTAATACATTCACTTACCTGGTCTTCCTAGCACTTGAGCTCTTTTCTCTTCAAACTTCTTCACCTAAAACATTTACATTGCAGTAGTTAAAACAAAATCCTAATAGTTCTAATCTCAAGTTATCCTAAGATTTAATAGTTAAAGTTATTCCCGAATCCTTAGTCTAATACTCTATGCAGTTTGAAATCCAAAACCAAAACAGACTGATTCGATTATCGATAACTCAGAGGTGGTTGTTCTAACTGTCCAGAATCAATTTGATAAAAGCATTCCCACTCTCAGATTTCAAATGTTCATATTATTAGTCGGCCATTGGAAAATCAAAAACTCCAATGCCGAGTAGAAAACAGGGTTAACAAGCTAACAGATAGCTATATTGTCTAATGCATACCTCGGGCACAGAGTAGTCGAGTAGTGGCAGAGAAACCGATCGTCGAAGAGAGTATGCCAGAAGCAGAGAGCAAGAGCTTGGGAGAGAAGAAATCGCCGAAAAGGAAGGTGTCAGCTACAGTGGTTCAAGTGAGGTTTAAAACATTTCCTTTTTCTTTATATATTGGTCATCACCCTCCATTATTACAACTTTGCCACTCAACCTAGTTTCAATCCACGTGAAATTAATTATTCTTGGTATAAGTCCTAAGCTGTAAAGATTAAATATTCAAGACCGTTAATACAGTTAGGAAAATCACCTGGCCATTAACTCGGGTATTGCACTCAGACCTCAACGTAACTGTCATAGCTGTAAGTGAAGGCTGATTCGCAGTAGGCATTCAACTCAAAGCATCAGCGACCTTGTTCGCCCTTCCCGGGTGGTACTTAATCTCAAACTCATAGTCTTTGACGAACTCTAGCCACCTTCTCTGTCGCATGTTTAGCTCCTTTTGCGTAAACAACTACTTCAAGCTCTTGTGGTCTGAAAATATCTCGCACTGCTGCCCGTATAAATAATGTCTCCAAATCTTCAGTGCGAAAACCATGGCTGCTAACTCCAGGTCGTGCGTAGGATAGTTCTGCTCATACAGCTTTAACAGCCGAGAAGCATAGGCAATAACTCTACCCTCTTGCATCAATACACAACCAAGTCCAACTCCAGACGCATCACAGTAAATACTGAATTTATCACCTTCAACAGGCAGCGTTAGAACTGGAGCTGTGGTCAACTTCTGCTTCAATTCCATAAAACTCCCGTCACAAGCAGCGACCATATAAACTTCTCATTCTTCCGAGTCAAGCGTGAGAGAGGAACTGCAATCCTCGAAAATCCCTCTATGAACTTCCGATAATAGCCAGCCAACCTGAGAAATCCTCGCACCTCACGCACATTTTTAGGCTGCGGCCAATCCCTGACCACTTGAAATTTACTCGAATCCACAGAAACTCCTTCATGTGATATGATATGGCCAAGGAAACCGACTTTGTCCAGCTAGAACTTGCACTTGGAAAACTTTGGATATAAACGGTGTTGACTCAGAATCCTCAAAACAGTCCTCAGATGCTCCTCGTGCTCTTACTTCGTTTTAGAATAGATCAAAATGTCGTCAATGAAAACAACAACGAACTTGTCCAAATACTCCTTGAAAACACGGTTTATCAAGTCCATAAACGCTGCAGGGGCATTAGTAAGTCCAAAAGACATAACAAGGAACTCATAATGCCCATACCTCATTCGGAATGCCGTTTTCTGAATATCTTCCTTCCGGACCTTCAACAGATAATAACCCGAGCGTCGGTCAATCCTGGAAAACACTCAGGCACCCTGTAGTTGGTCAAATAAATCATCTATCTGGGGTAGTGGATACTTATTATTCACTGTGAGCTTATTCAGCTCTCTATAATCTACGCACATCCTGAGAGTCCCGTCCTTCTTCTTAACGAACAGAACGGGCGCACCCCAGGGAGAAAAACTGGGTTAGATGACCCTTATCTAGCAACTCCTCAAGCTGAGTTTTCAACTCTCTCAATTTAGCAGGCGCCAATATGTATGGATTCTTAGACACTGGCGTAGAGCTCAAATACACATCAATGGTAAACTTAATCTGTAACACCACAGACACTGTACCCGTATCACCGTATATATTTTTTTTTTTATACTTTTTACTTTTCTATGCTTTAAATAAAACGTAATGCGGAATCTAAACTGAAGTTGAAATCAGAACTGAAATCGGAATTAAAACTGAACTTTAAAAGCATTTAAAACAAAACCTTTATATAATAATTAAAACTAAAACATTTAATAAAACTTTAAATATTAAAACTATAATTCGATGGGAGGACAAAACTGTCCAACCCAAACAAATCAGGGCAGCGATCAGTCGCTGCCCATGATCGCTGCACATAGGCAGCGATCGATCTCTGCCTTGCTGCAGAGATCGATCGCTGCATGCTTGCAGCGATCCTTCCCTTCTTCTTTCTTCTAATTCCGTTGTTCTCTTTTTCTCTCATCTGCTCTCTGGAAACTATTTTAAACCAAAACATTTTCTATAAACAGTTTACCAAAAACCTTCAAACATCAAATGTAAACCTATCAGAACCAAACATCCTATATTCTATCAAGACAAAGTCATCAATAACATCCCAAAAATCCCCAAAACCTACACATACGTCCCCACGGGTCAGGTGAGCATCGACTGTGCAACACACCAGCGCAATCCATCTTTCGTCAACTGCCTCATGCCTCAGGAGGAGGAAGCTCGTCCTCACCTGTTTCCTCGTAAACACCTACACCATACAGACATCTATGAGATAAAAATCTCAGTAAGCTCTAGTAAATGCAAATGCGTGCTATGCGTATGAATCTGTAAACCATGCATTGTTCTCTTTACTTTGCTTTGCTTTACTTTGCTTTGCTTTGCTTTGCTTTACTTTGCTTTGCTTTGCTTTGCTTTGCTTTGCTATGCTATAAACTGTATACCGAAGGGTCATTTAAACTGTATACCAAAGGGTCATTCTTTCTTTGCATTTACTTTAAAACATCGTGCAGAATTCATTTTCGTGATCTTTTAAAACACGTGATGCATGAACAGATATGAGCATATTATAACTATACAGTACAATAAACAAGCAACATGTATACCATCCAGACCGAAACAGAATAACCTATAACAATTTAAAACCCAACTACCTGACCCAAAGCAATTAAAACAAACAATCCATTAAGATCCTCGACGCTACATCAAAGTACGGTGCAGGCCAATCGGCCAGAGAAGATCACGAGAACTTACCTCGCGTCCGTTGCAGCTCAAGCTCCGTCCACGAGCATTGTTTGTCTGAGGCAAAATACAACGATCATCAATATCACGTGCTTAAACTTCTAATCGTCCGAATTCAACAAAACCTTAACTAAGGAAACCTCCTAAAGCTCTAATCCAATTCATTGAGCTATTTACTCGAGCAATTTACGCTCGGCACCACAATTCACAATTTACGAGTTTTTCTCTAAAAACCCGAAAATCCCCAATTTTCAACTTTTCCACAAATCGGTTTAAACTCGTCAAATAACGTTCCATACGTTCAATACATTCATAAACTTAGCAAACCTATCGATTTTAAACCCTAACTCGCGTTTTTTTACGAAAACCTAATCGAAACCCAAATTGTTCAAACTCCGTAAAACTCGAAATAAACGCTCTAAGAACGTAGATTCATACCTAGGGTAGCGGGAGGAGGAGAGATCGTGAAGAACGGAAGTCGAATCGGAGGTCGGATCGTCGAATTGTCGTCGACGACAGAGAGGGAAATCGCCAAAGCTCTCTGGCGATTCACGAAGCAGAGAAGAAATGAAACATAAAAGAGTTTTCTGTTATTTTATATTTTGATTTGGCAATTTATCATTTTGCCCTTCTTTAAATTTTCTATTTGTTTCTTCTTTCGTTTCGTCAATCGGCTAGCAATTTGGTTTCTCCAAATTTTCTTATTTCACCATTAAGTCCAACTTGTTATTAGGGTCCCAATAAAACTGTCCGTTCGCAAATCGGACCACATATACTATTTTTACTAAAACGTCCTTTATATTACGAGAAACATAATTACTCGAAATATAGCGTTTAATCTCCGAAAATTCTCATAATTTCCTTAAAATTTCTATTAATCGTTAGGATCATAATGACGTTTTCTTTTCGAGAAACGGACTTGACTTGATATATTTACTAAAATGCCATTATATATTAAAATTATAATATCCAGAAAAGCTGGATATTACATGATCTCCCTATCCGGCGGTAATCCGGGAAGATCATCAAGGAAGATCTCAGAGAATTCTCTGACTATAGGAAGGTCACTCGGCTTTACTCCACTGAGCAACTGAGTATCCACTATTGTGGCCAGATAAATCGAGCATTCACCTTTAAACTGCTCATTGACCTTCATGGAATAGGAAGTAAGAGACCCACTCAACCTGTTCATCGCCAGATAACCAAACTCGGCTTTACCCGGGGGCCAAAAAGTCACAATCTCGGATCGACAATCGATGGTGTTGAAGTGCTGTGAAAGCCAGTCCATCCCTAAGATAAGATCGTACCGCTCTATGTTCATAACTATCAGACAAGCATAAAGGGTAGTATCCCCTACCGAGATGACATTCCCCTGGAGAATACGATCTGAATGCATATGCTCTTCTGAAGGTAGCATTACTCTATACTCGAACTCTGCTAACTCAGACGCTAACCCCAATCTAATCATGCAAGCAGTTGAGATAAAAGAGTGCGTAGCTCCCTTGTCTATCAAAGAAAATACAGCTACGACCATAATCAAAATAGTACCTGCTATCACTGAGGGCTGAGTCTCGTCTTCGACGTCACTAGGCTCAATAAAGGCAAAAGTCCTCGGCATTACCTTTCTCTGATCATAGTCTGACTGCTCATGGCCCTGCTTCGAGCAATCTTTAACGAAGTGGCTGACTTTCCCACACCTATGGCATTTATCAGTGCCCACTCGGCACTCACCACTGTTCTCCTTCTGACACTTAGGGCACCAAGGCATCTGAAAAGCCCCTTGCACCTGTTTTCCCTTCCCTCGGTCACTGTCTCCCTCTAAAGGCCTTTTAACACCCCGTTGTTGTTGCTGTGGCTGTCCTCTCAGTTGCCAGCCATTATTTCTGAGCTGAGGCTGGATCTCACGAAAGAAGCCTTTAACTGGTTCCCTTGGTTTAACATAACTCTGATCAACAGCCTCTATTTCCAGTGCTCTAGCCACAATCTCATCATATGGCACATTCCGTACCCCTGATATGGTAAGACTCTTCTTAATTTCTTGACCAAGCCCTTACACAAACCTGCGTACCTTGTCCTCATTAACAGTGACCTGATGCGGCGCGAATCAGGACATGGCCTCAAACCTCCTCACATACTCAGCAATCGAACCAATCTGCCACAGTTGTATGAACTCACCATTTTCATCTCTCGTACTGCGTGGCTGAAGTACTTGTCATAAAATATTGTTTTGAACCGTTCCCAACTCATTATCATCACGTCAGTGGTTGTCTTGATGGAATTCCACCAAAATCGGGCATCTAGTGCTAAGTGGTAAGTCACCAACGCAACCTTCTCTTCATCCTCTATACTTGCGTAAGCCAGCATGTCCTCCATGGTTAGAATCCACTCCTCGGCTGAAGAGGGATCCGCAGATTGCCCGTTGAACACGGGAGGTTCGAGCTTCTGGAACCTCTCCATCCCTCGATTACTAGAAGTCGCTGTCTCCCAAGCTCTAATGCCCTCACGGTCTATTAGGGTGCCCAGCTGCTGGGACTGTCTCTCCATTTGTTGAACCTATCGTTCCACGTGTTGGGACTGTTGGGCAATAAATTCCTTAAGCTGGTCTATCGTATCATCTCTGTCATCTCGGTCATTCCCTCGACACACCATTTTTTATAACTCCTATAAAAGTTAAAAAAAATAAGCCTAAGAAATCGAAATCAAATAAAGCATTAAACATACTTACAGTTGTGGAAGAATATTCGCGTAGTGGCTGTGCAGTCGAGCAGTCTACAGAACTGATTTTATAACCCGGGAGCTACCCTAACACTGTACCCTAATTTTTCCGTAATATTATTATTATTGTTTTATTATTATTATCCTTAGAAACTTCGTAACATTTGAGCGGAATTTAAATCGTAGACTAAATCGTTAAAATCATTCGAAAACTATTTTAAAACCATTTCAATAAAACATAAAACAAGTTATGAAACAATTAAATAAAACATAAAATAACATAACATTAGGTGGAGGGCAAAAGGGACATTCGTCCCAAAAACTACAGGGGCGATCGATCGCCCCATTACTAGGCGATCGATTGCCATAACAAAAATTTGAGGGGCGCTCAATCGCCTCTCACACTGGCGATTGATCGCCCCAGCGATCGATCACCAGCCGATCGATCGCCCCTTGTTGGGCGATCGATCGACAACTTCTCTGGATTTCTCTAGAGAAGTTACCATCACTTGCCGATCGATCACCTCTTCAGGCGATCGATCGGCAACCTCCCTGAAATCAAAAATTCTAGGAAGCTTGCTCCTCTCTCTTTCCTTCTTTCTTCCTTCTTTTCTACACAATTTCCTTACTACATGTACACACTAAAACCTATCAACATAAATCTCTCATAACTTTACTCAATCCTCCCTTTCATAAATCCCCAAATAAACAACCCAAAATATCTCCTAGAACGTATTTGAAAACATAGTAAACTTTCGTGAAAACGAACTGCGTGGATTCGTTTAAAAACTAATCAACTCACCCTATGTTAAATCACCAAGCAGTTCTCGGAAATCTAGATAAAAACCTTAACAAAACGTTTTATAAATTAAGTTTACCAAAACATCAACTATCCAGATTTCCAAACATCCTAATATGCTCTATCTATACAACTTTCCTACGTTTCTATCTATTCAAAACATTAATACATTTACTTACGTCCCCACGGGTCAAAAAGCACATCGACTGCCCAGCACACTCCCACGGGCCATCTTTCTACAATTGCTCATTCCTCGGGTGGAGGGATCTCGTCATCACCTGTATCTAGGCCACCTACACCACAAAGACAACTATGAGCTAAAGACTCAGCAAGTTTCTTAAATCCAAATGCATGCTGTGCTTTTGAGTTTCGTAAACCATACGGACATTTTAATCATTTAGTGACATATCATAACATAACGTCACCGGAGCCAACTCTCAACAGATGGAGAGGGGCACGTCCGGTGGTTGGACAGCCCTTTCCATCTACTAGGGGGAAAACATGCTTCCATCCGTAAAAATCCATGTCTGAACCCCATCCCGTCGTGATCAGATTACGTACATTAGTTTTCTTTAGTTCATTTCATGTTTTTCTTAAACACGTGCAGAAATCCGTTTTCATGTTATTTTAAAAGACATGAAGCATGAACAGTTCAATTGCATAAAGTAAACATATAACATATATACCATCAAGACGATAAAAGCATAACCTATGTAAACTAATAATCCTAGCTACCCCAACCAAAGCAATTAAACAAAAAGCTCCAAAATTTCCTCCATATGACTTCGACGTACGGTGTAGGCTAATCGGCCATAGTAAGTCACAAGAATTTACCTCGCATCCGTTGCAATTCTAGCTCCGTCCACGAGCGTTGTTCACCTAAGGCAAATTCACAAGAATCGTCGTTAAAGCGCATTTAAACCATTAAACGTCAAAATTAACGAAACCTTAACTAAAGAAATTTCTTAAAACTCTAAAATACTTCATTGAGGCATTTCATCGAGCAATTCATGCTCGTGAATTTCCAAAACTCCATTAATGGAGATTTCTCAAAGCTTCAACCCGACTTTTCAACCCAAGCTTCAAATACACCATATATTTCACCAAATAACGCTCAATACGTCCATTATATTCACAAACACGGTAAACCTATCGATTTCCAACCTTAAACCACGTTTTTAACAAAACCCTAAACGAAACTCTAATAATTTTAACTCCGTGAAAATCGATAACTAAAGTCTGAAAACTATAAAACCTTACCTAGAGCATTGATTGGAGGAGCTAACACGAGGAACCGGAGTCGTCAGAGAGAAGCTTCGTCGATGGAAGGAGGAGTCGCGCATGAAGGAAGAAAATCGATGGAGGAGAGGATTTGGCTAAGAAATCCTGAAGTGTTTGGGGGAGGGAGGGAATTTGATATTTTATTAAAATTTAGGTTGCCAAATTACTTATTTGCCCTTCCTTTGATTTTCTATTTGTTTCGCTCTTTGCTTCGTTATTTAGCTAATGATTCGTTTTCTTCAAATTTTTTTATTTCGCCAATAAATCCAACTTATTACTAGGGTTCCATTAAAATTGTCCGTACGTAAAACGGACCTCATTTACTATTTTTATCACAACGTCCTTTATATTACGAGAAACGTAATTCTCGTAAAATTATCGTTAAGACTTCTAAAATTCCTGAAATTTTCTGAAAATCCATATTAATTATTAGGATCGTAATAACGCTTTCTTTTCACGAAACCGATTCAACTTGACATATTTACAAAAATACCATGATACATATACTTTCAAAATCCCGTAAAGAACCGGGTGTTACATCACCAACCTCATCCCAATACAAAGGAGATCTGCATTTTCGTCCATATAATGCTTCATACGGTGCCATACCTATTGTTGCCTGAAAACTTTTATTCTAAGAAAATTCCAACAATGATAAGTACTTACTCCAACAACCCTAAAAATCTAATGTGATGCTCGAAGCATATCCTCCAATGTTTGAATAGTCCTTTCAGATTGTCCATCAGTTTGAGGGTGAAAAGCCGTGCTAAAATTGAGATGCGTACCCATAGTATTGTGCAGACTCTTCCAAAACTTAGATGTAAATCTAGAATCTCGGTCTGAAACTATAGTGATTGGGACTCCATGCAATCTAACAATCTCATGCACATACAATTCAGCGAGCTGATCCATCGAGTACGTCATCTTTATTGGCAGGAAATGGACAGATTTGGTTAAACGATCAGCTATCACACACTGTACATTTTTGTACTTCCAGGATGGACAGAGAGTCTAGAAGAATGTGCCTCAGAGAGGATCTCCCTCCGAAGTTCATCATTTGCCAGGACAAACCATCTATTCTGAAACTTAAGAATTCTATCTTTAGAATAATTGAAATCCTGCTTATCTGTAGAATCTATGCATGACTTATACTTATTGCATTCAACATCATTCGCTTGAACTTCCTTTATTCTATCCAAAATTGTAGGCTTCAAGGATATGGCAGAAAGCATGGTCAACACACTGGACACAGCTTCCAGGTTAAATCTTTGAAATTCTGCCTCTAAGGCTAACGGTGTCAAGAATCAATGCCGAGACTGATATTGTCACTCTACTCAATGCATCAGCCACTACATTTGTCTTGCCGGGTGGTATTTGATCTCAAAATCATAGTCCTTGACAAACTCCAACCATCGACGTTGCCTCATATTTAATTCTTTCTGTGTGAAAATATATTTCAGACTTTTATGGTCTGAGAATATTTCACAAGATTGTCAACACAAGTAATGTATCCAAATTTTTAATGCAAAAACTACTGCAGCTAATTCTAAGTCGTGGGTAGAGTAATTCTTCTCATGTGTTTTCAACTGTCTAGAGGCATAAGCTCTTACTCTTCCATCTTGCATCAACACACAGCCAAGACCAACCTTGGAAGCATCAAAATAAATGCTAAACTTTCCATTCTCATCAGGAAGTGTCAATATTGGAGCATTGGTCAATCTCTGTTTCAAAGTCTGAAAACTATACTCACATTCATCAATCCAAACATACTTCATGTTTTTCCTTGTTAACCGAGTGAGAGGTGTTGCAATCTTCGAGAATCCTTCAATAAATTTCCTGTAATATTCTGCTAATCCAAGGAAACTCCGAATATCTGTTGCATTCTTCGGTTGGGGCCACTCCTTAACTGCTTGAACCTTGGCTGGATTGACAGATATTCCATCTCCCGAGATAAAGTGACCCAAAAAGTAAACTTGGTCCAACCAAAACTCACACTTGGAAAACTTGGCATAAAGTTGGTGCTTCTTTAGTACTCCCAATACCAAGGTCAGGTGTCATGCATGCTCATCTTTAGTACGTGAATAGATTAAGATATTATCAATAAACACTATGACAAATTTATCTAGATACTCATGAAACCTATTCATAAGATCCATGAAGGCTGCTGGTGCATTTGTCAATTCAAAAGACATAACCAAAAACTCATAATGTCCATACCTTGTGCGAAAGGCCGTCTTAGGGATATCTTCAGATTTGACTTTCAATTGGTAATAACAGGACCTAAGGTCAATCTTAGAGAAGACTCGCACACCATTAAGTTGGTCGAATAAATCATCAATCCTTGGTAATGGATACTTGTTCTTAATAGTTAACTTATTCAATTCTCAATAATTAACACACATACGCAACGATTCATCCTTTTTTTTGACAAAAAGGACTGGTGCACCCCACTGTGAATAACTCGGGCGTATGAATCCTTTTTCCAACAGTTCCTCCTACTGTGTCTTTAGTTCTCTAAGTTCTATTGGTGCCAATCTGTAAGGATTCTTAGACACAGGCTCCGCGCCTGGGTAAATGTAACACCCGGTTTCACGGGTTTTCCTAATTATGCGCGCAAGGGCAATTTTGTGAATAATCAAAATACGTCTATTTTGTGAATCGAGAGTTTTAATGGGATCCTCATAATTAATATGAATTCTGGGAGAAATATGGAGAATTAGAAATCAAAATCGAAAGAGTTATACCCGAATTTCCAGTTTTGACCTTATGGAAGTTTAATTCGAAGAAATAGCAAAATAAATCCGTTTGACGAATGGAAAGTTTTATTAGAGCCCTAGGAATAAAATTGAAATTATTAGAGAAATAAGAAATTTTGGAGAAATCGAACCGAAGGACAAATATTGAAAAAATGGAGAGTTTAGTGATGGGGCAAAATTGTCATTTTGCAAGTCAAATCAATTAAAAACCCATATGCCCTCTCTTCTTCCCTCACTTGGTGATTTCCAGAGCTCCCTTTCTTCTCCTTCTCTGCCGACGCCGATTCTCCACGGCTCCTTCACCACTTCTTCAACGATTCTTCCTCCGTTCTTCGAGTTCGCTTCACGTTTTCTCTTCCCCTCGTGATTCTAGTAAGTCTCTAGCATTTTCCAGCTTTAGTTCTCGACTTTTAGAGATTTAAACGTTTAGGGTTTGGTAGGAATTTTGTAAAAATAGCCGGGTTTTGTTAGGAAATGTTAGAAATCACTTTATTTACGATTATTGGGCAAAATAATGGAAGCATTTGATGTTTAGATTGAAAAATTGGATTTGGAGCTTGGTGAAACCTCCATTAATGGAGTTTAGAATTTGTGAGCACAACGTCCTAGATGAAATGCCCGGAAGACTTTAATATAAGTTCTAGAGGAATTTACCTTGGCTAGGAGATTAGTTTATTAGTTTAAGTTCGAAATTCGTATATGTGGGATTGGTTTTAATGCCAATTTTTATGAACTGCCTTAGGTGGACACTGCTTTCAGACGGTGCTCGGTGTGCTAAGGACGACAGGTAAGTTCTCGTGACTTACTGTGGCCGATTGGCCTACACCGTATGTCGGAATTTGTTGTTGAGGATTGTTGGAGCTTTGCTTGTTTAATTATTTTGCTTTGGTTGGGTAGATTAGGTTTGATTGTTTTATAGGATACGTGTTATGACGTTTTGATATATTGAGAGGTTTTGATGGTATTCTCGTTATGTATGTTTAAATTACGTATTGAACTGTTCATGCATCATTGTTTTCAAAATGCCATGAAAACGAATTTACGCATTGATTTCAAAGAGAAATAATTGCATGCATGTAACAAGTAATTGAACAACATATGGTGGTTATTCGGGGTGAGGTTCAGACCTGGCGTTCCGTGGTGAGCGGGTCTCCCTCCTTTCAGATGGTGTGGGCTATCTACCCGCTTGATGTGCCCTATCCATCTGACTGATTTAGGGCCCCGATAACCAAGACTAACACGTACCGAGATGAATGATATGGACGGCTTTCATTGCATTCATGATCATGCATATACATTTACGTAGAACTTGCTAAGATTTTTATCTCATAGGTGTCTTTATGGTGTAGGTGACTACGAGCAAGGTGAGGACGATGTCCCTCCACCTGACGAGCCTACAGCTTGACGAAGGATGTTCGTGGCAGTGGCTGGCATAGTCGATGCGAGCACAACCCGTACGGAGCATAGGTTATGTGTTTTGGGATTTTGGGTTGCAATGGTTGATGGGGGATGATATTAATGTTTGAATAGAACCCTTATTAGGATGCTTGGTATCTGGATAGGTTATAAATCGATATTTTGTTTAGTTTCCGCCACGTACAGTGAACATTGACGGAATAGAATGTTTTGATGTTTAGAATGAATTTTTGGTGAAATGGAAATGAAGGTTGTAAATTGGATGAGTTTTGATGTTTTGATGGTAGGTTGAGGATTTAAGTTAGAATTGAAGTTTGGTGTTTGATTTTGATGATTTTAGGTGGAACGTTCGGTTTTTAGAACGATCCACGCAGATGGTTTTCGTGAATTTTAGATATGTTTTCGGATACGTTTTTGTGCTCCGTTTTAAGTCGGTTTTTAAAGATTTTTTCGGGAGGCAAAGTCGAGGGTGTCGGGAATGTGTAGGTAAACTTTTAAGCAATTTGGAGGTATTTGGTTTGGGAAAATAGGAAGAAATATGGGGAAAAGTCAAAATGGGTCAAAATGGGTGTTTTTAGGTGTTTTTGGGCGAGAAAAACCCGAGCCGGTCAGATCGATCGGGCCCGGGGCGCGATCGGTCGCGGCCGGGGTGTTTTTGGATGAAGAAAACCCGAGCCGGCCCGATCGGTCGGGCCCGGGGCGCGACCGATCGCGGCCGGGCGCTTGGTGGGCGCGCAGTGCACGCGGGCGCGGCGCCCAGCGCGCGCCCAGCGTGCCCCACATGACCCCGAATTATTTTTTTTTCAAATATCGACTTTTCAAAACACGTTTCAACCCGACCTTTTACGATACCTTTTAAACATATTTTACGAGCGATCCCCAAGTATTTTAAAGGGTTTTAAGGACCCAAAAACCTAGATGACATTTTTCCGAAAAATGGTTTTAATCTCGTTTTAGTGATTTAAACGTTGACGAACCTTATGCCCAACTTGTTAAAGCCTCTTTTGATGAATCCCGACCCTAGATGAGTCATTTCGGGTATGTTTTAAGTTAGAGTCAAAATGTCGATAGATGTGGATTGATGCCCAAGTCCGTTCTCCAACGAACGAACGAATGAATGAAAGAAAAGGATAAACGAAAAGAAAAAGGAAATAAAAAGAAAAAAAAGTTAGTGAGAACGGGCAAGGGTAACACGTCTGTATATGAAGTTATGCACGCACGACACAGGTCGTGGCGGCACCGACGTGGGGTCGTGGTCGTCACAGTAAACATCTACAACAAACTCGATTTCTCTATCTGGCGGTAAGCCAGACAAGTCATCTAGAAATACTTCCGGGAAGTCTTGGACAACTAAGACATTTTGAGGACTCGATTTTCCTACAACCTGTGTGTCTATAGCACTGGCCAAAAAGCATAAGTACTCCCCGCATGGAGAAGGTCTAGCATTGATAGGGGCAATAACAGACATTTCCTTACACTTCTTCAAAGCTTGGAAGGTATTTTTCATACCACTAGGGGGTTGAAAACTAATTATTCCAGACCTAAAATCGATTGTGGCATAATGCTTAAACAACCAGTTCATTCCTAGGATTACATCAAATCCCATTATCTCCATGATAATGAGATCAGCTGGTAGGTTCATACTTCCCACCGACACTATACTATTAAGCATCACTTGGCTAGAGTGCATGCATTCACTAGAGGGTAGCGCTACATTAAACACATGTTCAGTTGGCGTAGGCTGTACATCTAACTTAACAGCAAATGCAGACGCTACAAAAGAATGTGTTGCACCAGAATCTATTAAAGTGAAAGCAGGCATAGAGTTGATCAATATAGTACCTGACACTACCGCGGGCTGATCATCATTACACGACTCCATCATGGAGAATATCCTCGGCTTTATCTTAGTAGGGCCACTCTTTAAAGCTGGACAGTCTCTGTTAATATGGCCGACTTTGTTACAGTGGAAACATTGAATGACTCTGGGCTTTGGGCAATCCTTGAATGTGTGTCCAACTTCTTCACAGTTGTAACACTTTCCTGAGCCATTTCTGCACTCTCCCGGGTGATTTTTCAAACATTTCAGACATTGGGAAAACTTCCCAGTATTCTGTACCTTCAATCCTGTTCCTTGGCTACCCTGGCCTTCATTGGGCCTCTTCATCCCTCTTTGTTGGTGTGGCTGAATGAACTTTTGTGGGGCTTCCTTTGGTCCAGCACACTTCATTTCTGCTTCTTCCACTTCCAATGCCGTGGACACGACTTCTCCGTAAGAAAAACCTTTAATACTTGAAAACTTGACTCCTTCGTAAATCTCTGGTTTTAGTCCATGCATAAATTGAAACACCTTATCCTCATTCCTATGAACAAGATGTCCAGCAAACCTGGACAAGGACTCAAACTGTCTATTGTACTAAGACACAGACCCCGTCTACTTCAGGTTCAGAAACTCCACCTTCTTTGTGGCCTGGACGGTGCTGTTAAAGTATTTCTCATAGAAAGTTCCTTGAATTGTGTCCAAGACATTGCCAGAACATCAGTGGTGGTCTCCATTGTTTCCCACCAAAGTTGAGCATCCCCAGCCAAATGGAACGTTGCCAACGTGACTTTGTCTCCTTCTCCAACGTTTGCACATCTGAACATACTCTCAATCTTCCTAAGTCATCCCTTGGCAACAATCGGATTGGATGACTGTCCATCAAATGTGGGCGGTTGTAATCTCTGGAATCTGTCTCTTGATTGCTCATTGTTAGAACACGAGTTGGCACTCCCTTGCACATCTTGGTTCAAAAGTAGTCCCAATTGCTCAGATTGCTGATGAACCAAAGCTGTCAGCTCCCTAATCACACTAAGATCCTCCTCACTTTTCAAATTTGGTGTCTCTCTTGGTAATCTTGGTCTTCCTGGTCGTCTAGCCATTTTGCTATATTTCTGGACAAGGTTAATTACTCTCATAAATATCTAGCAACTAAGGTTAACATAAACACTTACAGTTGTTGGAGTACTCTCATGCGACAATCAGTACTGATGAGTGATCTTTTGAACGGTTTAACAAAATGTCTCTGATACCATACTGTTTTGCCCCGAATTAATAAACCCGGTTTGTTAATCACGTACTCTGACTATATTAAGAAAATTCTAGGGAAATTTAAAATTTCCACTCAACGACTAAAATTCAAAGTTTGTTTAAAAATATCAAAACTTGCAGCGGAAAACATTCATGTGTAAAACAGAGTCTTTATGAAAACTGACTAGAGAATTCTTACTATTTAAACAAGACCGTAAGGAAAACGTTCAAAAATTCTCGGAGACATCTGCAGCCAGTTCGACATTATTGTCAATCTAACACCTACAGAGTTTGTCGACTTCGACCTTGGACAACATGCCCGTCTACGGCTCTGGACAACAAACTCTAGACCAGCGACTTTGGACAATTAGCTCTGAACAAGTGACTGTGGACGATGTCAATACAAACAACATTAATTTAAACGACAACGTTTTGGATAATAATACTGTAACACCCCGAGTCTTCAGAACTTGATTTGTTACACAAAACTTGCGCATGACCCGGAAAC
This sequence comes from Begonia masoniana, assembly GCA_022432975.1. NCBI lineage: Eukaryota > Viridiplantae > Streptophyta > Magnoliopsida > Cucurbitales > Begoniaceae > Begonia > Begonia masoniana. Next base: position 19,196,989 of record CM039510.1, read on the forward strand.
TCTGGCTCAAATTTGAAATTTTGCTCGAAGGTCGTAATTTAATATTTTCTAAAACCTCAACATTTAAGAACTTGCAGCGGAAATCATTTGAGTAAAAAAAAATAGAGTTAAATAAAACTATTGAACAATGCTTGAATAATAAGTTAGAAAATTAAGGAATAATCGGTCGAAAAGGAATAAAAGTTTAAATCGCAAAAAAAAAGAAAATACTTCTTAAGATTCAAAAGTCAAACGCATCGCCCGCTGAACAAGGTCAACAAAAAGGGGCTGAAGCAGAAAATGGAAGACATCATCCGGTGGCAAAACGACATAGTATTCTCTACATCATCCGGTAGATTCACACCCGACATCCACCGGTCACTAAACGACAAAAGACTTTCCACATCATCCGGTAGATTTACACACGACATCCACCGGTCACTAAACGACAAAAGACTTTCTACATCATCCGGTAGATTTACACACGACATCCACCGGTCACTAAACGACAAAAGACTTTCTACATCTTCCGATGACGTCAGCTAGATGATTTCCTTCATCCGATCGACTTTGTTCTACATCCACCAGTGACTAAACAACAAAATGCCCTCTACATCTTCCGATGACGTCAGCACGCATCTGCCGATGAGTTTACAAAGACATCATCTGATAGACTTAAACCTACACCTTCCGATTGAGTAAACTGCATACGCCGATCACTAAACGACAAACTCTCTACTTATATCTTCCGATACACACATAACTATAACCCGACATCTACCGATAGACTTCATCTACCGATAGTGAACAAAACAACATCTTCCGATAAAGCAAGCTACATATACCGATCACTAAACGATAAATTTTGTTCTATATCATCCTATGGCTTCCACTGAAGACATCTTCCGATAGACAACAGAGCAACAACTCAACCTACAGAAAAGAACTTACTCACTTCACTGAAACCATTCAAAAACATTTCAAACCATTACATTACTAAAATCCAGTGGGTACCAACATTAAATCCCAACTGAATTCTATAAATAAGAAAAATCTCGAAATCGTATTCAAAACATTGAAATCACTACTGTAATAAAAATTTAACATACTTAAATTGAAACACTGTCAACTAAACTTTCACACCAACAGACATCAGTTAATCCGCCTCATCAGTATACCAGTTCGAGACAGATAATTGTAACACCCCTAATACTGTACCCATTTTTCCGTATAAATTTTCATTTTCTTTTATACTTAGCGTTTATGCGGAAAACATTTTGAAATCAAACTAAATAAAACTTTTAGAACAATTATAAACATTTAATTTAAAACTATAAACAATTAAAACTATTTAAAACATTAAATAAATCGCGGAGGGGCAAAATCGGGAAAACAGAGAGGAATGAAAGCAGCGACTGATCGCTGTAGGCGCTGTACAATGCAGCGCCCGATCGCTGCATTGTGCAGCGACCAGTCGCTGCACTTGCAGCGACCAGTTTCTTTTGTTTCTCTCTGGAATCCGACATTCCAGAGAGCAATCTAACCTACATTTTCATACAATTCAACATACATTTTCATACAATTCAAGCGATACCTCATTCCATTTTCATTCTTTCCCTCTCGGTTAAACTTCCTAAACTCACACCATACTTTCGTAAAAACAAACCGCGTGGATACGTTTAAAAATCGACAATCCTTCCTGTTTTCAATTTACCACGCAGTTCCAAAATAGGTTTTTCCAAACAATTATAAAACAGTTCCAAAAACGTTTAAAAACATTAAACCTATCTAATATCAGATTCCAAACATCCTAATATGTTCTAACATTATACATATTTCCTCAAAATAACCCAGCACCCTCAAAATCTATACATACGTCCCCCACGGGTCGGTAAAGCATCGACTGTACAGCACACTACCGCAAGCATCATCCATCAACCGGGTCATGTCTCAGGTGGAGGGATCTCATCCTCACCTGGCTCGATGTCACCTAAGACGTCACCTACACCATAATACACGCTATGAGATAAAAATCTCAGTAAGTTCTACGTAAATGCAAATGCGTGGTCATGCATGCTCAATGCTATGAAAACAGTCCATGTCAGTTCATATATTAGTACGTGTCAGTCTATGGTTATCGGAAACGCTCGACTGATAGATAGGGCACGTCCAGCGGTTAGACAGCCCACACCATCTGAAGGGAGGGAAACCCGCTCACCACAGAACGCCAGGTCTGAACCTCATCCCCGATAACCCCATGCCATGGTTGTTTACTGTGATACTTTACTTGCCTTTACGATGCATGTTCTTTTCATGGAATCCGTGCATAAATCCATTTTCATGTCGTTTTTAAAACCATGATGCATGAACAGTTCAATATAGACGTAAAATAAACAATCAACATATATATACCATCAAAGACTACAAAAGCATAACCTATAACCTGTAAAAGACTAAACCTAACTACCCATCAAAGCAATTTAAAACAAATAATCCATTTAGATCCTCGACGCGACATCGAATTACGGTGTGGGCCAATCGGCCAAAGTAAGTCACGAGAACTTACCTTGAGCGCACTGAACTTCAAGCTTCGTCCACGGGAGTCGTACGTCTGAGGTGAAACACGATATTCGTCGTTAAAACCAATTTAAGCTATTAATGTCCAAATTAGCAAACCTTAACTAAAGAAATTAGGAATGACCTGAATATGCACGTATGGGTACGATGGCTGCACGAACCGGAACCCGGATGGCGGTACGTCCGCGCGGGCGAATCGGAAGGTGACAGGTCGTAAAGAGGGGGTCGTCACAATCCCACATCGCTTGGGGAAGTATGTGGAAATGAAACATATGTAAGAGATCCCTTCCAAGATAGCAAAACACGTTTTGGAGCACAATTGGCAACGGATCTCATAAGAACTCCGAAGTTAAATGTGCTTCGTTGAGAGCAATTCTAGGTTGGGTGACCTTCCGGGAAGTTCTACCCAAACAAAGCCGTGAGGGGAGGATATTGTGCTACAGCCCAATCCCCAGAGCGGACAATATCTTGCTGGGAAACGGGGTCGTTACAAATGGTATCAGAGCTTGTACCCAATCGTAAATGTGGCCAACGAGGACGTTGGGCCCCCGAGAGGGGGTGATTGTGATGACCTGAATATGCACGTATGGGTACGATGGCTGCACGAACTGGAACCCGGATGGCGTTACATCCGCGCGGGCGTACCGGAAGGTGACAGGTCGTAAAGAGGGGGTCGTCACAATCTCACATCGCTTAGGGAAGTATGTGGAAATGAAACATATGTAAGAGATTCCTTCCAAGATAGCAAAACGCGTTTTGGAGCACAATTGGCAACGGATCTCATAAGAACTCCGAAGTTAAAAGTGCTTCGGCGAGAGCAATTCTAGGTTGGGTGACCTTCCAGGAAGTTCTCGCCAAACAAAGTCGTGAGGGGAGGATATTGTGCTACGGCCCAATCCCCAGAGCAGACAATATCTTGCTGGGAAACGGGGTCGTTATAGAAGTGCTCCTCCAACCCCGTCTATTCGTCAGTAAACTCAGGGAATTCACCTACAGTATCCTCAACACCTACATCACAAAACTCATCTATTAGCCTAATGCTGAGTACGTAAAGCAGTAATGAAATGAATTGCTGAAACATAAATTCCTAAACATGCAATTTCTACTTTCTCATCTCAGTTGCATACACATACGTTCATAAACTGATCTGATCCCTTGGTTCCCTTGGGAGTGGGATCAATTCTCCCAATGTCATACATCCTCTACTCGATTAAGGGGCGAATGAATTCCCTTAATAGCTTATCTGTTCCCTTGGTTCCCTTGGGAGTGGGATTAGTTCTCCCAATGTCATACATCCTCTACTCGATTAAGGGGCGGATGAATTTCCTTAATAGTTTGTCTGTCACATTCAGTTCATACCTTACCATTCTTACATGGAAATTTATTTTCGTAATCTTTCAAAAACATGATGCATGACATGCAAAATCATTCACAAGATGCATAACCCTACTGTTTTGTGATGTAGGCCCGAAGCCACATGCATACTTTACTTACCTGGCTCTCCTGGAAATGCTCGGTTACAACTACTTTAGAAGCTCGCTCACCTAAGGTCATGATAGTACATTAATCCAACTCTTACTAAACCTTACCAAAAATCAATAATATGTTTGAGGAAATCGATTTGAAACTCTGCTACTCGTGCATTCCCATTTATCACCAAGAACCTGAACCCACCCTTAATCACAGAAGCCTCGAAATCTTCACATTGTATTCTCTCAGTAAACTAATCGCTAAAATGCAAGAAAACAAGACTTACCTAGGTTGAAGGAGAATCGGGCAAGAGAATCGCATAGAGAGTTCTACTGCTCGAGCTGAAAACCGAAAGAGGGAAATAGGGAATAGTGGCGGCTACTCTCACTGGACTTTTCCTTAAATAGGTTATCCACTATGTAAAATGCTAATTACCATCATGCCCTCGCCTGATCATTTATTAACCTAATCAATAACTCCCTCAACCCTCCTATAAAAAGTACATCATTAATAACAAATTAAATTTTGGTTCAATAGAACCGGGTGCTACAAATACTCTAGACGATAATTGTGGTCTACTGTTCCCCTCGTCCACGGCTACATCGGTTTAACGTCTACGGATTTTCGTCCACAGACTTACTTAAGTTTTTTCATCCCTGGGCCACGTGACTTTATCATCCACGGGCCATGTGACTTCATTACTCACGGTTTACAAATGTAACATCCCTAGTACTGTACCCGTATTTCCCGTACTATATATATATATATATATATATATATATATATATATATATATATATATATATATATATATATATATATATATATATATATATATATATATATATATATATATATATATATATATATATATATATATATATATATATATATATATATATATATATATATATATATATATATATATATATATATATATATATATATATATATATATATATATATATATATATATATATATATATATATATATATATATATATATATATATATATATATATATATATATATATATATATATATATATATATATATATATATATATATATATATATATATATATATATATATATATATATATATATATATATATATATATATATATATATATATATATATATATATATATATATATATATATATATATATATATATATATATATATATATATATATATATATATATATATATATATATATATATATATATATATATATATATATATATATATATATATTTTTACTTAATTAAACTTAAGAGGAAGTCAAACCGAAATCTAAACCAGAATTGAAATCGAAATTCATTTAAAACATATTTCAATTCAATTTATTAAAACTAGAAATAATGTTTAATAAAACAAATAAAACAATTATCAAACATGGGAGGGCAAAACCGGAAAGTAGAGGAAAAACAAAGCGGCGACTAATCGCTGCAGGTGCTGCATTATGCAGCGATCAGTTGCTGCATTATGCAGCGCCCGATCGCTGCACAATGCAGCAACCAGTCGCTGCATATTGCAGCCACCAGTCGCTGTATTGCAGCGACTTCTCTCTGAAATCCGAGATTACAGAGAGCAGTTTCCCACATTTTCATACATCTTTACACCCTAATTAAACATCCTGAAATCACGTTAAACTTTCATAAAAACGAACTGCATGGATACGTTTAAAGGTTGTCTAATCCTCATGTTTCAAATTCCAAGCAGTTCCAGTAAAAACTATAAAAACACAGATTATAAACAGATTTCTAAAAAAATGTTTAAGACATCAAACATAAACCTAACATCTAGCCAGATCCAACATCCTAATCTGTTCATCTATACATTCGTTAAATCCCCCAAAATACTTACGCAGACATCCCCACGGGTCAAAACGCACCGACTGCTCAGCACACTCCCACGGGCCATTCTCCGTTAACTGCATCATACGTCACGAGGAGGAACGTCGTCCTCACCTAGCTCGACGTCACCTACAACATCACCTACACCATACAGACATCTATGAGATAATGAAATCTCAGTAAGCTTCGTAAATGCAGATGCATGCGTGCGTATGCCTTTCAGAAAACATGCAAATTACAGATTCAGATACAGATACAGATACAGATACAGATTCATTTTTATTACGTCGCAGACAGATTGTTACCGAGATATCAGCCCTCTAAATGGAAAGGATACATTCCACGGTCAAACTACCACTTTCCACCTAGAGGAGGGGGTACATGCTCACAAACCCTACAGCCATGCCTGAGCCCCACCTCGCGTAACCAGATACAGATTACGTAGATTAATTACAGAGGTTCGTTTCTTTTCTTAAAAACACGTGCGGAAATTCATTTTCATGACATTTGAAATACGTGATGCATGAACAGTTAATAAGCAAAATGTAAGCAATCAACATGCATACCATCAAGACAAATAAACGAAACCTATAGACAACTAACCTAACTACCCAACCAAAACGTATAAACAAACAACACTCCAATGATCCTCGACGCGACATCGACGTACGGTGTAGGCCAATCGGCCAGAGTAAGTCACGAGAACTTACCTTGAGCGCGCGAAATCTCAAGCTTCGTCCACGGGAGTTGTGTGTCTCAGGCAAAACACGATATTCGTCGTTAAAACCAATTTAAGCTATTGAGGTCCAAATTACAAATCTTTACTTAGCTAATCGAAGCGTTTATAACGTCAATTAACGCTCGATAATCCAAAACCTCAATTAACGAGTTTTTCTTTAAAAACCCGAAAATCTACAAATTTTAAGTTTTTCATAAATTGATTTAACTTCGTCCAATAACGTACAATACATTCAATATATACTTAATCACGGCTAACCTATTAATTACGAACCCTAATTCGCGTTTTTTAACGAAAATTAATCGAAACCCTAATTGCCTAAAATGCCGTAAACGTCAAAATAAAAGCTCTAAGATTGTAGGCTCATACCTAGGGTTGCGAAAGGAGGAGAAATCGCGAAAAAAACGGAACGAACGGAGGTCGGATCGGAGGTCGGAATGAGAAATCTTCGGCGGCCGAGGGAGAGAAATGCTCTCTGTCGTTTTCATGAAACAGAGAAGGAAGGAAGAAGCGAGGAGAAAAGGAGTTTAGGTTATTTTTATAAATTTGGTTTGGTAAATTACCGTTTTGCCCTTGTGTAACGACCCCTCATCCCAGCAAGATATTGTCCGCTCTGGGGATTGGGCTGCAGCCCAATATCCTCCACTCACGACTTTGTTTGGCGAGAACTTCCCGGAAGGTCACCCAACCTGGAATTGCTCTTGCCGAAGCACTTTTAACTTCGGAGTTCTTATGGGATCCGTTGCCAATCGTGCTCCAAAACGCGTCTTGCTATGTTGGGAGGGTCTCTTTACATATGTTTCATTTCCACATACTTCCCCAAGCGATGTGGGATTGTGACGACCCCCTCTTTACGACCTGTCACCTTCCGGTTCGCCCGCGCGGACGTACCGCCATCCGGGTTCCGGTTCGTGCAGCCATCGTACACATACTTGCACATACGGGTCATCACAATCACCCCCCCTCGGGGGCCCAACGTCCTCTGTAACACCCGAGTATTTTCTAAAGTGTGCATAGTCTACGTCGTATTAAGAAAGGTGAATTATGCAAGTGTGAGATATGTATTGAAGTGTATTAGGAATTGTATAGTTGACAAGTCAAAATGTTAGGGTTGAAGTCAAAACAAATTGTGATTGGTGAGAGTTTGAGTTGACTTGGTCAAATGTGTTTTAACCAATCAAATTTTTATTAAAGAGAAGGAAGGAAGAAGCATCACGTTGGGGAGTTTAAGAAGAGAGAAAAGTGAGGGGTAAATTGCAAATTTAACAACTTTATGGTTAGAAATTAAAAGTGGAAGAAAGTATGGCTTTAAATGTGGGTTTGTCATTCATCTTCTTCATTCCATCGACTTCTTCTTCTTCTCCTCCATTGTTGGCGATTCCTCTCCCCATCTCTTCATTTCTTCAAGTGATTTCAAGGTAAGTTTACTTAGGTTTTGGTTGTATGCACTTTAGGTGTAGTTTATTAGAGTTTTTAGGGAGTTTGTGTGAGTTTTAGCTAAAGTTTGGAAACCCTAGCTTGAGTGTTCCGAGGTTAAGTTTCCTTGATGTGTGTTCTTCCTAGTTTTGCTTATTTAAGTGTTAGAGAGGTTAGTATAGGTGGTTAGAGTGGTTAGATTTAAGATTTGAAGGAAGTTATGGCCGTTTAAAGTTGGACGTCGGTAATTTGTGCAAAAACTGGGTTTAGGTGTTTAGATGTGAGAGTTGTTTAGTTGTTGGTTAGTTTTAGTTTTAGTTTTAGTTAGAAAATCTTTTAGAGTTAATTGAAAGCTTATCAACTTGAGTTTCGTGATTTAGGTCGTTGGACGAGTGAGTTGGACGGTACTCAGACGAGTGATTTGGACGAGCATCCAGGTAAGTAGTGGTAGCATTTCCTTCGCCTTCGGGCCTACACCATAGAACGGTAGGGTCGTTTATTTCGTGTTGCGTTGTGTTGTTGATTCGTGTGTTTTGGCATATTTGAAGCATGCATCATGTATAGTACGCTAGGTATGGTTATTAGCATTGGTTTGCATGGTGAGCAATAACGTAAGCAATTAAAGTTAAGGGTAACGCATCTCGAATAGAGTAACTTTTCGGGCTAAGGTTGCTCGTAATAGCACCCCGAGGGGAACTCTATGAGAGAATCCTGAATAGGGTACCTTTTTGGGCTAAGGTTGCTCGTAATAGCACCCCGAGGGGTCCTCTATGAAGGATAAATTGATTAAATTACGTAAATGTTAACGCATCTCGAATAGAGTAACTTTTCGGGCTAAGGTTGCTCGTAATAGCACCCCGAGGGGAACTCTATGAGAGAATTCTGATTAGGGTACCTTTTGGGCTGAGGTTGCTCGTAATAGCACCCCGAGGGGTCCTCTATGAAGAATTAAAGCAACGAAGATTTAAGCAATGAACAGCAAATAAGCACAACCGAGTGATAGAAACTGCATGTGTTAGGATGATTGCATGGGTGTGTTGCATTTGTATGCCCTACTTGCTAAGCATTAGGCTTATGTTTTTGTGTTCTGTGGTGTAGGTGACGGAGCGTTTACAGGTGAGCTTGAGAGCGATGTTCAGGATTAGGTGCAGTCGATGATTCACGAAGCTCGCCGGTGCTGGTCATTTGTCGGGGCGTTTCGACCTAGTCCTCGGCAAGGGTTATGGTATTGCATGTTTTGTGATTAGGAGTAGATTTGTGTATATTTTGGTTGTTGATGGTTTGGAGTATTTTGGTTTGGTTGGATAGTGGGTTGGAGTGTTTTGTAGTGAATAATGGTTTGAGGTGTGTGATGGATTGTGCGTGCATGTTGTGTCGGAAATGGATTTTGTGGTCGTTTGATTAAATTCTGATAGTTGGGATTGGTTTGGTTATTTGGTGGTTTAAACCGTGTTTTAAAGGTTTTATTTTTCAGGTTTTGGATTTCGAAAATATAGCCGTTATACTGTCGATTTTTGGTTTAAAAACCAATGTGTCGGGTTGTATTCTCTATTTTTTTTATTAAGCATTTTAAGTCGTTTTTTTCGAGATTTTTACGGGAAGTGAAGATTTATGGGTCGGGATGATATGGTAAAAATTTCGGGAGTTTTGGAGGTGTCGGGATTGTAGAAAAGTGTAGAAATGTGAAGGATAGTGGAAAAGGGTCAAAATGGGCATTTTGGAGTGTTTTTGGGTGTGAAAAACCCGAGCCGGCCCGACCGGTCGGGCCCGGGGCACGATCGGTCGTGGTCGGGGAGTTTCTGGGGGAAGAAAACCCGAGAGGGCCCGACCGATCGGGCTTTTCGTCGCGATCGGTCGCGGTGGAAATTTGTGGGGCGCGCTGGTGCGCCCCAGCGCGCGCACGCGCGCGCGCGTGCGGCGAGTGCCGCACGCAGCGCGCGCCGCGCAGGCCTGGGCGCGCCTGCTGCCCAGCGCGCGCCCAGCGCCTATTTTTTTTAAATTTTCGATTTTCTTTCGATTTTCGCCCGTTTTCTAAAACGTTTCGACCCGACATTTTTCAAGGCATTTTAAATATACTTTGGGCACGTTTTCCAATTAACGTCGAGGGTTTGAAAAACCCGAAAACCGAGCCGATAATTTTACGAAATTATTTTTAAATATAGTCGCAAATCGGGAATTGTTTGCAAACGTGACGCTTCGGGCCCGGGGCGGGTCCGGGGCGTTACAAAGTTGGTATCAGAGCAATTAAAGGTCGAAACGTTCAGAGAATTACCCGACAATGCTGGCCGTCGTGCAACGTGCTTCACCGACTGTGAGTATTCCTTTCTTTAGTTAGTTTTATTTCTAAGTTAGATTATTTTAATCCCGTACAGGATTGAGTTAAGATGCATAACCCTAGACGACCGGGGAGGCCTAGACATGAACCCGAACCACCCAGAAATCCTCTAGAAGACTCTGTTAAGCAACTAGCAGACATGGTTACTCAACAAGCCGAATTAGTTGGAACTTTAATCGGGCAGGGGGGACTTGGACATGTTGGACCCGGTGCTAGTGGAGAAAGATTTAGGAGGTTGAATCCTCCCGCATTTGAAGGACGATTGACAGATCCCACAGCGGCAGACAGATGGATTCACACTATCGAGAACATGTTTAAAGTTGCCGAGGTGGAGGATGTAAATAAAGTCAAGTGTGCCACCTTCCATTTAATCAACAACGCACAGAGCTGGTGGGAGTCGATAAAGTCTACTCTCGGTCATCAAGTTTTAACTTGGAGGGAGTTTAAAGATCTATTCTTCGACAAGTATTATAACGAAACAGCTCAGGCTGCAAAACGGATGGAATTCATGGCACTTAAACAGACGGGATCGGTGGGAGATTACATTCAGCAGTTTGAGTTGTTATCTCGGTTTGCTGGTCCAATGATCAGCCGAGAAGCGGATAAGATTTTTCAATTCGTGCACGGACTGAAGCCTGAAATTTACATGCTGGTAAAGACTTTTGGAATTTCTAAATGTTCCTTTACAGAAGTGGTGGCAAAGGCTATAGAAGTGGAAGAAGCTGCTGAAAAGTTATCGAGAGCTGGTGAGAACCCGAAGAGGATGTTTAGAGAAATCACAGCTCAGTTTAATAGAGGCGGTTCCTCTTCTCAGCAGCAGGGGACCAAGAGGCAAGGAGGAAATGTAATTGACCAACGAGGAGGTAAAAAGCCACAACAACAGCCACAGCAACAACAAAGAAGAAAGCTTCCTCAGTGTCCTAAATGTCAGAGAACCCATCCCGGTGAGTGTGGCCAATACGACGGAAAGTGTTACAACTGTCTTGAAGCTGGTCATGTTGCCCGTGAATGTCCAAAGCCAAGAGTCTTCCGATGTTTTAAGTGCAATCAAACAGGACACACAATTACCAATTGCCCGACAGAAAAGAAAGGTCCGGTTAAAGCCATACCCCGAATTTTTGCGATGATAGAGCCCGTGGATGAGGACCGTTCCGCAGTGATCTCAGGTATCGTGTTTGTAAATTCAGTGCCTGCATTTACTTTAATAGACTCAGGTGCCTCTCATTCGTTCGTAGCGACATCATTTGTAGTGAAAGTACAATTAGAAGTAGAACCATCTAATAGTGCGTATACAGTAAAGTTACCATCTGGCGAGTGTCTGCATTCCGAGCAAATAGTTTCTAACACTTTGGTGACGGTGGGAAAGAAGAGTTTACCTGCTGATTTAATTGTTGTGGGGATAACCGGGTATGATGTGATACTCGGTATGGATTGGCTGTTTCGACACCATGCGACGATTGATTGCAGAGCAGGGATAGTAAATTTCCAACCTCCAGACGGTGAAAAATTTTCTTTTCAAGTTTTGAAGAATATAAAGAAGCTTTCAGTCATGGCACCGATGGATGCGAGACGGTCTATTATGGGTGAGCACAATTGTTTTATTGCAACTATAGTTGATTTTTATGCTGTGGTAGAAGTTAAACTTCAAGATATTGCTATTGTTAGTGAGTTTCCTGAAGTATTCTTAGATGATTTGCCTGGTCTACCTCCAGACCGGGAAATCGAGTTTGTAATTGATACTTATCCTGGAGCGGAGCCTGTTTCGAAAAATCCCTACAGGTTAGCTCCTTCAGAATTAAAGGAACTAAAGAAGCAGTTGGAGGAACTGGTTGATAAGGGCTTTATACGTCCTAGTTTCTCGCCCTGGGGAGCGCCCGTGTTGTTTGTTAAGAAGAAAGACGGGTCGCTTCGTATGTGTATCGACTACAGGGAGTTAAATAAGTTGACCGTGAAGAATAAATATCCGTTACCGAGGATCGATGATTTGTTTGATCAGTTGCAAGAAGCTCGTATATTTTCAAAAATTGATCTGAGGTCAGGGTACTACCAATTGAAGGTTAGAGCGCAGGATATTCCAAAGACGGCTTTCAGGACACGTTACGGACATTATGAGTTCCTGGTTATGTCGTTCGGATTGACGAATGCTCCTGCGGCGTTCATGGACCTGATGAATCGGGTGTTCCGAGAGTATCTCGATAGATTCGTGATTGTGTTTATCGATGATATTCTGATTTATTCACGAGATGAAGAGGAACATAAGGAGCATTTGCGGATTGTTCTGGAAATTCTGAAGCGACATCAGCTATATGCCAAACTATCGAAATGTGAATTTTGGTTGACTGAAGTGCATTTTCTGGGCCATGTGATTAGCAGTGGTGGAATCTCAGTGGATCCAACCAAGATTCGGTCGATCAATGATTGGCCTCAGCCAAGGAACGTCAGTGAGATTCGAAGTTTTCTGGGATTAGCTGGCTATTACAGAAGGTTTATTGAAGGATTTTCTAAAATCGCAGCGCCAATGACTCGCTTGACAAGGAAGGAGGTTAAGTATGAATGGTCTGAAGATTGCGAGCTAAGTTTTCAGACATTGAAGCAAAAGTTGACGACAGCTCCGGTTTTGACGTTGCCAGTGGCCGAGGAGAAATTCTGCATTTATTGCGATGCCTCTCGAATTGGGTTGGGTTGTGTGTTGATGCAGAAAGATAAGGTGATTGCCTATGCTTCAAGGCAGCTAAAGCCCTATGAAAAGAACTATCCGACCCATGATCTGGAATTGGCAGCAGTGGTCTTCGCTTTGAAGATCTGGAGGCATTACCTGTATGGTCAACAGTGTGAGGTATATTCAGATCACAAAAGTCTGAAGTATATCTTCACGCAAAAGGAGCTGAATATGAGGCAGCGGCGGTGGTTAGAGTTTGTGAAAGATTATGATTTGGAAATTAAATACCACCCCGGTAAAGCTAATGTAGTTGCAGATGCTTTAAGCCGAGTATCGACTTCGGTTTCAGCTTTAGAGGCTGGTATGTCTGAGACATTAAGATCTGAGGTTCGAAGATTTGAGTTGGAGCTCGTTTCAGATGTGACAGCAGTTTTATCAGCTTTGTCTCTGAAGCCTACGATTTTGGAGAAAATAAGAGAAGCTCAACAAGCAGATTCGGAGTGTAATAAATTCAAGTTGAGCATGATAGCGGATGATCGGACGGAGTTCAGCTACTCGGATGACGGTATTTTGAAGTTCCGTAATCGGTGGTATGTTCCTTGCGATGAGCAGCTTCGGAAAGAGATTTTGACTGAAGCTCATTCTTCAAGGTTTTCTGTTAATCCTGGCAGTACGAAGATGTACAGGGACCTCAAACAGCATTATTGGTGGCCTGGTATGAAAAAGTCAGTGGCCAAATTTGTGGAGACCTGTTTGATCTGTCAGCAGGTGAAGGCAGAACATCAGAGACCTGCTGGAAAGTTACAGCCTTTGCCGGTTCCTGAATGGAAGTGGGACCAAATCTCAATGGACTTTGTTGTCGGTTTGCCTAGAACGACGAAAGGCTTCGACGGTATTTGGGTGATTGTAGACCGGTTGACAAAGTCAGCTCATTTCCTACCGGTGAAGATGACTTACAGTATGGATCGATTTGCTGAACTTTATATTCAGGAAATTGTGAGGTTGCACGGAGTGCCGATTTCTATAGTATCAGACAGGGACCCGAGGTTCACATCTAACTTTTGGAAGAGTTTGCATAAAGCGATGGGAACTCGATTGAACTTCAGTACAGCATTTCATCCTCAGACGGACGGACAATCTGAGCGTACTATTCAGACTCTTGAGGATATGTTACGAGCGTGTGTATTGGAGTTTCAAGGTTCCTGGAGTAGATATCTGCCTTTGGTAGAGTTCTCGTATAACAATAGTTATCAAGATACTATTGGTATGGCTCCATACGAGGCTCTATATGGAAGAAAGTGCAGATCGCCTCTTTATTGGGACGAGATCGGAGAATCCAGCTTGATTGGTCCGGAAATTTTGCAACAAACTACTGATAAGATCCAGTTTATTCGGCAGCGTATTTTGACGGCTCAGAGTCGCCAGAAAAGTTATGCAGATGGTAGAAGGCGTGAGCTGGAGTTTGCTGTTGGTGATGAGGTTTTTCTGAAGATTTCGCCATTTAAAGGTGTCGTGAGATTCGGGAAGCGAGGGAAGCTGAACCCGAGATTTGTTGGTCCTTTCCCTATTGTGAAACGAGTGGGGAAGACAGCATATCAGTTGGAGTTGCCCGCTGCAATGGAAGGAGTGCATGATGTATTCCATGTGTCGATGCTTCGGAAGTGTATGCGGGATCCATCGCACGTGGTGGTACAGCAGGAGGTCGAAGTGCAACCTTCATTGTCTTATGAGGAGAAACCAGTGGAAATATTAGATTATGCAGTGAAGAAATTACGCAATAAAGACATTCCATTGGTAAAAGTGCTGTGGCGCAACCACAACATTGAGGAGGCAACGTGGGAGCGTCAACAGGATATGATGGCGCGTTATCCAGATCTGTTTAGGTACGCAAATTTTGAGGACAAAATTTTTATAAGGTGGGTGGATTGTAACACCCGAGTATTTTCTAAAGTGTGCATAGTCTACGTCGTATTAAGAAAGGTGAATTATGCAAGTGTGAGATATGTATTGAAGTGTATTAGGAATTGTATAGTTGACAAGTCAAAATGTTAGGGTTGAAGTCAAAACAAATTGTGATTGGTGAGAGTTTGAGTTGACTTGGTCAAATGTGTTTTAACCAATCAAATTTTTATTAAAGAGAAGGAAGGAAGAAGCATCACGTTGGGGAGTTTAAGAAGAGAGAAAAGTGAGGGGTAAATTGCAAATTTAACAACTTTATGGTTAGAAATTAAAAGTGGAAGAAAGTATGGCTTTAAATGTGGGTTTGTCATTCATCTTCTTCATTCCATCGACTTCTTCTTCTTCTCCTCCATTGTTGGCGATTCCTCTCCCCATCTCTTCATTTCTTCAAGTGATTTCAAGGTAAGTTTACTTAGGTTTTGGTTGTATGCACTTTAGGTGTAGTTTATTAGAGTTTTTAGGGAGTTTGTGTGAGTTTTAGCTAAAGTTTGGAAACCCTAGCTTGAGTGCTCCGAGGTTAAGTTTCCTTGATGTGTGTTCTTCCTAGTTTTGCTTATTTAAGTGTTAGAGAGGTTAGTATAGGTGGTTAGAGTGGTTAGATTTAAGATTTGAAGGAAGTTATTGTAACGCCCGGGTTTTCAGATCTTAGGATTTTCTAATTTCTTAGGTTATTTTCGTAAATAGCAAATTAAAGTATTTTCTCGAGCGGGATGTTTCCTTAGAGCCCTAGAAATTTACGGGAATTTTTAGAGGAATAAGTGAAATTTTAGAAACCCAAATTGAAGAGAATAATATTAGAGTTCCCGTTTTAGCCTTTTAATATATTAATTCGTAAAAATAGCAAAATAAGCCCGTTTTGTGAACGGTGAGTTTTGTTAGAACTCTAATATTAAATTGGAATATTTGGAGAAATAAGAAAATTACGGAACCGAATTGATAGACTAATTAAAGAATTAAGCATAGAATTAATATTAGATTATTATTATTATTATAGTTTTATAAAAAATAAAATAAAATATAATCGAACGACAGAATAACCATTCTGTCGTTCGTGTTGCTCGCGACACCGAGAGAGCAGGGGAGACGAAGGGAGCGCGACCCTCCGACGAACGACGAACGCCGGCGACTTCCGCCCCTCTCCGACCAGACGCCGGCGACGTGGTGATTCCGGCCGACTCCGCGCGCAACCCGACCGGTAAGGCTTGGTTTCTCCCTGTTTTCATTCGGTTTTTGGGTCTGTTCATGGCCGTAGGTGTCGAGCTCGATTGAGCTCCGATCACCGGCCAAAATGTGTTGTCTCCGCCGCGGGTTTGCCGACCCTAGGGCTGGCTATTGTCGCTTGGCCGCGAAATGCCCAATTTGGGCGAAATTACAGTGAAGCCGATTTAGGGCAATTCGGGTTTGTGGTTTAGAACTTTGATTTTAGGTTAGTTTATGTTAATTGGATGTTAAAAGGATAAAGTAGTGAAGAATTGAGATAGTTTTGATGAAAAATCGAAAAAGTGAAATTTTGGGGTAAAGGGCAGTTTCGGGTTTTGTGATTTTTGACCTAGTTCCGGGTGTTTGTTTTAAAATTCCTCTTGGCATATTAAAATAGGTTATTAGAGGAGTACGTGGCCGCTAGAATCGTTCGATTCCGATAACCGACGCGAAAGTTACGCGCGTTCGAAGATTTAGGTCGGTTTTTACCGAACCCAAATTAGTGGCCCGTTTAGTTAGATTTTAATTAGATTAGTCTAAAAATAGTAGTTTAAGATGTTTTTAAGAAAATAAGAGTTTAGTTATGCCCGAACGAAATGAGTTAGAGTTTTAGAAGAAATTGTCTTAACTCGGGATTTTGTTTAGCTTTGAAATTATGATTTAGATTAATACTAACGACGTACTACGAAATGTCTTAGGTGATCCAAACTCTTCAAAGACGGTGCTCGGCAAAGCTAGGACGCCAGGTAAGTGGATGTTAGGTTTCCGGCCCTTAAGGCCCTACATCGTGGCAACGTTAGGCTTTATTATTTTGATGATGATTTTCTGATTGTGGGGATTAATGAGTCGGGTAGCTTAGAATGTTAGTTGTTTGAGAAGTCTGTTGAGAATAATATATGTCTATGTATGTTGTGAATTGTTTGAGGATATGTTTTGATGATATGTCGTATATAGATTTCTCATGCATCATGTTTTAGAAAAAGTACGAAAATGTTTTAACATATGATTTCATGATTTAAACGTAGAAACGACAACGATGTAAAACGAAAATGTAAAGTGTCTGAGGGAAGTGGTTCACCCCTCAGATGTAGATTGTGGAACGTCCAGAAAATGTATGATATCTGAAGGAAGTGGTTCACCCTTCAGGTAAAGATTTATATGTGGAACGTCTAGAGATGGAGAAACTAATCCGCCCTCCATTGGTAGATGATTACATGTATGTATGAATGATGAAACGAAACGAAACGAAACGAATATGAATGATGAAATGAAACGAAACGAAACGAATATGAATGATGAAACGAAATGAAACGAAACGAATATGAACGATGAAACGAAACGAAACGATTACGTACGATGAAACTGTAGAAACTGCATATGTTAATTAAAATGTTTTAAATTCATATAGTGCATCCTCTTACTAAGCATTAGGCTTACTGTTTATGTTGCATGATGTAGGTGACAGGTGTGAACACGATGATAAAGAATAGGTGGTCGACGGATGGTGCTCGTGGCGCTCGTGGCGGCGGAGCGTGTTTTGGCTTGGTTCGATGACCACGTTTGTGCTCCGAGAGATTCTTGGGTATTTAATGTGAACTTGTTTTAATGTTAAAATGTGAGTAATGTTAGGATATGTGGAGAAGTTTAATATTTAGGAATTGTATATAAGATGTAGGCTTTGAATTGAGTTGTTTTGAATGTTTGGTGACGTGTTCGTTTTGGAGATGTTTTAAGGAAATTCTACTTTTATTATTGATGTTTGCTTTGAGGATTCAATGGCTTGAATGATGTATGTCGAATGGATGTGAGATAGTCTTGTTGTTAGTAGGTTTACGTGTCGGTTTATTTATGAAAATGTTTATAGTCGAGTTTTGATGTATATGTAGTGGTAGTAGATTGTTTAGAATGTGAGAAACGAAACGAAACGAAACGAAACGAAACGAAACGAAACGAAACGAAACGAAACGAAACGAAACGAAACGAAACGAAACGAAACGAAACGAAACGAAACGAAACGAAACGAAACGAAACGAAACGAAACGAAACGAAACGAAACGAAACGAAACGAAACGAAACGAAACGAAACGAAACGAAACGAAACGAAACGAAACGAAACGAAACGAAACGAAACGAAACGAAACGAAACGAAACGAAACGAAACGAAACGAAACGAAACGAAACGAAACGAAACGAAACGAAACGAAACGAAACGAAACGAAACGAAACGAAACGAAACGAAACGAAACGAAACGAAACGAAACGAAACGAAACGAAACGAAACGAAACGAAACGAAACGAAACGAAACGAAACGAAACGAAACGAAACGAAACGAAACGAAACGAAACGAAACGAAACGAAACGAAACGAAACGAAACGAAACGAAACGAAACGAAACGAAACGAAACGAAACGCTTTGTTTAATGTTAAAAATGTGAGTAATGTTAGGATATGTGGAGAAGTTTAATATTTAGGAATTGTATATAAGATGTAGGCTTTGAATTGAGTTGTTTTGAATGTTTTGGTGACGTGTTCGTTTTGGAGATGTTTTTCAGGACATTCTACTTTTATTATTGATGTTTGCTTTGAGGATTCAATGGCTTGACATGATGTATGTCGAATGGATGTGAGACTAGTCTTGTTGGTTAGTAGGTTTACGTGTCGGTTTATTTATGAAAATGTTTATAGTCGAGTTTTGATGTATATGTAGTGTCGTAGATGTTTAGAATGTAGAGTCTACTTTTAGAATATACTGGAACTGTTCATGTTTGATGATTGAGGAATGAGTGATTTTAAGGGATTTCAACAATCCGAGACTTCAATTTAATGATTTAGAAGTCGAAACGTTATGAGTGATATAAAAAGAAAAATTTACGTGGTTACGAGAGTTTAAAGTTAAGGTCAATTTATGGTTAGTTTGTTTAAGGGTTTTGGGAAATGTTTAAAGTAAAAAAAATGAAAAAGTTTATGTGAAAATACGAGGGCTTAGGTAATGATTATGTCACGGCAAGTCCGTGGCGGCCCTGATCGGATTGGGGTCGTCACAGTTATGGTATCAGAGAGACGGAGTTTTAAAAGCGAGTTCTGTGATATGTCTGCCAAAACACACCGCCGCACGAGGACTCTCCATCGACTATAAGTGTTTAAGTTTAAGTAATGATTTATAGATTTTTATAGTGTTTCGTGTTTTCTAACATGTCTAGGTACAAGAAAAGGCCACGAGTACTTAAGTGACCCGAATGGATCCCAATAGCCAGTTTATGGACATATTACGTCAACAGTCAGAACAGATAGGGGTTTTGTTGAATCGAAGTGGACAGGGCAACGATTCTAAGGACCAAGGTGGAGAAAGATTTAGGCGGCTTAGGCCTCCAACCTTTGATGGACAGTCTCCGGATCCCACTTGCGCTGAACAGTGGATTCGTAAGATTGAGAGCATGTTTGCCTATGCCAAAGTAGGGGAAGCCGATAAAGTGATGTTTGCAGTGTTTAATTTGGAGAAAGATGCTATGTTCTGGTGGGACACGATTAAGGCTACTACAGACGTGGAGGTTATGAGATGGGAAAGGTTCAAAACAGTATTCTACAACAAGTATTTCAGTCGCACTCTTCGGGCCAGTAAGAAGGTAGAGTTCACTCAATTACGCCAAACGGGGACGGTGGCTGAATATGTGCGAAGGTTTGATTCGCTATCTCGATATGCCGGAAATATGATATGTGAGGAGGAGGACAAAATTCACCAATTCGTGCAAGGTTTGAAATTAGAAATTCAGAAAGTTGTGATGACGGTGGATGATGAAGACGTGCCTTATCATAAGATAGTGGAAAGGGCCCTCGTACTTGATGACATCGAAATAAAACTACAACGACAAAGAGAAATGTCGAGGAAGCCCTTCAGAGAATCTATGACTCAACAAAGTGACGAAGAACAACAACTACAGGGAGGCACAGAAAGAACGAGTGATGAAGAAATTAGTCAAGGAAATGGAAAACGTGCCTTTGGTTATTCACAGTTCCCTCAATGTCCAACGTGTAAAAAGTTTCATGACGGAGTGTGCAAGGCAGGTTCGGGCCGATGTTTTATCTGTAATGAGCAAGGTCATATTTCTACGGACTGTCCGAGGAAGAATCTAGGAAGGTGTTTCAAGTGTCAAGAGATAGGACATCTCTCTAGAAAGTGTCCGAGGAAAGATAAAGGGCCGTGTTTTGTTTGCAATAGGACGGGCCATCTTGCCAGAGACTGCCCGACACGGAACAAGGGACTCACAAGTGTATCTCCAAGGACCTTCTCCCTCAGCAGTGCAGACAATGAAGAGCAGCTTACCGTAATTACAGGTATGTGTCATTTTAAATATCTATAGGAGATACTAATGTAGAAATGTTAGAATATAATCATGTGGGAATTGGTGTGGATATGAATTAGACTTGAGGACTTAGGATGGCAAGGAGATTTGGATTTAAGGCGTTAAATTATCTGCAACAAGTTTGCTAACAAGGAAGCCGTTAGAGGAAATTGATGTAAAAGATTGAGTTGAATACTTATGACCCTATTGTTTTAGAAAATAAGAAGGTTGTTGGGCAAATGGTTGTGGAGGAGTGTGGGGGAACACTTAGAACCTGAATTTTGAGGATTAAAGAGAAAATATATTAGCTAGTAAAATCTTAATGAAAACCTTATGTGAAAATAGATATTTTTACAAGTGTTGGAGCCTTGGAGGAGAAGTGTAAATGATATTGCGAAGTTAAGAGCTAGGAAAGAGAGGATTGCTAGATAAGAAGGAAGGTTAGAAGTTGAGGTTTAATTCATCAGAATCTAGTGACGTGCGATCTATGAAAATATTGGGAATTTCTTTTAATGAGGAAATTAGAGACTAAACAACGTAAGGTGAAAAAAAAAAAAAAGGTAGTTGGATAGATTTAGAATTGTGTATAGATTTCTAAGAGTAAGTGTAAAGGCCTTAGATTTAATTGAGAGTTAAAATAAGAAGGTTAGCATTTAAGTATTTAGTGGTGTAAGAGTTGAGGAAACATATGAACTTTTGAATGAAGAGGATGGTCAAATGCATTAGGGATGAGGTTAAGTTAGAGAAATTCGAGGGTTTGGCTAGTAAGTAACGAAGTAAAGGCCGACGATTTTGTAAGTAACTTGGGTTAGGATAAATGAGCTTAGGTATGGAATGTAAATTCCAACTCGAGGAACATAAAGTCTTTAGAAGATCGTTGATCGAGGATATGGATGTTAGCTTATATAAAAGATTCATACCGTGAGGGATGGTTCTTAGTTCATGATGAAGGAAAATGGAGACTATGTGAGGTAAGATAAAATGGGCGATTAGGTAGATTTTTGGACGACGTCATAAGGGTAAATGAAGAGATTTATTAGAATAAGTGAATGGTCAAAATAAGAGAGAAACATTAAGGGTTTGTGATGTTGAAAAAAATTTAGAAAACGTTAGATGAAAGGATAGAAAGTTGCACGGAGATTGTGCAAGTGGACCTAGAAGTGAAGATAAGCCTATAGGTTTAGGAAAGATTCGACTCGTAAGCTAAGTCGAAGTGTTTATGCACCATTTAAGGCATTGGGTGAATAGTGTAATTAATTAGTTAGACTTGAGAGTTTGATATTGTTTGGTGACAACTGAGGTGAAAGTTGGATAAATCGAGTATTTTAGACATAAGTATAGAAACTTAGAAAATACTTTGAAAGAAAAAGGGATAGATTTAAGTATTGATAGCCCTGAGTACTAGGATCGTGTTATAGTGACTAATGGAACGTCATGAACGCCCATTGTTCATGGGTGTAAAGGATGTGTGTGATGGATTACACATGAGATAGTAAGGTAGAGAAGGACTTGGAATAGAAGGAAATAGTATAAGGAGGCTATGTAATAGGTCCTTATAGATGAAACTTTGAGAGATTATGATGTTTTTGATGCATTAGATTGATGTTGTATGAGAAAAGTAGGGAAACGATTGAATTTAATTCGAGGAAAACTAGAATGGAGTTTGAGTTGGGAGAGATTCTAGAGATTAAGTGATGATGGATTAGGTTGAAAGCAATGGACGTATGAGTGAATGAGTTACAAATGCATAGTTAGGAGAATCATAACTTTGGAGATCTAGGAATTTTCGTTACCCGATGAGTGATTAAGGCTATAGTGTAATCAAGATTTAGTATTGCAACAGTAATTACAGTGGTAGCGTGGAAGTGAGAAATAAGAGGATTGACTAAGCAACAATTTTGAGGACAAAATTCCAATTAAGGAGGGAAGGATGTAACGCCCGGGTTTTCAGATCTTAGGATTTTCTAATTTCTTAGGTTATTTTCGTAAATAGCAAATTAAAGTATTTTCTCGAGCGGGATGTTTCCTTAGAGCCCTAGAAATTTACGGGAATTTTTAGAGGAATAAGTGAAATTTTAGAAACCCAAATTGAAGAGAATAATATTAGAGTTCCCGTTTTAGCCTTTTAATATATTAATTCGTAAAAATAGCAAAATAAGCCCGTTTTGTGAACGGTGAGTTTTGTTAGAACTCTAATATTAAATTGGAATATTTGGAGAAATAAGGAAATTACGGAAAAACCGAATTGATAGACTAATTAAAGAATTAAGCATAGAATTAATATTAGATTATTATTATTATTATAGTTTTATAAAAAATAAAATAAAATATAATCGAACGACAGAATAACCATTCTGTCGTTCGTGTTGCTCGCGACACCGAGAGAGCAGGGGAGACGAAGGGAGCGCGACCCTCCGACGAACGACGAACGCCGGCGACTTCCGCCCCTCTCCGACCAGACGCCGGCGACGTGGTGATTCCGGCCGACTCCGCGCGCAACCCGACCGGTAAGGCTTGGTTTCTCCCTGTTTTCATTCGGTTTTCGGGTCTGTTCATGGCCGTAGGTGTCGAGCTCGATTGAGCTCCGATCACCGGCCAAAATGTGTTGTCTCCGCCGCGGGTTTGCCGACCCTAGGGCTGGCTATTGTCGCTTGGCCGCGACATGCCCAATTTGGGCGAAATTACAGTGAAGCCGATTTAGGGCAATTCGGGTTTGTGGTTTAGAACTTTGATTTTAGGTTAGTTTATGTTAATTGGATGTTAAAAGGATAAAGTAGTGAAGAATTGAGATAGTTTTGATGAAAAATCGAAAAAGTGAAATTTTGGGGTAAAGGGCAGTTTCGGGTTTTGTGATTTTTGACCTAGTTCCGGGTGTTTGTTTTAAAATTCCTCTTGGCATATTAAAATAGGTTATTAGAGGAGTACGTGGCCGCTAGAATCGTTCGATTCCGATAACCGACGCGAAAGTTACGCGCGTTCGAAGATTTAGGTCGGTTTTTACCGAACCCAAATTAGTGGCCCGTTTAGTTAGATTTTAATTAGATTAGTCTAAAAATAGTAGTTTAAGATGTTTTTAAGAAAATAAGAGTTTAGTTATGCCCGAACGAAATGAGTTAGAGTTTTAGAAGAAATTGTCTTAACTCGGGATTTTGTTTAGCTTTGAAATTATGATTTAGATTAATACTAACGACGTACTACGAAATGTCTTAGGTGATCCAAACTCTTCAAAGACGGTGCTCGGCAAAGCTAGGACGCCAGGTAAGTGGATGTTAGGTTTCCGGCCCTTAAGGCCCTACATCGTGGCAACGTTAGGCTTTATTATTTTGATGATGATTTTCTGATTGTGGGGATTAATGAGTCGGGTAGCTTAGAATGTTAGTTGTTTGAGAAGTCTGTTGAGAATAATATATGTCTATGTATGTTGTGAATTGTTTGAGGATATGTTTTGATGATATGTCGTATATAGATTTCTTATGCATCATGTTTTAGAAAAAGTACGAAAATGTTTTAACATATGATTTCATGATTTAAACGTAGAAACGACAACGATGTAAAACGAAAATGTAAAGTGTCTGAGGGAAGTGGTTCACCCCTCAGATGTAGATTGTGGAACGTCCAGAAAATGTATGATATCTGAAGGAAGTGGTTCACCCTTCAGGTAAAGATTTATATGTGGAACGTCTAGAGATGGAGAAACTAATCCGCCCCCCATTGGTAGATGATTACATGTATGTATGAATGATGAAACGAAACGAAACGAAACGAATATGAATGATGAAATGAAACGAAACGAATATGAATGATGAAACGAAATGAAACGAAACGAATATGAACGATGAAACGAAACGAAACGATTACGTACGATGAAACTGTAGAAACTGCATATGTTAAGTAAAATGTTTTAAATTCATATAGTGCATCCTCTTACTAAGCATTAGGCTTACTGTTTATGTTGCATGATGTAGGTGACAGGTGTGAACACGATGATAAAGAATAGGTGGTCGACGGATGGTGCTCGTGGCGGCGGAGCGTGTTTTGGCTTGGTTCGATGACCACGTTTGTGCTCCGAGAGATTCTTGGGTATTTAATGTGAACTTGTTTTAATGTTAAAAATGTGAGTAATGTTAGGATATGTGGAGAAGTTTAATATTTAGGAATTGTATATAAGATGTAGGCTTTGAATTGAGTTGTTTTGAATGTTTTGGTGACGTGTTCGTTTTGGAGATGTTTTAAGGAAATTCTACTTTTATTATTGATGTTTGCTTTGAGGATTCGATGGCTTGAATGATGTATGTCGAATGGATGTGAGATAGTCTTGTTGGTTAGTAGGTTTACGTGTCGGTTTATTTATGAAAATGTTTATAGTCGAGTTTTGATGTATATGTAGTGGTAGTAGATTGTTTAGAATGTAGAGTCTTACTTTTAGAAATATACTGGAACTGTTTGGGTTATTCTTTACAGGTAAGGATATGCTCGATTTTTAGAGCGATCCATGCAGTTCGTTTTCTTGAATTTGTCTGAAGTTGTAGGTTATATTAGTGTCATGTTTTGATGATTGAGGAATGAGTGATTTTAAGGGATTTCAACAATCCGAGACTTCAATTTAATGATTTAGAAGTCGAAACGTTATGAGTGATATAAAAAGAAAAATTTACGTGGTTACGAGAGTTTAAAGTTAAGGTCAATTTATGGTTAGTTTGTTTAAGGGTTTTGGGAAATGTTTAAAGTAAAAAAAATGAAAAAGTTTATGTGAAAATACGAGGGCTTAGGTAATGATTATGTCACGGCAAGTCCGTGGCGGCCCTGATCGGATTGGGGTCGTCACAGTTATGGCCGTTTAAAGTTGGACGTCGGTAATTTGTGCAAAAACTGGGTTTAGGTGTTTAGATGTGAGAGTTGTTTAGTTGTTGGTTAGTTTTAGTTTTAGTTTTAGTTAGAAAATCTTTTAGAGTTAATTGAAAGCTTATCAACTTGAGTTTCGTGATTTAGGTCGTCGGACGAGTGAGTTGGACGGTACTCAGACGAGTGATTTGGACGAGCATCCAGGTAAGTAGTGGTAGCATTTCCTTCGCCTTCGGGCCTACACCATAGAACGGTAGGGTCGTTTATTTCGTGTTGCGTTGTGTTGTTGATTCGTGTGTTTTGGCATATTTGAAGCATGCATCATGTATAGTACGCTAGGTACGGTTATTAGCATTGGTTTGCATGGTGAGCAATAACGTAAGCAATTAAAGTTAAGGGTAACGCATCTCGAATAGAGTAACTTTTCGGGCTAAGGTTGCTCGTAATAGCACCCCGAGGGGAACTCTATGAGAGAATCCTGAATAGGGTACCTTTTTGGGCTAAGGTTGCTCGTAATAGCACCCCGAGGGGTCCTCTATGAAGGATAAATTGATTAAATTACGTAAATGTTAACGCATCTCGAATAGAGTAACTTTTCGGGCTAAGGTTGCTCGTAATAGCACCCCGAGGGGAACTCTATGAGAGAATTCTGATTAGGGTACCTTTTTGGGCTGAGGTTGCTCGTAATAGCACCCCGAGGGGTCCTCTATGAAGAATTAAAGCAACGAAGATTTAAGCAATGAACAGCAAATAAGCACAACCGAGTGATAGAAACTGCATGTGTTAGGATGATTGCATGGGTGTGTTGCATTTGTATGCCCTACTTGCTAAGCATTAGGTTTATGTTTTTGTGTTCTGTGGTGTAGGTGACGGAGCGTTTACAGGTGAGCTTGAGAGCGATGTTCAGGATTAGGTGCAGTCGATGATTCACGAAGCTCGCCGGTGCTGGTCATTTGTCGGGGCGTTTCGACCTAGTCCTCGGCAAGGGTTATGGTATTGCATGTTTTGTGATTAGGAGTAGATTTGTGTATATTTTGGTTGTTGATGGTTTGGAGTATTTTGGTTTGGTTGGATAGTGGGTTGGAGTGTTTTGTAGTGAATAATGGTTTGAGGTGTGTGATGGATTGTGCGTGCATGTTGTGTCGGAAATGGATTTTGTGGTCGTTTGATTAAATTCTGATAGTTGGGATTGGTTTGGTTATTTGGTGGTTTAAACCGTGTTTTAAAGGTTTTATTTTTCAGGTTTTGGATTTCGAAAATATAGCCGTTATACTGTCGATTTTGGTTTAAAAACCAATGTGTCGGGTTGTATTCTCTATTTTTTTTATTAAGCATTTTAAGTCGTTTTTTTCGAGATTTTTACGGGAAGTGAAGATTTATGGGTCGGGATGATATGGTAAAAATTTCGGGAGTTTTGGAGGTGTCGGGATTGTAGAAAAGTGTAGAAATGTGAAGGATAGTGGAAAAGGGTCAAAATGGGCATTTTGGAGTGTTTTTGGGTGTGAAAAACCCGAGCCGGCCCGACCGGTCGGGCCCGAGGCACGATCGGTCGTGGTCGGGGAGTTTCTGGGGGAAGAAAACCCGAGAGGGCCCGACCGATCGGGCTTTTCGTCGCGATCGGTCGCGGTGGAAATTTGTGGGGCGCGCTGGTGCGCCCCAGCGCGCGCAGCGCAGCGCGCGCGTGCAGCGCACGCCGCGCAGGCCTGGGCGCGCCTGCTGCCCAGCGCGCGCCCAGCGCCTATTTTTTTAAAATTTTCGATTTTCTTTCGATTTTCGCCCGTTTTCTAAAACGTTTCGACCCGACATTTTTCAAGGCATTTTAAATATACTTTGGGCACGTTTTCCAATTAACGTCGAGGGTTCGAAAAACCCAAAAACCGAGCCGATAATTTTACGAAATTATTTTTAAATATAGTCGCAAATCGGGAATTGTTTGCAAACGTGACGCTTCGGGCCCGGGGCGGGTCCGGGGCGTTACATCCTCGTTGGCCACATTTCCGGTTGGGTACAGGCTCTAATACCATTTGTAACGACCCCTAATCCCAACAAGATATTGTCCGCTCTGGGGATTGGGCCACAGCCCAATATCCTCCCCTCACGACTTTGTTTGGCGAGAACTTCCCGGAAGGTCACCCAACCTGGAATATCTCTCGCCGAAGCACTTTTAACTTCGGAGTTCTTATGGGATCCGTTGCCAATCGTGCTCCAAAACGCGTCTTGCTATGTTGGGAGGGTCTCTTGACATATGTTTCATTTCCACATACTTCCCCAAGCGATGTGGGATTGTGAGGACCCCCTCTTTACGACCTGTCACCTTCCGGTTCGCCCGCACGGACGTACCGCCATCCGGGTTCCGGTTCGTGCAGCCATCGTACACATACTTGCACATACGGGTCATCACAATCACCCCCCCTCAGCACATAGACCAACAAGCTCAGCTCATACGTAGGCAATTTCGTCAGCTCGAGGGATTGACGAATCGAGGTGGCCCAAGAACCCTAGGGGTGGCCGCTCCCAATAACCAGGGTACGAAGAGGACGGGCAAGGAAGAGATCAGACAGAGCCGACGGAAACGCGTGCGAAGAAGTTATCAAAGACCTCTGTGTCCTGTGTGGTCATTTCGTCAAAGATTGCCCAAGATCGGGCCGAGATCAACCAGGTACAGGCCAACGGGGCATGAATCAGAGAAACGATACCCAAAAGTTGCCTACCTCAACTAGAGAAGAAGAAACTACCCAACCTTCGGCAGTTACAGGTAGAGTTTTAATTTTAATATTTAATAGGATAAAAAAAAATATATATATATATATATATATTATAGTGAAAAAGGGGTATAGGGTAAGAGTTCGAAGCAATAGTAAGGTAACAAACAGGAGAAGGTTTATGGATAGAGAGGTAAGAGAATAGTAGGAGATGGGCAAGAAGAGTTTTGAGTGAACCTCGATGATAAGACGGTAAGTAGATGTTAGACCATATAGGCCTTATAGAATGAGAGTTATGTAGTAATAAGGTTAGCTTGACTTATCCGTGAAAAGTTATACACTTAGATTTTGTTACTGTTAGAGTCACACATCTTACGGGATGTAGGATTTAAATTTATAGGAAATGAACCCTAGTTGACGAAACTCAAACCCTTAGAGTTTTAAGGTGTAAAGAAGTAAGGAGTAATTTAAACTAAGATGTAAGAGTGTATTTGGAAATACTTTAGGCTGTCATGATATACTAAGTGGAATTAAGTAGGTAAGAAAATTTAGCAAGAACTTGTATACCCTACATTCGTGAAAAAGATTTAAGTAATTAGACAAAATCATAGTCCAGAGCTTACCTAGTGTTGTTATGGAAAGGATATTAGAGTAACCATTATGGTTGTGGTGTAGATGGATGTGATAGATCAATACGAGTCGCGGATATAAGATTTAAGTGATCGGGTAGGGGCGATCGTATCGACCAATATAGAGGCAAGGAATAACGAGAGTTACTCCGAGTTATAAAATTATTAAATCCCGAAGCGCTAGAGAATTGAAATCATGTGCATATGGATACTCTAGATACTGGAATTGGCTGATCTCTAGGAAAAGGGTACGACCTTAGATACCTTAGAAGACTAATCCATAAAGAAATATATTGAATTTGTAAGAAGCATATAGCCGACATACTAGGTGAGAGAATTAATGAAGTTAAGATTTATTAATGAGTAATAGACGTCAGACCATTAGTGTTGCTTAAATGAGGATAGAAAACAAAAGCATAGGAGCTAAGGTTTTGAACGTGGTAACTACTGAGGAAAAATATAGCACTTCAGATTTAAGGTTATACTTATGAGTTCAAAGTAGTCTGAATGACCGTAGAGAGGATAGAGATGCAATAGAGAAGGTTTTCAGTTGAGAACTGCAAACGTAGGACTCACCTCCGGTATGGAGGTAGAAACGACAGTGTTCGGTGATCCGGGAGGGTTAAACCTTAACAAAAAGAAGTTTCTGAATCCTTCTCTTGGAAAAATAGAAGGAGAAGAATTGAGAATCTGAAGAGAATCGAAACAAGAGAGTGAACTTATCATCAACAAGTTTGTAAACGAGTAGACTGATGAACGAGTTATTGTGCAAGAGCCAAGCGAAATAATTAGAACCCGACTAAAAAGGATTTAGACCATCGGGAAATTAAGAGAAGTCTATGCACGACATTTGAGATAAGTACGGGGGATCGTAGATCCAATGAAGAGTTAAGATTGACTAGTGTCGTACGAATTGTGAGCTTTGCAATTTTAAAGAGTATGACTCTTATTTGACAAATCGAGACCGATGGATACATAAGTGACTTAAGGTTAGAAGGAGTGGTTTAGAGCAAATCCACAGCGAGACTTAGAGACTTTACTGTGCTCGAGGTTAATGGAGATTCGAGTTAGATAATCGAGCATATTGTAGAAGGCATAAGCGTTCCAGTAAGACATAGTAATGGAACTCATGAAGGCGACTTAGAGTAAAACGTGGTATTTATGGGACTTAATTTGCAAGTGAGCATTAACCTTAAGATAGTAACAACTTAAACTCTTAGTTAAACCTGTTGACGCCAGAATGTAATTTCGGAGATGTAGTTGGAATGGAAGGAGTAGGTTGTGGGAACTGCATCGAAGCAGGGGTCGAGGTCGATAAGTTACTCGAGGAGGAATGTGACGTGGGATATCACAGACAGGATACCTGAGAAGTATAAAGAAGTGAAATTCTAGTTGGGAAGCTCACATAGAAATAGTTATTAAGACCCGTGAAGTATCAAAGGAAGGATACGATTTGGATGTTAATGACCAAGAGGTTGCACAGGAGCACTACTAGAGGAATGTAGGACTGAGATGGTAGAAGTAGGGACTGAGGATTAGACCAACGAACTTGTGCACCAGTGTGGTTTACAACTCCGATCTATATATATATATATATATGTAGAAATTTTATACTCGATAGGTGGGTAATCGAAGGGTAATTAAAAAGAATTTAACGATGGAATAAGTGAATTAAGAAGGCCTTAAGGGCGTGAAATGGTTAGGTACGTGTTCAGTAGACACGAGATTAGGAAAGTTAGAAACTAAAGGAACTTAATTTGAGGAGTTGAAGTTAGAATACATAGGAGTTTGGAATACAATCTGGGTGTTGTTTGTGATCCTTGAACGCTAGTCAACCAAGTGACATTTAGAAGTTGATGTTATTTCAAGGATTTAGGCTAGAGACAATTTTGGTATAGACCAATTGATAAGTTGGAAAGTTTAACATCTTGGGTGATTAAATATAGACCAACGTGTGCTTGTGTCGGTTGGTGACAAGTACACAGTTAGAGAACGTTTGATCATAGGATTAGAAAAGTTGGTAAGATTTGGATGCGTAGACGATTGATGTGTTTAGGCCCATTGAAAGTAAGGAGTATGGTCATGAGGCTAATGTGGGAGTTCAGTTGGTGTTCATCCTGACGGTAGGTTGAGTCGATGGGGTTATGATGAGATTTGGGTTACGACCAAGAAATTTGATGATATATAGGCGTTCGATTTGGCTGGCATTGGGGAGCTCGGACGTAGCTCTGACCTGAGTGAACGACAGAGGAAAGACGCTGATAAAAAGAGAACTTTGAAATTGTGTTATTAGAAGATGTAATCTGTGAGTGATTTAGTGAGAGTCAAAAGTCGATGCATGCGCAAATATTGAAGTGACGATTGGAGAATTGGAAATTTGATTATGTTCCATACTTGAGAGAGGTCGCGTGCGATCAAATCGAAAGTGGGGGAATATAGAATTAAGGCTAATATGAGGGATTATAGTGATGAGTTTTGGTTTAGAACCACGAAGAATGGCCGTGAGTACAGACGATAAATCGAAATGAAATGTCGCAAGACGTGAGACGTTAATATCAAGGACTATAAGCTGTGGTATATTTTGTGGACAAAATTCTAAATAAGGTGGGTGGAATGTAATATCCGGCCTGTACAAGTTTTTGGATTTAATATATTATTCAATATATTATTATATAATGACATTTTTGGTAAATATGTCAAATCAGGTAAGTTTCGCAAACGGATGGCGTCATGATGATCCTAACGAATAATTGGAATTTTAAGGAAATTACGAGAATTTTCGGAGTTTAAACGCTATATTCCGAGTAAATGCATTTCTCGTAATGTAAAAGACGTTCTCGTAAAAATAGCAAATGAGGTCCAAATCGCAAACAGACAGTTTTAATAAATCCCTGGCAATGGATAGGAGTTATTGGCAAAATATGGAACTTTCGAGAATCCGAATAGTAGGACGATTAACGAACCGAAGGACGAAACAAATAGAATTAAGTGCTAAGGGCAATTTAGTAATTTACCAAATCAATTTTATAAAAATAACCAAAATCCTCTTTCTCCTCACTCTTTCTTCTTCTCTTCCTGGCGTTCACGAACAGAGAGCAAAACCCTCTCTTGGCCGCCGACGATTCCAACAGTTCCGACCTCCGTTTCTCTTCCGTTTCTCCTCCGTTCTTCGTCATTTCTTCTCCTCTCGCTATCCTCGGTATGTACCTACAATCTTAGAGCTTTTATTTCAACGTTTACGCTGTTTTAGATAATTAGGGTTTCGATTAAATCTCGTTAAAAACGCTAATTAGGACTCGTAATTAATAGGTTAGCCGTGATTAGGTATATATTGAACGTATCGTACGTTATTGGACGAAGATAAACCAATTTGTGAAAAAGTATAAATCTGAGCATTTTCGAGTTTTCGTAAATTTCTCGTAATAGGAATTTCAAGTTATCGAGCATTAATTGACGTTCTAAATGCTTTGATTAGCTAAGTGAGGAATTTAGGAAAAATTCAATAGTTAAGGATTTTGTAATTTGGACGTTAATAGCTAAATTGGTTTTAACGACGAATATCGTGTTTTGTCTCAGACACACGACTCCCGTGGACGAAGCTTGAGATTCTGCGCGCTCGAGGTAAGTCTCCGTGACTTACTCTAACCAATCGGTCTACACCATACTTCGATGTCGTATCGAGGATCCCTAAGGAATTGTTTGCTTTAAATCGCTTTCGGTTGGGTAGTTGGGTTTAAATTGTTTATAGGTTACTCTATTTTGGTCTTGATGGTATATATGTTGATTGTTTACTTTCTGTCTATATCTGTTCATGCATCACGTATTTCAAATGTCATGAAAACGAATTTCTGCACGCGTTTTAAGAAAAGAAATGAACATCTGTAATTGATCTACGTAATCTGTATCTGGTTACGCGAGATGGGGCTCAGGCATGGCTGTAGGGTTTGTGAGCATGTACCCCCCCCCCTCTAAATCGAAAGTGGTAGTCCGACCGCGGGATGTATCCTTTCCATTTATAGGGCTGATATCTCGGTAACAATCTGTCTGCGATGTAATGAATCTGTATCTGTATATGAATCTGAAACCTGCATGTTTTCTGAATGGCATACGCACGCACGCATCTGCATTTACGTAGCTTACTGAGATTTCAATATCTCATATGTGTCTGTATGGTGTAGGTGACGTTCTAGGTTACGTTGACCCAGGTGAGGATGATATTCCTCCCCCTGATGTAGGAGCAGCTGATGGATGATGCTCGTGGGAGTGCGCTGGGTAGTCGAGGCGCGTTTTGACCCGTGGGGGATGTACGTAAAGGTTTTGGGGGTTTTTGAGATATTTTGGACTGATGATAAACTGTATAGAAAATATTAGGATGCTTGGTCTGGTAGTTGATAGGTTGTTTTGATGTTTGAAAACGTTTTGAAATGTATTTTTAATAAAAGTTCGGTATTGAAGGATACTCAGTTTTTAAACATAACCACGCAATTTGTTTTCTTAAAATTGATTCGGTTAAAAGTGTGTCGGGTGTATTTTGTGATCTGGGTGTAAGAATGGAAGAAGTGGTTTCTGGCTAAGAAAAATGTGGGAGAAGTATAAATGAAAAATGTTGAGTTCTGCTCTCTGGAATCACGTTCCTGAGAGGTGAAAATGTTAGAGTGAAAGGTTGGTTGCTCTCTGGAAACCTCAAAAATTTCCAGAGAGTCAAGTCGCTGCTGTGTGCAGCGACTGGTCGCTGCACACATAGCAGCGACCAGCGCCTGGTCACTGCACAGAGCAACGACCGAGCGCTGCTCCATTCACGAGGGCAGAATTCCGATTCTGCCCTCCCTTCGTTTATGTGTTTTTTTAAGTTTTATTAAATGTTTTAGTTTTAATTATTTATTAAAGGTTTTGTTTTAAATGCTTTTAAAGTTCAGTTTTAATTCCGACTTCAGTTCTGATTTCAATTTCGGTTTAGATTCCGCATTAAGTTTTATTTAAAGCATAGAAAAGTAAAAAGTATAAAAAGAAAAATAATTACGGGAAAAAAAAAATGGGTACAGTATTAGGGGTGTTACACCTTGCATTGTTTTTATATTAGTTTCGTCACTCGTTTCGTTAATCGTCCAACGATTCAGACTTTCCAAATTTCCTTATTTCACTAATAAGTCCAACTTATTATTTGGGATTTAATGAAACTGTCCGTTCGCGAATCGGACCTCATTTACTATTTTTACTAACACGTCCTTTACATTACGATAGAGGTTATTACTCGGAATATAGCGTTCTTACTCCGAAAAATCCCGTAAATTTCCTAAAATTCCTATTAATCGTTAGGATTGAATGACGCTTTCTTTTCGTAAAACGGATCTAATTTGACGTATTTACGAAAATGCCAACATATATATTATAATATAAAATGCCGTACAAGCCGGGTATTACATCCCACCCTCCTTATTCAGAATTTTGTCCACAAAATTAAATTATACAAACAATTCAGGATATTTAGTCATCACATCCTGCTATCGCTCCCACGTCGCCTCTTCCACCTCATGGTTCCGCCACCAGACTTTGACTAGCGGAATCTCTTTGTTGCGCAATACCTTGATGGAAGTCTCCAAAATACGTACCGGCCTCTCCTCATATGTCAAGGTAGGCTGTACCTCGATCTCTGTAGCCTCCACGACATGCGATGGATCACGTAAACATCTCTGAAGCATAGATACGTTGAATACATCGTGGATACTCTCCATAGAAGCCGGAAGCTGTAGTCTATACCCCAACTTCCCGACCCTCTCCAGAATAGGAAAGGGCCCCACATAACGAGGGTTTAGCTTACCCCTCCTTCCAAATCTCGCTACGCCTTTGAACAGAGAAACTTTCAAATAAACAACATCGCCTTCCTCGAACTCTAGCTCTCTCCGCCTAGTGTCAGCATAGCTCTTCTGTCGGGTCTGAGCTACCTCTATACACTGTCGGATAATGGCAATCTTCTCTGCCGTTTGCTGTAGAATCTCTGGACCAACGATGCTGGCCTCGCCAACCTAGTCCCAATATAACAGAGACCTACACTTCCGACCATACAACGCCTCATACGGAGCCATGCCAATAGTAGTCTGGAAGCTGTTGTTGTACGAGAACTCAATCAGGGGCAAATATCGGCTTCACAAGCCCTGAAACTCCAGCACACAAGCTCTGAGCATATCCTCAAGAATTTGATTCGTCCTCTCTGTCTGACCATCAGTCTGAGGAAGAAATGCTGTGCTGAAATTAAGCTGAGTTCCCATAACTTTGTGCAGACTCTTCCAGAACATCGATGTGAATCTCGGATCTCTGTCTGAAACAATAGAAACTAGCACTCCATGCAGTCTGACAATCTCCTGCACGTAAAGCTCGGCGAGCTGATCCATAGAAGATGCCATCTTCACAGATAAGAAGTGGGCCGACTTTGTCAATCGGTCCACAATAACCCATATGTCGTCATGGCCCTTCGTCGTCCTCGGGAGCCCCACAATAAAATCCATGGAGATCTGCTCCCATTTCCACTCCGGAATCGGCAGTGGCAATAATGTTCCGGCCGGTCTCTGGTGCTCTGCCTTCACCTGTTGACATACTAAACAGATCTCAACGTACTTGGCAACCTCTCTCTTCATGTTCGGCCACCAGAAGTGTTGTTTCAAATCCCGGTACATCTTGGTACTTCTCGGGTGCACAGAATACGCCGAAGAATGTGCCTCGGCCAATATCTCCTTCTTCAGATCCTCGTCGTTAGGCACATACCACCTATGCCTGAACTTTAGAATACCATCCTCCGATAAATGGAAATCCAACGAGTCTCCCAATGTCATGCTGGATCGAAGGTCCTCACACTCCGTATCATTCTGCTAAGCCTCACGTATCCGATCTAGAATAGTCGGCCTGAGTGAAATGTTGGTGAGCATACTAGACAACTCTGCCACTATCTCAACGTCGAACCTCTCAATCTCAGACCGCAGCGTAACGGGCATCGCTGCTAATGAAGGCTGGATCGCAGAAGGCACTCTACTCAAGGCATCAGCAACCTTGTTCGCCTTTCCTGGATGGTACTTGATATCAAAATCATAATCTTTGACGAACTCAAGCCATCGTCTTTGTCGCATGTTCAACTCCTTCTGCGTAAATAAATACTTCAGACTCTTGTGGTCAGAAAATATCTCGCACTGCTGCCCATATAAATAATGTCTCCATATCTTCAGTGCGAAGACCACAGCTGCTAACTCAAGGTCGTGCGTAGGGTAATTCTTCTCGTACGTCTTCAACTGCCGAGAAGCATATGCAATAACTCTCCCCTCCTGCATCAATACACAACCGAGTCCCACTCCAGATGCATCACAATAAATACTGTATCTGACACCTTCAACAGGTAACACCAGTACTGGAGCGGTGGTCAATCTCTACTTTAACTCCATAAAACTATCATTACAAGCAGACAACCATATAAACTTCTCGTTCTTCCGAGTCAACCGTGAAAGAGGAAGTGCGATCTTCGAGAATCCCTCTATAAACTTCCGATAATAACCGGCCAATCCGAGAAATCCACGCACCTCACGTACATTCTTCGGCTGTGGCCAATCTCTGACCACCTGAATCTTGCTCGGATCCACAGAAACTCCGTCCTGTGATATAATATGGCCAAGGAAGCTCACTCTGTCAAGCCAAAACTCGCACTTCAAAAACTTTGGATACAGCTGGCGTTGACTCAGAATCTGTAAAACGATCCTCAGATGCTCCTCGTGCTCTTCCTTCGTCTTAGAGTAAATCAAGATGTCGTCGATGAAAACCACCACGAACTTGTCCAGATACTCCTTGAAGACACGGTTCATCAGATCCATAAACACTGCAGGGGCATTAGTAAGCCCAAAAGACATGACAAGGAACTCATAATGCCCATACCTCGTTCGGAATGCCGTCTTCTGAATATCATCCCTCCGGACTTTCAGCTGATAATAACCCGAGCGTAGGTCGATCCTGGAAAATACTCGGGCACCCTGTAGCTGATCAAATAAGTCATCAATCCGGGGCAGTGGGTACTTATTCTTCACTTTGAGCTTATTCAGCTCCCTGTAATCAATGCCCATCCTGAGGGTCCCATCTTTCTTCTTGACAAACAGAACGGGCGCACCCCAGGGTGAAACACTGGGTCGAATAAATCCCTTCTCTAACAACTCGTCAAGCTGAGTCCTCAACTCTCTCAACTCAGCTGGTGCCAATTGATACGGGT
This sequence comes from Begonia masoniana, assembly GCA_022432975.1. Classification (NCBI taxonomy): domain Eukaryota; kingdom Viridiplantae; phylum Streptophyta; class Magnoliopsida; order Cucurbitales; family Begoniaceae; genus Begonia; species Begonia masoniana. The sequence goes on from CM039510.1 coordinate 19,233,936, forward strand.
TTTTAAACCTCGGCGCAGAGTTAGGATAGACATCAATGGTAAACTCAATCTCCCGATCCGGCGGTAATCCGGGAAGATCATCAAGGAATATATGAGAAAACTCTCTGACAATAGGAATGTCGCTCGGCTTTTCTCCGCTGAGCAACTGACAATCAAATACAGAGGCCAAATAAATAGAGCACGCACCTTTGAACTGCTCGTTGACCTCCATAGAATAAGAAATAGGCGAGCTACTCAATCAGTTCATCGCCTGATAAGAAAACTCGGCTTTACCCGGGGGTCGGAAGGTCACTATCCCGGATCGACAGTCGATGGTGGCGAAGTGCTGTGCAAGCCAGTCCATCCCTAAGATAAGATCATACCGCTCTATGCTCATAACTATCAAACGAGCATAAAGGGTAATATCCCCCACTGAGATGACGTTGCCCTGGAGAATACGTTCTGACTGCATAAGCTCTCCAGAAGGCAGCATCACTCTATACTCGACCCCATCTAACTCAGACTCTAGTCCCAATCTAGCCATGCATGCAGTCGATACGAAGGAGTGCGTAGCTCTTGTATCCATTAAAGTAAATACCGCAACGCCCATAAGTAAGATAATACATGCAATCACGGCAGGCTGAGCCTCATCATCTACGTTGCCAGGCTCGATGAATGCAGAAATCATGGGCATAACCCTCCTCTGATCACCTCCTGGCAGATCTTGAGCCGGATGCAGGAAATCTCTAACAAAATGGCCGACTCCACCACATCTGTAGCATTTGTTAGAGCCAACACAACACTCACCGCTGTGTTCTTTCTGGCACACGGGGCACCACGGTATCTGAGGAGCTCCCTGTACCTGCTTTCCCTTGCCCCTTTCGTTACCTCCCTCAAGAGGTCTCTTCACACCCCTCGGCTGCTGCTGGGGCTGCGCTCTAGGCTGCCCACCTCGGTTCTGCGACTGAGGTCGTATCTCACGGAAGAAGCCCTTAGCTGGCTCCCTCAGTCTAATACAAGTAGCTTTGGCAGCCTCAATATCCAGAGCTCTGGCTGTAATATCTGAATATGGTGCATCGATAATACCTGAGACAACCACGTGAGTTCGAATCTCCGGATTAAGTCCCTCCATAAAGTGGTGCACCTTCTCCTCGTTATCACTGACAAGACGCGGGGAAAATCGTGATAAAGCCTCAAACCTCCTGATATACTCTGCAACTGAACCTGTTTGCTTCAGCTGCGTGAACTCGTTCCTCTTTGCCACCCTCACTGTGCGGCTGAAATACTTATCAAAGAATAAGAACTTGAATCGATCCCAAGTCATAACTGATACATCCGTCGTCACCTTGATCGAATCCCACCAGAAATGGGCATCCATCTCTAAGTGAAAGGTAGCATATGCCACCTTGCTCCCGTTCCCTACCTCGGCATAAGCTAACATATCCTCCATAACTCGGATCCATTCCTCCACAACAGTAGGATCCGATGATCGACCATCGAACACTGGAGGCCGTAGGCCCTGAAACTTTTGCATGCCCTGGTTGTTGGGAACTATCAAATCCTGGGCCCTCTGGTTCTCCCGATTCATTAAGTCCATAATCTGTTGCGCTTGCCGGTCCATATGCTGAGACTAGCGATCTATCAACTCCGTAAATCGATCTAGCGTGTCATCTCTAGGATCTCTTCCTCGAGTCATAGTGTATAAAGCCTAAAACAAATTAAACAAATAATCCTAAGAAACAAAATCAAATAAAGTTATAAACAGACTTACAGTTGATGAAGGATGTCCGCGTAGTGGCTGTGCAGTCGAGCATTCTACAGAACCGATTTTAAAACCCGGGGGCTCTGATACCATAATTGTAACATCCCTAGTACTGTACCCGTATTTCCCGTACTATATATATATATATATTTTTTTACTTAATTAAACTTAAGCGGAAGTCAAACCGAAATCTAAACCAGAATTGAAATCGAAATTCATTTAAAACATATTTCAATTCAATTTATTAAAACTAGAAATAATGTTTAATAAAACAAATAAAACAATTATCAAACATGGGAGGGCAAAACAGGAAAGCAGAGGAAAAAAAAAGCGGCGACTAATCGCTGCAGGCGCTGCATTATGCAGCGATCAGTCGCTGCATTATGCAGCACCCGATCGCTGCACAATGCAGCGACTAGTCGCTGCATATTGCAGCCACCAGTCGCTGTATTGCAGCGACTTCTCTCTGAAATCCGAGATTCCAGAGAGCAGTTTCCCACATTTTCATACATCTTTACACCCTAATTAAACATCCTAAATTCACGTTAAACTTTCATAAAAACGAACTGCATGGATACGTTTAAAGGTTGTCTAATCCTCCTATTTCAAATTCCAAGCAGTTCCAGAAAAAACTATAAAAACACAGATTATAAACAGATTTCTAAAAAAACGTTTAAGACATCAAACATAAACCTAACATCTATCCAGATCCAACATCCTAATCTGTTCAGCTATACATTCGTTAAATCCCCCAAAATACTTACGCAGACATCCCCACGGGTCAAAACGCACCGACTGCTCAGCACACTCCCACGGGCCATTCTCCATCAACTGCATCATACGTCAGGAGGAGGAACGTCGTCCTCACCTGGCTCGACCTCACCTACAACGTCACCTACACCATACAGACATCTATGAGATAATGAAATCTCAGTAAGCTTCGTAAATGCAGATGCATGCGTGCGTATGCCTTTCAGAAAACATGCAGATTATAGATTCAGATTCAAATACAGATACAGATACAGATTCAGATTCATTTTTATTACGTCGCAGACAGATTGTTACCAAGATATCCGCCCTCTAAATGTAAAGGATACATTCCACGGTCAAACTACCACTTTCCACCTAGAGGAGGGGGTTACATGCTCACAAACCCTACAGCCATGCCTGAGCCCCACCTCGCGTAACCAGATACAGATTACGTAGATTAATTACAGAGGTTCGTTTCTTTTCTTAAAAACACGTGCGGAAATTCATTTTCATGAGATTTGAAATACGTGATGCATGAACAGTTAATAAGCAGAAAGTAAGCAATCAACATACATACCATCAAGACAAATAAACGAAACCTATAGACAACTAACCTAACTACCCAACCAAAACGTATAAACAAACAACACTCCAATGATCCTCGACGCGACATCGACGTACGGTGTAGGCCAATCGGCTAGAGTAAGTCACGAGAACTTACCTTGAGCGCGCGAAATCTCAAGCTTCGTCCACGGGAGTTGTGTGTCTGAGGCAAAACACGATATTCGTCGTTAAAACCAATTTAATCTATTGACGTCCAAATTACAAATCTTTACTTAGCTAATCGAAGAGTTTATAACGTCAATTAACGCTCGATAATCCAAAACCTCAATTAACGAGTTTTTCTTTAAAAACCCAAAAATCTACAAATTTTTACTTTTTCACAAATTGATTTAACTTCGTCCAATAACGTCCAATACGTTTAATATATACTTAATCACGGCTAACCTATTAATTACGAACCCTAATTCGCGTTTTTTAACGAAAATTAATTGAAACTCTAATTGCCTAAAACGTCGTAAACGTCGAAATAAAAGCTCTAAGATTGTAGGCTCATACCTAGGGTTGCAAAAGGAGGAGAAATCGCGAAGAAAACGGAACGAAAGGAGGTCGGATCGGAGGTCGGAATGAGAAATCGTCGGCGGCCGAGGGAGAGAAATGCTCTCTGTCATTTTCGTGAAACAGAGAAGGAAGGAAGAAGTGAGGAGAAAAGGAGTTTAGGTTATTTTTATAAATTTGGTTTGGTAAATTACCGTTTTGCCCTTGCATTGTTTTTATATTAGTTTCGTCACTCGTTTCGTTAATCGTCCAACGATTCGGACTTTCCAAATTTCCTTATTTCACTAATAAGTTCAACTTATTATTTGGGATTTAATGAAACTGTCCGTTTGAGAATCGGACCTCATTTACTATTTTTACTAACACGTCCTTTACATTACGATAGAGGTTTATACTCGGAATATAGCGTTCTTACTCCGAAAAATCCCGTAAATTTCCTAAAATTCCTATTAATCGTTAGGATTGAAATGACGCTTTCTTTTCGTAAAACGGATCTGATTTGACGTATTTACGAAAATACCAACATATATATTATAATATAAAATCCCGTACAAGCCGGGTATTACAATAAAGACTCATCATCCACGGACTAAAGTCCATAGACTTACTTAAACTCATCGTCCACAGACCACGTGACTTTATCATCCACGGGTCACGTGACTTTGGGCGATGTTCCTATTCCTAACTTGGGACGACTACACTTGTTCACAGAATAAGCAACTGTTTTCACCTTCAACTCTGGACGATATGCTCGTCCACGACTTTGGGCGACATTCTCGTCCACGACTCTATGACAACAACTTGACCGATTACACTCTAAGCAGTGAGCAACTCTGACTACTGAAAGAACTTGTAAATTTTCACAGTAACCATTCAAAATAACTTGACTCCATAAAATTCCAAAATCTGGTTAAAGAACTACAGTTAAAACCAACAATGTATCATTATCAAAGTAACTTCAAAAACATAACAGAAATATTAAAACCATCACTATCATAAAAATCCTCAGCACACATCAACAAAACACTTGTCCACTGAGACTTCACCTACTGACATTAGTTAAACCGTCTCATCAGTGCACCAAACCGTGGCATAGATGTGCTCCATCAACTTCGCCTATCCTTTTGTAAACTCAGAGAAATCACCTGTTGAAACGTCAGCACCTACATCACAAAACTAGTCTATTAGCCTAATGCCAAATAAGTAGAGTATAACGAAATGAAATGCTGAAACATAAAGTCTAATCATGCAGTTTCTACTTTCACCACTCAGTTGAATTCGTTTTCTATTGATCCCTCGGTACAATGGAAAGTGAATCAATTTTCCCAAAGTCTACATCCTCTACTCAATTTAGGGGCAGATTAGTTCCCTTAATAGCTGATCTGATCCCTCTGTTCGATGGGAAGTTGATCAATTTTCCCAAAGTCTACATCCTCTACTCAATTAAGGGGCGGATTAGTTCCCTTAATAGCAAGTCTGTTACAACCTGTTCATGCCTTTCCATGTCATTACATGTCAATTCATTTTTGTTCTCATTCAATAAAACATGATGCATGACATACTGAAAATATTCAAATATGCGTAAACCTACTGTTTTGTGATGTAGGCCCGAAGGCACATACATACTCCACTTACCTGGTTTCCTGAGAGATTCCTAGTTGTAAGCTACTTCAAGAGTTGGCTCACCTAACTCATAAACACAACATTACTTAACCTCATTCTAAACTATTTAGAAATTTAAGGGAAACTACTTTGCAGGCTCTGTTCTTCGTACATTCCCGATTCACTACAAAATCGAACTCAACTCTCACTCCCAGCATTCTCAAAATATGCATCTACAATCCTCTCTTTTATCTATAATCACTAAAACAGCGAGAGATCGAAGTAAAACTCACCTAAGTCGGAGAAGAATCAAAGAGGAAGTCGCCTCGAGGAACCACTGAGCTTGAATGACGAATGAGGAAATGAGAAATAGTGGCAGCTAAACCTTCATTAAACCCTCCATTTATAACACTTGCTCCACAATTACACTTATGCCCTTGACTAACGAACTTTAACCTATTTAAACAACCAATCAAATTTACTTAATTCATTAAAAATAAAAGTCACAAAATGATACTATTAAAAATCAAGCTGACAATTACCGGTTGCTACAGTACTACCACTCCAAGTTGAATTCTGTTATAACAGAAGCCTTCACTCCATCACCCAGCAAACGTCCTTTGAGGTACTCTATGGATTTAATCTGAACTCACCCTTGACTCTCATTCTCATTCCAACCCAGGACCTAGTAAACCCTTCGGGAGCTAATAAAGCGGAGCAAATGAAGAAATTATATGAAAATGTTCACCAAACAATTGAGAAAAGTAACACCAATTATGATAAGCATGCAAATAAAGGACGAAAAGAGGTAATCTTTAATGTTGGAGATTTGGTGTGGTTACACCTTAGGAAGGAACGATTTCCCGCCAAAAGACGCTCTAAACTTTTACCAAGAGCTGAAGGCCCCTTTAAGATTTTAGAGCGAATTAATAATAATACTTATAAATTGGAATTACCTGGATAGTATGGGGTGTCATCCACCTTCAATGTTCAAGATTTATCCCCGTATATTGGAGAATGAAGAGGAGGCTGAACAAATGGATTTGAGGTCAAATCCTCAGCCACCCGGAGGGGATGACATGCCTAGGAGGCCTGTCACGAGATCTTAGTCACTCAATGTTCTGATGATTTTTCTCTTTTTCCAGGTTTTGACCCCATCATAGACTTCATTTGGGAGCCAATCTCTAAAGATGTGGAGAAACCTTGTCATGTCCTTCATTGGAGCATTCACACGGAGCATTCAAGCAGCCCATTGGGAATTTGTCTTCTCGGGGCCTTAAACGTGTAATTTTTAAACTCATTGACATACATTAGCCTTTTTGTAAGGATTATTTTATACTGAGCTAGCTAGCTCAAATGGTACTCATCATTCGTAGCCCAGCTACTTGTCCCTGAGGTCCTGGGTTCGAGTGGAGGGGAAAGCAAAAACCCTCTGCAGGGAGAGTGTAACACCCCTAATACTGTATCCATTTTTACCTGTATAAATTTTTCATTTTATTTTACACTTTAAGCGGAAACTGAATCGGAATTGAAATCGTTAGTGTTGTTTGGAAAACCATTTTAAAACATACATAAAATTGTTTCATAAAACAATTAAAACTATTTAATTGAAGACTAATTTTAATTAAAACAATCGGGAGGGCAAAACTGTCCAGCCATGAAAACAAAGGGCAGCAATTAGGCGCTGCAGCATGCAGAGATCGATCGCTGCATGCTGCACAGCATGCAGCGATCAGGCGCTGCATGCTGCAGCGTCTGGTCGCTGCCCTCTGTTTTCATGGCTGGACAGTTTTGCCCTCCCGATTGTTTTAATTAAAATTAGTCTTCAATTAAATAGTTTTAATTGTTTTATTAAACAATTTTATGTATGTTTTAAAATGGTTTTCCAAACAACACTAACGATTTCAATTCCGATTCAGTTTCCGCTTAAAGTGTAAAATAAAATGAAAAATTTATACGGGTAAAAATGGGTACAGTATTAGGGGTGTCGCTGCATGCTGTGCAGCATGCAGCGATCAGGCGCTGCATGCTGCAGCGTCTGGTCGCTGCCCTCTGTTTTTATGACTGGACAGTTTTGCCCTCCCGATTGTTTTAATTAAAATTAGTTTTTAATTAAATAGTTTTAATTGTTTTATTAAACAATTTTATGTATGTTTTAAATGGTTTTCCAAACAACACTAACGACTTCAATTCCGATTCAGTTTCCGCTTAAAGTGTAAAATAAATTGAAAAATTTATACGGGTAAAAATGGGTACAGTATTAGGGGTGTTACAGAGAGGGAAGATCGTGAGTACACGTGGTTGGGACTGAGTCTGCCACGTGGCAGCAGCCCATCGGTGGGACCTGCACGACTTGGACCTGCGGGAACGGGGTCCAGGCCGTTACAGTGTGGATAGGGTTAGATCAATGTGGTGGATGTTGGGTTGAAGAAATATTCAACCAAAGGAAAGAGCCTCAACAAATCAAGCCCAAGGAAAGCCCTAGCCCAAAGAAGAGCCCACTTGTGAAGGTATGGTTTTGTAGGTACATGAGTTAGTGGAGGCATGGATAAAAGAGTTGGAAAAATCTCATCCACTGGCTAAGGGATGGCTTGGATTCAATTGTGCTTGCTAATTAAGTAGGCGCGCGGGCAGCATCCAGCTTCGATCAGGCGCGCGCGGGCAGGCGGCATCACTATATCAACGCGCCTCGCTGGCGCGATCTTCTTCACTGGGAGAGCATGCCACGGAGTGATGCGTTGGCGCATCATGGCCGATGATCAGCGCGCCGCGTTGGCGCATCAGTTGGTGGCTGGGCCGAGGATAGGCGTGCTCAGATTGCTCTTTTGGTGGCCGCCGATTGCAACTCATCTATGGCTCACGTTTCTCCTCCAATTTTTGCCAAACCCTCATCCACCTTAGGATTGCCTATTTAAGCATTGCATTAGTGTGTGTAAAATACTTTTGTCAAATTTATAAAACTACTATTTCCCTACTCCAAATGTGCCTTTGGTGTTTTTCCTTGGTTCTTTGAGCCAAGTGGAGAAGCCCTCCATTGTTAGCCTAGCTCGGGTTGCTAGGTTAACTCTTAGCTATTCCCTCGCCTTTTCCGTTGGGATTAGGAGTTGAGGACGAAAACCTAGGCCCTAGGTGGTCGTTTTTCCTCAAAGAAAATCGTTTATCCAAGAGCGTAAAATGTAAGATAGCTCTTTGGATTCGTCGAAGGTATTTTCATTTCTAGTATTTCCATCACATTTCACACACTTCTCACCCATTAATTTCGGCACTCACTTCACACACCTCACTCTTTAATTCCTTATTTTTCTTCTATTTATCACCTCTCATTTCATCACCATTTCACACACTCTTTCTCTTCGTCTCTTTATTTTATTTTTCTTCACATTTCATTAGGGGTGTGCAAAACCCGGTTCGTATCGGTTTTGGAGTGAAACCGAACTGAACCGGTCACCTTTGGCTTTGAAATAACTAAACCGAAATCAGTTGTGTAACCAGTCAAAATTGAACCGGAACCGAACCGAAAGTTCCGGTTCCAGTTCCGGTTCGGTTTCGGTTCTGCAACCTATTTTCAAAAAAATAAAAAATATATTATATATATATAAATCACTATCGAAATTGTCTTCAAACTGTCTGCGTAGTTCATCAACAATCATAATTTTCTGATTCTTTCCCTGTTTCCTAAAATTTCGACTCACTAAACCTACAGAAAGCCGTCAATCTTGCTCTGAATCGACGAACGAACTCCGCAATTCCGGCAACTTCAGCTTCCCCAAATGCTTTTTCACCCCAGAATCTCTACAAAATACCAAATCTTCGCCATTATTAAGGCTCGTTTTAGTTTGAAGGCCGGAATCCAGACACAAAAACGGAGCGCCAGCGTCCATCGTCGACGAACTCGTAGCAGAAAAAGCCCCCACCATTCTCTCTCTGATTCAAGCACAAACCCACATAAAAAAATCTGAATACCCAGAACAATTGTATTCACAGAATCAACTTTAGAGGAAGTAAAATAACAAAATAAGAGAGACCCACCAATATATAGCCCCAGACACAAATGGGTAACAAGAAATTTTGGAGGAAAGCGATAGTTGGCCGAACATACGGAGGAAGAGTGGTCGAGTGGAGGATGAAATTTTAGGTGGAGGATGAAATTTTAGGTGGAGGATGAAGAACCGATGATTTAGGTCTTCACTCTATATAGTTTTTCAGTTTTAAAAACTATGAACGGTTTGGTTTGGTTCCCTTCGGTTTTGACGAATCCAAACCAAAAACTGAACTGAAAAAGTCGGTTCCTACAAAATTAAACTGAACTTTGGTTTCCAAATGCTCAAAACTGATCTGAACCGAACCGATTGCACCGGTTCCGGTTCAGTTCATCGGTTCCGGTTCGGTTTGCACACCCCTACATTTCATGCCTTCACCATGCCTATTCCATTCGGCCACCTTGCACTCACATTGCACTTATGCATTTAGTTATATTTCTTATCATTTTCTTCTCTTCATTTTCGGTTTTGACAACACCTCCACCTGAGCACCTTTTTGAATATTTTGTGGGTAACACACGAACCCTTTTCTAAGGGAATTCGTGTCAGGACTTCAGCTTGATTGTGTCCCCTTTAATCGATTACACCAAGAACGAAGTGGAATTTCGTATGACTCAAGCTTGACAACAAAGCTTTGATTAATCAAAGAGAAGCTTTATCATGCCCTATCCTTGTGCTACCCGATTTCAACAAGATTTTTGAAGTAGAATGTAATGCTTCTGGAATAGGGATTGGAGCATTGTTTATGCAAAAAAGAAAATCACTCACCTATTTTAGTAAGAAGCTCAAGGGGGCTGCTTTAAACTACTCTACGTATGACAACGAGTTTCTAGCTGTCATTCGGGCCCTTGACGTTTGGCAATATTATCTACTCCCGAGGGATTTTATTATCCACACCGATCACCAGGCTCTTAAACACATCAAGAGCGAAGGAAAGCTAAATAGGAGACACGTTAAATGGGTAGAATTTCTCGAGCATTATCCCTACATCATCAAATACAAGAAAGGAAAAACAAATATGGTGGCCGATGCACTTTCTATACCAAAAATGATGGGTAGAGTATCATTTCATCCCCAAATCGACAGACAAACAGAGGTGGTGAATAGAAAATGGGTGTTTTGCTAAAAAGTATAGTGGGCAACAAGCTCTCCGAATGAGACTTACAACTCTCCTATATTGAATTTTCATATAATCAGAGTGTGCACAACTCTACTCAAATGACCCTTTTTGAGGTAGTATACAAATTTAACCCCCTTACACTGCTAGACCTTACTCCCTTACCCACAAAAGACATGGTCAATCCTAGTGGACCAAGTAAAGCTGAACAAGTGAGAACCTTGCATGAGAAGGTTAAGAAGAACATCCAAAAGAAGAATGAGTCCTACGCTAAGCACATCAACCACGATAGGAAAGAAGTCATCTTCAAGGAAGGCGATCTAGTATGGCTACATTTGAGGAATGAGAGGTTTCCTAAGCAAAGAAAATTCAAACTTCTCCTTAAGGCCGATGGACCATTCAAGATAGTGGAGATGATCAACAACAATGCATACAAGATTAAATTATTGGGAGAATACGAAGTATCCGCCACTTTCAATGTACAAGACCTATCCCCATACATTGCAGAAGAGATTGAGCAAGAAGAAGAACCACATTCGGATTTGAGGTCAAATACTCAATCACCAGAGGAGGAGGATGTGCCAAGAGGAGCCATCACGTGATTACAAGCCAAATCCTTGGCCATGACCAAGACATTAACAATGAGTGTACTCTTTTTGTAGGTAAAGCATCCTTTGAAGACTTGAGGATGGAGTAAAGCACCTTAGACATGGAGAAACCTTTCCACTTACTATCATGGGACTACTCCTCAGCCACACCAAGAAATGAAGGAGGAATTTGTCTTCCTTGTGACAAATAGTGTAACCCGAGCATACTTTTAAATTATTCTTTAGAATTTTAGTATTTTGTGGTGATTATGTAGCATGGACTTGTTGAACATATGATGGATGGAATAGGGCTACATTTTGAAAGAAGATGGGTCACATAATAGTGACCCTTAGAGAGAGAGAGAGAGGGGGTTTGCCAAAATGGCAAGACAAGGGTGTACTAGGCTAGCCATGTGGCCGAGTGCCCTTTCACTTTTACCTCTTCTTCTTAGTAGTCTCAAAACCCTAAATTGTAAGAAGGAGGCATTGTATTTATACCATCTTTTAGCCTCCCTTAAGGCACTTTTGAATGAAAAAATAGTAGATTGCTTTCAGCTCTTTGAAACTTCCAAACTGTGTTCCTCGGGGAGTTACATCCAAGAAGCATTGGTCTATTTTGTGAGAGCCAAAGTGGATATACTTCTTTTGCAACATTCCTCCTTTCTTCCTTGGCATGGAGAATCATCACCAAGGTTGTATTCAACACTCATCCAAGCTAGTTGGAGTGCCCTTCTTCCAAAAAGGTGCCAAACTCGAAAGGTGTTGTTTTGTTCTCTCCTCGGACCAACAAGCAGTCATTCGTCCATAGTTTTTCAACCACAGTGAGTTAGCCTCTGAAATTTAGAGGGTAGCCTCACCACATCAATGGTGAGTTTGTGTTAAATTTTCAGATTATTTGGACTTAAACCAAAGATTTTTTGCACATTGGAATATGGAAATTTCTTGGTCAAATCTGTTGTCCAGCCGAGAGAACTAGTGTTGTTCTTGTCCTTTAAATTGAAGGACGTCAACGTGGAACCAAAGATTGAAGAGTTTTTGTTGTTGAATGAATTAAGGTAATTTTATGACATTATATTATGGTTTGATTATTATTGTTAGACTTGACAATGAAAGGTTAAGGTATCTGTAACGCCCGGGTTTTCGGATCTTAGGATTTTCTAATTTCTTAGGTTATTTTCGTAAATAGCAAATTAAAGTATTTTCTTGAGCGGGATGTTTCCTTAGAGTCCTAGAAATTTACGGGAATTTTTAGAGGAATAAGTGAAATTTTAGAAACCCAAATCGAAAAGAGTAATGCTAGAGTTCCCGTTTTACCCTTTTAGTATGTTAATTCGTAAAAATAGCAAAATAAGTCCGTTTTGTGAACGGTAAGTTTTGTTAGAACTCTAAGAATTAAATTGGAATATTTGGAGAAATAAGAAAACTGTAGAAAAACCGAATTGATAGACTAATTAAAGAATTAAGCATAGAATTGAGTTAAGGGTATTTAAGTAAATTAATAAGTAAAAATTATATAATTTTTATAAAAACAATTTTTATAAAAATTGAATGGCTTCACGATGAAGCCATTCCACTGCGCGAGCTCGACGCCGAGAGAGGAGGAGACGGGCGACGATTCACCGACGATTTCCGACCCTCGCCGACCAGACGCCGGTGACGTGGTGATTCCGGCTAACTCCGCGAGCAACCCGACCGGTAAGGCTCGATTTCCCCCTGTTTTGGTTCGGTTTTTCCCTGTTTCTTGCTTGGTTGTGGCCGTGGATCGCTGAGCTCGATTGGGCTCCAATTGTCGGCCGTTTCTGGTTGCTCTCGGTGTCAAATAGCCGAGCTCGGTGCTGGAAATGGTTGCCGACCAATGGTAGGCTCGGATTTAGTGAAAAACCGAGGGCTAAGTTTTGGAGCCTCGGGTTTTCTTAATTGGAAGCTTCGATTTTTAGTTAGATTATTCTAATTGAGGGTATATGTGGTCGATTGGTGAGGAAATAGGTGGAATTTGATGAAAAATTGAAAGGGGGAAAATTTCCGATTAGGGGCAGAATCGGGTTTTGCAATAATTGACCTAGCTATGGTCATTTGTTTTGAAATTCCTTTTGGCAGATTAAAATAGGCTATTAGAGGAGTACGTGGCCGCTGGAATCGTTCGATTCCGATAACCGACGCGAAAGTTACGCGCGTTCGAAGTTTTAGGTCGGCTTTTACCAAACCCAAACTAGTGGCCCGTTTAGTTAGGTTTTAATTGGATTATGTTAGAAATAGTAGTTTGAGAGTAATTTGTGAATGTAGGCTTGATTATAATGAAGTTTGAATAATTGTCATAGGTCGAGCTATATGTGACGTGTGGTGCGAAACTCAGCAAGCTACAGACGACAGGTAAGTTCTCGTGATTTGCTGTGGCCGATAGGCCTACACCATATGTCGTGTTTCGTTGTCGAGGATATTTGGAGTTATGTGTGTTTATTAGCTTTGGTTGGGTAGTTTAGGGTTAGGCCTTTTATAGGTTATGCTTGTATTGTTTGATGGTATGTACGCTGTATGTTTATATTATGCTTGTATTGTCATGCATCACTGTTTTATAAACGTCATGAAAACGAATTTATGCATAGATTTCATGAAAGAAAAAGAAATGTGATGACATGAAATGAGACGACTAATATGAGATGACTATGACGACTTAAATGAGACGACTAATATGAGATGACTATGAACTGATAAATGAGACGACTATCTGATAAATGAATGAATGTATGAACTGAGAAATGGGACGACTATCTGATAAATGAATGAATGTATGAACTGAGAAATGAGACGACTATCTGATAAATGAATGAATGTATGAACTGAGAAATGAGACAACTATCTGATAAATGAATGAATGTATGAACTGAAAAATGAGACGACTATCTGATAAATGAATGTATGTATGAACTGAAAAATGTGACGACTATCTGATAAATGAAATGAATGTACGATACGATAAATGGATCGAATGCACAGGAATTTATGAAAAATTGCATATACATGTTCTTGCATTGTCATTTACGTAGAATTTACTGAGATTTATTCTCATAGGCGTCCTTATGGTGTAGGTGAACTAGAAACAGGTGAGGAAGACGTTCCTCTGTTAGATGATCACGTTGGTTGAAGAAGGATGCCCGTGGGAGTGCGTTGGCGCAGTTGGTGCAATTTTGACCCGTGGGGACGTAGGTATATGTTTTGGGGACACTATGAATTGTACAGATAGAACATATTAGGCTGTTTGGAATATGGATAGTTGATAGGATTATGTATTGACGTTTTGAAACTTATTTTATAAACTGCTTTTGGAAAGTCTTTTATTTGAAACATACTGAACTGCTTGGAGTTTTATTTTAAACAGGAGGGATTGTTTAGTTTTTAAACAGATCCACGCAGTTTGTTTTCGTGAAAACGTGTTTTATTTAACTATGTCTTGAGTCGTTCCGAGTGAGAGTATAGAGCAGTTTTACGTCGAATTGTATTGTGAAAAGTATGTTGGTTATGAAATGGTGAAGAAGGGCGTTAGGGTGTAAGATGTTGAAGTTATATTTAGGTGATAAAAGAAAGAGGAACTTGTCTTTTTCTGTTTGACTCTCTTGCCCCTCCCTCCTTGGCCGAGTGTTCTATTAGTTATTAAATTGATTTTAAATGTTGGTTTAAATAATTGTTTTGTAGTTGTTTTAAACGTTTTATTAAATTGTTTTCCGCTTAAACATTAAGTATAAAGGAAAAATAAAAATTTCGTACGAGAAATTAAGAATAGTATGAGGGTCGTTACAAATTATGGTATCTGAGCTCCCGGGTTTTAAAATCGGTTCTGTAGACTGCTTAACTGCGCAAGCCACTACACGGACATGCTTCCTCAACTGTAAGTACGTTTAAATGCTTTCTGTGATTTTAATTTCTTAGGATTATTTGTTTTAACCTTTATAGGAATTATAAACTGGTCCGAGGTAGAGACGCCAGGGACGAAGCCTTGGATAGACTGATGGATTTATTCCATCGTCAGGCCCGACATATGGACAGGCAGGCACAGCAAATTGAGAGCCTAGTGAACTGTGTGAATCAGATAGCCCAAGACATAGCCGTTCCAAACAATAGCAGTATGGAGAGGTTCCAGATGTTGCGACCTCCGGTTTTTGACGAACAATCTTTGGACCCCTCTAATGCTGAGGAGTGGGTTCGGACTATGGAAGACATGTTTGCGTATGCAAAAGTAGAGAATAGGGAGAAAGTCATGTGCCTGTAGCGACCCTTACCCGTACCCTAATTTTTACCGTACAATTTTTTTTTATACGTACAAACTTTAAATCTGGCCTTCGTGCGGAAATAAAACTTTTTAAAATCGAATCGGAATTGAAATCAATTCAAATCTATGTTTACAACTATTTAAATAACTTAAAACAATTAAATTAAAACTTAAACAATTAATTAAAAATATTATTAAACAATTAAATTAAATCTATTATTATTTTATATTATATATATATATTTTTTTGTTTAATAAGAGGACAATCGCCCCTTTTACAGGGCTATTATTCACCCCATTTTGGGGGCAAATAATTGGATGTGGCGATTGCTCGCCACAGTTGTGGCGAGCAATCGCCACTCCCTCTGGATTTCTCCAGAGGGAGGCGATTCATTCGCCACGCCTGGCGACTCTTCGCCAGGCGTTCTGCCTCCCTCCCTCATTCTCACTCTTTTTCTTTTTTTTTTTCAATCCATTCACGCCCTGCACACACCCTTACACAAAACTCATACAACACAACGAAACCCAAAATCTTCAACTCCCTCATTCCTTCATCATATTACATTTCATACTTTTCCCATAAACACACATTTCTACACAACGACACTACCGCTCATTTACCGACCCAAAACACAATTAAAACGAAATCAATTCCATAAAAACGAACCGCGTGGTTCCGTTTAAAAGTTCAACAATTCCCCACTGTTTGAAAACATTAAACATTTCAAAATACCTTCAAAACATATTTTATCGACTATCCAGATTTCCAAACATCCTAAAATATTTATCTATACAATTTTTCTATATTCTATCCATCAATTCCCAAAACGTTTACCTAAGTCCCCACGGGTCAAAATCACGCCCCAACTGCCAGCGCACTCCCACGGGCCATCTTTCCTCAACGTGCTCATAGATCAGGCGGACGGACATCTTCCTCACCTGTCTCAATATCACCTACACCATAGAATTAAACACGTGAGCTAGAGGCTCAGTAAATCTAAGTGAATGCAAATGTATGCTATACTATGCTATGTTCTTTTGAAACTCTGCATTCTTTTCATTTCTTTGTTTCTTTGTTTCTGTGTCTATGGGTCACCCGGGGCTTCACTCTAGTTAGATAGGAGCGGCACATCCCGCGGTTGGATAGCCCCTCGGATCTAACACGGGGGGAAAGCATGCTTCCTCCGACAGCCATGCCTGAACCACCGCACCCGGCATGACTATCTCTGTTGTTCAATTACGTACTTTGTTTACCTTTTTCTGTGTAAAAGCACTTTGAAATTCATTTTGCATGCGTGCTCAGAAAACAATGCATGAACGTGCTCGGTACGATGACAATAGTAAAGCAATGAAAACAAAACCTCAACAATCGACGAACACTACAATTAACAATCTAATCAAACGTAAACTAGCTACCCGATCTCAATACCCCACAACAAGCTTCACCAATTTCCTCAATCAACGACTATTCTTACGGTGTAGGCCTATATGGCCAAACAAAGTCACAGAGACTTACCTCGCGTCCGTTTGTTCACCGAGCTTCGTCCAAATTCGTTTGTTCACCTATAACATGTCACAACATACGTATTAAATCGAGTCTAAAACCGTCAAACTCCAAAATTTCTAACTCCTAACTATAGAAAATTCTCCTAAACTCTATTTTAGTTCGTTGAGGCATTTCGTCGAGCAAATTCGCGCTCGACATTTCAAATACTCCATTAATGGAGGTTTTTAAGCTCCAATTTATCCAAATCTCCCACACGTCTCAACAAACAGACAAACTAAGCTTAAATAATAACCATTACGTCTATTAGAGGCCTAAATAAGCTTAACCTATCAATTTCAAACGTCGATTCACGTTTTCAACGAAAACCCTAAACGAACCCTAATAGTTTTAAACCCTAAAAACCGTTATCTAACGTTCCAAATCTTAGAGCCTTACCTAGAGAGCGAAGACGGAGTAGAAACGTGATGGATCGTGTCGCCGGAGGAGGAGAATCGTCGCCGGAATGAAGAGTCGCCGTTGGGAGGAAGAAAATCGCGTGGAGGAGGAGAGGGAAAATGGAAATTTCGTTGGAGTGTTGGAGAGGAAATGAAAAGTTTGTAATATTTAATAAAACTTGGTTTTGGCAATTACCAAATTGCCCTTCACTTTGATTTCTATTTGTTCCTCCACTTGTCTCGTTATTTAACTAATGTTCTGATTTTCCAAAATTCTCATATTTCACCCAAAATTCCAATTTATTATTACGGCTTCGTTAAAACTTTTCGTTCGTAAAACGGACTAAATCTGATATATTTACAAAATTACCGCATATTGGAATAAAAATTAAATCCCATAAAGTCAGGTGTTACAATCCATCCACCTTAATTGAAATTTTGTCCTCAAAATTTGATTATACAAATAGATCAGGATACTTCAACATCATATCCTGCTGTCTCTCCCAGGTAGCCTCCTCAACATCGTGGTTCCTCCACAGAACTTTTACCAGAGGAATCTCCTTATTTCGCAACACCTTGATAGAAGACTCTAGAATTCGTACTGGCCCTTCTTCGTAGGTCAGCGTTGGTTGCACTTCAATCTCCCGTGTTTCAACGACGTGCGATGGATCGCGTATACATTTTCTGAGCATGGACACGTGAAACACATCGTGAATACCTTCCATAGATGCCGGGAGTTGCAATCTGTACGCCATAGTCCCGATCCTTTCAAGAATAGGAAATGGCCCGACAAAACGAGGATTCAACTTGCCTCGTCTCCCAAATCGCATAACGCCTTTGAACGGAGAAATCTTCAAATACACTTCGTGTAATATCTGGCTCGTACGGATTTTTGAGAATATTATTATTATATTATTCGATGGCATTTTTGTAAATATGTCAAATCAGGTCCGTTTTACGAAAAGAAAGCGTCAAGACGGTCCTAACAATTAATAGGAATTTTAAAGAATTTACGAGAATTTTCGGAATAATAACGCTATATTCCGGGTAATTACGTTTCTCGTAATATAATTTTAGTAAAAATAGTAAACGAGTTCCGATTTGCGAACGGACAGTTTTAATAGAACCCAGATAATAAGTTGGATTTATTGGCGAAATAAGAAATTCGAAACGGTTGAAAACACGAGAGGTAGTGACGTTCAATAAAATAGAATATTAGGATTATTATTATTATTATTATTATTATTATTATTATTATTATTATTATTATTATTATTATTATTATTAATAAATAAATAAAAACAAACGACAGAATGGTCTTGAACCATTCTGTCGTTCGCCCGAGCCCGATCCCGAAGACAGGGGAGGCGACGCGAGCGACGATCGACGAGAACCACCGGCGATTTCCGGCGCCCTCCGGCCAGACGACGGCGACGACCAGTCTCCGGCCTGACTCCGCGCACGAACCGATCAGGTAGGCTCGGTTTTCTTCTTTTTCGGCTCGGTTTGGGGCTGGTGGTGGCGAGCTCGATTGAGCTCCGATCGCCGGCCGTTTTCGGTCACTTCCGGCGTGGGTTTGCCAACCCTTGCGCCTGCTATTATTGATTGGCCGTGGATTGCTCAATTTGAGTGAATTTCAGTGAATCCCGAATTGGGGATTTCGGGTTTTCCGGTTTAAAACCTTAAATTCTCTTTGGATTATACTAATTGGATGTTAGGATAGTTGATTGGTGTTGAATCGGAGGTGAATCGATAAAAAATCGAAAAGGGGAATTTTCCCGATTTAGGGCACTTCGGGTTTTTGATTGTAATTCGGTATTTTCGATTAATTTAGGCTAATTAAGGCTAATTGGGATTGATTGGTGAGGGAATTGATGGAATTTGATGAAAAATTGGAAAGGGAGAAATTTTCGATTAAGGGCAGTTTCTGGTTTTTGATAAATTGACCTAGCTCCGGTCGTTTGTTTTTAAATTTCTTTTGGCATATTAAAATAGGTTATTAGAGGAGTACGTGGCCGCTGGAATCGTTCGATTCCGATAATCGACGCAAAAGTTATGCACGTTTGAGTTTTGGGTCGGTTTTTACAAAACCCAAAATAGTGGCCCGTTTAGTTATGTTTTAGTTCGATTAGATTAGAAATAGTAGTTTGTGAGTAAATTGGTTAATGTAAGCATGATGTTAATGAAGCTCGAATGTTTGTCATAGGTCGAGCCATAGGTGAAGTTGACGTGCCAAAAATCAGCGAGCTACGGACGACAAGTAAGTTCTCGTGATCTTCTCTGGCCGATTGGCCTACACCGTACTTCGATGTAGCGTCGAGGATCTCAATGGATTGTTTGTTTTAAATTGCTTTGGTTG
Source organism: Begonia masoniana (assembly GCA_022432975.1). NCBI lineage: Eukaryota > Viridiplantae > Streptophyta > Magnoliopsida > Cucurbitales > Begoniaceae > Begonia > Begonia masoniana. The sequence continues at coordinate 19,253,456 of CM039510.1, forward strand.
GGTAGATAGGTTTATAATTGTTATAGGTTATTCTAATTTGGTCTTGATGGTATGCATGTTGGTTGTTTAGTTTATGTTCATATCTGCTCATGCATCACGTGTTTTTAAAGATCATGAAAAATGAATTTCTGCACGATGTTTTAAAGTAAATGCAAAGAAAAGTTTAAATGACCCTTCGGTATATAGTTTAAATGGCCCGTCGATATACAGTTTATAGCAAAGCAAAGCAAAGCAAAGTAAAGAAACGTTTACATGACCCTTCGGTATATAGTTAAATGGCCCATCGGTATACAATTTATAGCAAAGTAAAGCAAAGAAATCGGTATACAGTTTATAGCAAAGCAAAGTAAAGAAATCGATATATAGTTTATAGCAAAGCAAAGTAAAGTAAAGTAAAGTAAAGTAAAGAAAACAATGCATGATTTACAGATTCATATGCACAGCACGCATTTGCATTTACTAGAGTTTACTGAGATTTTTATCTCATAGATGTCTGTATGGTGTAGGTGATCCCGTTACAGGTGACTACGAGATCCCTCCACCCGAGGAGTGATGGCAGTTGACGGAGGATGATGCTCGCGGCAGTGTGCTGGCGCAGTCGATGCTCAACCGACCCGTGGGGACGTATGTATAGATTTTGGGGTTATTGAGATGTTTTGGACTAAGAGTTGTATAGACATTTTAGGATGCTTGGTTCTGGTAGTTGATAGGTTTACTTTTGAGGTTTTAAACGTTTTGGAAACCTGTTTTTATAAACTGTTTCAGTAAAATTTTCATTGGAATATGTTTAGATGGTTTGATTCGGGTTAGTGGATAAAATGGGTTTTGATGTTTTGATAGACTTGTTTTATAAAACGTTTTGTTAAGGTTTTTATCTAAAGTTTAATGGAACTGCTTGGTATTTTCTTTTGAAACAGGGAGGATATGTCACACTTTTAAACAGAACCATGCAGTTCGTTTTCATGAAAATGTACTTCATTTTAATCGTGTTTAGAGTCGGTTTTGGACAGAGTTACGAGAACGTATGAATGTTTGGAAAGTTTATGTAAAATGTATAATTGAAATGGAGATAGAAATGATATTGTGAAGAAGTGATAAGTTGATAAATTGAGGAATGATAGAAGGTTGAGTGGTTTTATGTAAACTGTTTTTGTATGATAAATGAATTTTCTTTAAAGGTTTTCGAGGATGTTTTTAATTGATTTAGAGGCTTAAAAAGAAAAATTTCGTACGGGAAATTAGGAATAGTATGAGGATCGTTACACTTCGTCACCCTTTTTAAACTGTAATTCTCTCCGTTTGGTGTCAGCATAACTCTTTTGGCGGCTTTGTGCAATTTCTATGCGTTGTCTAATAATAGCGATCTTCTCCGCTGTTAGTTGCAAATATCTGGGCCAACAATGCTAGCTTCGCCTACCTCATCCCAATATAGCGGAGACCTGCATTTTCGACCATACAGCGCCTCATACGGAGCCATGCCAATAGTAGCCTGGAAGCTGTTATTGTACGAAAACTCAATCAATGGCAGATATCGGCTCCACGAGCCCTGAAACTCTAACACGCAAGCTCTAAGCATATCCTCAAGAATCTGATTTGTTCTTTCTGTTTGTCCGTCCGTCTGAGGATGAAATGCCGTGCTAAAATTCAACTGAGTTCCCATTGCCTTATGTAAACTCTTCCAGAACTTCGAAGTAAACCTGGCATCCCTATCAGAAACAATAGAGATGGGCACTCCGTGTAGTCTCACAATCTCCTGTACGTATAGCTCAGCTAGCTGGTCCATAGAATATGTCATCTATACTGGCAGGAAATGGGCCGTCTTTGTCAAACGGCCCACAATCACCCAAATGCCATTGTGCCCCTTCGTTGTTCTCGGGAGTCCAACTATAAAATCTGTGGATATTTGCTCCCATTTCCACTCTGGAATAGGCAATGGCTGCAAGGTTCCGGCTGGCCTTTGATGCTCTGCCTTAACCTGTTGGCAAATCAGGCAAGTTTCCACGTACCTGGCAATTTCTCTCTTCATGTTAGGCCACCAAAAATGTTGTCTCAAGTCTCTATACATTTTGGTGCTCCCCGGATGCACTGAATACGCCGAGGAATGTGCCTCAGTTAAAATCTCATTTTTCAGCTCATCATTGTCAGGCACGTACCACCTGTGCCTAAATTTCAATACTCCATCATCTGTCAGGTTAAAGTCAGACGAACCTTCAGATGTCATGCTCATTCGATGCCTTTCACACCCCAAATCGTTCTGTTGAGCCTCTCGAATCTTGTCTAGAATCGTCGGTCTAAGAGAGATGTTAGTAAGTATACTAGACAATTCTGCCACCATCTCTACATCGAACTTCTCTATCTCAGATCTCAACATTACCGACATTGAGGCAAGCGAAGGCTGGCTCGTTGTAGGCATTCGGCTCAAGGCATCAGCTACTTTATTTACCTTTCCTGGGTGGTATTTAATTTCAAAATCGTAGTCTTTAACAAACTCTAGCCACCGTCTTTGTCGCATGTTTAACTCCTTTTGCGTAAATAGATACTTCAAGCTCTTGTGATCTGAGAACACTTCACACTGCTGCCCATACAGGTAATGTCTCCAGATTTTTAAAGCAAAGACCACCGCTGCGAGCTCAAGATTGTGTGTCGGATAGTTTCGCTCATACGACTTCAATTGTCTAGAAGCATAGGCAATGACTTTGCCCTCCTGCATTAACACACATCCCAGTCCGATCCCCGAGGCATCACAGTAAATACTGAACTTATCACCCTCGACTGGTAGTGTCAGAACTGGAGCCGTAGTCAATCTCTGTTTCAGCTCCACAAAGCTCTTCTCACAAGCAGGAGACCACAAAAATCTTTCATTCTTTCTCGTCAATCGAGATAGAGGGACGGCTATCTTTGAAAACCCCTCAATGAATTTCCTGTAGTATCCAGCCAAACCAAGAAATCCACGTACTTCTCGTACATTTTTAGGCTGTGGCCATTGCTTGACAACCTCTATTTTAGCCGAATCTACTGAGATTCCCTCCTGAGATACGATATGACCAAGAAAACTTACTTGATCAAGCCAGAATTCACACTTAGAAAATTTCGGATACAGTTGATGTTGACACAAGGTTCTTAGATCGATCCGTAAATGCTCCTCGTGCTCCTCCTTTGTCTTAGAATAAACCAGGATGTCATCTATAAAAACAACGACGAACCTGTCCAAATACTCTTTGAAGACGCGATTCATCATATCCATAAATGCTGCAGGAGCATTCGTATGTCCAAAGGACATCACAAGAAATTCGTAATGCCCATACCTCGTTCGAAACGCTGTCTTTTCAATATCTTCTTTTCGGACCTTCAACTAATAGTAACCCGAGCGTAAGTCGATCCTTGAGAACACTCGGGCACCCTGCAATTGGTCAAACAGATCGTCAATTCGGGGCAGTGGATACTTATTCTTCACGGTCAGTTTATTCAACTCTCGATAATCAACGCACATCCTGAGAGTTCCATCCTTTTTCTTCACAAATAGGACCGGTGCGCCCCACGGAGAAAAGCTGGGCCGAATGAACCCTTTGTCTAATAGCTCCTCCAACTGAGATTTCAGTTCCTTCAATTCCGCAGGCGCCAATCTGTACGCATTCTTAGATACAAGTGCTGAACTCGGATAAACATCAATTACAAACTCGATCTCCCGATCAGGCGGTAGCCCTGGAAGATCATCGAGGAAAATTTCCGAGAACTCTTTAACAACTGGAAGGTCATCTGGTTTCAATTTATCAAGTAGCCGAGTATCAATCACTGTGGCCACAAAAATTGAACACCCATCTCTAAATCGTTCTCTAGCTAACATCGAATAAGTAGTAGGCGGTCCACTTAACTTATTCCTCGCTTTAAAAGTAAATTCGACTTTGTTCGGGGGGCAAAAAGTCACCATCCCGGACCCGCAATCAATTGTGGCGCAATGGCGTGCAAGCCAATCCATCCCCAAAATAAGGTCATACACCTCTATTCCCATAACTATCAACCGGGCATAGAGAGTGTTGTTTCCCACAGAGACGACGTTGCCCTGGAAAACCTGATCAGACTGCATATTTGCTCCCGAAGGCAGCATTACTCTATACTCGCACTCAGCCAACTCAGATACTAGCCCCAATCTACCCATACAAGTAGTTGAAATAAAGGAGTGCGTAGCTCCTGTATCTATCAAGGAAAATACTGGTACACCCATGACTAGAATAGTACCTGCTATGACAGATGGCTGTGCCTCGTCGTCGACATCTCCAGGCTCAATGAATGCGAAGATCCTTGGCATTACTCTTCGCTGATCTCTGCCCTGTTGATTTCTTCCTGGCTGATTTTGGTCTAATAATGGGCAGTTCATGGCATAATGGCCAACCACCCCGCATCGATAACACCCGTCGGTACCCACCCGACACTCGCCAAAATGTTCCTTCTGGCATTTAGGACAAACAGGCTTCTGAGTAGCCCCTTGAACCTGCTTTCCCTTGCCTTTATCGTTTCCTCCTTCATGAGGCCTTTTGACGCCCCGTTGTTGTTGTTGTCCCCTGGGTTGCCAACCCCTACTCCGTATCTGTGGCTGAATCTCCCGAAAGAAGCCCTTGGAAGGCTCTCTCGGTTTAACACAGGTCAATTCAGCAGCTTCGAACTCCAAGGCTCTCGCTGCAATCTCCTCATAAGGCACATCCAGGATACCAGACACTATAATGTTTTTCCGTACCTCTCTATTCAGTCCATTCATGAATTGTTGTACTTTATCCTCATTGTCACTGACTAGGCGAGGCGCAAACTTAGACAAAGCTTCAAATTTTCTGATATACTCTGCCACCGTACTAGTCTGTTTCAATTGTGTAAACTCCGCTCTCTTTGCCGCCCTCACTGTACGGCTGAAGTACTTATCGAAGAACACGGTCTTAAACCGTTCCCACCTCATCAATGACACGTCAGTCGTAACTTTAATAGAATCCCACCAAGTTCGAGCATCTAATTCCAAGTGGAACGTAGCGCACTCAACCTTCTCGGCATTATCCACTTTGGCATACGTCATCATATCTTCCATTTTCCGAACCCACTCCTCAGCAATAGAGGGGTCCGTAGATTGCCCATTAAATATTGGAGGTCTTAACTTTTGAAGTCTCTCCATACTTTGACCATTAGGAACAACTATATCCCGAGCTCTTTGATTTTCACGTTGATTCTCACGGTTTTCATTTACTAGGTCCTCAATTTGCCGGGCCTGTCTATCCATATGCTGGGATTGACGATTGAGTAAGTCCGTTAGCCTATCCATGGCATCGTCTCGGGCGTCCCTACCTCGAACCATTTTCTATAATTCCTATAAAAATTGAAACAAGTAATCCTAAGAAATCAAATCGAAACAAAACAATTAAGCGTACTTATAGTTGATGAAGGATGTCCGCGTAGTGGCTGAGCAGTCGTGCAGTCTACAGAACCATTTTTAAAACCCGGGGGCTCTGATACCATAACTGTAGCGACCCTTACCCGTACCCTAATTTTTACCGTACAATTTTTTTTTATACGTACAAACTTTAAATCTGGCCTTCGTGCGGAAATAAAACTTTTTAAAATCGAATCGGAATTGAAATCAATTCAAATCTATGTTTACAACTATTTAAATAACTTAAAACAATTAAATTAAAACTTAAACAATTAATTAAAAATATTATTAAACAATTAAATTAAATCTATTATTATTTTATATTATATATATATATATATTTTTTTGTTTAATAAGAGGGCAATCGCCCCTTTTACAGGGTGATTATTCACCCCTTTTTGGGGGCAAATAATTGCATGTGGCGATTGCTCGCCACAGTTGTGGCGAGCAATCGCCACTCCCTCTGGATTTCTCCAGAGGGAGGCGATTCATTCGCCACGCCTGGCGACTCTTCGCCAGGCGTTCTGCCTCCCTCCCTCATTCTCACTCTTTTTCTTTTTTTTTTTCAATCCATTCACGCCCTGCACACACCCTTACACAAAACTCATACAACACAACGAAACCCAAAATCTTCAACTCCCTCATTCCTTCATCATATTACATTTCATACTTTTCCCATAAACACACATTTCTACACAACGACACTACCGCTCATTTACCGACCCAAAACACAATTAAAACGAAATCAATTCCATAAAAACGAACCGCGTGGTTCCGTTTAAAAGTTCAACAATTCCCCACTGTTTGAAAACATTAAACATTTCAAAATACCTTCAAAACATATTTTATCGACTATCCAGATTTCCAAACATCCTAAAATATTTATCTATACAATTTTTCTATATTCTATCCATCAATTCCCAAAACGTTTACCTAAGTCCCCACGGGTCAAAATCACGCCCCAACTGCCAGCGCACTCCCACGGGCCATCTTTCCTCAACGTGCTCATAGATCAGGCAGACGGACATCTTCCTCACCTGTCTCAATATCACCTACACAATAGAATTAAACACGTGAGCTAGAGGCTCAGTAAATCTAAGTGAATGCAAATGTATGCTATGCTATGCTATGTTCTTTTGAAACTCTGCATTCTTTTCATTTCTTTGTTTCTTTGTTTCTGTGTCTATGGGTCACCCGGGGCTTCACTCTAGTTAGATAGGAGCGGCACATCCCGCGGTTGGATAGCCCCTCGGATCTAACACGGGGGGGAAGCATGCTTCCTCCGACAGCCATGCCTAAACCACCGCACCCGGCATGACTATCTCTGTTGTTCAATTACGTACTTTGTTTACCTTTTTCTGTGTAAAAGCACTTTGAAATTCATTTTGCATGCGTGCTCAGAAAACAATGCATGAACGTGCTCGGTACGATGACAATAGTAAAGCAATGAAAACAAAACCTCAACAATCGACGAACACTACAATTAACAATCTAATCAAACGTAAACTAGCTACCCGATCTCAATACCCCACAACAAGCTTCACCAATTTCCTCAATCAATGACTATTCTTACGGTGTAGGCCTATATGGCCAAACAAAGTCACAGAGACTTACCTCGCGTCCGTTTGTTCACCGAGCTTCGTCCAAATTCGTTTGTTCACCTATAACATGTCACAACATACGTATTAAATCGAGTCTAAAACCGTCAAACTCCAAAATTTCTAACTCCTAACTATAGAAAATTCTCCTAAACTCTATTTTAGTTCGTTGAGGCATTTCGTCGAGCAAATTCGCGCTCGACATTTCAAATACTCCATTAATGGAGGTTTTTAAGCTCCAATTTATCCAAATCTCCCACACGTCTCAACAAACAGACAAACTAAGCTTAAATAATAACCATTACGTCTATTAGAGGCCTAAATAAGCTTAACCTATCAATTTCAAACGTCGATTCACGTTTTCAACGAAAACCCTAAACGAACCCTAATAGTTTTAAACCCTAAAAACCGTTATCTAACGTTCCAAATCTTAGAGCCTTACCTAGAGAGCGAAGACGGAGTAGAAACGTGATGGATCGTGTCACCGGAGGAGGAGAATCGTCGCCGGAATGAAGAGTCGCCGTTGGGAGGAAGAAAATCGCGTGGAGGAGGAGAGGGAAAATGGAAATTTCGTTGGAGTGTTGGAGAGGAAATGAAAAGTTTGTAATATTTAATAAAACTTGGTTTTGGCAATTACCAAATTGCCCTTCACTTTGATTTCTATTTGTTCATCCACTTGTCTCGTTATTTAACTAACGTTCCGATTTTCCAAAATTCTCATATTTCACCCAAAATTCCAATTTATTATTACGGCTTCGTTAAAACTTTCCGTTCGTAAAACGGACTAAATTTGATATATTTACAAAATTACCGCATATTGGAATAAAAATTAAATCCCATAAAGTCAGGTGTTACAGTGCGTCACCTTCCATTTAGCATTGGATGCTCGGTTTTGGTGGGACTCCATCAAGGTAACAACCGATGCGACGCTGATGAGTTGGGAGGAATTTAGAAACGTGTTTTACGAAAAGTAGTTTAGTCGTACAGTACGAGAGGCTAAGATAATGGAGTTCATGCAATTGAGACAGACTGGCTCAGTTGCTGAATACGTCAGGAGGTTTGAGGCCCTATCCCGGTTCGCACCACGCCAGGTTAGTGTTAATGAAGATAAGGTGCGTCGGTTTATGCAAGGGCTAGGTCAGGAAATCCGAAAGAATGTCATCATATCAGGGGTGCGGAATGTGCCCTATACAGAGATTGTGGCAAGAACTCTAGAGATTGAGGCAGCTGAACCAGCTTACGTCAGACCGAGGGAGCCAGCAAGTGGGTTCTTTCAGGAGATCCGACCTCGACCTCAGAACGAGGTTTGGCAACTAAGAGGGCAACAACAACAACAACAACATAGAGGTGTTAAGAGACCTTATAACGAAAAGGGCAACCAGGGAAGGGGAAAGCAAATTCAGGGATCTACTGAGAGGTCCGTATGCCGGAAGTGCCAGAAGGCCCATTTTGGCACTTGTAGATTGGGGACAGACCGATGTTTTAGATGTGACGAGGTTGGTCACTACGCCCATAATTGTCCAAAGACGGTTACCGATCAGAAGAGGGTTACCCCGAGGATGTTCCCTTTAATTGAGCAGGGTAACGTTGAGGATGAGGCCAGACCTTCAGCTATTCCAGGTATGGTTTTATGTCAATTGTTAATGAAATGAAAAACAAGAGAATAGAGGTGTAGTGTAGAGGGAGGATTTGAGTGTGATAATTGTGTGATAGGTTGACGTAAGCGTAAAAAATAAAAATAAAATAAAATAAAATAAAAATAATAGATAGAGAGGGGATGACATAAGCTTCGAATATAGGAGGGATAGAGTTGTGCGTTAAAGTTCATGACCCGGCATAACCGTGGGAATTGAACCATTGAGATTCAATTACTATGAGAGGGGTACAATTTATGGGGTACAAGATTTAAATAAATGAGAACTAGACCCTAATTGACAGACCCATCGAGTTTAGAATGTGATCAATCGAGGAGAAATTTAAAGTCTAGGGAATGTTCTAGATTGACAAGGTGTCGTTAGTATGTACAAGTAGATAAGAAAATATAGTAGGAACTTAAATAACTTAGATCCGCGAGAAGTTGGAAGCACCTGGACGAAGGTGGCACTCAGGAATTTGGTTCAAGTAAATTTTTGAAAGGCGTGCAGTGTGTCGATACCTTTTGTAAAAGGAGTGAGGGAACGATACAACGTTGTTGGTGTAATATCTGAGCGGTTACGTAGGGGTGTTCGTATTGACCTGTATCGATGAAGAAGATAAGGGAATTACTCGGAGCTGGGAAGTTAACAAATCTCGAGGCAATAGAGAGATGATGGTTGATACGGTGTAAGTTGAGAGCCATAAAAATGTAAGGCTTACCACCGAGATGGAAGTGGGAACATCGGTGTATGAGGGAAATAGAAGAGTAAGATTTGGGGGTGAGATGAGATTGGAATCGAAGACGTAAACTTATCTACAACAAGTTTTCAAACAAGAAGGTTGTAGGGATGAGATGTTATAAAAGAATTTAGAAAATATTGGATGAAAGGATAGAAAGTTGCACGGAGATTGTGCAAGTGGACCTAGAAGTGAAGATAAGCCTGTAGGTTTAGGAAAGATTCGACTCGTAAGCTATGTCGAAGTGTTTATGCACCATTTAAGGCATTGGGTGAATAGTGTAATTAATTAGTTAAACTTGAGAGTTTGATATTGTTTGGCGACAACTGAGGTGAAAGTTGGATAAATCGAGCATTGTAGACATAAGTATAAAAACTTAGAAAATACTTTGAAAGAAAAAGAGATAGATTTAAGTATTGAGAGCCCTGAGTACTAGGATCGTGTTATAGTGACTAATGGAACGTCATGAATGCCCATTGTCCATGGGTGTAAAGGATGTGTGTGATGGATTAGAAACGAGATTGTAAGGTAGAGGAGGACTTGGAATAGAAGGAAATAATATAAGGAGGCTATGTAATAGGTCCTTAGTATTAAGCGATAGATGAAGCTTTGAGGGATTATGATGTTTTAGATGCGTTGGATGGATGAGGTGTGAGAAAAGTAGGGAAACGATTGAATTAATTCGAGGAAAAAATTGAACGGAGGTTGAGTTGGGAGAGATTTGAGAGATTAAGTGATGATGGATTAGGTTGAAAACAATGGACGTATGAGTGATTGAGTTACAAATGCATAGTTAGGAGAATCACAAATTTGAAAATCTAGGAATTGCCATTACATGATAGATGATTAAGGTTATAGTGTAATCAAGATTTAGTATTGCAACAGTAATTACGGTGGTAGCGTTGGAGTGAGAAATAAGAGGATTGTCTAAGCAACAATTTTGAGGACAAAATTTCATTTAAGGAGGGAAGGATGTAACGCCCGGGTTTTCGGATCTTAGGATTTTCTAATTTCTTAGGTTATTTTCGTAAATAGCAAATTAAAATATTTTCTTGAACGGGATGTTTCCTTAGAGTCCTAGAAATTTACGGGAATTTTTAGAGGAATAAGTGAAATTTTAGAAACCCAAATCGAAAAGAGTAATGCTAGAGTTCCCGTTTTACCCTTTTAGTATGTTAATTCGTAAAAATAGCAAAATAAGTCCGTTTTGTGAACGGTAAGTTTTGTTAGAACTCTAAGATTAAATTGGAATATTTGGAGAAATAAGAAAACTGCAGAAAAACCGAGTTGATAGACTAATTAAAGAATTAAGCATAGAATTGAGTTAAGGGTATTTAAGTAAATTAATAAGTAAAAATTATATAATTTTTATAAAAACAATTTTTATAAAAATTGAATGGCTTCACGATGAAGCCATTCCCCTGCGCGAGCCCGACGCCGAGAGAGGAGGAGACGCGCGACGATTCACCGACAGTTTCCGACCCTCGCCGACAAGACGCCGGCGACGTGGTGATTCCGGCTGACTCCGCACGCAACCCGACCGGTAAGGCTCGGTTTCCCCCTATTTTGGTTCGGTTTTTCCCTGTTTCTTGCTTGGTTGTGGCCGTGGATCGCTGAGCTCGATTGGGCTCCGATTGCCGACCGTTTCTGGTTGCTCTCGGTGTCAAATAGCCGAGCTCGGTGCTGGAAATGGTTGCCGAGCAATGGTAGGCTCGGATTTAGTGAAAAACCGAGGGCTAAGTTTTGGAGCCTCGGGTTTTCTTAATTGGAAACTTCGATTTTTAGTTAGATTATTCTAATTGAGGGTATGTGTGGTCGATTGGTGAGGAAATAAGTGGAATTTGATGAAAAATTGAAAGGGGGGAAATTTCAGATTAGGGGCAGAATTGTGTTTTGCAATAATTGACCTAGCTATGGTCGTTTGTCTTGAAATTCCTTTTGGCAGATTAAAATAGGCTATTAGAGGAGTACGTGGCCGCTGGAATCGTTCGATTCCGATAACCGACGCGAAAGTTACGCGTGTTCGAAGTTTTAGGTCGGTTTTTACCAAACCCAAACTAGTGGCCCGTTTAGTTAGGTTTTAATTGGATTATGTTAGAAATAGTAGTTTGAGAGTAATTGGTGAATGTAGGCTTGATTATAATGAAGTTTGAATAATTGTCATAGGTCGAGCTATATGTGACGTGTGGTGCGAAACTCAGCAAGCTACAGACGACAGGTAAGTTCTCGTGATTTGCTGTGGCCGATAGGCCTACACCATATGTCGTGTTTCGTTGTCGAGGATATTTGGAGTTATTCATGTTTATTCGCTTTGGTTGGGTAGTTTAGGGTTAGGCCTTTTACAGGTTATGCTTGTATTGTTTGATGGTATGTACGCTGTATGTTTATGTTATGCTTGTATTGTCATGCATCACTGTTTTATAAACGTCATGAAAACGAATTTATGCAAGGATTTCATGAAAGAAAAAGAAATGTGATGACATGAAATGAGACGACTAATATGAGATGACTATGACGACTTAAATGAGACGACTAATATGAGCTGACTATTAACTGATAAATGAGACAACTATCTGATAAATGAATGAATGTATGAACTGAGAAATGGGACGACTATCTAATAAATGAATGAATGTATGAACTGAGAAATGAGACGACTATCTGATAAATGAATGAATGTATGAACTGAGAAATGAGACGACTATCTGATAAATGAATGAATGTATGAACTGAGAAATGAGACGACTATCTGATAAATGAATGAATGTATGAACTGAAAAATGAGACGACTATCTGATAAATGAATGAATGTATGAACTGAGAAATGAGACGACTATCTGATAAATGAATGAATGTATGAACTGAAAAATGAGACGACTATCTGATAATGAATGAATGTATGAACTGAGAAATGAGACGACTATCTGATAAATGAATGAATGTATGAACTGAGAAATGAGACGACTATCTGATAAATGAATGAATGTATGAACTGAGAAATGAGACGACTATCTGATAATGAATGAATGTATGAACTGAGAAATGAGACGACTATCTGATAAATGAATGAATGTATGAACTGAGAAATGAGACGACTATCTGATAAATGAATGAATGTATGAACTGAGAATGAGACGACTATCTGATAAATGAATGAATGTATGAACTGAAAAATGAGACGACTATCTGATAAATGAATGAATGTATGAACTGAAAAATGAGACGACTATCTGATAAATGAATGAATGTATGAACTGAAAAATGAGACGACTATCTGATAATGAATGAATGTATGAACTGAGAAATGAGACGACTATCTGATAAATGAATGAATGTATGAACTGAAAAATGAGACGACTATCTGATAAATGAATGAATGTATGAACTGAGAATGAGACGACTATCTGATAAATGAATGAATGTATGAACTGAGAATGAGACGACTATCTGATAATGAATGAATGTATGAACTGAGAATGAGACGACTATCTGATAAATGAATGAATGTATGAACTGAGAAATGAGACGACTATCTGATAAATGAATGAATGTATGAACTGAGAATGAGACGACTATCTGATAAATGAATGAATGTATGAACTGAAAAATGAGACGACTATCTGATAAATGAATGAATGTATGAACTGAGAATGAGACGACTATCTGATAAATGAATGAATGTATGAACTGAGAATGAGACGACTATCTGATAAATGAATGAATGTATGAACTGAGAAATGAGACGACTATCTGATAAATGAATGAATGTATGAACTGAGAATGAGACGACTATCTGATAATGAATGAATGTATGAACTGAGAATGAGACGACTATCTGATAAATGAATGAATGTATGAACTGAGAATGAGACGACTATCTGATAAATGAATGAATGTATGAACTGAGAATGAGACGACTATCTGATAAATGAATGAATGTATGAACTGAAAAATGAGACGACTATCTGATAAATGAATGAATGTATGAACTGAGAATGAGACGACTATCTGATAAATGAATGAATGTATGAACTGAAAAATGAGACGACTATCTGATAAATGAATGAATGTATGAACTGAAAAATGAGACGACTATCTGATAAATGAATGAATGTATGAACTGAGAATGAGACGACTATCTGATAATGAATGAATGTATGAACTCGGAATGCACAGGAATTTATGAAAAATTGCATATACATGTTCATGCATTGTTCATTTACGTAGAATTTACTGAGATTTATTCTCATAGGCGTCCTTATGGTGTAGGTGAACCAGAAACAGGTGAGGAAGACGTTCCTCTGTTAGATGATCACGTTGGTTGAAGAAGGATGCCCGTGGGAGTGCGTTGGCGCAGTTGGTGCGATTTTGACCCGTGGGGACGTAGGTATATGTTTGGGGACACTATGAATTGTACAGATAGAACTATTAGGCTGTTTGGAATCTGGATAGTTGATAGGATTATGTATTGACGTTTTGAACTTATTTTATAAACTGCTTTTGGAAAGTCTTTATGAAACATACTGAACTGCTTGGAGTTTTATTTTAACAGGAGGGATTGTTTAGTTTTTAAACGGATCCACGCAGTTTGTTTTCGTGAAAACGTGTTTTATTTAACTATGTCTTGAGTCGTTCCGAGTGAGAGTATAGAGCAGTTTTACGTCGAACTGTATTGTGAAAAGTATGTTGGTTATGAAATGGTGAAGAAGGGCGTTAGGGTGTAAGATGTTGAAGTTATATTTAGGTGATAAAAGAAAGAGGAACTTGTCTTTTTCTGTTTGACTCTCTTGCCCCTCCCTCCTTGGCCGAGTGTTCTATTAGTTATTAAATTGATTTTAAATGTTGGTTTAAATAATTGTTTTGTAGTTGTTTTAAACGTTTTATTAAAATATTTTCCGCTTAAACATTAAGTATAAAGGAAAAAGAAAAATTTTGTACGGGAAATTAAGAATAGTATGAGGGTCGTTATAGTATCTATCCTATGGGTTTTGGGCATATGTAATGTAATATCCGGCTTAATCGGATTTTGGATTTAATATATTATATTAATATATTATATTATATGTGGCATTTTTGGTAAATATGTCAAATTAAGTCAGTTTCGCAAACGGAAAGCGTTAATACGATCCTAACGATTAATTGGAATTTTAAGGAATTTTGGAGAATTTTCGGAATAATAACGCTATATTCCGAGTAATTACGTTTCTCGTAAAACGAATGACGTTTTAGTAAAAATAGTAAACGGGGTCCGATTTGCGAACGAACAGTTTTAATAGAACCCAGATAATAAGTTGGAATTATTGGCGAAATAAGAAAATTCGAATGGTCGAAAACACGAGAGGGCAAAATTAATGTTTTGTTAAGAAATAGTTTTAATTATAATTATTATTATTATTATTATTATTATTATTACTATTAATAATAATAATCAAAACAAAAACAACGAAAAACGTTGTTTTTCGTTGTTCATTCGAGCCCGAGCACCCGCGACGAACGACGAACGACGAACGCGAACGGCGAGCGGCATCCCTCCAACGACGACGCGGCTCCGACGACGAGCAGACTCCGGCGAGCTGGAGCCAGAGTGCGGTTCGGCCTTTCCGCGTAAAAACCCGATCGAAAACGGTGAGTTCTCCCCTGTTCTTGCTCGATTTCTGGCCGCGAACGTCGAGCTCTGTTGAGCTCCGATCGCCGGCCCTTCGTGGCCGTTCTTGGCGTCGAATGGTCGGCTTAACACCGGCGATGGTTGCCGAGCGTTGGTGTGCCCAATTTGGGTCGAAAACAGGGAATCCCGAATTGGGGATTTCGGGTTTTCGGTGAATAACATCTAAATTTTGGTTAGTTTATGTTAATTAGGTATAAGAGGGATTGATTGGTGAGAAAATGAGCGTGAATTGATGAAAAATCGAAAATGGGGAAAATTCCGGGAAAGGGCAGATTCGGGTTTTGTAAAAATTGACCTAGTTACGATCGTTTGTTTTAGAATTCCTTTTGGTAGGTTAAAATAGCTTATTAGAGGAGCGCGTGGCCGCTGGAATCGTTCGATTCCGATAACCGACGCGAAAGTTACGCGCGTTCGAAGTTTCGGGTCGGTTTTTACCGAACCCAAATTAGGGTCCGAAATTAATAGGTTGACCATGATTAATGATAGAAAGGACGTATTGAACGTTATTGGACGAAGTTCGAGTGATTTGTGAGAAATGTTAAAATTGGAGAATTTAGGGATTTTAGGGAAAGGCTCGTAACTTGGAATTTTGTGGTGCCGAGCGTAGATTGTTCAATGAAATAGTTTAATGAATCGAATTAGAGCTTTAGGAAGTTTCTTTAGTTAAGATTTCATTAATTTGGACGTTATCGGTTAAAACGCATTTTAACGATAATTGTTGTGAATTGCTTAGGTGAACGACGCTCGTGGACGGAGATTGAAGTGCAACGGACGCGAGGTAAGTCTCTTGTGACTTGTTTGGCCGATTGGCCTACACCATAAGATTTCTTGTTGTTCGAGGAAATTGGAGATT
Source organism: Begonia masoniana (assembly GCA_022432975.1). Classification (NCBI taxonomy): domain Eukaryota; kingdom Viridiplantae; phylum Streptophyta; class Magnoliopsida; order Cucurbitales; family Begoniaceae; genus Begonia; species Begonia masoniana. Next base: position 19,269,355 of record CM039510.1, read on the forward strand.
ATAGTAAGTGTCGGGCGAATAGGTTGGGTAGTTAGGTTAATTTCTTATTAGGTTATGTTTCTATTCGTCTTGATGGTATGCACGTTCATTGTTTGTTATTGCTTTGATTATGTTTATAGTATTGCACATGTTCACGCATCATGTTTCTGAAAAGCACGAAAAAGGAATTTCTATGCATATTTTCATGAAAAGGAAAAGGATAATGTAAATGTATGAATGAATGTAATCTGGTCAAGGAGGTGGCGGTGGTTCAGACATGGCTGCTTGGGGAGCATGTTTTCCCCCCGGTTAGATACGAGGGGCTATCCAATCGCGGGATGTGCCGCTCCTATCTAGCGAGAGTGAGGTCACGGTGACATTATGTAATGAAATGAAATGAAATGAATAGCGAAAAGGTAGGAAGCATGTTTTATGAACTGCACGCATAGCATGCATTGCATTCACGTAGACTTACTGAGCCTTAAGCTCACGACTTATTTTTATGGTGTAGGTGACCTCTACACAGGTGAGGATGAGATCCCTCCACCCGAGGCATGAACAGTTGAAGAAAGATGGCCCGTGGGAGTGTGCTGGGCAGTCGACGCGTAATTGACCCGTGGGGATGTAGGTATATGATTTGGGGACTTGATATGAAATGTATTGTTTGTCATATTAGGATGTTTGGGTGATTCTGGATAGAAATATGTAAGTGATAGGTGTAGGCTGTGGTAAATATTGTTGAATTGCTATGGATAACGAAACTGTTTTGAATTTACAACTTTCTGGAACTGCTTGGGACTTTCTTTTTAAACAGGAGGAATGTTTGGTTTTTAAATGGATCCATGCAGTTCGTTTTCTTGGAAAATGTGTTTTGTTTACTTATGTCTCGAGTCGTTCTGAGTGAGATTATGGAGGATGTATGAGCGTCAAGAGATTTGATGTTGAACTGTATAATTGAAATGTAGATAAGAAATGATATTGTCAGGATGTGATGAATTGATGAGTTGAGGAATGATAGAAGGTTGAGTGGTTTTATGTAAACTGTTTTTATATGATAAATGAATTTTCTTTAAAGGTTTTTGAGAATGTTTTTAATTTGTTTAGAGGCTTAAAAAGGAAAATTTTATACGGGAAAAATAGGTACAGTTTTAGGGGTGTTACAATTATGGTATCAGAGCCCCCGGGTTTTAAAATCGATTCTGTAGACTGCTCGACTGCACAGCCACTACGCAGACATCCTTCCTCAACTGTAAGTATGTTTACTGCTTTGTTTCATTCTAGTTTCTTAGGATTATTTGTTTAATTTTTATAGGAGTTAAAAAAAAAATGGTTCGAGGACGAGATGCCAGGGATGACGCCCTGGATAGACTTACAGATCTGCTGGACCGTCAGTCTCAGCATATGGACCGGCAAGCACAACAAATTGTGGACTTAGTAAACCGAGAGAACCAGCGAGAGAACCAAAGGGCCCAGGAATTGGTGGTTCCTAATAATCAGGGTATGCAGAGGTTCCAAAGCTTGCAGCCTCCAGTGTTCGATGGACGATCTTCGGATCCAACTATTGCGGAGGAATGGATTTGCAATATGGAGGATATGCTGGAGTATGCGGATGTGGAGAATGGGAAGAAGGTTGCTTTTGTCACCTTTCACTTGGCCTTGGACGCCCGTTTCTGGTGGGATTCAATCAAAGTGACTACGGATGTGACTACTATGACATGGGAACGATTTAAGACTTTGTTCTTTGATAAGTATTTCAGCCGCACGGTGAGGGCGGCTAAGAGAAATGAATTCACACAGCTGAAGCAGACAGGTTCGGTTGCAGAATACATACGGAAGTTTGAGGCTTTGTCGCGATTTGCACCGCGTCTGGTCAGCGACAATGAAGAAAAGGTGCACCAGTTTATGGAGGGACTTAATTCGGAGATTCGGATGCACGTTATAGTGTCAGGTGTTATTGATGTGCCCTATTCTGACATTGCAGCTAGAGCTCTGGATTTCGAGGCTGCTAGAGCGACTTGTGTTAGGCCGAGAGAGCCAGCTAAGGGCTTCTTTCGCGAGATCCAACCTCAGTCATGGGACCGAGACTGGCAGCCAAGTGAGCATCAACAGCCACGACAACAAAGGAGTGATAAGAGGCCCTATGATAGTAAGGGTGACCGGGGAAAAGGAAAGCTAGTCCAAACGGCTACTCAAAAGCCTTTATGTCCACAGTGCCAGAAGCAGCACTACGGTGATTGTCTGACGCGTACTAATAGATGTTATCGATGTGGGGAAGCTGGCCACTATATCATGAACTGTTCGTTATTGAACCGGAATCAACCAGGCAGAGATCAACAGGGCAGGGATCAAAGAAAGGTTATGCCGAGGGTCTTTGCTTTCATCAAGCCTGGTGACGTCGACGATGGAGCCCAGCCTTCTACCCTGGCAGGTATTGTTTTAATTACCTGTACAACAATATTATTGTTTTGACAATAGTAATAATGATGATAACGATAGGCTTGAGAATAGAAAAGTAAGAAGATAGAAACTGGGTAAGAAAGAGTTGTAGGTGAACCTCGAAGAGAAAATAGTAGGTTACGTATAGGACAATAAGGACCAAGTAGAAGTATAGTTATACATTAGTAGGATTAGTTTGATTTAATCAACGGAGTTGCGCACTTAAAGTTTAGTAACAATTAGAGTAATACACCCTATGAGATATGGTTTATAAGTAGGTAAGGATTATGTCTAATTGACAACCCCCCTGGAGTATCGGAATACGACTAATTAAGAAAGACGAAGGTTTAGATATAAACCTATTAAGGAATGACCTAGATTGTTGTAATACTTGGAGTGTGTTTAATTAGAGGATGTACCGTAGAAATCGTATATTAGTGATTCGTGTGAAGCTAAGAGTGTCTAAATTAAGATAGAATTCAAGAGTTAAACTTAGAGAATTGAAGTCATGTGCATGGTGATACTCTAGATACCGAAATTTGTTGTTCTCTAGGAAATGAGTACCACCAAAGACACCTTAGAAGACTAATCCATAAAGGAAGATATTAATCTGTGAGAAGATTTTAACCGACTTATTAGGTGGGAGGTCTAGCGAAGTTAAGAATAATCGACGAGTTGTGGACATGTCAGGCAGTTAGGGCTGCTCGATTGGATTATGAAGCAAAAGATATAGGAGTTAAGTTGTAAACCTATAGTTGGTACAATTTAAACTAAGAGCCACGAACATGAGGCTGACCTTCGAGATGAATATAGGAGCATCGGTGTTCGAGGAATTAGACGGATAAACCTTGGCGTAGGGATGTTTATGACCTTATTTGAATATAGAGGTGTAAGGTTGGAGAACTTGAAGAGAATCGGATGGAGGGCGTAAACTTACCTACAACAAGTTTGCTAACAAGAAAATTGTTAGACAAATTATTGTGAAGTAGACAAGTAGAGTATTTGAACCCGACTAGGAGGAACGAAAGAGGATTGACCATTGTGTAACTTTGAAGAAATCCTCGTAGGATATTAGAGGTAAGTGCAAGGGATGGTTAGATTAAAAGAGAAGAGTTAAGATTAGAGGCCTAGTTCGATGGCTAATGTCGGGCGATTTGTGAAATTCACAATATGTTGAATAGAAAATGTAAGTTGCTCGGAAAGCCATTTAAAGTAAACTTAGAATGGGACAAGTTAGAAAAGCTCCGAAAGACCGATGGATGCATTAGAGACTTAAGGTTATAATAAATAGTTAAAACAATTCTATGGTCAAAACTTGGGGATTCCATTGTACATGGAGTTAATAAGGAAATTGAGCTAAACAGATGAGCATAATGTGTATAGTATTTAGCAGAGGACATAACGATAGAATTCGTTGAGGTAACTTAGAACAAAATATGACATTTATAGCGTCTTATAGTTACAAAGGGATTGGAATCCTAAGCAAGTAGTAACTTTGTCCCCGGATGGACTCGTCGGGGCCTTGGAGTAACCTCGGTGAGACGGTTGGTGAAATCTAGAGATTTAAGTCCTAGTTGAGGATTTCTTTTATTAAGACCCGCGAGGTGCCCAAGGAAGTGTACAATTTGGATAATGTTGACGGAGAAGTTCTGTGGGAACATTACTAGGGAAATGTGGACTCGGGTGGTTGTAATAGAGATTAAGGTCGTAGTGTAATTGAAATTTAACGTTAGAGTAAGTAGTTTGAGAAGGTTTTGAGGGCGTGAAGTAGTTAGGTAAGTATCTGATAAACACGGAATTAAGAAAGTTAGGAACTAAGGAAAAACTCAATTCGAGGAAGTTAAGTTATTTCGAGAATTGAGGATAAGAGGCAATCTTTAGTAGAAACCAATTAATAAGTGAGAGAGAGTTTAATGTTTTAGGTGACTAAATGCAAACCAACACGTGCTCGGGGCGTTAAGTGTCAAGTACGCAGTTAGAGATCGTTTGGTTAAGACCGAGAGATTTGGTAAGAGTTGATGCGTAAACTGAAAGTGAGGACTACGATTAGGGAGTTAATGTAGAAATTCGGTGGGTGTGCATCCGATTGTGAACAGGATCAAGGGAATTGCGTCGAGGTATGGGTTACAGCACAGAATTTAATGAAATTGTAGGCATTCAATTTGGCTGGTGTTAGGAAGCTTAGGTATGGCTCTGACCAAAATATGTTGGAAGTTGGTACATGCGCAAGTATTAAAGTGACAAATATGTTGTCGGGATAATTGGTTGAGATTTAAAAATTTATATTCGTGCTTAGTGCGTGAAAGAGGATGTGTACGATCAAATCGAAAGTAGGGGATACGAAATTAGGGCCAATGTTAGAGAATATAGTAGGGTTTCGGTTTAGAACCACGAAGAAGGACCAAAAGTACAGATGGTTTACCGAAGTAAAAATGTCGCATGACATGGGACATAAATATCAAGGACCATAAGGTATGACAAATTTTGAGGACAAAATTCTAAATAAGGTGGGTGGAATGTAATATCCGGCTTAATCGGATTTTGGATTTAATATATTATATTAATATATTATATTATATGTGGCATTTTTGGTAAATATGTCAAATTAAGTCAGTTTCGCAAACGGAAAGCGTTAATACGATCCTAACGATTAATTGGAATTTTAAGGAATTTTGGAGAATTTTCGGAATAATAACGCTATATTCCGAGTAATTACGTTTCTCGTAAAACGAATGACGTTTTAGTAAAAATAGTAAACGGGGTCCGATTTGCGAACGAACAGTTTTAATAGAACCCAGATAATAAGTTGGAATTATTGGCGAAATAAGAAAATTCGAATGGTCGAAAACACGAGAGGGCAAAATTAATGTTTTGTTAAGAAATAGTTTTAATTATAATTATTATTATTATTATTATTATTATTATTATTAATAATAATAATCAAAACAAAAACAACGAAAACGTTGTTTTTCGTTGTTGATTCGAGCCCGAGCACCCGCGACGAACGACGAACGACGAACGCGAACGGCGAGCGGCATCCCTCCAACGACGACGCGGCTCCGACGACGAGCAGACTCCGGCGAGCTGGAGCCAGAGTGCGGTTCGGCCTTTCCGCGCAAAAACCCGATCGAAAACGGTGAGTTCTCCCCTGTTCTTGCTCGATTTCTGGCCGCGAACGTCGAGCTCTGTTGAGCTCCGATCGCCGGCCCTTCGTGGCCGTTCTTGGCGTTGAATGGTCGGCTTAACACCGGCGATGGTTGCCGAGCGTTGGTGTGCCCAATTTGGGTCGAAAACAGGGAATCCCGAATTGGGGATTTTGGGTTTTCGGTGAATAACATCTAAATTTTTGTTAGTTTATGTTAATTAGGTATAAGAGGGATTGATTGGTGAGAAAATGAGCGTGAATTGATGAAAAATCGAAAATGGGGAAAATTCCGGGAAAGGGCAGATTCGGGTTTTGTAAAAATTGACCTAGTCACGATCGTTTGTTTTAGAATTCCTTTTGGCAGGTTAAAATAGGTTATTAGAGGAGCGCGTGGCCGCTGGAATCGTTCGATTCCGATAACCGACGCGAAAGTTACGCGCGTTCGAAGTTTCGGGTCGGTTTTTACCGAACCCAAATTAGGGTCCGAAATTAATAGGTTGACCATGATTAATGATAGAAAGGACGTATTGAACGTTATTGGACGAAGTTCGAGTGATTTGTGAGAAATGTTAAAATTGGAGAATTTAGGTATTTTAGGGAAAGGCTCGTAACTTGGAATTTTGTGGTGCCGAGCGTAGATTGTTCAATGAAATAGTTTAATGAATCGAATTAGAGCTTTAGGAAGTTTCTTTAGTTAAGATTTCGTTAATTTGGACGTTATCGGTTAAAACGCATTTTAAAGATAATTGTTGTGAATTGCTTAGGTAAACGACGCTCGTGGACGGAGATAGAAGTGCAACGGACGCGAGGTAAGTCTCTTGTGACTTGTTTGGCCGATTGGCCTACACCATAAGATTTCTTGTTGTTCGAGGAAATTGGAGATTATAGTAAGTGTCGGGCGAATAGGTTGGGTAGTTAGGTTAATTTCTTATTAGGTTATGTTTCTATTCGTCTTGATGGTATGCACGTTCATTGTTTGTTATTGCTTTGATTATGTTTATAGTATTGCACATGTTCACGCATCATGTTTCTGAAAAGCACGAAAAAGGAATTTCTATGCATATTTTCATGAAAAGGAAAAGGATAATGTAAATGTATGAATGAATGTAATCTGGTCAAGGAGGTGGCGGTGGTTCAGACATGGCTGCTTGGGGAGCATGTTTTCCCCCCGGTTAGATACGAGGGGCTATCCAATCGCGGGATGTGCCGCTCCTATCTAGCGAGAGTGAGGCCACGGTGACATTATGTAATGAAATGAAATGAAATGAATAGCGAAAAGGTAGGAAGCATGTTTTATGAACTGCACGCATAGCATGCATTGCATTCACGTAGACTTACTGAGCCTTAAGCTCACGACTTATTTTTATGGTGTAGGTGACCTCTACACAGGTGAGGATGAGATCCCTCCACCCGAGGCATGAACAGTTGAAGAAAGATGGCCCGTGGGAGTGTGCTGGGCAGTCGACGCGTAATTGACCCGTGGGGATGTAGGTATATGATTTGGGGACTTGATATGAAATGTATAGTTTGTCATATTAGGATGTTTGGGTGATTCTGGATAGAAATATGTAAGTGATAGGTGTAGGCTGTGGTAAATATTGTTGAATTGCTATGGATAACGAAACTGTTTTGAATTTACAACTTTCTGGAACTGCTTGGGACTTTCTTTTTAAACAGGAGGAATGTTTGGTTTTTAAATGGATCCATGCAGTTCGTTTTCTTGGAAAATGTGTTTTGTTTACTTATGTCTCGAGTCGTTCTGAGTGAGATTATGGAGGATGTATGAGCGTCAAGAGATTTGATGTTGAACTGTATAATTGAAATGTAGATAAGAAATGATATTGTCAGGATGTGATGAATTGATGAGTTGAGGAATGATAGAAGGTTGAGTGGTTTTATGTAAACTGTTTTGATATGATAAATGAATTTTCTTTAAAGGTTTTTGAGAATGTTTTTTGTAACACCCCTAATACCGTACCCATTTTACCCGTATAAATTTTTCATTTTTATATTTTACATTTTTAAAATAGAACTTTAAAACCTAACGTTAAAGCGGAATTGAAATCGAAACCGAAACCGGAATCGAAATCGAAATTCGTTTGGTAAATCATTTAAAATATAAAATAAAACTATTAATTAAACTTAAATCATTTAAACATTTAATAACATTAAATACAGAGGGGCAGAATCGGAATTTGGCTGCCAAAAGAGGCAGCGATCGATTTCTGTAAAATACAGAAATCGATCGCTGCATGCTTCTTGCATGCAAGCGATCGATTTCTGCTGAGAAGCAGAAATCGATCGCTGCATGCCTCCATGCAGCAAGCGATCGATTTCGCTTTTTTAGCAGAAATCGATCGCTGCATGCTATGCAGCGATCCTCCTTCAATTTCTCCTGCACTTCGACATTTAACCATACTTACACTTCAATGGTTTGCTCTCTGGAATCCGATTTCCAGAGAGCAAATCTTACATTCTTCACGCCAACAATCACCATTACCACCTAAATCAAATCAATTAAACTAAAACGTATTCTAAATTCAATCGACTCGAGTCAGGCTTTGCGAAATCCGACTGCGTGGATAGCTCTAAAAACTGAGCTATCCGTATCAACTTAAAAACAATTCATAATATTTAATTTAAACAACCAAACAGTTCCAGAATTTCTATAACGTTTAAATAACGGTTCTAAACCAAAACATTTTATAACGTTCATCAACAGTTTAAACCAAAACGTTTTACATACAATTACCAAAACGTTATCTAACCCCTATCCAGATCCAAACAACCTAAATATCTATACAATTATCAGATCAAAACATCCCAAAATAACCCCAGAGTCCATACATACATCCCCACGGGTCAAAAGTGCCTCGACTGCCCAGCGCACTCCCACGAGCATCATCCATCAGCTGCTCCTACATCAGGAGGAGGAATATCATCCTCACCTGGGTCGACGTAACCTAGAACGTCACCTACACCATACAGACACATATGAGATATTGAAATCTCAGTAAGCTACGTAAATGCAGATGCATGCGTGCGTATGCCATTTATAAAACATGCAGATTACAGATTCATTTTCATTCCTTTCAGATACAGATTCATTTTCATTCCTTTCAGATACAGAAACAGATACAGATACAGATTCAGATTACAGATTCATTTTCATTCCTTTCAGATACAGAAACAGATACAGATACAGATTCAGATTACAGATTCATTTTCATTCCTTTCAGATCAGAAACAGATACAGATACAGATTCAGATTACAGATTCATTTCCATTCCTTTCAGATACAGAAACAGATACAGATTCATTTCCATTCCTTTCAGATACAGAAACAGATACAGATTCAGATTACAGATTCATTTTCATTCCTTTCAGATACAGAAACAGATACAGATTCAGATTACAGATTCATTTTCATTCCTTTCAGATCAGAAACAGATACAGATTCAGATTCAGATTACAGATTCATTTTCATTCCTTTCAGATACAGAAACAGATACAGATTCAGATTACAGATTCATTTTCATTCCTTTCAGATACAGAAACAGATACAGATACAGATTCAGATTACAGATTCATTTCCATTCCTTTCAGATACAGAAACAGATACAGATTCAGATTCAGATTACAGATTCATTTTCATTCCTTTCAGATACAGAAACAGATACAGATTCAGATTACAGATTCATTTTCATTCCTTTCAGATACAGAAACAGATACAGATACAGATTCAGATTCAGATTACAGATTCATTTTCATTCCTTTCAGATACAGAAACAGATACAGATACAGATTCATTTTCATTCCTTTCAGATACAGATTCAGATTACAGATTCATTTTCATTCCTTTCAGATACAGAAACAGATACAGATACAGATTCAGATTACAGATTCATTTCCATTCCTTTCAGATACAGAACAGATACAGATTCATTTCCATTCCTTTCAGATACAGAAACAGATACAGATACAGATTCATTTTCATTCCTTTCAGATACAGAACAGATACAGATTCAGATTACAGATTCATTTTCATTCCTTTCAGATACAGAAACAGATACAGATACAGATTCATTTTCATTCCTTTCAGATACAGAACAGATACAGATTCAGATTACAGATTCATTTCCATTCCTTTCAGATACAGAAACAGATACAGATTCAGATTACAGATTCATTTTCATTCCTTTCAGATACAGAACAGATACAGATTCATTTCCATTCCTTTCAGATACAGAAACAGATACAGATACAGATTCAGATTACAGATTCATTTTCATTCCTTTCAGATACAGATTCAGATTACAGATTCATTTCCATTCCTTTCAGATACAGAACAGATACAGATTCATTTTCATTCCTTTCAGATACAGATTCATTTTCATTCCTTTCAGATACAGAAACAGATACAGATTCAGATTCAGATTACAGATTCATTTTCATTCCTTTCAGATACAGATTCATTTTCATTCCTTTCAGATACAGAACAGATACAGATACAGATTCAGATTACAGATTCATTTTCATTCCTTTCAGATACAGAAACAGATACAGATACAGATTCAGATTACAGATTCATTTCCATTCCTTTCAGATACAGAAACAGATACAGATACAGATTCATTTCCATTCCTTTCAGATACAGAACAGATACAGATTCAGATTACAGATTCATTTTCATTCCTTTCAGATACAGAACAGATACAGATACAGATTCAGATTACAGATTCATTTTCATTCCTTTCAGATACAGAACAGATACAGATTCATTTTCATTCCTTTCAGATACAGAACAGATACAGATTCAGATTACAGATTCATTTTCATTCCTTTCAGATACAGAAACAGATACAGATTCATTTTCATTCCTTTCAGATACAGATTCATTTCCATTCCTTTCAGATACAGAAACAGATACAGATTCATTTTCATTCCTTTCAGATACAGAACAGATACAGATTCAGATAATACGTACATTAATTACGGAGGTTCATTCTTTCCTTAAAACACGTGCAGAAATTCATTTCTATGACATTTGAAATACGTGATGCATGAACAGTTAATCAGCGGAAAGTAAACAAACAACATACATATCACTAAGACAATTACAACATAACCTATAACCAACTAACCTGCTACCCAACCTAACAACGTAAACCAAGGAACCCTCAGGGATCCTTGATACAACGACGAGTATGGTGTAGACCTTTCGGTTCAAGCAAGTCCGAGAACTTACCTTGAGCGCGCTGGATCTCAGCTTCGTCCACTGGAATCGCGTGTCTGAGGTAAAACACGATATTTGCCGTTAAAACCGAATTAAGCAATTAAACGTCCAAATTAGCAAAACCTTAACTAAAGATATTTCCTAATGCTTTAATTCGATTTATTAAGCTAATTCATCGAGCAATCGAACTTTTTTTTTTTTTTTTTTCCGAAAACCCTAAAATTCTCGGACTTTTAAACTTTTTAACGAATCGATTTATCTTCGTCCGATAACGTCCAATACGTTCAATACGTACTTAATCAAGGTTAACCTATTAATTACGAAGCCTAAATCACATTTTTAACGAAAACCCTAATCGAAACCCTAACCCTAAATCGAACCGAAACTCGAATTAAACGCTCGAAAACTAAAGCTACATACCGAGGGTAGCGAGAGGGGAAGAAACCGTGAAGGACGGAGGAGAAACGGAGGTCGGACGGAGTCGGAATGGCGTGAGAACACCGGCGGCCAGAGAAGCTTTTCTTCTCTGCTTCGTGCGATCCAGAGAGAAAAGAGAGAAAGAGAGAAAGAGAGAAAGTGAGGGGGAGAAAAGGCTTTTGCCTTATTTAATAAAATTGATTTGTAAAAAGACCATTTTGCCCTTAGCTCTTGTTTCGTCCTTCGGTTCGTTAATCGGCCAACTATTCGGTTTCTCAAAAATTCCATATTTTGCCATTAACCCTTACTCGTCACCAGAGCCTTATTAAAACTGTCCGTTCACAATTTGGATTTTATTCACAATTTTTACGAAACGTCATTACTTATTACGAGAAGTTTAATTATTCGGAATATGGCGTTTAATCTCCGAAAATTCCCATAATTTCCCTAAAATTCCAATTAATCGTTAGGATCATGATGACGCTTTCTTTTCGTAAAACGGACCTGATTTGACATATTTACCAAAATGCCATCATTAATATAATAATAATATATTCCAAAATTCCGTACAAGCCGAATATTACATTCTACCCTCCTTATTCAGAATTTTGTCCACAAAATTAAATTATGCAAACAAATCAGGATACTTAGCCATCATATCCTGCTGTCGTTTCTACGTCGCCTCTTCCACCTCGTGGTTCCGCCATAGGACTTTGATAGAATACTCCAAAATGCGTACCAGCCTCATCTCGTAAGTCAAGGTAGGCTGTACCTCGATCGCTGTAGTCTCCACGGCATGTGATGGATCACGTAGACACCTCCGAAGCATGGACACGTGGAATACGTCGTGGATACCCTCCATAGAAGCCGGAAGCTGCAATCTATACGCCAACTTCCCGATCCTCTTCAAAATAGGGAAGGGCCCCACATAACGAGGGTTCAACTTACCCCTCCTTCCGAATCTCGCAACGCCTCTGAACGGAGAAACTTTAAGATAGACTTCGTCGCCTTCTTCAAACTCCAGATCTCTCCGTCTGGTGTCAGCATAGCTCTTCTGTCTGCTCTGAGCTACCTCAATGCGCTGTCGGATAATGGCAGTCTTCTCTGATGTCTGCCGTAGAATCTCAGGACCAACGATGCTGGCCTCGCCAACCTCGTCCCAATATAGTGGAGATCTACATTTCCGACCATACAGCGCCTCATACGGAGCCATGCCGATAGTAGTCTGGAAGCTGTTGTTGTATGAGAACTCGATCAGTGGCAAATACCTGCACCACGATCCCTCAAACTCAAGCACACACGCTCTGAGCATATCCCCCAAAATCTGATTTGTCTTTTCTGTCTGACCATCAGTCAGAGGATGAAACGCTGTGCTGAAGTTAAGCTGAGTCCCCATAGCTTTGTGCAGACTCTTCCAGAACTTCGATGTAAACCTCGGATCTCGATCCGAGACAATAGAAACCGGCACTCCGTGCAACTTCACAATCTCTTGCACATAGAGCTCTGCGAGCTGATCCATAGAAGACGTCATCTTCACAGGCAAAAAGTGAGCCGACATTGTCAATCGGTCCACAATAACCCAAATGCCGTTATGGCCTCTCGTAGTCCTCGGGAGCCCCACAATGAAATTCATGGAGATCTGCTCCCACTTCGTACTTGGCCACAGAAGTGCTGCCTCAAATCCCGGTACATCTCGGTACTCCCTGTAGTCAATGCACATCCTGAGGGTCCCGCCTTTCTTCTTGACGAATAGAACAGGCGCACCCAGGGTGAAACACTGGGTCGAATGAAACCTTTCTTCAATAACTCATCGAGCTGAGTCCTCAACTCACTCAACTCGGCTGGTGCCAACCGGTATGGGTTCTTAAACCTCGGTGCAGAGTTAGGATATACGTCAATAATGAACTCAATCTCCCGGTCTGGTGGTAAACCGGGAAGATTATCAAGGAATATGCAGAGAACTCTCTGACAACAGGAATGTCGCTCGGCTTCACTCCGCTGAGCAACTGACAATCAAAGACAGAGGCCAAATAAATAGAGCACGCACCTTTGAGCTGCTCGTTGACCTCCATAGAATAAGAGATAGGCGATCCAGTCAATTGGTTCCTCGCCTGATAGGAAAACTCGACTTTATCCGGGGGTCGGAAGGTCACAATCCCGGAGCGACAATCGATGGTGGCGAAGTGCTGTGCTAGCCAGTCCATCCCCAAAATAAGATCGTACGCTCTATGCTCATAACTATCAAACGAGCATAAAGGGTAATACTCCCCACCGAGACGATATTGCCCTGGAGAATACGATCTGAACGCATATGCTCCCCCGAAGGCAGCATCACACTGTACTCATACTCTGACGGCCTAGACTCTAACCCCAATCTAGCCATACATGCAGTCGATACGAAGGAGTGCGTAACTCCAGTATCCATCAAAGTAAACACAATAGCGCCCATAAGCAAAATAGTACCTGCAATCACGGCAGGCTGAGCCTCATCATCAATATCGCCAGGCCCGATCAACGCAAAAACCCTGGGTATAACCCTCCTCTGATCATCGCCTGGTAAATCTCGACCCGGATGCGGGCAATTTCTAACAAAATGGCCGACTCCACACATCTGTAGCATTTGTTCGTGCCAACTCGGCACTCGCCACTATGTTCTTTCTGGCATCTGGGGCACCAGGGCATCTGAGAAGTCCCCTGTACCTGCTTTCCCTTGCCCCGATCATTTCCTCCCTCAAGCGGTCTCTTCGCACCCCTAGGCTGTGGCTGAGGTGGCTGTGCTCCAGGCCGCCATCCCTGATTCCGAGACTGAGGACGGATCTCTTGGAAGAAGCCCTTCGCTGGCTCCCTCGGTCTAACACAAGTGGCCCTGGCAGTCTCTATGTCCAGAGCTCTAGCTGTAACATCAGAATATGGCGCATCAATAATACCTGAGACTACCACGTGCATCCGAAGCTCCGGATTGAGTCCCTCCATAAACTGGTGCACCTTCTCCTCGTTATCGCTGACAAGACGAGGTGCAAACCTGGACAATGCCTCAAACCTCCTAATATAATCCGCAACTGAACCAGTCTGCTTCAGCTGCGTAAACTCGTTCCTCTTGGCCACTCTCACTGTGCGGCTGAAATACTTGTCGAAGAATAAGAACTTGAATCGATCCCAAGTCATAACTGATACATCTGTAGTCGACTTGATCGAGTCCCACCAGAACGAGCGTCCAACGCTAAGTGAAATGTGGCATAAGCGACCCTGCTCCCGTTGGCAACCTCGGCGTAATCTAACATGTCCTCCATAACCCCGGATCCATTCCTCGGCACGTGTCGGATCCGATGATTGGCCCTCGAACACAGGAGGCCGAAGGCTTTGAAACCTATGCATACCCTGATTACTGGGGACTACCAACTCCTGAGCCCTTTGATTCTCTCGCTGGTTCTCTCGATTCACTAGGTCTGTAATTTGTTGCGCTTGCCGGTCCATATGCTGAGACTGGCGATCTAACAATTCTGTAAGACGATCCATCGCGTCGTCTCTAGGATCCCTTCCTCGAACCATATTTATAAAACTCCTATAAAATTTAAAACAAGTAATCCTAAAAATCTGAAATCAAACAAAGCAGTAAACAGACTTACAGTTGATGAAGGATGTTCGCGCGTAGTGGCTGTGCAGTCGAGCAGTCTACAGAATCGATTTTAAAACCCGGGGGCTTTGATACCATAAATGTAACACCCCTAATACCGTACCCATTTTACCCGTATAAATTTTTCATTTTTATATTTTACATTTTTAAAATAGAACTTTAAAACCTAACGTTAAAGCGGAATTGAAATCGAAACCGAAACCGGAATCGAAATCGAAATTCGTTTGGTAAATCATTTAAAATATAAACTAAAACTATTAATAAAACTTAAATCATTTAAACATTTAATAACATTAAATACAGAGGGGCAGAATCGGAATTTGGCTGCCAAAAGAGGCAGCGATCGATTTCTGTAAAATACAGAAATCGATCGCTGCATGCCTCCATGCAGCAAGCGATCGATTTCTGCTTTTCAGCAGAAATCGATCGCTGCATGCTATGCAGCGATCCTCCTTCAATTTCTCCTGCACTTCGACATTTAACCATACTTACACTTCAATGGTTTGCTCTCTGGAATCCGATTTCCAGAGAACAAATCTTACATTCTTCACGCCAACAATCACCATTACCACCTAAATCAAATCAATTAAACTAAAACGTATTCTAAATTCAATCGACTCGAGTCAGGCTTTGCGAAATCCGACTGCGTGGATAGCTCTAAAAACCGAGCTATCCGTATCAACTTAAAAACAATTCATAACATTTAATTTAAACAACCAAACAGTTCCAGAATTTCTATAACGTTTAAATAACGGTTCTAAACCAAAACATTTATAACGTTCATCAACAGTTTAACCAAAACGTTTTACATACAATTACCAAACGTTATCTAACCCCTATCCAGATCCAAACAACCTAAATATCTATACAATTATCAGATCAAACATCCCAAAATAACCCCAGAGTCCATACATACATCCCCACGGGTCAAAAGTGCCTCGACTGCCCAGCGCACTCCCACGAGCATCATCCATCAGCTGCTCCTACATCAGAAGGAGGAATATCATCCTCACCTGGGTCGACGTAACCTAGAACGTCACCTACACCATACAGACACATATGAGATATTGAAATCTCAGTAAGCTACGTAAATGCAGATGCATGCGTGCATATGCCATTTATAAAACGTGCAGATTACAGATTCAGATTCAGATTACAGATTCATTTCCATTCCTTTCAGATACAGAACAGATACAGATTCAGATTCAGATTTACAGATTCATTTTCATTCCTTTCAGATACAGAAACAGATACAGATTCAGATTCAGATTACAGATTCATTTTCATTCCTTTCAGATACAGAAACAGATACAGATTCAGATTACAGATTCATTTTCATTCCTTTCAATACAGAAACAGATACAGATACAGATTCAGATTCAGATTCAGATTCAGATTACAGATTCATTTTCATTCCTTTCAGATACAGAACAGATACAGATACAGATTCAGATTACAGATTCATTTTCATTCCTTCAGATACAGAAACAGATACAGATACAGATTCAGATTCAGATTCAGATTTACAGATTCATTTTCATTCCTTTCAATACAGAAACAGATACAGATACAGATTCAGATTACAGATTCATTTTCATTCCTTCAGATACAGAAACAGATACAGATACAGATTCAGATTCAGATTTACAGATTCATTTTCATTCCTTTCAATACAGAAACAGATACAGATTCATTTTCATTCCTTTCAATACAGAAACAGATACAGATTCAGATTCAGATTTACAGATTCATTTTCATTCCTTTCAGATACAGAAACAGATACAGATTCAGATTACAGATTCATTTTCATTCCTTTCAGATACAGAACAGATACAGATACAGATTCAGATTACAGATTCATTTTCATTCCTTTCAATACAGAAACAGATACAGATTCATTTTCATTCCTTTCAATACAGAAACAGATACAGATACAGATTCATTTCCATTCCTTTCAGATACAGAACAGATACAGATTCAGATTCAGATTTACAGATTCATTTTCATTCCTTTCAGATACAGAAACAGATACAGATACAGATTCAGATTACAGATTCATTTTCATTCCTTCAGATACAGAACAGATACAGATTCAGATTACAGATTCATTTCCATTCCTTTCAGATACAGAAACAGATACAGATACAGATTCAGATTACAGATTCATTTTCATTCCTTCAGATACAGAACAGATACAGATTCAGATTTACAGATTCATTTTCATTCCTTTCAGATACAGAACAGATACAGATTCAGATTACAGATTCATTTTCATTCCTTCAGATACAGAACAGATACAGATTCAGATTCAGATTCAGATTCAGATTACAGATTCATTTTCATTCCTTTCAGATACAGAAACAGATACAGATTCATTTTCATTCCTTTCAATACAGAAACAGATACAGATTCAGATTTACAGATTCATTTCCATTCCTTTCAGATACAGAAACAGATACAGATTCAGATTCAGATTCAGATTTACAGATTCATTTTCATTCCTTTCAATACAGAAACAGATACAGATTCAGATTACAGATTCATTTTCATTCCTTTCAGATACAGAAACAGATACAGATTCAGATTCAGATTCAGATTTACAGATTCATTTTCATTCCTTTCAGATACAGAAACAGATACAGATTCAGATTCAGATTCAGATTCAGATTACAGATTCATTTCCATTCCTTTCAGATACAGAACAGATACAGATTCAGATTACAGATTCATTTTCATTCCTTTCAGATACAGAACAGATACAGATTCATTTTCATTCCTTTCAATACAGAAACAGATACAGATTCAGATTACAGATTCATTTTCATTCCTTTCAGATACAGAACAGATACAGATTCAGATTTACAGATTCATTTTCATTCCTTTCAGATACAGAAACAGATACAGATACAGATTCAGATTCAGATTCAGATTCAGATTCAGATTACAGATTCATTTTCATTCCTTTCAGATACAGAAACAGATACAGATACAGATTCAGATTTACAGATTCATTTTCATTCCTTCAGATACAGAACAGATACAGATACAGATTCAGATTTACAGATTCATTTTCATTCCTTCAGATACAGAACAGATACAGATACAGATTCAGATTACAGATTCATTTTCATTCCTTTCAGATACAGAAACAGATACAGATACAGATTCAGATTCAGATTCAGATTCAGATTTACAGATTCATTTTCATTCCTTAAAACACGTGCAGAAATTCATTTTCTATGACATTTGAAATACGTGATGCATGAACAGTTAATCAGCGGAAAGTAAACAAACAACATACATATCAATAAGACAATACAACATAACCTATAACCAACTAACCTGCTACCCAACTAACAACGTAAACCAAGGAACCCTCAGGGATCCTTGATACAACGACGATTATGGTGTAGACCTTTCGTCAAGCAAGTCACGAGAACTTACCTTGAGCGCGCTGGATCTCAAGCTTCGTCCACTGGAATCGCGTGTCTGAGGTAAAACACGATATTTGCCGTTAAAAACCGATTAAGCATTAAACGTCCAAATTAGCAAAACCTTAACTAAAGATATTTCCTAATGCTTTAATTCGATTTATTACTAATCATCGAGCAATCGAACTTTTTTTTTTTTTCCGAAAACCCTAAAATTCTCGGACTTTTAAACTTTTTCACGAATCGATTTATCTTCGTCCGATAACGTCCAATACGTTCAATACGTACTTAATCAAGGTTAACCTATTAATTACGAAGCCTAAATCACATTTTTAACGAAAACCCTAATCAAAACCCTAACCCTAAATCGAACCGAAACTCGAATTAAACGCTCGAAAACTAAAGCTACATACCGAGGTTATGAGAGGGGAAAAGCTCTACCGTGAAGGAACTAGAGAAACGGAGGTCGGACGGAGTCGAATGGCGTGAGAACGCCGCGGCCAGAGAAGCTTTTCTTCTCTGCTTCGTGCGATCCAGAGAGAAAAGAGAGAAAGAGAGAAAGAGAGAAAGTGAGGGGGAGAAAAGGCTTTTGCCTTATTTAATAAAATTGATTTGTAAAAAGACCATTTTGCCCTTAGCTCTTGTTTCGTCCTTCGGTTCGTTAATCGCCAACTATTCGGTTTCTCGAAAATTCCATATTTTGCCATTAACCTTACTCGTCACAGAGCCTTATTAAAACTGTCCGTTCACAATTGGATTTTATTCACGATCTTTTACGAACGTCATTACTTATTCCGAGAAGTTTAATTATTCGGAATATGGCGTTAATCTCCGAAATTCCCCTAATTTTCCTAAAATTCAATAATCGTTAGGATCATGATGACGCTTTCTTTTCGTAAAACGGACCTGATTTGACATATTTACCAAAATGCCATCATTAATATAATAATAATATATTCCAAAATTCCGTACAAGCCGGATATTACATTTTTAATTGGTTTAGAGGCTTAAAAAGGAAAATTTTATACGGGAAAAATAGGTACAGTTTTAGGGGTGTTACATGTAATGTTAGTTTTTCTTGTGTCACTTAGATAAAAGACTAAGTATTGGACTTCATTATGTGTTAATAAAGTCAGATTGAGTTAAGGTGTCTACGATGTGACAATTAAGGTTACCTTGAAAAAGGTCTATTGTTGTCGATAAATCCTAGTGATAAGGTTATTATAAAGTTATTGGAAGGATAACAATTTGAAGTTTTATTACATTTCAGAAGTTTGGATTGTTATTTTGGGAGTGTGATTTAAGCATCTAGCAAAGAGTGAGATGTATCATGTGAGTTTGAACACAAAATATAGAGAAATGATGTTTTTCTTAAACACGTGCAGAAATTCATTTTCATGTTATTTTAAAAGACGTGATGCATGAACATTTAAAATGCGTAAAGTAAACATACAACCTATATACTATCAAGACGATAAAAGCATAACCTATGTTAACAATTAATCATAGCTACCCCAACCAAAGCAATTAAACAACAAGCTCCAAGATTTTCTCAATATGACTTCGACGTACGGTGTAGGCCAATCGGCCATAGTAGATCACGAGAACTTACCTCGCGTCCGTTGCAATTCTAGCTCCGTCCACGAGCGTTGTTCACGTAAGGTAATTCCACAACAATCGTCGTTAAAACGCGTTTAAACCATTAAACGTCCAAATTAACGAAACCTTAACTAAAAAAAATTTTTAGAACTCTAAAATACTTCATTGAGGCATTTCGTCGAGCATTTCACGCTCAACTCACCAAAACCTCCATTAATGGAGTTTCTAAGTTTTCCAATCCAACCAAAACTCTAATATTCATCAATAGTTCTACTAACTTCATCTGCCGATGAAGTCAACATAACTTCATCTGCCGATGAAGTCAACATAACTTCATACACAACTTCATCTGCCGATGAAGTCAACATAACTTCATACACAACTTCATCTGCCGATGAAGTCAACATAACTTCATACACAACTTCATCTGCCGATGAAGTCAACATAACTTCATACACAACTTCATCTGCCGATGAAGTCAACATAACTTCATCTGCCGATGAAGTCAACATAACTTCATACACAACTTCATCTGCCGATGAAGTCAACATAACTTCATCTGCCGATGAAGTCAACATAACTTCATCTGCCGATGAAGTCAACATAACTTCATCTGCCGATGAAGTCAACATAACTTCATCTGCCGATGAAGTCAACATAACTTCATCTGCCGATGAAGTCAACATAACTTCATCTGCCGATGAAGTCAACATAACTTCATCTGCCGATGAAGTCAACATAACTTCATCTGCCGATGAAGTCAACATAACTTCATCTGCCGATGAAGTCAACATAACTTCATACACAACTTCATCTGCCGATGAAGTCAACATAACTTCATACACAACTTCATCTGCCGATGAAGTCAACATAACTTCATACACAACTTCATCTGCCGATGAAGTCAACATAACTTCATCTGCCGATGAAGTCAACATAACTTCATCTGCCGATGAAGTCAACATAACTTCATCTGCCGATGAAGTCAACATAACTTCATCTGCCGATGAAGTCAACATAACTTCATACACAACTTCATCTGCCGATGAAGTCAACATAACTTCATACACAACTTCATCTGCCGATGAAGTCAACATAACTTCATACACAACTTCATCTGCCGATGAAGTCAACATAACTTCATACACAACTTCATCTGCCGATGAAGTCAACATAACTTCATACACAACTTCATCTGCCGATGAAGTCAACATAACTTCATCTGCCGATGAAGTCAACATAACTTCATACACAACTTCATCTGCCGATGAAGTCAACATAACTTCATCTGCCGATGAAGTCAACATAACTTCATCTGCCGATGAAGTCAACATAACTTCATCTGCCGATGAAGTCAACATAACTTCATACACAACTTCATCTGCCGATGAAGTCAACATAACTTCATCTGCCGATGAAGTCAACATAACTTCATCTGCCGATGAAGTCAACATAACTTCATCTGCCGATGAGTCAACATAACTTCATCTGCCGATGAAGTCAACATAACTTCATACACAACTTCATCTGCCGATGAGTCAACATAACTTCATACACAACTTCATCTGCCGATGAAGTCAACATAACTTCATCTGCCGATGAAGTCAACATAACTTCATACACAACTTCATCTGCCGATGAGTCAACATAACTTCATCTGCCGATGAAGTCAACATAACTTCATACACAACTTCATCTGCCGATGAAGTCAACATAACTTCATCTGCCGATGAAGTCAACATAACTTCATACACAACTTCATCTGCCGATGAAGTCAACATAACTTCATCTGCCGATGAAGTCAACATAACTTCATCTGCCGATGAAGTCAACATAACTTCATCTGCCGATGAAGTCAACATAACTTCATACACAACTTCATCTGCCGATGAAGTCAACATAACTTCATCTGCCGATGAAGTCAACATAACTTCATACACAACTTCATCTGCCGATGAAGTCAACATAACTTCATACACAACTTCATCTGCCGATGAAGTCAACATAACTTCATACACAACTTCATCTGCCGATGAAGTCAACATAACTTCATACACAACTTCATCTGCCGATGAAGTCAACATAACTTCATCTGCCGATGAAGTCAACATAACTTCATACACAACTTCATCTGCCGATGAAGTCAACATAACTTCATCTGCCGATGAAGTCAACATAACTTCATACACAACTTCATCTGCCGATGAAGTCAACATAACTTCATACACAACTTCATCTGCCGATGAAGTCAACATAACTTCATCTGCCGATGAAGTCAACATAACTTCATCTGCCGATGAAGTCAACATAACTTCATCTGCCGATGAAGTCAACATAACTTCATCTGCCGATGAAGTCAACATAACTTCATCTGCCGATGAAGTCAACATAACTTCATACACAACTTCATCTGCCGATGAAGTCAACATAACTTCATCTGCCGATGAAGTCAACATAACTTCATCTGCCGATGAAGTCAACATAACTTCATCTGCCGATGAAGTCAACATAACTTCATCTGCCGATGAAGTCAACATAACTTCATCTGCCGATGAAGTCAACATAACTTCATACACAACTTCATCTGCCGATGAAGTCAACATAACTTCATACACAACTTCATCTGCCGATGAAGTCAACATAACTTCATACACAACTTCATCTGCCGATGAAGTCAACATAACTTCATCTGCCGATGAAGTCAACATAACTTCATCTGCCGATGAAGTCAACATAACTTCATCTGCCGATGAAGTCAACATAACTTCATCTGCCGATGAAGTCAACATAACTTCATCTGCCGATGAAGTCAACATAACTTCATCTGCCGATGAAGTCAACATAACTTCATCTGCCGATGAAGTCAACATAACTTCATCTGCCGATGAAGTCAACATAACTTCATCTGCCGATGAAGTCAACATAACTTCATACACAACTTCATCTGCCGATGAAGTCAACATAACTTCATCTGCCGATGAAGTCAACATAACTTCATCTGCCGATGAAGTCAACATAACTTCATCTGCCGATGAAGTCAACATAACTTCATCTGCCGATGAAGTCAACATAACTTCATCTGCCGATGAAGTCAACATAACTTCATACACAACTTCATCTGCCGATGAAGTCAACATAACTTCATACACAACTTCATCTGCCGATGAAGTCAACATAACTTCATACACAACTTCATCTGCCGATGAAGTCAACATAACTTCATCTGCCGATGAAGTCAACATAACTTCATCTGCCGATGAAGTCAACATAACTTCATCTGCCGATGAAGTCAACATAACTTCATCTGCCGATGAAGTCAACATAACTTCATCTGCCGATGAAGTCAACATAACTTCATCTGCCGATGAAGTCAACATAACTTCATCTGCCGATGAAGTCAACATAACTTCATCTGCCGATGAAGTCAACATAACTTCATCTGCCGATGAAGTCAACATAACTTCATACACAACTTCATCTGCCGATGAAGTCAACATAACTTCATCTGCCGATGAAGTCAACATAACTTCATCTGCCGATGAAGTCAACATAACTTCATACACAACTTCATCTGCCGATGAAGTCAACATAACTTCATCTGCCGATGAAGTCAACATAACTTCATACACAACTTCATCTGCCGATGAAGTCAACATAACTTCATCTGCCGATGAAGTCAACATAACTTCATCTGCCGATGAAGTCAACATAACTTCATCTGCCGATGAAGTCAACATAACTTCATCTGCCGATGAAGTCAACATAACTTCATACACAACTTCATCTGCCGATGAAGTCAACATAACTTCATACACAACTTCATCTGCCGATGAAGTCAACATAACTTCATACACAACTTCATCTGCCGATGAAGTCAACATAACTTCATCTGCCGATGAAGTCAACATAACTTCATACACAACTTCATCTGCCGATGAAGTCAACATAACTTCATACACAACTTCATCTGCCGATGAAGTCAACATAACTTCATACACAACTTCATCTGCCGATGAAGTCAACATAACTTCATCTGCCGATGAAGTCAACATAACTTCATCTGCCGATGAAGTCAACATAACTTCATACACAACTTCATCTGCCGATGAAGTCAACATAACTTCATACACAACTTCATCTGCCGATGAAGTCAACATAACTTCATCTGCCGATGAAGTCAACATAACTTCATACACAACTTCATCTGCCGATGAAGTCAACATAACTTCATCTGCCGATGAAGTCAACATAACTTCATACACAACTTCATCTGCCGATGAAGTCAACATAACTTCATCTGCCGATGAAGTCAACATAACTTCATACACAACTTCATCTGCCGATGAAGTCAACATAACTTCATCTGCCGATGAAGTCAACATAACTTCATCTGCCGATGAAGTCAACATAACTTCATCTGCCGATGAAGTCAACATAACTTCATACACAACTTCATCTGCCGATGAAGTCAACATAACTTCATACACAACTTCATCTGCCGATGAAGTCAACATAACTTCATACACAACTTCATCTGCCGATGAAGTCAACATAACTTCATCTGCCGATGAAGTCAACATAACTTCATCTGCCGATGAAGTCAACATAACTTCATCTGCCGATGAAGTCAACATAACTTCATCTGCCGATGAAGTCAACATAACTTCATCTGCCGATGAAGTCAACATAACTTCATCTGCCGATGAAGTCAACATAACTTCATCTGCCGATGAAGTCAACATAACTTCATCTGCCGATGAAGTCAACATAACTTCATACACAACTTCATCTGCCGATGAAGTCAACATAACTTCATCTGCCGATGAAGTCAACATAACTTCATACACAACTTCATCTGCCGATGAAGTCAACATAACTTCATCTGCCGATGAAGTCAACATAACTTCATCTGCCGATGAAGTCAACATAACTTCATACACAACTTCATCTGCCGATGAAGTCAACATAACTTCATACACAACTTCATCTGCCGATGAAGTCAACATAACTTCATACACAACTTCATCTGCCGATGAAGTCAACATAACTTCATCTGCCGATGAAGTCAACATAACTTCATCTGCCGATGAAGTCAACATAACTTCATACCCCACAACTCGGGTATTCTCATTAGTACACAGCCCGAACCTACTCTAATCACAGGCATTCCCCGAAACTTCTCACATTGTACTCCCTCAGCTATCTAACTTTTAAAATCGCAAGAAAACAGGGAGGGCTTACCTAGGTTGAAGGAGAATCGGGCAAGAGAATTGCCTAGAGATTTCTGCCGATCGAGCTGACGACCGAAAGGGAAAGAAAATGAGTAGTGGTGGCGGCTACCCTAAACCTCTTGCCTTAAATACATTATCCACTTTCAAATTTGCCAATTACCCTTATGCCCTTACTTACTCTTCTTCAACCTAACCTACATATACTAAAGTTTCATTCATCGATTATACCTAATAGATTTATCTGTTATTTTAAATTCTTAAATAAAGTCGGGTGTTACAATCTACCCTCCTTAAAAGAATTTTGTCCTCAAAATTCGGTACCTGAACAGTTCTGGATGTTGGTCCATTATGTCTTGTTGGCGCTCCCATGTTGCCTCCTCTGTGTTCTGATTGTGCCACAAGACTTTCACCAGCAGCACTTCTTTGTTGCGTAGTACCTTTACTACATAATCCAGAATCTTTACCGGCTTCTCCTCGTAGGTAAGTGTAGGTTGAATTTCAATGCTTTGCTGTTCAACAACTTGGGACGGATCCCGCACACACTTCTTCAACATAGAGACATGGAACACGTCATGTATCCCTCCATAGAAGCTGTAGCTGTAACTGATAGGCTGCCTTCCCAATCCTTCTCAGAATTGAGAAAGGACCAACAAATCTAGGATTCAGTTTGCCTCTCTTCCAAATCTCACAACTCCTTGAATGGTTATACTTTAAGAAAAACTTCATCGCCTACTTCGAACTCTAATTCTCTGCGTCTTCTGTCAGCATAGCTCTTCTGTCGGCTTTGAGATGTTAAGATCCTCTGACGGATGAGGGCAACCTTCTCAATAGTCTGCTTCACGATGTCAGGACCAAGCAACTGTGCTTCACCAACTTCGTCCCAATACAAAGGTGATCTGCATTTTCGTCCATACAATGCTTCATATGGTGCCATTCCTATTAATGCTTGAAAACTGTTGTTATAAGAAAATTCCACCAAGGGCAAATACTTGCTCCAAGAATCTTGAAAATCCAAAACACATGCCCGGAGCATATCCTCTAATGTTTGAATGGTTCTTTCCGATTGTCCATCTGTTTGAGGGTGAAAGGCTGTACTGAAGTTTAGCTGTGTGCCCATGGCTTTATGTAAACTCTTCCAAAATTTGGATGTGAATCTAGAGTCTCGGTCCGAAACTATAGTAGCTGGAACTCCATGTAGTCGCACAACCTCATGCACATACAATTCGGCTAGCTGATCCATAGAGTAAGTCATCTTGATGGGTAAGAAATAGGCTGATTTGGTTAATCGATCAACTATCACCCAAATTGCATCGTGTCCTTTACAGTCCTGGGTAATCCTACAACAAAGTCCGTGGTTATCTGCTCCCATTTCCATTCAGGAAGTGGCAATGGCTGCAACTTCCTGCAGGTCTCTGATGTCAGCCTTAACCTGCTGGCAGATCAAACATAGTCCTACATGTTCAGCAACGCTCCGCTTCATTCCTGGCCACCAATAAGTCTGCTTAAGATCTCTGTACATCTTTGTACTACCAGGATGAACGGAAAATCTAGAAGAGTGAGCTTCAGAAAGGATTTCATCACGAAGCTCTTTATTGGCTGGCACAAAATATCTATTCCTGAACTTAAGTATTCCATCATCAGTATAATTGAAGTCCAAATTGTCAGTAGAATCCATGCTCGACTTGAACTTTTTACACTCCTCATCAATGTCTTGGGTTTCTTTTATCTTTTCTAGAATGGTAGGTTTCAAGGAGATGGCAGAAAGCATAGCTGCTACATTGGACACAGTTTCTAGGTTAAACTTATGAAATTCAGTCTCTAAGGCCACCGGTATATCCAGAATCAAAGCTGAGGCTGACGGTATTACTCTACTTAATGCATCAGCCACCACATTGGCCTTACCAGGGTGGTATTTAATCTCAAAATCGTATTCTTTAACAAACTCCAACCATCTACGTTGTTTTATGTTTAATTCCTTTTGTGTGAAAATATACTTCAGACTCTTATGATCTGAAAATATTTCACAGGTCTGCCCAAACAAGTAATGTCTCCAAATTTTTAATGCAAAAACCACCGCAGCTAATTCTAAGTCATGCGTAGGATAATTCTTCTCATGCACCTTTAATTGCCTAGAAGCATAAGCTATGACCTTACCATCTTGCATCAAAACACAACCAAGTCCAACTTTGGAAGCATCGCAATAAATACTAAACTTACCATTTTCGACAGGAAGGGTTAGTATTGGTGCATTAGTCAATTTCTGCTTTAAGGTTTGGAAACTGAACTCACACTCCTCAGTCCATGCATACTTTATGTTCTTCCTAGTTAAACGAGTGAGGGGTGTTGCAACCTTTGAGAATTCTTCAATAAACTTTCTGTAATACCCTGCTAACCCGAGAAAACTCCTAATATCAGAAGCATTCTTTGGTTGAGGCCAGTCCTTGACTGCTTGAACCTTGGCTGGATCAACGGATATTCCGTCACCCGAGATCACATGACCCAAAAAGTGAATTCTGTCCAACCAAAATTCACACTTGGAAAACTTGGCGAAAAGCCGATGCCGTTTCAATGTTTCTAGTACTAAGGTTAAATGCCTTACATGGTCATCCTTATTCCGTGAATAAATCAAGATATCATCAATGAATACAATGACAAACTTGTCTAGAAACTCATGAAACACTCTATTCATGAGATCCATGAAAGCTGCTGGTGCATTTGTCAAACCAAAGGACATAACCAAAAATTCGTAATGTTCATATCTCGTACGAAAGGCTGTAATATCCGGTTTGTACGGACCTTTTATTATATTATTATTATTATTATTATTATTATTATTATTATTATTATTATTATTATTATTATTATTATTATTATTATTATTATTATTATTATTATTATTATTATTATTATTATTATTATTATTATTATTATTATTATTATTATTATTATTATTATTATTATTATTATTATTATTATTATTATTATTATTATTATTATTATTATTATTATTATTATTATTATTATTATTATTATTATTATTATTATTATTATTATTATTATTATTATTATTATTATTATTATTATTATTATTATTATTATTATTATTATTATTATTATTATTATTATTATTATTATTATTATTATTATTATTATTATTATTATTATTATTATTATTATTATTATTATTATTATTATTATTATTATTATTATTATTATTATTATTATTATTATTATTATTATTATTATTATTATTATTATTATTATTATTATTATTATTATTATTATTATTATTATTATATTATTATTATTATATTAGTGGCGTTTTTGTATCTATGTCAAATCAGGTCCGTTTTACAAAAAGAAAGCGTCATTACGATTCTAACGAATAATAAGAATTTTAAGGAATTTACGGGAATTTTCAGAGATCAAACGCTATATTCCGAGTAAATACACTTTTCGTAGCGTAAAAGACGTTCTCGTAAAAATAGGAAACGAGGTTCGAATCGCGAACGGACAGTCTTAATAGAGCCCTGGTAATGAATGGGAATCATTGGCAAGATATGGAGTTTTCGAGAATCCGAATCGTTGGACGATTAACGAAACGAACGACGAAATCAATATAAAAATCAAAGAAGGGCAAAACGGTAATTTGTAAAATCAATTTTATAAAACATCACAAATTCTTTCTCTCCCTCACTTTCTCTCTTTTCTCCTCTGGCGTTCACGAACAGAGAGCATTCTCTCCCTCGCGGCCGCCGACGATCCTTCGACTTCCGACCTCCGTTCCTCGTCATTTCTTCTCCTCTCGCTACCCTCGGTATGTAGCCCCAATCTCTGAGCGTTTATTTCGAGTTTTCGGTTCGATTTAGGTTAGGTTTCAATTAGGGTTTCGACGAAAAACGCGAATTAGGGTTCGTAATTAATAGGTTAGCCTTGATTAAGTATATATCGAACGTATTGGACGTTATTGGACGTAAATAAACCAATTTGTAAAAAAATATAAATTATAGAATTTTCGGGTTTTCGGAAATAACTCGTAATATGGATTTCCAGATTTATCGAGCGTTGTGTCGTTGTTTAAAAGCTTCGATTTGTTAAATTAAGGATTTTATTAGTTTGGACATTTAATCGTTTAAATTGGGTTTAACGACAAATATCGTGTTTTGTCTCAGACACGACTCCCGTGGACGAAGTTTGAGATCCAGCGCGCTCAAGGTAAGTTCTCGTGACTTGCTTGACCGAAAGGTCTACACCATACCTCGTCGTCATATCAAGGATCCTTGAGGGTTCCTTGTTTTACGTTGTTTAGGTTGGGTAGCTAGGTTATGTTGTATTGTCTAGTTAATTTGTATGTTGTTTGTTTACTTTCCGCTGATATGAACTGTTCATGCATCACGGTTTTCGAAAGTCATGAAAAGGAATTTCTGCACGTGTTTTTAAGAAAAGGAACGTATATCTGAAATGAAATCTGTAACGAAATCTGAATGAATAAACGTAATCTGTCTGTATCTGGTCACGCGGGATGGGGCTCAGGCACGGCTGTGCGTGTTGCAAGCGTGTACCCCCCCTCTCTAGGTGGAAAGGGTAGTCCGATCGCTGGATGGGCCCTCTCCGCTTAGTGGGTAGAGGTTTCGGTGACGATTCTGTCTGTCTGTGACGTAATGAATCTGTAATCTGTAATTCTGTATCTGTAATCTGAATCTGAGCATGATTTCTGAATGGCATACGCACGCATGCATCTGCATTTACGTAGCTTACTGAGATTTCAATATCTCATATGTGTCTGTATGGTGTAGGTGATCTGCTAGGTGACGTAGATCCAGGTGAGGACGACGTTCCTCCTCCTGATGTCGGGACAGTTGATGGATGATGGCCGTGGGAGTGTGCTGAGTAGTCGAGGCGCGATATGACCCGTGGGGATGTATGTATGGACTCTGGGGTTATTTTGGGATGTTTTGATCTGATAATTGTATAGAATATTTAGGTTGTTTGGATCTGGATAGGGGTTAGATAACGTTTTGGTAATTGTATGTAAAACGTGTTGGTTTAAACTGTTGATGAACGTTATAAAATGTTTTGGTTTAGAACCGTTATTTAAACGTTATAGAAATTCTGGAATTGTTTGGTTGTTTAAATTAAGCGTTATGAATTGTTTTTAGGTTGATACGGATAGCTCGGTTTTTAGAACTATCCACGCAGTTGGACTTCGTAAAGTCTGACACGAGTCGATTGAGTTTAGATTATGTATTAATTGGTTGTGAATTGTGGTGATCTTTGGCGTGAAGTAACAGAAATTTGCTCTCTGGAATTCAGGATTTCAGAGAGCTAATTGAGGAAATTGTGAAGCAGGAAGGATAGAGGGAAAATGTTGAATTCTGCTCTCTGGAATCACGTTCCAGAGAGGCGAAAATGTTAGAGTAAAAAAGTTGGTTGCTCTCTGGAAATCTCAAAAATTTCCAGAGAGCGAAGTCGCTGCTGTGTGCAGCGAAGTCGCTGCACACATTGCAGCGACCAGCGCCTGGTCGCCGCTGTGTGCAGTGACTGGTCGCTGCACATAATGCAGCGACCAGCGCCTGGTCGCTGCATAGGGCAGCGACCAGCGCCTGGTCGCTGCATAGGGCAGCGACCGTGCGCTGCCCCATTCACGAGGGCAGAATTCCGATTCTGCCCTCCCTTCTTTTGATTGTTTTATTTTAAGTTTCATTAAATGTTTTAGTTTTAATTATTTATTAACGGTTTTGTTTTAAATGCTTTTAAAGTTTAGTTTTAATTCCGATTTCAGTTCTGATTTCAACTTCAGTTTAGATTCCGCATTAAGTTTTTATTTAAAGCATAGAAAAGTAAAAAGTATAAAATGAAAAATTTGTAGGGGTAAATGGGTACGGACTTAGGGTCGTTACAAAGGCAGTCTTTGGTATATCCTCAGACTTAACCTTCAATTGGTAGTACCCCGATCTTAAGTCAATCTTGGAGAAAACTCGTGCACCTTGAAGTTGGTCAAACAAATCATCGATCCTAGGTAATGGGTACTTATTCTTGATGGTTAACTTATTTAATTCGTGGTAGTCAATGCACATGCGCATTGATCCATCCTTTTTCTTAACAAAGAGAACTGGTGCACCCCACGGTGAATAACTCGGTCGTATGAACCCTTTTTCCATCAGTTCCTCTAACTGTTTCTTTAACTCCTTGAGTTCTGCTGGTGCTAATCGGTATGGATTCTTAGATACTGGCTCGGCACCAGGATAGACATCTACTACAAATTCAATCTCCCTATCAGGTGGTAAACCAGGCAGGTCATCAAGGAAAACTTCAGGGAAATCTTGAGCTATTGGAACCTTTTGGAGACTTGGTTCTCCTACCAGTTTTGTGTCCAAAACACTGGCCAGAAAGCATGAATACTCACTGCATAAGGAAGATCTAGCACTAAAAGCGGCTAAAACAGACATCCTCTTATCTTTCTTCGAGGCTTGGAAAGTGTGTCTTAAACTACCAGGGGGTTGAAAACTAACTAAGCCGGTTCTACAATCTATTGTAGCATAGTGCTTAAACAACCAATCCATTCCTAAGATTACATCAAATCCCATGATCTCTAAAATAATGAGATCAGCAGGTAGGTTCTTACCTTCTACTGTCACTACACTATTAAGCAGCATACGACTAGAGCGCATGCGTTCGCCAGAAGGTAAAGCAACATTAAACATATGCTCAGAAGGTGAAGGCTCAACGTCTAATTTATCAGCAAATGCAGACGCTATGAAGGAATGTGTTGCACCTGAATCTATTAAAGTAAAAGCAGGCATAAATTGACTAGTATGGTACCTGACACAACAGCAGGCTGATCTTCATCGCCCGATTCTACCATGGAGAATACTCTTGGCTTGACATTCACCGGGCCATTCTTCAGAGCTGGACAATCCCTACTCATGTGGCCAACTTTATTACAATTATAACAGCGAAGGACTCTGGGCTTTGGGCAATCCTTAAGCAGATGCCCGGTCTCGTCACAGTTGAAACATTTCCCCGCGCTAATTCTACACTCTCCCGGGTGAAACCTTGAACACTTTGGGCATTGGGGGAACTTCTTGGTATCTGGTGTCTTCTTCTCCTTTCCTTGACTGCCCTGGCCCTCACCAGGCCTCTTCGTTCCCCTGTGATGGTGTGGCTGGGTGAACTTTCGTGGAGCCGCACTAAACCCAGCACACTTCATTTCTGCCTCTTCCACTTCTAATGCCGTGGACACTACTTCACTGTAGGACAATCCTTTTATACCCGAGAACTTGACTCCTCTATAAATCTCAGGTTTCAGCCCATGCACAAATTGGAACACTTTATCCTCATCTCTGCGTGCGAGGTGTCCGGCAAACCTTGATAGGGATTCAAACTGTCTGCTGTAATCAGCTACGGTCCCTGTCTGTTTCAAGTTCATGAACTCCAACTTCTTTGTGGTCTGTACAGTACTGTTAAAATACTTCTCATAGAAAATCTCCTTAAATTGCGTCCAAGTCATCGTAAGAACATCATGGGTGGTCTCCATCGTTTCCCACCAAAGTTGAGCATCACCGGCAAAGTGGAAGGTTGCCAAAATGACCTTTTCTCCTTCTCCCACATTTGCACACCTAAACATGCTTTCTATCTTTTTCAACCATTCCTCGGCCACAATTGGATTAGCTGACTTTCCATCAAAAGTGGGTGGTCGCAACCTCCTAAACCTCTCTCCTGCATGTTCATTGCTGGAACCCGAGTTGGCACTCCCCTGTACCTCTCGGTTCAGTAGCAGTCCCAACTGATCGGACTGCTGTAACACCCGGTTTATTAGAATTATAATAACCTATTAATCTTCTAAGTGTGAATTTTATAGAATAAAATTCGGGGTAAAAATCAATTAGGTTAATAAGTAACTAAGTGAGGGCATAAGGGTAATTGTCAATTTATGTTATGGATAACATATTTAAGGAAAGATTGAATGAGGTATAGCCGTCATACTCATTTCACTCTCGGTTTTCAGCTCAACCCAGCAGAACTCTTTAGGCGATTTCCTCACCGATTCCTCCAACCAAGGTGAGTTTAGATTCGATTAATTGCTGATTTTGGTACCTAGGTAGCTTAAGGATCCCAATGTATGCATTTTGATAATGTTGCGAGTGAGAGATTCTGCTTGAGGGTTAGAGCAGAATCGGGAATGTTAGATAAATAGAAATGTCAAACCAACTCCTTAGATTTCTGAATAGCTTAAATTAAGGTTTAACATTCTGTTTATGAATATAGGTGAACGAACCCCCGAAGTAGCTCTTAACCGAGCATTTGCTAGGAATCCAGGTAAGTAAAGTATTGCTTGTGCCTTCGGGCCTACATCACAAAACAGTAGGTTTGTGCGTGATTGTATGTTTCTGTTATCCATGCATCATGATTTATTAAAACTACGAAAATGAATTTTCATGTAAGGAATGGTAAGGTATGAACTGTATGCGACAGACAAACTATTAAGGGAGCTAATCCACCCCTTAACTTATGAAGGGATTTATACATTGGGAGAATTGATCCCACTCCCAAGGGAACCATGGGATCAGATCAAGTGTTAAGGGAATTCATCTGCCCCTTAATTAAGTAGGAGGATGTAGACATTGGGAGAATTGATCCCACTCCCAAGGGAACCATGGGATCAGATCAAGTTGTGAATGAACGTGTATGCCACTGAGATGAGAAAGTAGAAACTGCATGTTTAGGAGTTTAAGTTCAGCATTACTTTACATATATAAATATATTGCTTTACTTGCTTATCATTAGGCTAATAGATGAGTTTTGTGATGTAGGCGAAGAAGAGTTAGCAGGTGTGTCCCCTGATCATGTTGAGGAGTAGAGGATGTTGAAGGAGTGCATTCAGGCTTCAACTTGGTAACTGATGAGGCGGTTTAGCATGTTGTCTACAGATGAGGCGGTTTAGCATGTTGTCTACAGATGAGGCGGTTTAGCATGTTGTCTACAGATGAGGAGGTTTAGTGATTAATGATTTAATCTGAGTACATTGAGTTTTTAGTAAACGAGGCTACAGCTGTTTGATTTCGTATTTTTTTTGAGAATTTCTGATTTTCATGTTCTTACTGATTTTTATCAATACAATGACTTGGAGTGTTATGAATGGATTTTTGGTAAAATGTTTTAAGTCCGGTTGATAGTCGAAGTTTTCTTGGTTTATATATATGTTGTTTAGTCCATTGGTAGGAGTCGAATAATTTTGTATCAGTGGATATGTGTAGAGGTTTATTGCGTTCTGTTGAAGGAAGTTGTGTTGATGTCTATCGGTAGATGTCTTAAGGGGTCACGTGAGTAGCACGTGTTGGCAGATGTAGTCTATTCGATCGGAAGATGTAGAGTATTAAGTTTGTTGTTTAGTGATCGGCAGGTGCAGTCCGAGAGAGTTAAGTGATTTTGTCGTTTAGAGAATCGGAAGATGTAGTGTGTATATTAATTCTATCGGAAAGGGTCATATTGTCGTTATCGGTAGATGTCGTGCGCTTGTCTGTTGGGAGATGAAATTGTGCTGACTTTATCGGCAGATGAAGTCATGTTGACTTCATCGGCAGATGAAGTGGTGTATGGAGTTACGATGACTTCATCGGCAGATGAAGTCGAGAGGGAAGCTGTGTAGACGTTATCGGCAGAGGGTGTTGCGTTGTTTGTACACGTCATCGGTATATGAAGCCTACCGAGTGATGTCTTTTGTTTTCATTCCTTCCGGCTGACGTCATCGGCAGAAGTCTTCGGTTTTCTATTTCTGCTTCTTTCGTTGACCTTGTCGTCGGCAGATGACTTCAACATTTCCGTTAAACACCCCAACAATATTTTCTACCGTTTGTCTAACTTCATTGTTGTTTTAAATGATTTTCCGCTACAAAGTTTTCAAATGTTTTGAATGTTTAGAAAATGTCAAATTTTGAATGTCGAATGAAGTTTTAAAATTTATCCGAAATTTCTTAGTCATGATAGAGTGAAGTGTAGCGAACCGGGTTTAGATAATTCGGGGCGTTACAGTATGGTATCAGAGACATGCTGCTAAACCGTTCAGAAGATTACTCATCAGTGCCAATCGTCGCATGAAAGTACTCCAACAACTGTAAGTGTTTATGTTAGCTTTAGTTATAAGATGTTTATGAGTATAGATAACTTTGTGCAGAACCTTAGACAAATGGCTAGACGACCAGGGAGACCAAGAGTACCTAGGGAGATGCCGAACTTGAGGAGTGAAGAAGATTCAAGTGTAATTAGACAGCTGACGGAGTTGATGCTTCAGCAGACAGACATTGTGCGACAGCAATCTGACCAGTTAGGTGTGTTATTGAGTCGGGAAACACAAGGAAGTGCCAATTCAGGTCACGTCAATGAGCATTCAGGGGATAGATTTCGTAGGCTGCAACCACCCACATTTGATGGAAAGTCATCTAACCCGATTGTTGCTGAGGAATGGCTTCGAAAGATTGAGAGCATGTTCAGATGTGCCAATGTTGGAGACGGAGAGAAAGTCATTTTGGCAACGTTTCATCTAGCAGGGGATGCACAACTTTGGTGGGAGTCGCTGGAGATCACCACCGATATTGCAACCATGTCCTGGTCGCAATTCAAGGAAGTCTTCTATGAGAAATATTTTAGCACCACTGTCCAGAATGCAAAGAAGGCTGAGTTTTTGAGCTTGAAGCAGACTGGGTATGTGGCAGAGTACAACAGGCAATTCGAGTCTCTATCAAGGTTTGCTGGATACCTCGTTCATAGAAATGAGGATAAAGTGTTTCAATACCTGCAAGGTCTAAAGCCAGAGATTTACAGAGGAGTGAAGTACTCAGGCATTAAAGGCTTGTCATTCAGCGAAGTAGTGTCTACTGCATTGGAGGCAGCAGAAGCTGAAATGAAGTGTGCTGGACCAAAGGAAGCCCCGCGAAAGTTCTTTCAGCCCCACCAGCAGAGAGGGATAAAGAGGCCTGCAGGAGGCCAGGGTAGTCAGGGTTCTGGAAAGAAGGTACCGGATGCCGAGAAGTTTCCTCAGTGCATGAAATGTATGAAAAATCACCCGGGCGAGTGTAGGTTTGGGACTGGTAAGTGTTATAACTGTGAGGAGTTTGGACATTCGTTTAAGGATTGCCCGAAGCCCAGAGTCCTTCGATGTTTCAACTGTAATAAGACTGGCCACGTCATCAGAGACTGCCCAACGTTGAAGAGTGGCCCTGCTAAAATAAAGCCGAGAATATTTTCTATGATGGAGTCGGGAGAAGGAGACCAGCCTGCTGTTGTGTCAGGTACTATATTGGTTAATTCTATGCCTGCTTTTACCTTGCTAGATTCAGGCGCAACGCATTCCTTTGTTGCGTCTACTTTTGCTGATAAGTTGGAAGTACAATCCACCCCTTCTAAGCATGTATTCAATGTTGCTTTACCCTCTGGTGAGCATTTGCATTCCAATCATGTATTGCATAATTGCATGGTATTAGTAGGGGACAAAAACCTATCTGCTGATTTAATTGTTATGGATATAACGGGATTTGATGTAATCCTAGGAATGGACTGGTTGTTTAATCACCACGCCATAATCGATTGTAGGACTGGAATAGTTAGTTTCCAACCCCCTGGTAGTTTGAAGCATACCTTTCAAGCTCTGAAGAAGAGCAAGGAAATGACCGTGATGTCTTCTATAAATAGTAGACCCACCCCATGCAGGGAGTATTTGTGCTTTTTGGCCAGCGTTTTAGACACACAACATTTAGGAAGATCAAGTCCCCAAAATGTCTTGGTTGTTCAAGATTTTCCTGAAGTATTCTTAGATGACCTTCCTGGCTTGCCACCAGATAGGGAAATTGAATTTGTTGTGGATGTTTACCCAGGCACCGAGCCTGTATCTAAGAATCCTTATAGACTAGCACCTACAGAGCTTAAAGAATTAAAGAAACAGTTGGAAGAACTATTAGAGAAAGGGTTCATACGCCCAAGCTTTTCGCCGTGGGGTGCACCTGTCCTTTTTGTCAAAAAGAAAGATGGATCAATGCGTATGTGCATAGACTATAGGGAATTAAATAAGCTAACTATCAAAAACAAGTATCCCCTACCGAGAATTGATGACTTATTTGACCAGCTTAGAGGTGCAAAAGTTTTCTCTAAGATTGACCTTAGATCCAGTTATTACCAACTGAAGGTTAAATCCGAAGATATCCCAAAGACTGCCTTTCGTACTAGGTATGGACATTATGAGTTTTTGGTTATGTCTTTTGGTTTGACAAATGCACCGGCAGCCTTTATGGATCTTATGAATAGGGTGTTTCACGAGTATTTGGACAAGTTTGTTATTGTATTCATTGATGACATTATAATTTATTCTAAGACCAAGGAGGAGCACACAAGACACTTAAACTTAGTATTAGAATTATTGAAGCAGCGCCAACTATACGCCAAGTTTTCTAAGTGTGAATTTTGGTTAGACCAAGTTCACTTTCTAGGACATGTCATCTCTGGAGAGGGATTATCTGTCGACTCGACTAAAGTTCAAGCAGTCAAGGAATGGCCCCAACCGAAGAATGCTACTGATATTAGAAGTTTTCTTGGACTTGCAGGGTATTATAGAAAGTTCATTGAAGGATTTTCAAAGATTGCTACACCTCTTACTAAGTTAACAAGGAAAAATGTGAAGTATTTATGGACCGATGAATGTGAGCATAGTTTCCAAGCCTTGAAACAGAAACTGACCAATGCTCCAATCCTGACCCTTCCTGCTGAGAATGGTAAATTTAGTATTTATTGTGATGCATCCAAGATTGGTCTTGGCTGTGTCTTGATGCAAGAAGGAAAAGTGATAGCCTATGCTTCCAGACAGTTGAAAACTCATGAGAAGAATTACCCTACACATGACTTGGAATTAGCTGCTGTAGTATTTGCACTCAAGATTTGGAGGCATTATTTATATGGACAATCGTGTGAAATATTTTCAGATCGTAAGAGTCTAAAGTACATTTTCACACAGAAGGAACTAAACATGAGGCAACGTAGATGGTTGGAATTTGTGAAGGACTATGACTTTGAGATTAAGTATCATCCCGGTAAGGCGAATGTTGTGGCAGACGCTTTGAGTAGGGTGACTCCATCGGTTGCTACGTTGATTCTAGACATACCGATAGCCTTAGAGACTGAATTCTTAAGGTTTAACCTTGAAGCAGTATCTAGTGTGTCAGCCATGCTTTCGGCCATATCTTTGAGGCCTACTATTTTGGAAAGAATAAAAGAAGTTCAAATGAATGACGCTGAAT
Source organism: Begonia masoniana (assembly GCA_022432975.1). Taxonomy (NCBI): domain Eukaryota; kingdom Viridiplantae; phylum Streptophyta; class Magnoliopsida; order Cucurbitales; family Begoniaceae; genus Begonia; species Begonia masoniana. Next base: position 19,307,746 of record CM039510.1, read on the forward strand.
GCAACAAGTATAAATTGTGCATGGATTCTACTGACAGGACGAATTTCAGCTGCTCGGTTGATGGAATTCTCAAGTTTCAAAATAGATGGTTTGTTCCGGCTGATACTGAACTTAGAAAGGAAATTCTATCCGAGGGACACTCTTCTAGGCTCTCTGTTCATCCTGGAAGTACTAAAATGTACAGAGACCTTAAGCAGCATTACTGGTGGCCTAATATGAAAAGAAATGTGGCAGAGTACGTAGGGTCATGCTTGATCTGCCAGCAAGTTAAGGCTGAACATTAGAGGCTTACAGGGACATTACAACCCCTATCAGTTTCGGAATGGAAGTGGGATCAAGTGACAATGGATTTTGTTACAGGATTGCCTAGAACAGCAAAAGGACATGATGCAATTTGGATAGTAGTTGATCGTTTGACCAAATCCGCCCATTTTCTGCATATAAAGATAACACATTCGATGGATCAACTTGCAGAGTTGTATGTGCAAGAAATCATTAGATTGCATGGAGTTCCAAGCACTATAGTTTCAGACCGAGACTCTAGATTTACATCTAAGTTTTGGAAAAGTTTGCATAAGGCTATGGGAACACAACTTAACTTTAGCACGGCCTTTCACCCTCAAACTGATGGACAATCCGAGAGAACTATTCAGATTCTAGAAGATATGCTCCGTGCCTGTGTTTTAGATTTCCAAGGCTCTTGGAGTAAGTACCTAGCTCTGGTAGAGTTCTCTTACAATAACAGCTTTCAGGCAACAATAAGAATGGCACCGTATGAAGCATTGTATGGACGAAAATGCAGATCACCCTTGTACTGGGATGAAGTTGGTGAAGCACAGTTACTTGGTCCTGATATTGTGCAGCAAACTGTTGAGAAGGTTGCTCTCATCCGTCAGAGGATCTTAACAGCTCAAAGTCGACAGAAAAGCTATGCTGACAGAAGACGCAGAGAGTTAGAGTTTGAAGTTGGTAGTGAGGTTTTTCTTAAGGTATCACCATTCAAAGGAGTTGTGAGATTTGGGAAGAGAGGGAAGCTTAACCCAAGATACGTTGGACCTTTCTCAATCTTGAAGAGGATTGGAAAATCAGCATATGAGCTGCAATTGCCAGACTCTATGGAAGGAATCAACAATGTGTTCCATATTTCTATGCTTAAGAAGTGCTTGAGGGATCCATCTCAGATTGTGGAACAGCAGAACATTGAAATTCAACCTACACTGACCTATGAAGAGAGACCAGTAAGAATCTTGGATTATGCAGTGAAAGTATTACGCAACAAGGAAGTTCCGCTAGTGAAAGTCTTATGGCATAATCAGAATATAGAGGAGACAACTTGGGAACGCCAGCAAGACATGATGGACCAGCATCCAAGATTGTTTAGGTACTGAATTTTGAGGACAAAATTCTTTTAAGGAAGGTAGATTGTAACACCCGGTTTATTAGAATTAAAATAACCTATTAATCTTCTAAGTGTGAATTTTATAGAATAAAATTCGGGGTAAAATCAATTAGGTTAATAAGTAACTAAGTGAGGGCATAAGGGTAATTGTCAATTTATGTTATGGATAACATATTTAAGGAAAGATTGAATGAGGTATAGCTGTCATACTCATTTCACTCTCGGTTTTCAGCTCAACCCAGCAGAACTCTTTAGGCGATTTCCTCACCGATTCCTCCAACCAAGGTGAGTTTAGATTCGATTAATTGCTGATTTTAGTACTTAGGTAGCTTAAGGATCCCAATGTATGCATTTTGATAATGTTGCGAGTGAGAGATTCTGCTTGAGGGTTAGAGCAGAATCGGGAATGTTAGATAAATAGAAATGTCAAACCAACTCCTTAGATTTCTGAATAGCTTAAATTAAGGTTTAACATTCTGTTTATGAATATAGGTGAAAGAACCCCCGAAGTAGCTCTTAACCGAGCATTTTGCTAGGAATCCAGGTAAGTAAAGTATTGCTTGTGCCTTCGGGCCTACATCACAAAACAGTAGGTTTGTGCGTGATTGTATGTTTCTGTTATCCATGCATCATGATTTATTAAAAACTACGAAAATGAATTTTCATGTAAGGAATGGTAAGGTATGAACTGTATGCGACAGACAAACTATTAAGGGAACTAATCCACCCCTTAACTTATGAAGGGATTTAGACATTGGGAGAATTGATCCCACTCCCAAGGGAACCATGGGATCAGATCAAGTGTTAAGGGAATTCATCTGCCCCTTAATTAAGTAGGAGGATGTAGACATTGGGAGAATTGATCCCACTCCCAAGGGAACCATGGGATCAGATCAAGTTGTGAATGAACGTGTATGCCACTGAGATGAGAAAGTAGAAACTGCATGTTTAGGAGTTTAAGTTCAGCATTACTTTACATATATAAATATATTGCTTTACTTGCTTAGCATTAGGCTAATAGATGAGTTTTGTGATGTAGGCGAAGAAGAGTTAGCAGGTGTGTCCCCTGATCATGTTGAGGAGTAGAGGATGTTGAAGGAGTGCATTCAGGCTTCAACTTGGTAACTGATGAGGCGGTTTAGCATGTTGTCTACAGATGAGGAGGTTTAGTGATTAATGATTTCATCTGAGTACATTGAGTTTTTAGTAAACGAGGCTACAGCTGTTTGATTTCGTATTTTTTTTTTAGAATTTCTGATTTTCATGTTCTACTGATTTTTATCAATACAATGACTTGGAGTGTTATGAATGGATTTTTGGTAAAATGTTTTAAGTCTGGTTGATAGTCGAAGTTTTCTTGGTTTATATATATGTTGTTTAGTCCATTGGTAGGAGTCGAATAATTTTGTATCAGTGGATATGTGTAGAGGTTTATTGCGTTCTGTTGAAGGAAGTTGTGTTGATGTCTATCGGTAGATGTCTTAAGGGGTCACGTGAGTAGCACGTGTTGGCAGATGTAGTCTATTCGATCGGAAGATATAGAGTATTAAGTTTGTTGTTTAGTGATCGGCATGTGCAGTCCGAGGGAGTTAAGTGATTTTGTCGTTTAGAGAATCGGAAGATGTAGTGTGTATATTAATTCTATCGGAAAGGGTCATATTGTCGTTATCGGTAGATGTCGTGCGCTTGTCTGTTGGGAGATGAAATTGTGCTGACTTTATCGGCAGATGAAGTCATGTTGACTTCATCGGCAGATGAAGTGGTGTATGGAGTTACGATGACTTCATCGGCAGATGAAGTCGAGAGGGAAGCTGTGTAGACGTTATCGGCAGAGGGTGTTGCGTTGTTGTACACGTCATCGGTATATGAAGCCTACCGAGTGATGTCTTTTGTTTTCATTCCTTCCGGCTGACGTCATCGGCAGAAGTCTTCGGTTTTCTATTTCTGCTTCTTTCGTTGACCTTGTTGTCGGCAGATGACTTCAACATTTCCGTTAAACAGCCCAACAATATTTTCTACAGTTTGTCTAACTTCATTGTTGTTTTAAATGATTTTCCGCTGCAAAGTTTTCAAATGTTTTGAATGTTTAGAAAATGTCAAATTTTGAATGTCGAATGAAGTTTTAAAATTTATCCGAAATTTCTTAGTCATGATAGAGTGAAGTGTAGCGAACCGGGTTTAGATAATTTGGGGCATTACAGTATGGTATCAGAGACATGCTGCTAAACCGTTCAGAAGATTACTCATCAGTGCCAATCGTCGCATGAAAGTACTCCAACAACTGTAAGTGTTTATGTTAGCTTTAGTTATAAGATGTTTATGAGTATAGATAACTTTGTGCAGAACCTTAGACAAATGGCTAGACGACCAGGGAGACCAAGAGTACCTAGGGAGATGCCGAACTTGAGGAGTGAAGAAGATTCAAGTGTAATTAGACAGCTGACGGAGTTGATGCGTCAGCAGAAAGACATTGTGCGACAGCAATCTGACCAGTTAGGTGTGTTATTGAGTCGGGAAACACAAGGAAGTGCCAATTCAGGTCACGTCAATGAGCATTCAGGGGATAGATTTCGTAGGCTGCAACCACCCACATTTGATGGAAAGTCATCTAACCCGATTGTTGCTGAGGAATGGCTTCGAAAGATTTAGAGCATGTTCAGATGTGCCAATGTTGGAGACGGAGAGAAAGTCATTTTTGCAACGTTTCATCTAGCAGGGGATGCACAACTTTGGTGGGAGTCGCTGGAGATCACCACCGATATTGCAACCATGTCCTGGTCGCAATTCAAGGAAGTCTTCTATGAGAAATATTTTAGCACCACTGTCCAGAACGCAAAGAAGGCTGAGTTTTTGAGCTTGAAGCAGACTGGGTCTGTGGCAGAGTACAACAGGCAATTCGAGTCTCTGTCATGGTTTGCTGGATACCTCGTTCATAGAAATGAGGATAAAGTGTTTCAATACCTGCAAGGTCTAAAGCCAGAGATTTACAGAGGAGTGAAGTACTCAGGCATTAAAGGCTTGTCATTCAGCGAAGTAGTGTCTACTGCATTGGAGGCAGAAGAAGCTGAAATGAAGTGTGCTGGACCAAAGGAAGCCCCGCGAAAGTTCTTTCAGCCCCACCAGAAGAGAGGGATAAAGAGGCCTGCTGGAGGCCAGGGTAGTCAGGGTTCTGGAAAGAAGGTACCGGATGCCGAGAAGTTTCCTCAGTGCATGAAATGTATGAAAAATCACCCGGGCGAGTGTAGGTTTGGGACTGGTAAGTGTTATAACTGTGAGGAGTTTGGACATTCGTTTAAGGATTGCCCGAAGCCCAGAGTCCTTCGATGTTTCAACTGTAATAAGACTGGCCACGTCATCAGAGACTGCCCAACGTTGAAGAGTGGCCCTGCTAAAATAAAGCCGAGAATATTTTCTATGATGGAGTCGGGAGAAGGAGACCAGCCTGCTGTTGTGTCAGGTACTATATTGGTTAATTCTATGCCTGCTTTTACCTTGCTAGATTCAGGCGCAACGCATTCCTTTGTTGCGTCTACTTTTGCTGATAAGTTGGAAGTACAATCCACCCCTTCTAAGCATGTATTCAATGTTGCTTTACCCTCTGGTGAGCATTTGCATTCCAATCATGTATTGCATAATTGCATGGTATTAGTAGGGGACAAAAACCTATCTGCTGATTTAATTGTTATGGATATAACGGGATTTGATGTAATCCTAGGAATGGACTGGTTGTTTAATCACCACGCCATAATCGATTGTAGGACTGGAATAGTTAGTTTCCAACCCCCTAGTAGTTTGAAGCATACCTTTCAAGCTCTGAAGAAGAGCAAGGAAATGACTGTGATGTCTTCTATAAATAGTAGACCCACCCCATGCAGGGAGTATTTGTGCTTTTTGGCCAGCGTTTTAGACACACAACATTTAGGAAGATCAAGTCCCCAAAATGTCTTGGTTGTTCAAGATTTTCCTGAAGTATTCTTAGATGACCTTCCTGGCTTGCCACCAGATAGGGAAATTGAATTTGTTGTGGATGTTTACCCAGGCGCCGAGCCTGTATCTAAGAATCCTTATAGACTAGCACCTACAGAGCTTAAAGAATTAAAGAAACAGTTGGAAGAACTATTAGAGAAAGGGTTCATACGCCCAAGCTTTTCGCCGTGGGGTGCACCTGTCCTTTTTGTCAAAAAGAAAGATGGATCAATGCGTATGTGCATAGACTATAGGGAATTAAATAAGCTAACTATCAAAAACAAGTATCCCCTACTGAGAATTGATGACTTATTTGACCAGCTTAGAGGTGCAAAAGTTTTCTCTAAGATTGACCTTAGATCCGGTTATTACCAACTGAAGGTTAAATCCGAAGATATCCCAAAGACTGCCTTTCGTACTAGGTATGGACATTATGAGTTTTTAGTTATGTCTTTTGGTTTGACAAATGCACCGGCAGCCTTTATGGATCTTATGAATAGGGTGTTTCACGAGTATTTGGACAAGTTTGTTATTGTATTCATTGATGACATTATAATTTATTCTAAGACCAAGGAGGAGCACACAAGACACTTAAACTTAGTATTAGAATTATTGAAGCAGCGCCAACTATACGCCAAGTTTTCTAAGTGTGAATTTTGGTTAGACCAAGTTCACTTTCTAGGACATGTCATCTCTGGAGAGGGATTATCTGTCGACCCGACTAAAGTTCAAGCAGTCAAGGAATGGCCCCAACCGAAGAATGCTACTGATATTAGAAGTTTTCTTGGACTTGCAGGGTATTATAGAAAGTTCATTGAAGGATTTTCAAAGATTGCTACACCTCTTACTAAGTTAACAAGGAAAAATGTGAAGTATTTATGGACCGATGAATGTGAGCATAGTTTCCAAGCCTTGAAACAGAAACTGACCAATGCTCCAATCCTGACCCTTCCTGCTGAGAATGGTAAATTTAGTATTTATTGTGATGCATCCAAGATTGGTCTTGGCTGTGTCTTGATGCAAGAAGGAAAAGTGATAGCCTATGCTTCCAGACAGTTGAAAACTCATGAGAAGAATTACCCTACACATGACTTGGAATTAGCTGCTGTAGTATTTGCACTCAAGATTTGGAGGCATTATTTATATGGACAATCGTGTGAAATATTTTCAGATCATAAGAGTCTAAAGTACATTTTCACATAGAAGGAACTAAACATGAGGCAACGTAGATGGTTGGAATTTGTAAAGGACTATGACTTTGAGATTAAGTATCATCCCGGTAAGGCGAATGTTGTGGCAGACGCTTTGAGTAGGGTGACTCCATCGGTTGCTACGTTGATTCTAGACATACCGATAGCCTTAGAGACTGAATTCTTAAGGTTTAACCTTGAAGCAGTATCTAGTGTGTCAGCCATGCTTTCGGCCATATCTTTGAGGCCTACTATTTTGGAAAGAATAAAAGAAGTTCAAATGAATGACGCTGAATGCAACAAGTATAAATTGTGCATGGATTCTACTGACAGGACGAATTTCAGCTGCTCGGTTGATGGAATTCTCAAGTTTCAAAATAGATGGTTTGTTCCGGCTGATACTGAACTTAGAAAGGAAATTCTATCCGAGGCACACTCTTCTAGGCTCTCTGTTCATCCTGGAAGTACTAAAATGTACAGAGACCTTAAGCAGCATTACTGGTGGCCTAATATGAAAAGAAATGTGGCAGAGTACGTAGGGTCATGCTTGATCTGCCAGCAAGTTAAGGCTGAACATCAGAGGCCTGCAGGGACATTACAACCCCTATAAGTTCCGGAATGGAAGTGGGATCAAGTGACAATGGATTTTGTTACAGGATTGCCTAGAACAGCAAAAGGACATGATGCAATTTGGATAGTAGTTGATCGTTTGACCAAATCCGCCCATTTTCTGCCTATAAAGATAACACATTCGATGGATCAACTTGCAGAGTTGTATGTGCAAGAAATCATTAGATTGCATGGAGTTCCAAGCACTATAGTTTCAGACCGAGACTCTAGATTTACATCTAAGTTTTGGAAAAGTTTGCATAAGGCTATGGGAACACAACTTAACTTTAGCACGGCCTTTCACCCTCAAACTGATGGACAATCCGAGAGAACTATTCAGATTCTAGAAGATATGCTCCGTGCATGTGTTTTAGATTTCCAAGGCTCTTGGAGTAAGTACCTAGCTCTGGTAGCGTTCTCTTACAATAACAGCTTTCAGGCAACAATAAGAATGGCACCGTATGAAGCATTGTATGGACGAAAATTTAGATCACCCTTGTACTGAGATGAAGTTGGTGAAGCACAGTTACTTGGTCCTGATATTGTGCAGCAAACTGTTGAGAAGGTTGCTCTCATCCGTTAGAGGATCTTAACAGCTCAAAGTCGACAGAAAAGCTATGCTGACAGAAGACGCAGAGAGTTAGAGTTTGAAGTTGGTAGTGAGGTTTTTCTTAAGGTATCACCATTCAAAGGAGTTGTGAGATTTGGGAAGAGAGGGAAGCTTAACCCAAGATACGTTGGACCTTTCTCAATCTTGAAGAGGATTGGAAAATCAGCATATGAGCTGCAATTGCCAGACTCTATGGAAGGAATCCACAATGTGTTCCATATTTCTATGCTTAAGAAGTGCTTGAGGGATCCATCTCAGATTGTGGAACAGCAGAACATTGAAATTCAACCTACACTGACCTATGAAGAGAGACCAGTAAGAATCTTGGATTATGCAGTAAAAGTATTACGCAACAAGGAAGTTCCGCTAGTGAAAGTCTTATGGCATAATCAGAATATAGAGGAGACAACTTGGGAACGCCAGCAAGACATGATGGACCAGCATCCAAGATTGTTCAGGTACTGAATTTTGAGGACAAAATTCTTTTAAGGAAGGTAGATTGTAACACCCGGTTTATTAGAATTAAAATAACCTATTAATCTTCTAAGTGTGAATTTTATAGAATAAAATTCGGGGTAAAATCAATTAGGTTAATAAGTAACTAAGTGAGGGCATAAGGGTAATTGTCAATTTATGTTATGGATAACATATTTAAGGAAAGATTGAATGAGGTATAGCCGTCATACTCATTTCACTCTCGGTTTTCAGCTCAACGCAGCAGAACTCTTTAGGCGATTTCCTCACCGATTCCTCCAACAAAGGTGAGTTTAGATTCGATTAATTGCTGATTTTAGTACCTAGGTAGCTTAAGGATCCCAATGTATGCATTTTGATAATGTTGCGAGTGAGAGATTCTGCTTGAGGGTTAGAGCAGAATCGGGAATGTTAGATAAATAGAAATGTCAAACCAACTCCTTAGATTTCTGAATAGCTTAAATTAAGGTTTAACATTCTGTTTATGAATATAGGTGAAAGAACCCCCGAAGTAGCTCTTAACCGAGTATTTTGCTAGGAATCCAGGTAAGTAAAGTATTGCTTGTGCCTTCGGACCTACATCACAAAACAGTAGGTTTGTGCGTGATTGTATGTTTCTGTTATCCATGCATCATGATTTATTAAAAACTACGAAAATGAATTTTCATGTAAGGAATGGTAAGGTATGAACTGTATGCGACAGACAAACTATTAAGGGAACTAATCCACCCCTTAACTTATGAAGGGATTTAGACATTGGGAGAATTGATCCCACTCCCAAGGGAACCATGGGATTAGATCAAGTGTTAAGGGAATTCATCTGCCCCTTAATTAAGTAGGAGGATGTAGACATTGGGAGAATTGATCCCACTCCCAAGGGAACCATGGGATCAGATCAAGTTGTGAATGAACGTGTATGCCACTGAGATGAGAAAGTAGAAACTGCATGTTTAGGAGTTTAAGTTCAGCATTACTTTACATATATAAATATATTGCTTTACTTGCTTAGCATTAGGCTAATAGATGAGTTTTGTGATGTAGGCGAAGAAGAGTTAGCAGGTGTGTCCCCTGATCATGTTGAGGAGTAGAGGATGTTGAAGGAGTGCATTCAGGCTTCAACTTGGTAACTGATGAGGCGGTTTAGCATGTTGTCTACAGATGAGGCGGTTTAGCATGTTGTCTACAGATGAGGCGGTTTAGCATGTTGTCTACAGATGAGGCGGTTTAGCATGTTGTCTACAGATGAGGCGGTTTAGCATGTTGTCTACAGATGAGGCGGTTTAGCATGTTGTCTACAGATGAGGCGGTTTAGCATGTTGTCTACAGATGAGGCGGTTTAGCATGTTGTCTACAGATGAGGCGGTTTAGCATGTTGTCTACAGATGAGGCGGTTTAGCATGTTGTCTACAGATGAGGCGGTTTAGCATGTTGTCTACAGATGAGGCGGTTTAGCATGTTGTCTACAGATGAGGCGGTTTAGCATGTTGTCTACAGATGAGGCGGTTTAGCATGTTGTCTACAGATGAGGCGGTTTAGCATGTTGTCTACAGATGAGGCGGTTTAGCATGTTGTCTACAGATGAGGCGGTTTAGCATGTTGTCTACAGATGAGGCGGTTTAGCATGTTGTCTATGATTTAATCTGAGTACATTGAGTTTTAGTAAACGAGGCTACAGCTGTTTGATTTCGTATTTTTTTTTTTGAGAATTTCTGATTTTCATGTTCTACTGATTTTTATCAATACAATGACTTGGAGTGTTATGAATGGATTTTTGGTAAAATGTTTAAGTCTGGTTGATAGTCGAAGTTTTCTTGGTTTATATATGTTGTTTAGTCCATTGGTAGGAGTCAAATAATTTTGTATCAGTGGATATGTGTAGAGGTTTATTGCGTTCTGTTGAAGGAAGTTGTGTTGATGTCTATCGGTAGATGTCTTAAGGGGTCACATGAGTAGCACGTGTTGGCAGATGTAGTCTATTCGATCGGAAGATGTAGAGTATTAAGTTTGTTGTTTAGTGATCGGCAGGTGCAGTCCGAGGGAGTTAAGTGATTTTGTCGTTTAGAGAATCGGAAGATGTAGTGTGTATATTAATTCTATCGGAAAGGGTCATATTGTCGTTATCGGTAGATGTCGTGCGCTTGTCTGTTGGGAGATGAAATTGTGCTGACTTTTATCGGCAGATGAAGTCATGTTGACTTCATCGGCAGATGAAGTGGTGTATGGAGTTACGATGACTTCATCGGCAGATGAAGTCGAGAGGGAAGCTGTGTAGACGTTATCGGCAGAGGGTGTTGCGTTGTTGTACACGTCATCGGTATATGAAGCCTACCGAGTGATGTCTTTTGTTTTCATTGCTTCCGGCTGACGTCATCGGCAGAAGTCTTCGGTTTTCTTTTTCTGCTTCTTTCGTTGACCTTGTCGTCGGCAGATGACTTCAACATTTCGGTTAAACACCCCAACAATATTTTCTACAGTTTGTCTAACTTCATTGTTGTTTTAAATGATTTTCCACTGCAAAGTTTCAAATGTTTGAATGTTTAGAAAATGTCAAATTTTGAATGTCGAATGAAGTTTTAAAATTTATCCGAAATTTCTTAGTCATGATAGAGTGAAGTGTAGCGAACCGGGTTTAGATAATTCGGGGCGTTACAACTGCTGGCGCATCATATAAGATTGCTGGCGTACCAGTCTGTCAGCTGCCTGATCACACCAGAATTCTCAGTACTCTCCGGGTTGGTGTCCCCCTCTGTACTCTCGGTCTACCTGGTCGTCTAGACATTTTACTATATTCCTGTAAAGGTTAACTATTCTCATAAATATCTAATAATTAAAACTAACTCAAACACTTACAGTTGTTGGAGTACTTCCACGCAACGATTGGCACGTTGAGTCCTTCTTGAAAGTTTAACCAAATGGCTCTGATACCAACTTTAACGCACGCGATCTGAACCCGGTTTGCTACTCATAACGCTGAACCGAATCATGACGTCTTGATGCTAAATTTAAAATTTCACTCGACAGCCAAAATTTGACTTTTTCTAAAATTTCAAAATATTTAAAACCTGCAGCGGAATTAATTCTAAACAAAAATGTAGTAATCAAAATTATAAATCATGGTTTGAAATGTTAAGAGATAATCGCAGTTTGGAATTAAAGTTTAAAACTGTGGAATACTAGAAAATCGCGGAAGTCTAACGTATCTGCCGATGAAGTCAACATAACTTCATCTGCCGATGAAGTCAACATAACTTCATCTGCCGATGAAGTCAACATAACTTCATCTGCCGATGAAGTCAACATAACTTCATACACAACTTCATCTGCCGATGAAGTCAACATAACTTCATCTGCCGATGAAGTCAACATAACTTCATCTGCCGATGAAGTCAACATAACTTCATCTGCCGATGAAGTCAACATAACTTCATACACAACTTCATCTGCCGATGAAGTCAACATAACTTCATACACAACTTCATCTGCCGATGAAGTCAACATAACTTCATCTGCCGATGAAGTCAACATAACTTCATACACAACTTCATCTGCCGATGAAGTCAACATAACTTCATCTGCCGATGAAGTCAACATAACTTCATACACAACTTCATCTGCCGATGAAGTCAACATAACTTCATCTGCCGATGAAGTCAACATAACTTCATACACAACTTCATCTGCCGATGAAGTCAACATAACTTCATCTGCCGATGAAGTCAACATAACTTCATACACAACTTCATCTGCCGATGAAGTCAACATAACTTCATCTGCCGATGAAGTCAACATAACTTCATACACAACTTCATCTGCCGATGAAGTCAACATAACTTCATCTGCCGATGAAGTCAACATAACTTCATACACAACTTCATCTGCCGATGAAGTCAACATAACTTCATACACAACTTCATCTGCCGATGAAGTCAACATAACTTCATACACAACTTCATCTGCCGATGAAGTCAACATAACTTCATCTGCCGATGAAGTCAACATAACTTCATCTGCCGATGAAGTCAACATAACTTCATACACAACTTCATCTGCCGATGAAGTCAACATAACTTCATACACAACTTCATCTGCCGATGAAGTCAACATAACTTCATCTGCCGATGAAGTCAACATAACTTCATCTGCCGATGAAGTCAACATAACTTCATACACAACTTCATCTGCCGATGAAGTCAACATAACTTCATACACAACTTCATCTGCCGATGAAGTCAACATAACTTCATACACAACTTCATCTGCCGATGAAGTCAACATAACTTCATCTGCCGATGAAGTCAACATAACTTCATCTGCCGATGAAGTCAACATAACTTCATACACAACTTCATCTGCCGATGAAGTCAACATAACTTCATCTGCCGATGAAGTCAACATAACTTCATCTGCCGATGAAGTCAACATAACTTCATACACAACTTCATCTGCCGATGAAGTCAACATAACTTCATCTGCCGATGAAGTCAACATAACTTCATCTGCCGATGAAGTCAACATAACTTCATCTGCCGATGAAGTCAACATAACTTCATACACAACTTCATCTGCCGATGAAGTCAACATAACTTCATCTGCCGATGAAGTCAACATAACTTCATACACAACTTCATCTGCCGATGAAGTCAACATAACTTCATCTGCCGATGAAGTCAACATAACTTCATCTGCCGATGAAGTCAACATAACTTCATACACAACTTCATCTGCCGATGAAGTCAACATAACTTCATACACAACTTCATCTGCCGATGAAGTCAACATAACTTCATACACAACTTCATCTGCCGATGAAGTCAACATAACTTCATCTGCCGATGAAGTCAACATAACTTCATCTGCCGATGAAGTCAACATAACTTCATACACAACTTCATCTGCCGATGAAGTCAACATAACTTCATCTGCCGATGAAGTCAACATAACTTCATCTGCCGATGAAGTCAACATAACTTCATACACAACTTCATCTGCCGATGAAGTCAACATAACTTCATCTGCCGATGAAGTCAACATAACTTCATCTGCCGATGAAGTCAACATAACTTCATCTGCCGATGAAGTCAACATAACTTCATACACAACTTCATCTGCCGATGAAGTCAACATAACTTCATCTGCCGATGAAGTCAACATAACTTCATACACAACTTCATCTGCCGATGAAGTCAACATAACTTCATCTGCCGATGAAGTCAACATAACTTCATCTGCCGATGAAGTCAACATAACTTCATACACAACTTCATCTGCCGATGAAGTCAACATAACTTCATCTGCCGATGAAGTCAACATAACTTCATCTGCCGATGAAGTCAACATAACTTCATACACAACTTCATCTGCCGATGAAGTCAACATAACTTCATCTGCCGATGAAGTCAACATAACTTCATCTGCCGATGAAGTCAACATAACTTCATCTGCCGATGAAGTCAACATAACTTCATACACAACTTCATCTGCCGATGAAGTCAACATAACTTCATCTGCCGATGAAGTCAACATAACTTCATACACAACTTCATCTGCCGATGAAGTCAACATAACTTCATCTGCCGATGAAGTCAACATAACTTCATCTGCCGATGAAGTCAACATAACTTCATACACAACTTCATCTGCCGATGAAGTCAACATAACTTCATACACAACTTCATCTGCCGATGAAGTCAACATAACTTCATCTGCCGATGAAGTCAACATAACTTCATACACAACTTCATCTGCCGATGAAGTCAACATAACTTCATCTGCCGATGAAGTCAACATAACTTCATACACAACTTCATCTGCCGATGAAGTCAACATAACTTCATCTGCCGATGAAGTCAACATAACTTCATCTGCCGATGAAGTCAACATAACTTCATCTGCCGATGAAGTCAACATAACTTCATCTGCCGATGAAGTCAACATAACTTCATCTGCCGATGAAGTCAACATAACTTCATACACAACTTCATCTGCCGATGAAGTCAACATAACTTCATACACAACTTCATCTGCCGATGAAGTCAACATAACTTCATACACAACTTCATCTGCCGATGAAGTCAACATAACTTCATACACAACTTCATCTGCCGATGAAGTCAACATAACTTCATCTGCCGATGAAGTCAACATAACTTCATCTGCCGATGAAGTCAACATAACTTCATACACAACTTCATCTGCCGATGAAGTCAACATAACTTCATACACAACTTCATCTGCCGATGAAGTCAACATAACTTCATACACAACTTCATCTGCCGATGAAGTCAACATAACTTCATCTGCCGATGAAGTCAACATAACTTCATCTGCCGATGAAGTCAACATAACTTCATCTGCCGATGAAGTCAACATAACTTCATCTGCCGATGAAGTCAACATAACTTCATCTGCCGATGAAGTCAACATAACTTCATCTGCCGATGAAGTCAACATAACTTCATACACAACTTCATCTGCCGATGAAGTCAACATAACTTCATACACAACTTCATCTGCCGATGAAGTCAACATAACTTCATCTGCCGATGAAGTCAACATAACTTCATACACAACTTCATCTGCCGATGAAGTCAACATAACTTCATACACAACTTCATCTGCCGATGAAGTCAACATAACTTCATACACAACTTCATCTGCCGATGAAGTCAACATAACTTCATACACAACTTCATCTGCCGATGAAGTCAACATAACTTCATACACAACTTCATCTGCCGATGAAGTCAACATAACTTCATCTGCCGATGAAGTCAACATAACTTCATACACAACTTCATCTGCCGATGAAGTCAACATAACTTCATACACAACTTCATCTGCCGATGAAGTCAACATAACTTCATACACAACTTCATCTGCCGATGAAGTCAACATAACTTCATACACAACTTCATCTGCCGATGAAGTCAACATAACTTCATCTGCCGATGAAGTCAACATAACTTCATCTGCCGATGAAGTCAACATAACTTCATCTGCCGATGAAGTCAACATAACTTCATACACAACTTCATCTGCCGATGAAGTCAACATAACTTCATCTGCCGATGAAGTCAACATAACTTCATCTGCCGATGAAGTCAACATAACTTCATACACAACTTCATCTGCCGATGAAGTCAACATAACTTCATCTGCCGATGAAGTCAACATAACTTCATACACAACTTCATCTGCCGATGAAGTCAACATAACTTCATACACAACTTCATCTGCCGATGAAGTCAACATAACTTCATCTGCCGATGAAGTCAACATAACTTCATACACAACTTCATCTGCCGATGAAGTCAACATAACTTCACAGGAATCATTACAGGAGTTTGAGGAAACCAAATTTGAAACCCCACAACTCGGGTATTCTCATTAGTCACACAGCCCGAACCTACTCTAAATCACAGCATTCCCCGAAACTTCTCACATTGTACTCCCTCAGCTATCTAACTACTAAAATCGCAAGAAAACAGGGAGGGCTTACCTAGGTTGAAGGAGAATCGAGCAGGAGAATCGCCTAGAGATTTCTGCCGATCGAGCTGAAGACCGAAAGGGAAAGAAAATGAGTAGTGGTGGCGGCTACCCTAAACCTCTTGCCTTAAATACATTATCCACTTTCAAATTTGCCAATTACCCTTATGCCCTTACTTACTCATTCTTCAACCTAACCTACATTATACTAAAGTTTCATTCATCGATTATACCTAATAGATTTATCTGTTATTTAAATTCTTAAATAAAGTCGGGTGTTACAGTTCGTTTTCTCCAAATTTTCTTATTTCACCAATAACTCCAACTTATTATCAGGGCTTTATTAAAACTGTCCGTTCGCAAATCGGACCTCGTTTACTATTTTTACTAAAACGTCATTTATATTACGAGAAATGTAATTCCCGTAATTTAGCGTTACAATTCCTAAAATTCCCAAAATTTTCTTAAAATCCATATTAATTATTAGGATCGTAATAACGCTTTCTGTTCGTGAAACAGACATAATTTTATGCATTTACAAAAATGCCCTCATAAATTAAAATAATAAATTCTGTAAAGAACTGGGTGTTACAGATTGAAACTTATTAAAATGTTGTCTACCATAACAAGGAGCATACATAGAAAATGATTAATGTAAACTTTGTTTATGATTTGTTAGAACTTGTGCACTAATATGGTATTGATTAAGTTGTTGTTGATCTGATTGACCAATTGTGCTTGTTAACCTCGTCAAAGATGATATTTGCTTCAATACAATATAGTTTCTTTGCGTAAGTTAGGAAAACCTACTATTAGAAGCATCGTCTAATTCTTGACGTTTTAATGTTTATGGTAAGTACTAGGTATTTGAAGTTACGTTTAAATTTTTGGATAGCCATAATGAGAGGTTTGGATTCTAAATTAAATATTGTTGTGGATAGCGACTTCATCCTAGTGTTTGGCCTAGATATGCATTTGAATTCTTTAGGTCATGAGTTAACGGTATGTTTTGGACTTTAATTATTGTTCAGTAATTACTTTCAGTTAATTAATTGTCAATAAAATTTATATCCTAGTTTTCTGTCAATATTTCGACTAATGTGGTTATATGTTTAAGAATCTGCCGAGAAGGTTCGAGCTTTAATGATTGATTAAAAACTTTTAGAGTTAGTAGAAAAGTTAGGTATGTCTTCTAAAGAAAGAAATTGAATTTGAGGCTATGAACCCGTAATTTTGGTAATTCTACAATGTTGTTATATAAGTTATTTTGGTAAAAAGATCAAGATATCTTTTGGTATATTGAATATTTTTAGATCATCTAGAGGTTCAGTGACTTATCGTTTGAACTTGCTACCAGAGTTGAATTATGATTATAATATCTTCTATGTTTCTATGTTAAGAAAGTTTATCTCTGGGCAATCACATGTTATATCATAGACCGTGATGCATATCTAGGTAGATGTTTCCTAAGAGGATTTTGAGCTGTGAAATTAGAGTTTGAGTCAACGTGAAATACTTTTGGTTTTGGGTCCAATGTAGAACCAAGGTGCAGCTCCGAAAAATTTTGGGCTTTAGAGATTGTTTTAAATTTCGAGAACAAAATTTATTAAGTGAGAGAAGATGTTGTGACCAGTGGGTCTTAATTGGAAAGCCATATTTGGAGGATTATTTCTCTCCTAAATATTTGGGAATGTTTACTTGGCTGAAGGAAAGTTATTTCTTTCCTTCTTATTTAATAGAGTACCCTTACTGTCCCTCTCTCTTGGTAACTTCCTCCCTGTACAAAGAAACTCTCTCAGGAAATTACGGACGAATAGGGAATTCATTCTCCAGCTTCCCTTCTGCTTCTTTTTCAAAAATTGTGAAGGGGAATTCTCCTTGTGAATGACTTGGCAGAAAAGGTAAATTCATCTCCCCAGCGTTGGCGTTGGCAGAGAAGGAAATCTTGCCTTCTCCCTCCCCATCAAAACAGAGAACTTCTCTGTGCAGAATTTTTCTTCGATAATTGAGATTCTTCTCGGTAGTTTTAGTGGAGCGTTTGGAGCACTAGAGTTTTGTTTTCGAATCCAGGCAGAAGCTATTTGGGTAAGCCAAATCCTCTCCTCTGTAATTTGCTAGGAAACTCATAAATTAAATTTTTATTTGGGTAATTTTCTTCTTCTTGTATGTTGGAAGGGGGAAACTGAGTTAACTTCAGTGTGAGTTTAGAAGGTGGAAATGTCAAACTCTGCAGGCTTGATCGGAAATCTCCGAGCGTCAGAAATTGTCGAACTGAAGGTATTGAATTGCGATATTTGTTCCTCTGTTGTAATCGCGAAAACTTAAATTAATGATTGAATTCTTGGTAAAACTTACTGCAATTCTGGCCTTGCGTTGCTAACGGATTTAAGCCCTAGAATTGTCGGACTTGTAGATTAAGTCCAAAATTGCAAACAGCTTCGTCAGGACTACGCTGTTTCGTTGCGTTGAGTAGCCGCTCGCTAAGCATCGGTCCACATTCTGTATTGGAGCGTGGTTGAGTTTAAATGGATTTAATTGGGCCACGGTTTGGGGTTCGGGCGGAACCATTATCTTGTCTTTTAGTGGTTGTGTTTTCGGCCCGCCGGAATTTGAGCTATGAGTTGTCCCCTTGTGTCGTGGACTGGCCTGGTTAGGGTGCAAACTACGCAATGTTTGCGCAAGATCAGTCACTTTGGGCCTGCATTTCTAGCCCCTTTGGACTCTAATTCTCTGGAGCAGTGTCAATTGTTATTTTCCCAATTATAAATGGAAATTTTTTATTTTGGAATTAAAAGTATAAAATTTTAACCCAAAATTTTACATCTTTATTTTGGTTAGGTTCCAATAGAGGTGTTAAACGAGCGAGCCGAGCCTGCCGAGCCTAACGAGCCGAGCCTAACGAGCCGAGCCTAACGAGCCGAGCCTAACGAGCCGAGCCTAACGAGCCGAGCCTAACGAGCCGAGCCTAACGAGCCGAGCCTAACGAGCCGAGCCTAACGAGCCGAGCCTAACGAGCCGAGCCTAACGAGCCGAGCCTAACGAGCCGAGCCTAACGAGCCGAGCCTAACGAGCCGAGCCTAACGAGCCGAGCCTAACGAGCCGAGCCTAACGAGCCGAGCCTAACGAGCCGAGCCTAACGAGCCGAGCCTAACGAGCCGAGCCTAACGAGCCGAGCCTAACGAGCCGAGCCTAACGAGCCGAGCCTAACGAGCCGAGCCTAACGAGCCGAGCCTAACGAGCCGAGCCTAACGAGCCGAGCCTAACGAGCCGAGCCTAACGAGCCGAGCCTAACGAGCCGAGCCTAACGAGCCGAGCCTAACGAGCCGAGCCTAACGAGCCGAGCCTAACGAGCCGAGCCTAACGAGCCGAGCCTAACGAGCCGAGCCTAACGAGCCGAGCCTAACGAGCCGAGCCTAACGAGCCGAGCCTAACGAGCCGAGCCTAACGAGCCGAGCCTTATTAAGTCTTCAAGATTTTCCGTCCTCATCGTTGTTGATTCCTCGTAATGGCGTCGTTCCAATCCTTCATGCAAATGAGTGCCTCCACAAGATCAGGTGCAAGTCGTCCTCAGCGTTCATCATACACACGTCCACATGCACTAAAAGCAGACTCTGATGCTACGGTAGAGACCGGAGGTGTTAGTAGATCACGGTTATTATAGAGAGAATAGGATATGTGGTGGAAAACATTTTCCACCAATCTAAATATCAAATTTTTCTTCACGAGAAAATTGATATCGAGTGTCAAAATAAATATCTAGTTCCTTTCGCATAGAACTAGAGTAACATCTCGAGCCTAACGAGCCGAGCCTAACGAGCCGAGCCTAACGAGCCGAGCCTAACGAGCCGAGCCTAACGAGCCGAGCCTAACGAGCCGAGCCTAACGAGCCGAGCCTAACGAGCCGAGCCTAACGAGCCGAGCCTAACGAGCCGAGCCTAACGAGCCGAGCCTAACGAGCCGAGCCTAACGAGCCGAGCCTAACGAGCCGAGCCTAACGAGCCGAGCCTAACGAGCCGAGCCTAACGAGCCGAGCCTAACGAGCCGAGCCTAACGAGCCGAGCCTAACGAGCCGAGCCTAACGAGCCGAGCCTAACGAGCCGAGCCTAACGAGCCGAGCCTAACGAGCCGAGCCTAACGAGCCGAGCCTAACGAGCCGAGCCTAACGAGCCGAGCCTAACGAGCCGAGCCTAACGAGCCGAGCCTAACGAGCCGAGCCTAACGAGCCGAGCCTAACGAGCCGAGCCTAACGAGCCGAGCCTAACGAGCCGAGCCTAACGAGCCGAGCCTAACGAGCCGAGCCTAACGAGCCGAGCCTAACGAGCCGAGCCTAACGAGCCGAGCCTAACGAGCCGAGCCTAACGAGCCGAGCCTAACGAGCCGAGCCTAACGAGCCGAGCCTAACGAGCCGAGCCTAACGAGCCGAGCCTAACGAGCCGAGCCTAACGAGCCGAGCCTAACGAGCCGAGCCTAACGAGCCGAGCCTAACGAGCCGAGCCTAACGAGCCGAGCCTAACGAGCCGAGCCTAACGAGCCGAGCCTAACGAGCCGAGCCTAACGAGCCGAGCCTAACGAGCCGAGCCTAACGAGCCGAGCCTAACGAGCCGAGCCTAACGAGCCGAGCCTAACGAGCCGAGCCTAACGAGCCGAGCCTAACGAGCCGAGCCTAACGAGCCGAGCCTAACGAGCCGAGCCTAACGAGCCGAGCCTAACGAGCCGAGCCTAACGAGCCGAGCCTAACGAGCCGAGCCTAACGAGCCGAGCCTAACGAGCCGAGCCTAACGAGCCGAGCCTAACGAGCCGAGCCTAACGAGCCGAGCCTAACGAGCCGAGCCTAACGAGCCGAGCCTAACGAGCCGAGCCTAACGAGCCGAGCCTAACGAGCCGAGCCTAACGAGCCGAGCCTAACGAGCCGAGCCTAACGAGCCGAGCCTAACGAGCCGAGCCTAACGAGCCGAGCCTAACGAGCCGAGCCTAACGAGCCGAGCCTAACGAGCCGAGCCTAACGAGCCGAGCCTAACGAGCCGAGCCTAACGAGCCGAGCCTAACGAGCCGAGCCTAACGAGCCGAGCCTAACGAGCCGAGCCTAACGAGCCGAGCCTAACGAGCCGAGCCTAACGAGCCGAGCCTAACGAGCCGAGCCTAACGAGCCGAGCCTAACGAGCCGAGCCTAACGAGCCGAGCCTAACGAGCCGAGCCTAACGAGCCGAGCCTAACGAGCCGAGCCTAACGAGCCGAGCCTAACGAGCCGAGCCTAACGAGCCGAGCCTAACGAGCCGAGCCTAACGAGCCGAGCCTAACGAGCCGAGCCTAACGAGCCGAGCCTAACGAGCCGAGCCTAACGAGCCGAGCCTAACGAGCCGAGCCTAACGAGCCGAGCCTAACGAGCCGAGCCTAACGAGCCGAGCCTAACGAGCCGAGCCTAACGAGCCGAGCCTAACGAGCCGAGCCTAACGAGCCGAGCCTAACGAGCCGAGCCTAACGAGCCGAGCCTAACGAGCCGAGCCTAACGAGCCGAGCCTAACGAGCCGAGCCTAACGAGCCGAGCCTAACGAGCCGAGCCTAACGAGCCGAGCCTAACGAGCCGAGCCTAACGAGCCGAGCCTAACGAGCCGAGCCTAACGAGCCGAGCCTAATTGATTCCAAATATCATGAATACCACCAAATTGTGAACCTACAACATTTTCACCACCACTAGAACTAGCATGTGAAGAAACACGTGAATGACTAATAGTAGAATATTTAGATTCAGAAGAAGTATAACTATATTTCATATGTTATTTGATCCATGGAAAATAAAGAAGTAGTTTGTAAATTATTAGAGATTTTATCAATCATTAGACATACTCCTTTTAACTTATATCTAGGATCCATTATACATGCATACAAAAAAATAGAAGGAATGTCAAGCCAATATTTTTAAATTTTGCTTCCATTTTATCAAGTATTTGACTAAATTCATTTACTTGTCGATATTGTACAAACTACTCGTTAAGTTTATAAAAATTGGGAGAACAAGATGAGAAGTGAGATAGTAAATTCCCGAACACTTATTTGTAGCATCATAAAATGGTTTTAAAAAATCAAGAAATATATTAGCCATATCACAACTAGATTTATCAAGATTAATATTTGGTCCTTTCTCATTAATAAAAGCACAAATAACTTGCCAATATGGCTTGACATTTTCCAACATTAAATAAGTAGAATTCCACCTATTATCTACATCGGTTTTTAATTTTCGTGGTTTAAGTTGGGCAGCTTTACAACAATCTCTATATTCTTGTTGACTCGAATTAGATCCAATTATATAAGAAATTGCGGATCTAATTAATTCAATATGAGGCGCAATAAATGTCATACCATCTTTAACAACTAAATTTAAAATGTGACAAACACATCTCATATGGAAAAGAGAATCGTGAGTAAGATCTAATTGAAAATAATTTTTAAACTGATAAACAGCAGCATCGTTAGCACTAGCATTATCAAGTGTTATGCTAAATATTCTATCTCGAATAGAATATTCTTGCAATATCGTTACAATAATTTATAAATAGTAATACTAGTGTGAGGATATTCACAATTACGAAATCCTAAAATTCTTTTGTTTAATTGCCAAGAGTTATCAATAAAATGAGAAGTTACAACGATATAGCCTATAGAATTACGTGCACTCCATAAATCAGAGGTGATACAAATAGACATTGAAGGAGCGCTTGAAAAAAATGAAATTAGTTCATTTTTCATATTATTAAACATTTTAATAATATCATTTCTAGTTGTACTTCTAGGAACCCGTTTAAAATTAGGAGTAGTATACTCTTTCATAAAATTTTCAAATTCATCACTATCGGTGAATGATAAAGGCAACTCACATTGTGCTACAAGTTTTGCTATTCATTCTCTAATTTTATTTTGTGAATATAAAAAAGTGCCACTACCACTAGCATTCAACAATCTTTGTGTAGGGTCTCTAACTTGCTCGTTTAAGTGACATTTTTTATAATGCCTAAGGAGTGTGTTAGTTGAACTACCAGAAATATATGAATAATTTTTAATATAATAGTTGCAATGACCTCTAGATTCTACTTTTTCCACCAATTTTAATTTCTTTCATTGTAAAATGTTTCCATACTTCAGACGTTTTGTTTCTTTTTTTTTGAGGTGATGAAATGGATGCTTGTGCAGATGATGATTGTCCCACAGAAAATGTAGGAGTAAATTCTCTAATCTCTTCTACATCATCATTATCATCAATAATATAATCACAAATATCCATACTAAATATAAAATTAAAATTTGAATAATAAATTGATACCACAAGGTCCACAACGTTAATGTCCAACAGAAGATTTTAGGTGGTGTGAATTTATCAACTCCACGTATACAAAACCTAAACAAAAAATCATCAAAAAATAATTTTGTTAATATAATAAATTATAATTAAAAATTATGTAAATCAATACATACATGTAAAATCATTAAAACATTAAAACAATAAAAATATACCTTGTTGGCTGATTGTTGAACACGTAAAGGATCAAAGGAAACAAATTGTAAAAAGAGAGAGATCGAGAGATTGAGTTGAGAGATTGAGAGATTGAGAGAAAATTGTTTGGTGAAATAAATGAAACAAGAGTCTGTATTTATAGGAAGAGCCAAAGAGAAGGGGGATGAGTTTCAACGAATCAGCACTGCCTGGATTACAACGGTCATATGACCGTTACCTGGATTGGAACGGTCATATGACCGTTGCCTGGAACTGGAAGGCTGGAAAGGGAGAGATCAAGAGATTGACAGAGAAAGCCGAAAGGGGACAGCGAAAATCGACGTGGACCGTGGGAACGGGGCAGCGAAAATCGATGGCCGACTCATCCGACCCGGCTCCGCTGTCCTTCTGTTATTGCTATACAGTTCAGTAGTGGGCACTGGGCAGTGGCGAACTGGCGTCGGCGATGATGAAGATGGGTCATCGACTCATCGTCATTCTGATTTCTGCCGAGCCGATTGCCGAGTGCTGAGTTCCGACTTCTGAGTGCCGACTTCCGACTGTCTGAGGAGAGGGGGGCGAGGCAGCGAGCCCTGTCCCATGGGATTTGCCGATCTGGGAACTGGGAAGGGCGAAGGGGGCGACGGGGCGAGCCTGCCCTCTCCCGAGCTGAGGGGCGAGCCAGGCGAGCCAGGCTCGCCGGGCCAACGAGCCGGCCCGTTGGCCGGCTCGTTTGGCCCACTTGCTGGCGGGCTCGCGAGCCCAAAATATGGGCTCGGCTCGGCCCACCTAGCGAGCCCGGGCCAGGCTTGGCCTGCTACAGTAGCGAGCCGAGCGGGCGGGCTGGCTTCTAGGTTCCAACTTATTAAATTAATATGCGAGCTCTTGGATTTTGACTTTTGGACAGTGGAATACCCACTTGAGGTAGGGATTTCTTTTATGATTAAGTTCCTGAACATTTGTTTTAATTTTATTATTTTATTTATAAAATAATTATAAAAAATATTTTGTTATTGTTTCATTGCATATATTTTGTTATGCACGTTTTCAATTTTCAACATGAAAAATCATTGTTTTAACTAGAATAATAAGACAATTACCTGTGTCGTGTCCTTGAGACATAAACCTTAAACTTGATACGATTTTTTTGTGGCTTTTACGATCGCCGAGTATCGTCATTTTTTTGTTTAAATGCATAAGACATAATATGCTCAGACAACGTGAGTAACTCCGTTTTTATTTGATTATCATATGCAGTTAATTTGTTAACTTGAACATAAGTGTTGGAAATAAAACATATATCCTTATTGAGTTTAGTCGACTCACCCCAACGACACCTCTTTCAAGAATTAATCGGGAGGACTATCAATTGCTAACTCAAGAGTAGATTTGTTGTGCACTAATTAACATATAACACTGCATTGTCTTAGATGTCACTAATAGACCTAAGTTTAACAATTATTTTATAAATACAATAATTGAAAATCTTTTGCTATTGTTTCATTGCATATATTTTGTTATGCACGTTTTCAATTTCCAACATGAAAAATTATTGTTTTAACTAGAGTAATAAGACAACTACCTGTGTCGTGTTCTTGAGAGATAAACTTTAAATTTGATTCCTATTTTTTTGTGGCTTTTACGATCGTCGAATATCGCCATTTTTTTTGTTTAAATGCATAAGACATGATATGCTCGAACATCGTGACTGGCTCTGTTTTATTTGATTATCATATGTTGTTAATTTGTTAACTTGAACATAAGTGCTGAAAATAAAATATATATCCATATTGAGTTTAGTCGAGTCACCCCAACGACACCTCTTTCAATAATTAATTAGGAGAACTATCAATTGCTAACTCAAGAGTAGATTTGTCATGCACTAATGGACATGTATTGTGACGACCCCAATCCGATCAGGGCCGCCACGGACTTGCCGTGACGTAATCATTACCTAAGCCCTCGTATTTTCACCTTAAACTTTTTCATTTCTACTTTAAACATTTCCCAAAACCCTTAAATAAACTAACCATAACTTAACCTTGACTTTAAACTCTCAAACCACTCCTAACATTTCGACTTCTAAACCATTAAATCGAAGTCTCGGATCATTGAAATCCCTTAAAACCACTCATTCATCAATCATCAAAACAGAACACTAATCTAACCTACAATTTCTAATAAATTCGAGAAATCGAACTGCGTGGATCGCTCTAAAAATCGAGCGTATCCTTACCTGTTTTAAAACAACCAAACAGTTTAAAATACCCAAACAGTTCCAGTATATTCTCCAAAATAAAGACTTCACATTCTAAACAATCTACATTTACATCAAACTCAACCCTTCATACATTTTTCTATCAAAACCAATCAATCCACATACTTAAACATTTTCATTCTCTTTCTTAATCAAAACGAATCGAATCCTCAAAACAAACATTAATAATAAAAGTAGAATCTCTTTAAAGCATCACCAAAACGAACACGTCACCAAAACATTCAAGGCGACTCAATTCCAAGCCTACATCCTATTTACGATTCCTAAACATCAAACTTCTCTACATATTCTAAAATCCCTCACGTTTTTAACATTAAAACAAGTTTACATCAATTACCCAAAATTGCCCGGAGCACAACCGTGGTCATCGAACCTTGCCAAAACACACCCCGTCGCCACGAGCACCATCCATCAACCGCCTACTCTTTGTCATCGAGTTCACACCTGTCACCTACATCATTCAACATATACGTTAAGCCTAATGCTTAGTAAAGGGATGCTCTATAATGACGTATGCATGAATGCATGACTTTTCATTTAACATGTTCATTTACTTGTTCTTATTCTTTTTCTTTTCTTTTCGTTGACATGGATTAAGATGGGCATCGTGCCAGGGAAGTAGGCCAAGTGCGTGTACATAGTCCTTTCGGCCGTATTCATGATCCAACTCGTGGATAGTGACAATAGTTTTGTTGTTTTTGGCCATACAGTCCCACCCACACTTAATCGTTACATTTTCCTTTACATAATCATACATGGAGACATTTCATATGACATTTGAACAAAACATGATGCATGAGGGACTTACATATAACATATCATCAAGACATATCATCAAACAATTCATAGGCATACATAGACATGCTTTAATCACTACGAACCTAACAAACAACAATTAACTAATAATCCTAGGCTACCCGACACTTCAAGACCCCACAATCAGAAAATCATCATCCAAATAGAAAAACCTAGCGTTGACACGATGTAGGGCCTTAAGGGCCGGAAACCTAACATCCACTTACCTGGCGTCCTAGCTTTGCCGAGCACCGTCCTTGAAGAGTTTGGATCACCTAAGACATTTCATAGTACGTCGTTAGTATTAATCTAAATCATAATTTCAAAGCTAAACGAAATCCCGAGTTAAGACAATTTCTTCTAAAACTCTAACTCATTTCGTTCGGGCATAACTAAACTCTTATTTTCTTAAAAACATCTTAAACTACTATTTTTAGACTAATCTAATTAAAACCTAATTAAATGGGCCACTAATTTGGGTTCGGTAAAAACCGACCCGAAACTCAAACGCGCATAACTTTTGCGTCGGTTATCGGAATCGAACGATTCCAGCGGCCACGTACTCCTCTAATAACCTATTTTAATCTGCCAAAAGGATTTTTAAAACAAATACCCGGAACCAGGTCAAAAATCACAAAACCCGAAACTGCCCTTTACCCGAAAAATCCCTCTTTTTGATTTTTCATCAAATTCCATCAATTTCTTCACCAATCAACCATATATACACTCTATTAACAATATCTAATCAAAAATCGAAGCTACACTAAGCAAAACCCGAAATCCCAAAACCTAGCCCCTCGGTTTTTCCCAAAATCCGAGCTCCTCATTGCTCGGCAATCCATGCCAGTACCGAGCCCGGCCAATTGACGCTAAAAGCAACCTAAAAAGGCCGGTGGACGGAGCTCAATCGAGCTCGCCACCGTCGGCCATGAACAGAACGAAACAGGGAAGAAAACTCAACCTGTTTTCGGTCGAGTCTGGCGCGGAGAAGACCGAACCGAGCTCTGGTTCAGCTCGCCGGCGTTTGCTCGTCAGAACGGCGGTCGGAAACGCCTGGTCGCCGGAGAAGAGCCGTCGCGCTCTTCGTCTCTCTCGGCGTCGGGAGCTGAACATCGAACGACAGAATGGCCTTCGGGCCATTCTGTCGTTTTAGTTTTATTTTTTATAAAACTAATAATAATAATAATTAATATTATAAAACTAAAACTATTTCTTTAATTTAAACTAGTTAATTACCGCTTTACTCTCTCATTTTCAACCATTTCGAATTTCATTAAATCTCATTATTAATTTATGACCCACGGCTTAATTTCACTGGAAGTGCCCGAATCTAAATTAATTAACCAATTAGGTTAACCAAAATTATTCACTTTTCTTTTAAATTACTTAAAACAATTATTCATTAAATAGTTACCTTATCATTTTATTTTTCTCTTGAAAATCTCGGGTGTTACATCCTTCCCTCCTTAATTGGAATTTTGTCCCCAAAATTATTGCTTAGTCAATCCTCTTATTACTCACCCTCACATTATCTAAGTACGATGCTCGTAACACCATTCACGACACTCCTATGGTCTTACCCATCCCTCGGGTCAATGGTTTCCTACATCTCCGAAGCTTTCAATCCATCTAACTTCGCACTTTGTAATTCAATCGCTTATTCACTCAACGACTTCGACTTAATCTCCATCACTTAGACTCTCAATCCTCTCTAACTTAACTCCAACTTTAATTCTTCCTCAAACTAAGTTCATTTAGTTCCTAATTTTTCTTGTTTCATGCCAACAATATGCACTTAACCACATCAAACCCTCAAAGTTTCTCCAACTTCGTGACACTAAGGACCTGATGATTAAATTTCTCATCCTACTTCTCCATTTCGAACTCTTCTCCACACTATTATCTCTTTTCCAAATTATCAATCTCATTTTCTAAACCTACTTACCTTGGGCAATCATAACATTTCCTTAGCTACTCTAATGTCATTCCTGTATACAGGGCGGTAATTACTAAATCTATTTCTTTATGCTTTTACAGTATCCACTAGGTCTCTATAATTATTTCCACTACGCTCGTTTTGTCCAACTTTTATCTTGGTCGTCATTACGTCATTAATCACCAACATCATCAATTACTAACAAATTCTTAAGTCTAAACCAATTCGTTAAACTATCCACCCAACACCTAAAAGAAAATGTGCATAAGCACTTCGACGTAACTTACAAGTCAACTTTACTAAACCTCAAGATCTACTCTCACTTCTAAGTTCACTTGCATAGCCTTCATGCAATTCTCCCTTCATTTCATCCAACATGCTCCAAATTTCTCTACCTTAACTACTTTAACTCTTATTTCGAGTTTCCGTTCAATCTAGTAAAACTTCTTACTTACTCGTACTACACTACTCGAAATCCAAAGATCTACCTAACCGGTCATTTTATCTCACATCACACATTCTCTATTTCCTCAAGTCGCGATCTTCTTCACACACTTAAGCTTATCATTCCTAACCTTAGCCATTCACAAAATCATTGGCTCCGACTTCGGTACATAAGGGTCGAGCCTTTGAAATTCCTAATTTAATCTTATTCCTATCTCTTAACTTTACAATATCGATTTCATCCTTCCTCCAAAATTAGGTCCTAAGCATTCTTCTAAATTCTTTTATAACATCTCATCCATACAACCTTTTTGTTTGCAAACTTGTTGTATGTAATTTAACACCTCCCTTCCAAAATCCTTGCCTTCCTAAGTCACCAAGCATAATTCCAAATTCAATGCTAAACTTTCACACTACATCATCTAACATCTCTATCTCAACGTCTTCTTTAAATAAATTAAAAGAAATGTACCCGTGACTACGGTATACTGCCCTATACTTATTCCTAATGTACTTGATAACTCACCAATCCCTTGATTCGCAAAACTTCACATTCGGGCTTAACTCCACATCCAAATCCTTTATTTAATTTAACAACGTCCTATACCCATTCTTAATATCCCACAAGGACTTCCTCAAAGTCACTGACTAGCCTATTATCCTTCATTCCTTCTAGTTAGGTTCATAATGTTCTCCTTAGCTTCTTCACAATGATTCATCTAACAATTTTCTTGTTAGCAAACTTGTTGTAGGTAGACCTACAACCTCAATCTAAATCTTCTAAAATTCTTAAATCTTATTCTTCTATTTTTCCCCAAAACTTAGAAGTATCCATTACCCTTAATGGAACGAAGCATATCATAGCTCGTACCACAAGCCCTATCAATTTTCAAGTCTCCAGGCAAATATCTAAGTGATCAAATTCACTTCCTTAAACTCTCACATGAATCGGCCTTCACTTTATCCCTTACAGGCCAAGCTTTCTAGCTCGCCCAATCTGATCTCATTCCCTTGATTTCCTCAATTACTATTTAGTGGCTAAATTTCGACTGGTCCATGATTTTAACCACCTATCTTTTATTCTTACTACAATTTCTATAATTAGTACTTACTCTCGTCGATTCATCATCCTTCTAACAATGCACGGGATACAATAAACCCGTAAACATGACTTCCAATCTAAGGTGTTAAGCTCTCTTTTGATTCGCTACACTTTTTAGGCGTCTCAAGTTAATACCTAACCCTTATACTTCACTTTATGTCTCTAGGTTAAGTAGCATCTAAATGTCTAACGCATCTACTATTTATTGGTCACTCTTAACTTTACTAAGTCTTCTTTTCTCTATAGTGTCGGCCGTGATCTCACCACGCATCCGTAACTGTCCTTCTCTGATTTGTTCTTTAAGACGATACTTCTTTCATAAAGAACAACTACCTTTTATGGTCTTTCGGATGATCTCTTATTGTTCCTTATCTATTAAATTTCCAATCTCTTTGTAAAAATAAGCAACACGTCCCTCACTCTCTCGATAGTCTACTTAAGTTAAACTCTAGAAAATGTCTTTATCTAAATAACTCCAACTTAGCTCGAGCCCAAGATATACGAGTTTCTACTACGTCCTCTTATTCACTTAAAGGTACTAGCGGTATCAAGGTCAGGCTACCTATCTTAATGCATAACTATTCTCTCCAAAGTTTACGTCGTCTTGCATTCGATCTATCGTCATTTTTATCCCATTCACCTAGTAACTCACCCACCTAATATTTTCCATCCCTTTGTCTACTTCTATCTATTTTACACATTTTATTAGTAAATTCTTACTATAACTACACCTCTATTTAATGTTCTTCATTCTATAGACTACCGAAATAAAATCATACCTGAAACCACACTTGGTTGGGCAGCTTCCCTATCTTCGGTCATAGCAACTGTTCCTGAGGGACCACTCGGTAGCTTCCTGTTTGGCCCTAGACAATCTCTGGCTTTGTGACCTCTCCTATCACACCTAAAACATCGGTCCGAATGCAATCTACATTCCCCGAAATGATTCTTCAGACACGTAGAGCATCGGGGAGCTTGACGAGCTCCACGGGGCCGTTTACTCCTATCCTGCACTATCGATGAATCGTTGGGCCTCTTAATGTCCCTCGCTGATGGTGGCCTTTCATTGACTAGGGGTGACGGAAAATCATCAAGGGACCCCTCAACCTGATTCGGATCCATAACATATCCACCAAGCGTTGGAGGTTGAAATTGCCTAGTTTGTTCTCTACCTCGGTTCCATGAAACACTATCTTGTCCACTACCATTCCCATCTCGGCTGAGCAAAATCTCTATCTGTTCTGATTGTCGGTGCACTATGTCTATAAGCTGGCTAATGAGATTCTCCTCAGGTTGTCTAGGTGTTTTCGGCATTTTCTTGTTCCTAGACACAATACAAACACAAGACAAAATAATATAAACATCTATGAATTAAACTTAAACTTAAATACTTACAGTCGATGGAGAGTCCTCGTGCGGCGGTGTGTTTTTAGCAGGCATATCACAGAACTCGCTTTTAAAACTCCGTCTCTCTGATACCATAATTGTGACGACCCCAATCCGATCAGGGCCGCCACGGACTTGTCGTGACGTAATCATTACCTAAGCCCTCGTATTTTCACCTTAAACTTTTTCATTTCTACTTTAAACATTTCCCAAAACCCTTAAATAAACTAACCATAACTTAACCTTGACTTTAAACTCTCAAACCACTCCTAACATTTCGACTTCTAAACCATTAAATCGAAGTCTCGGATCATTGAAATCCCTTAAAACCACTCATTCATCAATCATCAAAACAGAACACTAATCTAACCTACAATTTCTAATAAATTCGAGAAATCGAACTGCGTGGATCGCTCTAAAAATCGAGCGTATCCTTACCTGTTTTAAAACAACCAAACAGTTTAAAATACCCAAACAGTTCCAGTATATTCTCCAAAATAAAGACTTCACATTCTAAACAATCTACATTTACATCAAACTCAACCCTTCATACATTTTTCTATCAAAACCAATCAATCCACATACTTAAACATTTTCATTCTCTTTCTTAATCAAAACGAATCGAATCCTCAAAACAAACATTAATAATAAAAGTAGAATCTCTTTAAAGCATCACCAAAACGAACACGTCACCAAAACATTCAAGGCGACTCAATTCCAAGCCTACATCCTATTTACGATTCCTAAACATCAAACTTCTCTACATATTCTAAAATCCCTCACGTTTTTAACATTAAAACAAGTTTACATCAATTACCCAAAATTGCCCGGAGCACAACCGTGGTCATCGAACCTTGCCAAAACACACCCCGTCGCCACGAGCACCATCCATCAACCGCCTACTCTTTGTCATCGAGTTCACACCTGTCACCTACATCATTCAACATATACGTTAAGCCTAATGCTTAGTAAAGGGATGCTCTATAATGACGTATGCATGAATGCATGACTTTTCATTTAACATGTTCATTTACTTGTTCTTATTCTTTTTCTTTTCTTTTCGTTGACATGGATTAAGATGGGCATCGTGCCAGGGAAGTAGGCCAAGTGCGTGTACATAGTCCTTTCGGCCGTATTCATGATCCAACTCGTGGATAGTGACAATAGTTTTGTTGTTTTTGGCCATACAGTCCCACCCACACTTAATCGTTACATTTTCCTTTACATAATCATACATGGAGACATTTCATATGACATTTGAACAAAACATGATGCATGAGGGACTTACATATAACATATCATCAAGACATATCATCAAACAATTCATAGGCATACATAGACATGCTTTAATCACTACGAACCTAACAAACAACAATTAACTAATAATCCTAGGCTACCCGACACTTCAAGACCCCACAATCAGAAAATCATCATCCAAATAGAAAAACCTAGCGTTGACACGATGTAGGGCCTTAAGGGCCGGAAACCTAACATCCACTTACCTGGCGTCCTAGCTTTGCCGAGCACCGTCCTTGAAGAGTTTGGATCACCTAAGACATTTCATAGTACGTCGTTAGTATTAATCTAAATCATAATTTCAAAGCTAAACGAAATCCCGAGTTAAGACAATTTCTTCTAAAACTCTAACTCATTTCGTTCGGGCATAACTAAACTCTTATTTTCTTAAAAACATCTTAAACTACTATTTTTAGACTAATCTAATTAAAACCTAATTAAATGGGCCACTAATTTGGGTTCGGTAAAAACCGACCCGAAACTCAAACGCGCATAACTTTTGCGTCGGTTATCGGAATCGAACGATTCCAGCGGCCACGTACTCCTCTAATAACCTATTTTAATCTGCCAAAAGGATTTTTAAAACAAATACCCGGAACCAGGTCAAAAATCACAAAACCCGAAACTGCCCTTTACCCGAAAAATCCCCCTTTTTGATTTTTCATCAAATTTCATCAATTTCTTCACCAATCAACCATATATACACTCTATTAACAATATCTAATCAAAAATCGAAGCTACACTAAGCAAAACCCGAAATCCCAAAACCTAGCCCCTCGGTTTTTCCCAAAATCCGAGCTCCTCATTGCTCGGCAATCCATGCCAGTACGAGCCCGGCCAATTGACGCTAAAAGCAACCTAAAAAGGCCGGTGGACGGAGCTCAATCGAGCTCGCCACCGTCAGCCATGAACAGAACGAAACAGGGAAGAAAACTCAACCTGTTTTCGGTCGAGTCTGGCGCGGAGAAGACCGAACCGAGCTCTGGTTCAGCTCGCCGGCGTTTGCTCGTCAGAACGGCGGTCGGAAACGCCTGGTCGCCGGAGAAGAGCCGTCGCGCTCTTCGTCTCTCTCGGCGTCGGGAGCTGAACATCGAACGACAGAATGGCCTTCGGGCCATTCTGTCGTTTTAGTTTTATTTTTATAAACTAATAATAATAATAATTAATATATATAAAACTAAAACTATTCTTTAATTTAAACTAGTTAATTACCGCTTTAAACTCTCTCATTTCAACCATTTCGAATTTCATTAATCTCATTATTAATTTATGACCCACGGCTTAATTTCACTGGAAGTGCCCCGAATCTAATTATTAACCAATTAGGTTAACCAAATTATTCACTTTTCTTTTAAATTACTTAAAACAATTATTCATTAAATAGTTACCTTATCATTTTATTTTTCTCTTGAAAATCTCGGGTGTTACATGTATCACTATATTGTCTTAGATGTCACTAATAAACCTAAAGTTTTGTCTTTATGAATTGGACCCTAATTTATATTTGTAATGTAAGTCTTTAATAATAATAATAATAATAATAATAATAATAATAATAATAATAATAATAATAATAATAATAATAATAATAATAATAATAATAATAATAATAATAATAATAATAATAATAATAATAATAATAATAATAATAATAATAATAATAATAATAATAATAATAATAATAATAATAATAATAATAATAATAATAATAATAATAATAATAATAATAATAATAATAATAATAATAATAATAATAATAATAATAATAATAATAATAATAATAATAATAATAATAATAATAATAATAATAATAATAATAATAATAATAATAATAATAATAATAATAATAATAATAATAATAATAATAATAATAATAATAATAATAATAATAATAATAATAATAATAATAATAATAATAATAATAATAATAATAATAATAATAATAATAATAATAATAATAATAATAATAATAATAATAATAATAATAATAATAATAATAATAATAATAATAATAATAATAATTTGTAATGTAAGTCTTTCGCTACCTAATATATTAAAACTAAGTTTTAGAGTTGGAGGGCTCGATCCGATTTACGGGTCGGGTAATTTCTCATTCTGTCTCAGGTTCCCTTTGGGGAGTGACACCAAAAGGCCAAGCACACAACAATGATACTTATCTTAGGTTCTTAACACAATTTACATAAACTTGTTTAATATTCTTGTGACTTGATAGATATATAATATATACCAACTTTACAGTTAGCATCAAATGCACAATTACCTGTAAACATGCATAACTCACACTATACTCATCCAATTTGAATACTTTTACAATTGATGATCCTCATGATAGTGCACAAATACACTACTTCAGCTTCAATATCAACCCATATTTGCTTCATATACAATATAGAAAATCTAGTCATTTCCAAACAGAATTTCAGTTATATTTTTTTTTTTCTATTGACTTCAAATATCATCTTTCATTATACAAGTTCAATTGCTTCAATGTTGAAGCCTATGTTTCTCTAAAGATGTCTACTTTAACATACTCAATTAGTTTAGCAATTGAAAACTATTAACTTTAGCTATATTGTTTGGGGTGAATGACTAACTCAATAGTTATACTTATTGTGATGCATGTAAAACTTTTTTTTACTTTTCGTCTCATAACATGATTAAATATCAAGCGGTTTTCAAACATTGTTTCAGGAAAAATTATTTCAATCGTTTCAGAAAACTTACTCCGTGAGCAACCGATGTGGCATTATTTAAAGACGTTGTTCTACACATAAACAACTATACAAAAATAGGTCATCATTATACATTTCAAATAAAAATCACTTCAGTGAAAAAAAAGGATCACTACAGCACCCCTCCGGCCACTAGCATAGAAAGGTGGCAATCCAAAGTGCATCATCACCACCCTATTACTCATTTTCACAAGCGTGCAAACAAAATAACCTTTACAGAGTAGAAGGTTTACTGGAATAAGCTCCTGATGCTTTGACACCAAAACCATTTGAAGCATCATGAGGATTCATCCCCCATAGTATATATATCAAGACAAACAAAAATATCGTCAATGGTAAAGTGTAAAACATATGTACATATACGTAAAAAGTTGATGTGCTGACGATCTGGCCTTGTCAAGGTTTCCACAAGTGATAACTCGCCAAAATAAAGTTTCATAAAAATCATGCAAGGCAAAAAGTATAAAACTCTTACCTTGACGGGATCTGCTATTTCTACGCACAGAAGCGACAATCTCTAGTACTGACTATTAGTCCACAAACTCGTCTAAGCCTAAAATAAAACCAAGGTTATAAATATCTCATTCAACTCAAAGGCAAAACATGTATGGGTCCCATAAATGGCCGCAATTTATGAATATCTAAATTGTTGACCCTTGCCTATACCGAACTAGGAACCCAAATCGAAAACACTATAAATGGCCGCAAACTTCAGTATAGGCAAGGGTCCACAATTTAGGGTAGGGGTCGACACTTATAGGCGACAGTCTACCCACCGCTCGACACTTATATGCAAGGGTCGACACCTTGAAGCAAGAGTCCACTCTTAAACCTCTCGTGTCTTAACAAGGGTTGACACTTTCACTGTGGTCGACACTTCAAGTGTCAACCAACATCTCAAAGGGGTTGACACCTTGATGACTCTTTTTCTAAAAGTAAGATTCGAAGTGTCGACCGACCATCGACAACGGTCGACACTTAAGCGATTTCCAGCAACGAAAAGTCTCAAAAATCTTCCCCTTTTGCCGTTTCTCACCACCAATCACTCAAACAACTTACATAAAACTTAAATCTACTCCAATAGACCATAAATAATCAATGGATTTAAGTTTCTAAGTTCAAATCTGAATCTATTAAAATCAGAAACTTTAAACTTAAAAACGGAGAGAAGAAACTTACAAACTCTCAAAACTCCTTCACAAAGGTTTGCGCTCGGAGTCTCACACACACGATTGTAGCTTTCAATTGCGGCAATTTCACTTACCTCGTCATCTCCCTCTCACTCTCCTTCTTTCTCACAGCACTCAAATGGAGAAGCAAATAAGGTTTTCCCTTATTTTAATAAATTTCCTTTCATTTTATTTAATAATAATATATAAAATATAAATTTATATATTTTATATACTATATTAAAATATTTAAAGTTCACTTTACCAAAATTCAAACGTTAACCAAATCTTACTCAAGGTATATTTTGAAATTCAATCAAATATTATTTTCCTTCATTTGACCACACAATAATTTCTCAAATTATCGAATTCAACCAATTGGCCGATACAATCCAACGTGGCCACAACAAGACAAAATGAGTCAACTCATTTCACGTTGACCATTAACAATGCAATAAATTTATTCGAAAATTAAGAATAACATAAAAAATAATTGTTTTTACAAGCCTTGTGGAGTGGAACGTTTTTTTTTTCATATTGTTTACTTAAGAAAAATTGTTAATACATTTTGGAATACCTTTTTATTGTGCTTTCGAAAACTTTAAACACAACGAAAGACTTTCCATCATAAACTTAAACCAACATTTCATACCGTAAACATTTTAGATCGGTTTACAAAAGTCCATTTACATAATCTTTATACTTAAACAAAACATTTAACAGGAAAGCCATTAGTTAAAAACTCATAACATGTTTTAACCCATCATATGCCATTGGTCTATGGAACAACAATGATCCAAGCATTCATTCATGAAATAACTCATTACCTTCATCACTAACCAAATTGATTCGTATGTAAATCCTCCTACTACTCTTCACCAACATCTTAATATTTATGTTTGAGTCTAATTCTTTGTAAGTAATGTATAACATAACTATAAATGTAGTGCAAGTTTCATATGCTTTTCTATAAAACATGTTATGATTTACCTTTTTTTCCGTTTCTTTTTACTTAACCATTTGATCGATGAGACAACCATCAAGAGAGAACTGGCACTATTTGGTCCACCTAACAAAACAGCCAAACTCGAGCTCCGAGAAGAACAGACACCATTTGGTCACAGTCTCACTCAATTCCACCTACAACAACTCATTGCGTACTTTATTTTTGTTTCCTTCTTTCTTACTGAAACCATATGCATGAAAGATTTTTTTTTTATTTTTTTTTATTTTTATTTTTTATTCTATTACTCTTCAAATGCATGATGCATTACTTGACGTGAGTGAAACTTCATACATGCTAACATTTCCTTATCCAACAAAACACAACTTCTATCTATAACTCAATTCAGCATTCTTATACAATTAATATCAATCAAAACAAACATGAGTAATATACCAGCCAAAAATTACAGTATTTTTCCATCAACCATTTAACTTAGAATCGTGTGATGTAGGAGCGAAATTCACACACATGCAACATTACTTATCGGAATTTTTTTTAGCACATTTTAACTCGATTAACAAGTGTATGCTTGACTTGGTAAACTTTCAAAAATAAACTCAATAGTTATAGCCATCTATGTACACATATTTACTACATGCATAAGTCTTAGCGTACATATTCAATTGACTTGTTTCTAGAACCAGTGTTTGTCCAACACAGTATACATTAATATACCAAATTAGCTCAGAATAACTCATCATGCATGCCCATGTTAAACACATCAAACCAATACTACCATGCATGAAACCCAGTTTTTCCTTTACTGTCAAACCCTGAATTTCAAAATTCATAACTTATCATATACTTCACCAATTTCATTAAGTCAAGAGTATATAGACTCCTAACATAATAAAATAGTTTCAGGAATAGAAATCATGAAGATAGGCTAACACCACAAATCCAAAACATGTGCAGTTTTCTTATTCATAATTTTTAATCCAATTCTCAAAATTCCAACATACTAATCCAATTCTCAAATTTCCAATGCCCATACTTCATAAGATGTTTAATATAGGATACTAAAACAATTTAAGCATTGGAAACC
Source organism: Begonia masoniana (assembly GCA_022432975.1). Classification (NCBI taxonomy): domain Eukaryota; kingdom Viridiplantae; phylum Streptophyta; class Magnoliopsida; order Cucurbitales; family Begoniaceae; genus Begonia; species Begonia masoniana. Next base: position 19,346,178 of record CM039510.1, read on the forward strand.
ATATAGACGGGCGAATATCATCAAACCTAAAACCATACAGAATTTTCTAGTTTTTTTGACCAATCTCACAATAGATGCATAAACATGAATATTTATAACAATTTCATTCCATGCATGACGACCAACTTGCTTTGATCAACATAATTACACACTTTTCATTCAGAAAATCAAGCATGCAAAACCCAATTTTGTTGTTCTTAAAAGACAATTCATAACACTACATCACAATTTTTCAAATCACCATTATAACTCAACCCATAAACCATCAACCTTAAGTTTTAACTTCAAACCGAAAAGATAACTCCATCTTACCTTTAAGAAGTAGAGGGAAAGAGAGCCTTAGTCATGGGTTTTGCATTTTCTTAGAAAGCAAATGAATAACATTTAGCCTCCCATTCTTTTAAGTGTGAGAGAAGACAGAGGCATGCGTGAGGTTACTAGGTCAAGCATTGAGCGACCAGCCTTCATTTGCAGGGTTAAACCTCCTCTCAACACTTTAAAATTATTATGATAACTTACTAACTTAATCATCACAATTTAACACCTAATCAATTTCAATTCAACATTACTGTGTTTTTTTTTTTTTTGAAATTCTAGTGGACAAGTCGACCCTTATTGTTCAATAGGTCGACCCCTTTAACATATTCCCTCAATTTTTCTTGTGTTTTCATCTTTTCCACGGGAAGGGTCGACTTTTACTATAAATGGTCCGACAGTTCAACCAATCTATTTGAATTTCCAGTTAATAGGTTGAACTTTATTGTACATTAGGTAGACTCTTCATCACCTAAATCCAAAAATTCCTCAATCAAACCTACTAAATTCTTACTTTAACTAAATCTATCATTAACCACATATAATTTCATAACAATTCAAACATTAAAATATAACTTTAACATGAAGTCGTACATTCAAATTTTTGGGTATTACAGTGCTACATTTGTAACACCCGACAATCCCGGTAAGGTGATCTTCTTAACTTAATTAACTGTCACCTTTATTTTTGGTCCTTTGATTGAATTTACTAACAAGGCTTATTGATTTTTAATTGTGTGGTGGCAGAGTTGTAATTATGAGGGATTGCAATTGGTATAAATAGAAAATGGAAACCTTAAACCCCACTAAAATCTCACTGTAGCCGACACATTCACTCTCGGTGTAACATCCGGCATTTTGCCATGTAAATTATTCCGCAAACTATTAAATGGAATATATTGGCTGTTATTAAAATGCGTAATTTTATTAAAGTGTTATAATACCTTACAGAAATAAAGTGAATGTTCAGAGAAAACGGATTGATGAATTTATGCAACAAATTCAATTGGGGAGCCAAACTAATATGTAACTAGACAAGACATTTAGTTTGTAATGCATCGGAGGGTAAATTGGAGAGAAATTAAGGTTGGTGGGAGTAAGCCAATGGATGTTTGCCAAGTGGCAACTTGTTGAGGAAGCTAAGTTCATCCTCCTACGTGAGTTTTCATTCACTTCTCTGCTTCCTCCCATCTCTCTCGGCTTTCTCTCTTCCAGGCGATTAAAACAAAACTTCCACACTTTGTTTCCCAGCATATCTCCGTTCTCTTCAGCAAAGGTGAGCGTCTTTTAATGCTAACAAGTTTGGACAAGTTTAATGTAAGTTTTTACCGAAGTTTAGGGTTTCGGTATTTGGTGAAAACTCACTGCTTTTGGATAAAAACACATTGTTGTGTTTTCTAAAGAGTTGAAATGTGTTTGCTGCATATTCTACATGATTCTAGTTAGCATTTGTAGCGTGATTAAATTCTGTACATACATACTACAGGTCCGAGTTTTCCAGAAACATCCAAGTTTTCAACTCTCCAGAAAAACAGGTAAGTTCATACTGTAGGATCGGCCCTTAAGGCCCTACATCACGGAGGTACTAGGTTTTCTGTTCTGTCGGGTTGTTCTGGGTAGAAAGAGTATAGATTATGTTCTGAGTTGTCTGTATTCTGCTCATAGTATGTTTTGTTATTTCTGTTGTTTGCTGTATTAACTGTAAGCACTGTGAATGTTCATGCATACACGATTTTCTGAAAGCTCATGCAAAACTATTTTCTGTACACTGTTTGAAACTAAACAAGATAAAATCTGACTGTCTGTAATGTATTGGTTAAGTGCGGGACGGGGACTGGCCCTCTGGTTTTATCCCTCCCTGGAAATCTGAAAATATTGTCCCTGGCAAGGACCCTCTGGTTTTATCCCTCCCTGGGAATCTGAAAACTGCCGTGCCTGATAGTGCACCTACTGTTGCCAGTTCCCCTATAAGCCCCACTTATACCCCTCTGCCACTGGAACGTAAAGTTCTGCTCTGCCACTGTATTCTGAAAACCGCATGCATAGCATTTTGCATCACTGCATTTATAATATGTTCTTACTGAGTTTTAGACTCATAGGTGAACTCTCTGATGTAGGTACTGCATCTGAAACCGAGGATCTTATTCCTCAAAATGATGACCTAATGTAGAGGGTGGTTCGAGCTCATGTGGTGGATGCTGCAGTCAGACATTATTTTCTGTCCCGAGGTTTAAGTTTTAGTTTTCAAAGTAAAGTTAGTGTTCGTAAACTCTCCTGGAATCCTGTGGTATTCGTTTTAAAACTCTGTTAAAGTTCTGTGTTCTGCTTTAAAAACTCTGTAGGAGATTCTGTTGGATATATATAATGTATCAGTTCTGATGTCCAAGTTTTAAATCTTTGTTGACAGTTGATAGTTGCCTCCTGAAATACTCTGTATTAATGCCTTGAAATGTTTTGAAAACATTCTGGAACTGCTTGAGTTCTCCCTTTTCAGGTCATGCATAGATGGTTTTGAGTTTTAGAGTCATCTATGCAGTTTGTTTTCTTGAACCCTGTCACTTGTATAGCATGATTCAGAACTTTGTTTTGAAATCGGGTTTTGAAGGTTTGAAACCTTTATACCTTATGTTTTGAGGTTTTTTGCCAGTAGTCACTGTTCACATTTTTCCTTAGTTGCATCTACCGCCAAATAGTAGTTCTGTTATAGGCTTTCCTCCTGCCGATTCTGTTTATTGTCTGTTTCTTCCGATGACGTCATCACCTTCTGCCGACTACGTTTACTACCTGTATCTGCCGATGACGTCATCATATCTTCTGGTTACGTCATCACACATTCCGACTTCATCTGTTGTCTTTACCTTCCGATGACGTCATCCACATCTACCGGTTGACGTCATCCATCTACCGGCTGACGTCATCAACTTCTGCCAATTTGGTTCAATGTCTGCATCTGCCGATTGACGTCATCTCTGTTTCTGCCTTTGCAATTACATCTACCATCTGACATCAGCTGTTTTGTCGTATTCGACATCCACCGGCGATCACTGTGCATCTTTTGTCTTATTCGAGTCCACCGTTGCCCGCTGCCCGCTGCCCATTTGGTTCACTGTCTTCAGAAACTTTCATTTCACCGCTGCCCGTAAAGTTTAGTCTTCCACCCAGTTATTTCACAGTTGCTTCCTGCGTCTTCCGGCTGACGTCATCTTCTCTTCCGATGACGTCATCCATTGTTTTACGTCTTCCGCCCAACAGCTTCCTGCATTTCAGTTTTTCTCCTGCTAACCATTATTGAAAACTGTTTCGCTTTCAACTCCAGAAAACTCTCTCTCTCCCTGTAAATGTTTTCTGTTATTCACTGTAGTTTTCCCTCTCCCTCTGACAACGTTTTTAAAAGAGTTATGTTTAAAAAAAAAAAATAGTCACCGTTTTCCGTCAACTGTCCGGAGTGACGGCTCCGATCTCGAACCCCGATCGGGTTCGGTTTTCGGTCGTCACACTCGGCGATTTTCCTCTCCTCTCCAGAGCTCTCTTTTCAGCCAGCTGCAACTCCTTTCGGCGACCGATTCTTCAGTCTCCACCCCGAAGAATTTACACCCTAGGTAAGACTCGATAATGTAGTTGCTGGTTAACCATTTTGAGCTCTGTCTTTCAGCTAAGCTCTATAGTATCGGATTCTTCAATGGCAGAGTTATTTTAGTGACATTTTAATCCGCATTTAGTAATGAATTTCCGATTCGAATCTGGACATTAAGATAATCGACTGTGTACAGCTGCTAGGTTGAATCTGATTATTTAGGACATAGAATCTGAATCCACGCACACAAGGTGCTGTCTAGAGAAACAAGAAGTACAAATGTGTTAGATTCTAGGATAACTATTGGTTTGGACTTTTAGGATTTTGTTTAACTCTGTAATGTGAAATGTTCTAGGTGAAGAAGATTGTAGAGAAGTGCTTCAGATTGCTAAGGAAACCAGGTAAGTGAATGTGTAGGATACCCAGCCATTAGGGCCTTACATCACAAGGGTACTAGTTAGAAGCTGATTTTCGATGTTTAAAGAGTATCTGAGCTTTTGTCTGTTAGTCACAATACTTGAACTGTAAGAATGATCCTTACTAGATGTATGATCTGTTCAATAGAATGATGAACTAAAAGTATCCCTACTCATGCATCACGAATGTTTCTCAAGCACATGAAAATGTTTTAACTGCATGATTTCTCTCATGAATAAACGTGAATATAAAACCTATGCAACATGGATTATGAGGGGGTTGGGGGTGGTTTGGCGTATGTCACTGTCCAAAAGAGGGACCAAGAATACGACTCGCAAGGGACTATGTACACTTTCACTATTGAACCCCCTTTACCAACACAAATCCTCTCTTAATCCATACAATGTAAATGATGAATATGAATGATGAATATGAACATGAATATGAACAAGAACAAGAAAAGATTCATGAGCATGTGTTTCTTTAAACTGTGCATTCATGCATATGCGTTAGCATCGCATTCCTTACTAAGCATTAGGCTTATAGTTTAAACCTTATGATGTAGGTGAAGAATTAACAGGTGAGAATTCCAAGTTCAATGAGGAAGTCTAAAGCTTGTTGCTGGATGGTGCTCAAGGTGGCTGTGCGTGGCTGGAAAAAGCGATTATGACCCGTGGTTACTGCTCATATGATGTCAGTAAGGATTATGAAAGCTGAGGTTAAAATAGGACAAGTTTTCTTATGTCATTAGATACTAGAATATGACTGATACGATTTCTAAGTAGGATGAGGTTTCTCTTAAGAGCGTTATATTTTCAGATATTACCTGTTTTAGCTTCTGAGCTCGGGAATGATTTTGAGAATTTATATATATGTTAAGGTCTGTTTTAATGAAGTCTTCTTCTATGTATACTCATATAGAGTTTATGTTAAGTCAGAGCAGGATTATATTGCCATGACGAGAGTGTGTAAAATTTGGATGTCCTCTATGGTAAATGTCAAAGGTGTTTGCCCACCGATAGATGTTTTCTGTCAATAGAAGTTGTTTACAAGTTAGGGTCTCCTATCTTTAGGGTAAAGTCTATCGGATGATGTGAGTAGTGTTGTTTGATCGGATGAGTAAATCATCCGGCTGACGTCACCGGCAGGAGTAGTTTAAACTTTGTCGTTTTGTGACCGGATGATGTTGTTTATCCTATCGGATGATGTTGTTATTTCATCGGATGAGTGTATATAGGTTTTTTCGTCTAGCGATCGGATGGAGTCTTAATGTGTCACGTGAAACACGCATGTCAACCGAATGATTTTGTTTATCCTATCGGATGATGTTGTTTATTTTACCGGATGAGTGTATATAAGTTTTGTCGTTAGCAATCGGATTAAGTTTAATGTGGCACGTGGGATGCACATGTTGATCGGTGGATGTTTGCAAACCCATGCAGCCCCGTGAACGATGGAGTCGTGAGGTCTGAGGGTACCTTCCTTCTGCCCGATCGTGTTACGAAATCAATGTTTGAGTTTAGTCGCTCGACTCTGTGACTGTTTATGTCGACAGCCCTTTTGTAGAAGTTGAGTTTTCGAAGAGTTCAGATTTGCTCGGACATGACCATGTCTTGAGTACTGTTCTGTTTTGTTAAAAAAAAATATGTACAGAGGGTAATCATAGTATAAATGATCCAAGAAAGTTATGAATCAGTCTCGTCCCTATTGGGGTCGTGACAACATTAACGTGTTAACTTAACATAAATCAAGCTTACTTGTTTTGATTATTAATAAGTTGACAATTCTTCCAATGAGATAATATTGCATTTATTTTCGATGAGATAATAGAAATTCTAAGTTAATTTTTCAGGGTCCATGGGGTAAAGCAGAATGTCAGTCATTTTGAAGGACCAAATAATGGTTGACAAGCTAGCATTGTAGTTGACTAGACGCATAGACAAGATCCTCTACAATTCCAAGGATAAGATTGCGATCAACCAAAGTAGGATGCAATTGACAAGGCCAAAAGGTAAAATGAAAACTATTTTCCAAGGCCGACTGGTTGACCAGGAAGAACATTAGGAGGACGAGACACAATGTAACGACCCCAGTAGGGCCGAGACATAATTCATGACTTTCTTAATCATTTAATTCTTACTTTCAGCACCTTGTTCATTATCAGTATTATTTTTTTTTATTTCTCGAAACTTAGAACTTAAAACTTGACTCGCGGACAATATATCATCTGACAAAAACTAAACCATCCAAAACCCGACTCTTTCATAAATCTAATAACTCATTAGTTCACAGAATCGAGAGACTATGCTCGGTTATCAGTTCCATGACATAATCAGGCAGAGAAGAAATGCCCTCAGATCACTCGACGTCATCTTGTTCGAGCTGCATGGGTTTGCAAGCATCGGCTGATAGGGTACACATCATCTGATCTGCCACGTGCACTTCGTGTGACTCAATGGACATCGCCCGGTAGAGGTCATCTACTGATGGGCACGTGCAGTGCACGTAATCCATTGTACATCACCCGGTCACTAGACGACAAAACTACATTTATATCATCCGATAGACATGTGCATCTCACGTGACTACTTAACATCGCCAGTAAGAGGCATCATCCGGTGGGCAACAATTGTCCCCATCCACCGATGATATCAGCCGGATGATGTCATCATTCAACGGAGACATCATCCGGTAAGCATGTGCAATACACGGGACTTACTTACCTCAACTGATAAGAGACATCATCCGGTGAACAACAAGAGTTCGCCATCCACCGGTGACGTCAGCTGGATGATTCACTCATCCAGCTTCTATCATTTAGCTCACACCGGTGACGTCAGCCGGATGATGTATACATCCAACTTCCATCACACAACAGTACAATACAGAAAACTTCAAACAACTCATATCGACAGAAAGACAATCTGACCTTCACAGATCTCATACTCGTAGACCTAAACATTGGCAGACATGAAACATGGACTCATCTAAGATACATGTAGCGGAAGACTTAATTAAAACTGATCATTCTATACCCTTATAATCATCCCCAAATTTTGGTAACCAAACTAGACAATCACAGAATCCAATATTCTAAAGAAAATCTCATTCTACTTAAACATCAGTTCATCATAAATCTTACTGACACATTATGAGCATAACTACGGGTCATATTCGCCTGCCAGCCATAGACTTCCACCCTGAGCACCATCCTGCAACTAGCCTTAGACATCATCACCGAATTTGGAATCCTCACCTGCTAAATCTTCACCTACATCATAAGGTTTAAACTATAAGCCTAATGCTTAGTAAGGAATGCAATACTAACAAGTATGCATGAATGCTCATTTTAAGAAACAAATGATCATGAATCTTTTCTTGTTCATATTCATGCTCAAAGTCTTCATTCTTGTTCATCGTTTGTATTCATCGTTCAGAATCATCATTCATGCACGTTATTCATATTCATCATTCATGTTCATCAATCATATTCTTCGTTCATGTTGTGTGGATTAAGAGAGGATTTGTGCCGGTAAAGGGGGTTGACAGTGAGAGTGTACATAGTCCCTTGCGGGTCGTAATCATGATCCTTCATTTTGGACAGTGACATACGCCAAACCGCCCCCAACCCTCGCTTAATTCACGTTGCATAAGTTTTATATTCTTATCTTGTTCATGAGGAAAACATGCTCTTAAAACATTTTCATATGCATAAAACATTCATGATGCATGAACATGAGAACTCTTAACTCATCAAGCTACAGAATTGTGCATTCATCCGATGTGAAATCATACCATTAAGTCAAACATCAACATAAGTAACAGGCAGTAGCTTAAATAACTTCTAATCATCGTATCAGTTTCTACCTAGCATCCTTGTGATGTAGGGCCCTAATTGCTGGGAATTCTACACATTCACTTACCTGGTTTCCTTAGCAACTTGAACTCCTTTTCTTCAGACTTCTTCACCTAAAACATTTACATTGCAGTAGCTAAAATGAAAATCCTAATAGTCCTAATCACAAGTCATCCTAGAATCTAATAACTAAAGTCATTCCCGAATCCCTTAGTCTAGTTCTCTGTGTGCAGTCTGAAATCCAAAACCAAAACAGCTAGGTTCAACTAACGATTAATTAGGGTCGGTTATATTAAATGTCCAGAATCGATTCGAAAATGCTATTACCAAACACCGATTAAAAATGTTTCTATTATTCGGCCATTGAAGAATCTTGAAACATTGGGTTCTAGTTGAAAACAGAGTTCCAAATAACTACACAGCAACTACATTGACTAAATCTTACCTCGAACGTAGGTTATCAGAGTGGAGGTTGGAGGAATTGATCATCAAAGAGAGAGTCGCTGGCGGAGAGGGAGACAGCTTGGGGAAATGAGAGAATGCAGAAGGGAATGTCGGCTACAGTGAGGTTTAAAAGTTTCCATTTTCTATTTATACTTACTCCTACCATTCTTAATTACAAATCCTGCCACCCAACCTAATTTATAACACATGCACATTAACTAAGCCTTGGCATAAAATTCCAAACCGAAAAGATTAACATAAACATGGCCGTTAAAACAGTTAAGAAAGTCACCTGGTCAAACTCGTCGGGTGTTACATCCACCCCTCCTTAAACAAAATTTTCGTCCTCGAAAATTGCTCCAACAAAGAGCTCAGTATATTTGTTCAGCATGTCTTGTTGTCGCTCCCATGTAGCTTCTTCAATACCATGATTCATCCATAAGACTTTCACCAGTGGAATTTCCTTATTCCTCAGAGTCTTAACTGCAGATTCTATAATCCTTACAGGCTTCTCTTCATACACCAGTGTCGGCTCGATATCGATTCCAGTTGGTTCAACAACATGTGTTGGATCACGTATGCATTTCCTTAACATTGACACATGGAAGACATTATGTACCTTTTCTAGTGATGGAGGCAATTGCAATTTGTAAGCTGTACTGCCAATCCTTGCTAAGACAGGGAATGGTCCAATAAATCGCGGATTAAGTTTTCCATTCTTACCAAATCTTACTACTCCTTTAAAGGGTGAAACCTTTAAGAAAACTTCGTCTCCAACAGCAAACTCAAGGTCTCTCCTTCTTTGGTCTGCATAACACTTCTGTCGGCTTTGTGCAGTCATCATTCTCCTCCTAATAATGGCAACCTTATCTGACATGTACTGCAAAATCTCGGGTTCAAGGAGTTTCGCTTCACCAACTTCATCCCAATATAAAGGTGATCTACATTTCCTACCATACAGTGCTTCATACGGTGCCATACCAATGGTGGACTGGTAACTGTTATTATAGGAGAACTCAACTAAGGGCAAATGTCGACTCCAAGAGGTCTGGAAATCTAGCACACATGCTCTCAACATATCCTCGAGTATCTGAATTGTCCTTTCTGATTGGCCATCTGTCTGAGGGTGAAATGCGGTGCTTAAGGTTAACTTGGTACAAAGTGTACCTTGAAGACTTCGCCAAAACCTTGAGGTGAACCTAGGGTCACGATCAGAGACTATAGATATCAGAATCCCATGCAATCTGATAATTTCCTGAACATACAGATCGGCAAGCTGGTCCATTGTGTATGTTGTCTTCACGGGTAGGAAGTGAGCTGACTTCGTCAATCTGTCAACCACAACTCAGATGCTGTCATGACCTTTAGTTGTCTTAGGTAATCCTACAACAAAATCCATGGCAATGTTTTCCCATTTCCATTCGGGAATCGGTAAGGGTTGAAGGGTACCTCCTGGGCGTTGATGCTCTGCCTTAACTTGTTGGCATACAAAACATGACTCCACATACTTGGCAACATCCCTCTTCATATTTGGCCACCAATAATGTAACCTTAAATCCCGATACATCTTGGTGTTACCAGGGTGTACAGAGAAAGAAGATGAGTGAGCCTCAGCCAAGATTAACTCACGTAACTCCTTGTCACTTGGAATGTACCATCGATTCCTAAATTTCAAAATACCATCATTGGAGAGACTGAATTCAGAGGAGGCATCATGTAACTTACTCATCATACTATTATTCTCCTTTGAATCCTTCTGTTGTGCCTCTTTGATCTTATCCAAAATAGTTGGTCGAATGGTTAAATCAGCAAGTAAAGTTGACAACTCAGGAACTATTTCCAACTCAAACTTCTGAACTTCCTCCCATAATGGTACAGACATGGTTGATACAGCGGGCTGCATTGTCTTAGACATCCTGCTTAAAGCATCGGCTACAACATTAGCCTTACCCGGGTGGTATTTAATCTCAAAGTCATAATCTTTAACAAATTCCAACCAACGTCTTTGCCTCATGTTTAATTCCTTTTTGGGTGAATAGGTACTTCAGGCTTTTATGGTCAGAAAACACCTCAAACTGTTGACCATATAAATAGTGTCTCCAAATCTTTAATGCAAAAACAACTGCGGCTAGCTCTAAATCGTGAGTGGGGTAATTCTGTTCATAACTCTTCAGCTGCCTAGAGGCATACGCCACAACCTTACCTTCTTGCATCAAAACACACCCCAAACCAACTTTGGATGTGTAACACCCCTAATTCCGTACCCGTATTTCCGTACTAAATTTTTCATTTTATACTTTTTACTTTTCTATGCTTTAAATAAAACTTTGTGCGGAATAAAAACTGAAGTTGAAAACAGAACTGAAATCGGAATTAAATTTGAACCTTAAAAGCATTTAAAACAAACTATAAAACAATTAAAAAAAACTTAAAAACATTAATTAAAAGCATTTAAAATCATTCAGAAAAGGGGAGGGCAGAATCGGAAATCTGCCCTCAGAAATGTAACAGCGATCGGGCGCTGCTAATTGCAGCGCACGATCGCTGCATGCGCTGCACAATGCAGCGCACGATCGCTGCATTGTGCAGCGCCTGATCGCTGCACGCAGCGATCATTTGCTGCTGCAGCGATCCCCCACGGCGCCCAATCGCCGACCCCTCTCTCAGCGATCGCTGACAGCGATCAGCGCACAGCGCCCGATCGCTGCAGCACCTCACTTCTTCCTTACTTCGTGCTTCATTTTCTTTACACTTACTCTCTGGAATCTCAATTTCCAGAGAGCAACACAAATTCATCAAGCTCTCTGGAATCCGATTCCAGAGAGCAGAAGTTCACACCCTTCATTACCCATTCTTTCATTTTACCTCATAACACTTATGACTTAACTCAACCGACTCGCAGCGGACTTTGCGGAGTCCAACTGCGTGGGTAGCTCTAAAAACCGAGCATACCAATATCAACCGAAAACCAATCAAAACATTTCCAAAACATTCATTAAACAGTTTAAACCAAAACGTTTTACATACAATTACCAAAACGTTATCTAATCCCTATCCAGATCCAAACAACCTAAGTATACTATACAGTTATCAGATCACACATCCCAAAATAACCCCAGAGTCCATACATACATCCCCACGGGTCGTATCGCGCCTCGACTACTCAGCGCACTCCCACGAGCATCATCCATCAACTGCCTCCGACATCAGGAGGAGGAACGTCGTCCTCACCTGGATCTACGTCACCTAGCAGATCACCTACACCATACAGACACATATGAGATATTGAAATCTCAGTAAGCTACGTAAATGCAGATGCATGCGTGCGTATGCCATTCAGAAATCATGCTCAGATTCAGATTACAGATACAGAATTACAGATTACAGATTCATTACGTCACAGACAGACAGAATTGTCACCGAGACCTCGACCCACTAACCCAAGGGGGCCCGTCCGGCGGTTGGACTACCCCGTGGGGTTAGAGAGGGGGGGTACACGCTTGCAACACGCACAGCCGTGCCTGAGCCCCATCTCGCGTGACCAGAAACAGACAGATTACGTTTATTCATTCAGATTTCGTTACAGATTTCATTTCAGATATACGTTCCTTTTCTTAAAAACACGTGCAGAAATTCCTTTTCATGACTTTCGAAAACCGTGATGCATGAACAGTTCATATCAGTGGAAAGTAAACAAACAACATACATATTAACCAGACAATACAACATAACCTAGCTACCCAACCTAAACAACGTAAAACAAGGAACCCTCAAGGATCCTTGATACGACGACGAAGTATGGTGTAGACCTTTCGGTCAAGCAAGTCACGAGAACTTACCTTGAGCGCGCTGGATCTCAAGCTTCGTCCACTGGAGTCGCGTGTCTGGGGCAAAACACGATATTTGTCGTTAAACCCAATTTAAACCATAAATGTCCAAATTTCAAAACTTAGCTAAAGAATTCTCCTAAATTCTTCACTTAGCTAATTAAAGCTTTTCGAACATTAATTATAGCTCGATTATCCAAGTTAACGAGTTTTCCCCTAAAACCCGAAATTTTACCAATTTATAACTTTTTCACAAATCGACTTTTCTTCGTCCAATAACGTTCGATACGTTCAATATATACGTAATTATAGCTAACCTATTAATTACGAAGCCTAAATCGCGTTTTTAACGGAAAACCTAATTTAAACCCTAACCCTAAATCGAACCAAAACTCGAAATAAACGACCAAAGACTAAAGCTACATACCGAGGGTAGCGAGAGAGGAAGAAAACGTGAAGGACGGAGGAAAAACGGAAGAGAAACGGAGGTCGGACTCGTTGGAATCGCCGGCGGCCGAGAGAAGAAACCTTCTCTGTTCGTGCGTTCCAGAGAGAAAAGAGAGAAGAGAGGAAGTGAGGAAAAGAGAGAAAAGTGAGGTTATTTAATAATTTGATTTGGCAAATTACCAAATTGCCCTTAGCTCTTATTTCTGTTTTGTTTCGTCCTTCGGTTCGTTAATCGTCCAACTATTCGGATTCTCGAAAGTTCCATATTTTGCCAACAACTTCTATTCATTGCCAGGGATTTATTAAAACTGTCCGTTCGCAATTTGGACCTCGTTTGCTATTTTTACGAGAACGTCTTTTACATTACGAAAAGTGTATTTACTCGGAATGTAGTGTTTGATCTCCGAAAATTCCCGTAATTTCCTTAAAATTCTTATTATTCGTTAGAATCGTAATGACGCTTTCTTTTTGTGAATCAGACCTGATTTGATATATTTACCAAAATGCCATTAAATAAGGAAATGATAATATAATCAAAGGTCCGTACAAACCGGATATTACAGGATGCATCACAGTAAACACTAAACTTTCCTTCTTCCGTTGGGAGAGTCAAAAGTGGGGCTGTTGTCAACTTCAGCTTAAGTGTCTGGAAGCCATCTTCACACGCTTCAGTCCAAGAGTACTTGGTGTCCTTCTTTGTCAAATTAGTTAAAGGTTTAGCAATCATAGAAAATCCCTTAATGAACTTTCTATAATAACCCGCCAGACCAAGGAAGCTACGTACTTCACTGACATTCTTTGGCTGTGGCCAGTCCTTAACAACCTGAATCTTGGTTGGATCTACTGATATACCCTCAGCAGAAATGACATGGCCTAAGAAGTTGTCCTTATCCAACCAGAATTCGCACTTAGACAGCTTGACATAGAGCTGCTGCTGATTTAATGTCATTAAAACCACTCTTAAATGCTCTGCATGGTCAGCCTCAGTACGTGAGTATATTAGTATATCATATATAAACACAATCACAAACTTGTCCAAATACTCACGAAACACACGATTCATCAAGTCCATAAAGGCTGCGGGCGCATTAGTCAGTCCAAACGGCATCACAAGAAATTCATAGTGTCCGTAGCGGGTCCTGAAGGCTGTCTTTGGTATATCACTCTCCTTAACCTTCAGTTGGTAGTAACCCGAGCGTAAGTCAATCTTTGAAAACACTTTAGCTCCTTGTAATTGGTCAAACAAGTCATCAATTCGGGGAAAAAGATATTTATTCTTAATTGTCAACTTGTTTAGATCCCTATAGTCAATGCACATTCTAAGAGAACCATCCTTCTTCTTAACAAATAAAACAGGTGCACCCCAAGGAGAACTGCTAGGGCGTATAAATCCTTTATCTACTAATTCCTGCAGTTGGACTTTTAATTCTTTCAACTCAACAGGTGCCATGCGGTAAGGGTTCTTAGACACAGGTAAAGCCTCGGGATAAGTATCTATTACAAACTCAATTTCTCTGTCGGGTGGTATTCCGGGCAAGTCATCTAAAAATGCATCCGGAAACTCTATGACTATGGGAATATCTTGTAGCTTTACCTTATTCTCCACCCGAACATTAATTACACAAGCTAGAAAACTCTCACAACCACTCTTTAGTAATAGTTGAGTCTCTAGTGAGGAAATAATTGACATTTTACTTAGTTTTGGGATAGCTTGGAAGTAATACCGATCACCGTTCGGGGGTCGAAACTCAACTAATCCAGTCCTACAACTTATCGTGGCATAATGCCTGAATAACCAATCCATCATTAGTATGACCTCATATCCTCTCATATCGATTACGATCAGTTCTACATATAGCTTCTTATCTCCTAAGGACATAACATCACCTTTCAATATCTGCTCAGAATGTAGGGACTTCCCAAACGGTAACATGACAGTAAATGACCTCTCAGCTGGCATGAGTTCTAGTTTATGTTCAAGTAAAAACAGGGTTGATACAAACGAGTGTGTGGCCCCTGTATCTATAAGTGTGTAAGCAGAAATAGCACAAACCATAATGGTACCTGTTATGACTGTGTGCTGCTCGGCATCTTCATCCTATATTAAAGCATAAACCCTTAGCGCTACCCTAACTCGATTCGGGTCTGGCGGCAAGGGGCAGTCTCTGACCACGTGTCCAACCTTATCACATCTATAACAGCGGCCAGAATGTAACTTGCATTCGCCGGGGTGGTTCTTCTGACAGGTGGGGCATAGGGGAGCCAGGGTCGTTTTCCTTTTCCTTGGTCATCATTTGGATTGAAGGGTCTCTTTATACCTTTCTGCTGTTGTTGTGGCCCTCTGCTCGGTTGTGGTTGCCAACCTCTGCCCTGGCGCGGTGGTGGCTGAGTATCCTTGAAAAACTTTCTTGGCGGTTCACATTGTCCTCGTACTGTCAACTCTACCTCTTCTAATTCCAAAGCCTTAGCAGCCACTTCGGAATAAGGTATGTTATGGATCCCTGCAGTCTTCACTCCCTGGAAGAGGCTCGGCTTCAGCCCGTGGACAAACTGGTGAATCTTGTCCTCCTCATCATCCACCAGGCGGGGAGCAAACTGAGACAGTGCCTCAAACTTACAGATGTAATCAGCCACAGAATCGATTTGACATAGTTGCATGAATTCCATTTTCTCGCTGGCCCGAACAGCTCGGCTGAAGTACTTGTCAAAGAAGGCAGTCTTAAACATTTCCCAAGTTATAGCTCCTGCATTAGCGGTGCTCTGGATTGAGTTCCACCAATGCCTTGCATCAAGTTCTAGGTGAAAGATAGCACACGTAACCTTATCTCCGTCCTCAACTTTTGCATACCTAAACTTGTCCTCCATTTTCTGAATCCATTGCTCAGCATAAACAGGGTCTGAAACTCAACCATTAAATGTCGCGGGTCGAAGCCGGTGAAAACGGTCGCCACCATGATCTTGAGCTGCATTTGAACTAGAATTCGCTTGTTCTTCTCTGGCAGTCATCAGCTGTTCGATCTGGCGAGATTGGCGTATGACCAACTCTGTCAACTGAGCAATGGCATTGCTGTCCTCATTGGTCTATCTTTGCTGACCTCTTACCATTTTGAGATTCCTAAACAAACATTCATAAATACATCTTAACTTAATGACATTTACTAAAATCATAAACACTTACAGTTGCTAGAGTGTACTCAGGTGGCAATCTGTGCTGGGAGGCAGTCTGCAGAATCGATTTTAGAACCCGATTTTTCTCTGATACCATAATTGTAACGACCCCAGTAGGGCCGAGACATAATTCATGACTTTCTTAATCATTTAATTCTTACTTTCAGCACCTTGTTCATTATCAGTATTATTATTTTTTTTTATTTCTCGAAACTTAGAACTTAAAACTTGACTCGCGGACAATATATCATCTGACAAAAACTAAACCATCCAAAACCCGACTCTTTCATAAATCTAATAACTCATTAGTTCACAGAATCGAGCGACTATGCTTGGTTATCAGTTCCATGACATAATCGGGCAGAGAAGAAATGCCCTCAGATCACTCGACGTCATCCTTTTCGGGCTGCATGGGTTTACAAGCATCGGCTGATAGGGTACACATCATCTGATCTGTCACGTGCACTTCGCGTGACTCAATGGACATCGCCCGGTAGAGGTCATCTACCGATGGGCACGTGCAGTGCACATAATCCATTGTACATCACCCGGTCACTAGACGACAAAACTACATTTATATCATCCGATAGACATGTGCATCTCACGTGACTACTTAACATCGCCAGTAAGAGGCATCATCCGGTGGGCAACAATTGTCCCCATTCACCGATGATATCAGCCAGATGATGTCCTCATTCAAGGGAGACATCATCCGGTAAGCATGTGCAATACACGTGACTCACTTACCTCAATCGATAAGAGACATCATCCGGTGAACAACAAGCGTTCGCCATCCACTGGTGACGTCAGCTGGATGATTCACCCATCTAGCTTCTATTATTCAAATCACACCGGTGACGTTAGCCGGATGATGTATTCATCCAACATCCATCACACAGCAGTAGAATACAGAAAACTTCAAACAACTCATATCGACAGAAAGACAATCTGACCTTCACAGATCTCATACTCGTAGACCTAAACATAGGCAAACATGAAACATGGACTCATCTAAGATACATGTAGCAAAATACTTAATTAAAACAGATCATTCTATACCCTTATAATCATCCCCAAATTTTGGTAACCAAACTAGACAATCACAGAATCCAATATTCTAAAGAAAATCTCATTCTACTTAAACATCAGTTCATCATAAATCTTGCTGACACATTATGAGCATAACTACGGGTCATATTCACCTGCCAGCCACAGACTTCCACCCTGAGCACCATCCTGCAACCAGCCTTAGACATCATCACCGAATTTGGAATCCTCACTTGCTAAATCTTCACCTACATCATAAGGTTTAAACTATAAGCCTAATGCTTAGTAAGGAATGCAATACTAACAAGTATGCATGAATGCTCATTTTAAGAAACAAATGATCATGAATCTTTTCTTGTTCATATTCATGCTCAAAGTCTTCATTCTTGTTCATCGTTTGTATTCATCGTTCAGAATCATCATTCATGCACGTTATTCATATTCATCATTCATGTTCATCAATCATATTCTTCGTTCATGTTGTGTGGATTAAGAGAGGATTTGTGCCGGTAAAGGGGGTTGACAGTGAGAGTGTACATAGTCCCTTGCGGGTCGTAATCATGGTCATTCCTTTTGGACAGTGACATACGCAAAACTGCCCCCAACCCTCGCTTAATTCACGTTGCATAAGTTTTATACTCTTATCTTGTTCATGAGGAAAACATGCTCTTAAAACATTTTCATATGCATAAAACATTCATGATGCATGAACATGAGAACTCTTAACTCATCAAGCTACAGAATTGTACATTCATCCGACGTGAAATCATACCATTAAGTCAAACATCAACATAAGTAATAGATAGTAGCTTAAATAACTTCTAATTATCGTATCAGTTTCTACCTATCATCCTTGTGATGTAGCGCCCTAATGGCCGGGAATCCTACACATTCACTTACCTGGTTTCCTTAGCAACTTGAACTCCTTTTCTTCATACTTCTTCACCTAAAACATTTACATTGCAGTAGTTAAAATGAAAATCCTAATAGTCCTAATCACAAGTCATCCTAGAATCTAATAACTAAAGTCATTCCCGAATCCCTTAGTCTAGTTCTCTGTGTGCAGTCTGAAATCCAAAACCAAAACAGCTAGGTTCAACTAACGATTAATCAGAGTCAGTTATATTAAATGTCCTGAATCGATTCAGAAATGCTATTACCAAACACCGATTAAAAATGTTTCTATTATTTGGCCATTGAAGAATCTTGAAACATTGGGTTCTAGTTGAAAACAGAGTTCCAAATAACTACACGGCAACTATATTGACTAAATCTTACCTCGAACGTAGGTTATCGGAGTGGAGGTTGGAGGAATCGATCGTCAAAGAGAGAGTCACTGGCGGAGAGGGAGACAGCTCGGGAAAATGAGAGAATGCAGAAGGGAATGTCGGCTACAGTGAGGTTTAAAAGTTTCCATTTCCTATTTATACTTAATCCAACCATTCTTAATTACAAATCCTGCCACCCAACCTAATTTATGACACATGCACATTAATTAGGCCTTGGCATAAAATTCCAAACCGAAAAGATCAAAATAAACATGGCCGTTAAAACAGTTAAGAAAGTCACCTGGTCAAACTCGTCGGGTGTTACACACAAAGACATAAAACTTCACAAATTTAATGTTTAAATTGTGTCAACCATTGACAAGAGTGGACGACCCTAGAGTTTGCAGAATATTTTCAAGAAAGTTTTTTTGTCGGCTAGATCAGGATCACAAACTACAAAAATTTCAAAATTAAGCTGCAACAGTGCATTCAATTGGACAAAAGACGTAGTCGACCGACACCACTCACTAACATGCAATAAAGGTCATATACAAGTTGACCAGACTTAAGCTGTGGTCGAACTCCGACTCAAAATTTGGTACTGTTCTATATATAAATTGACGCATACAATGTGCAACAATGATTAAATAATTGAGCTATCACTTGTGCATTCTTAGCATTCAAGATTTCGAGTCGTCCAACCTATCATGTGACTTCCTAACTGTATTAACGGTCATGAATATTCAATCTTCACGGTTTAGAGTTTTATGCTAAGCTTAATTAATTACATGTGGATTTAAACTAGGTTGAGTGGCAAAGTTGTAATAATGGAAGATTGAGACCAGTATTTAAAGAAAAAGGAAAGGATTCAAACCTCATTTAAACCACTGTAGCCGTCATCTCTTACTCTCGATGATTTCCCCTCCCGAGCTCTCGCTTTCTGTCAGCTGGAAATCCCTCCTTCGACGATCGGTTTCCTTGCTGCTTCTCGGCTACTTTGTGCTCGAGGTACGAGTTTGGCAATGTAGCTATCTTTTAGTCGTTAAGCTCTGTTTTCAGCTATGTGTTGAAGTTCTGGATTCTTCAATGGCCGAGTATTAGTAAGGGTATTTTAAAATCTAAAAGTGGTAATGTCATTCCGAATCGATTTTGGACATTAAACAACCAACCCTGAGTTATCGCTAATCGAATCTGTTTGTTTTGGGTTTTGGATTTCAAACTGCACAGAGAACTATACTAAGGATTCGGGAGTGACTATAGTTATTAGATCCTAGGATGACTTGTGATTAGAACTAATAGGATTTTGTTTTAACTACTGCAATGTAAATGTTTTAGGTGAAGAAGTTTGAAGAGAAAGGAGCTCAAATTGCTAAGGAGACCAGGTAAGTGAATGTATAGGTTTCTCGGTCATTAGGACCCTACATCAAAGGACGCTAGGTAGAAACTCATACGATGATTAGTAGTTCCTTATGTTACTGACTAGCATTTATGTTGATGATTAGTTCAATGGTAATGTTCCATGTTGGATAGTGCTCTGTTCTATAGCTTGATGATTTAAGAATTCCCATGTACATGCATCATGACTATTTTATGCATATGAAAATATTTTAAGAGCAGGGTTTTCTCATGAATAAAGTAAGATAACGAAGTAAATCTTATGCAACGTGAATTAAGTGAGGGTTGGGGGCGGTTTGACGTATGTCACTGTCCAAAAGAAGTACCATGATTATGACCCGCAAGGGATTATGTACACTCTCACTGTCAACCCCCTTTACCGGCACAAATACTCTCTTAATTCACACAACATGAATGAGGAATATGATTGATGAATACGAATGATGAATACGAATGATGAATACGAATGATGAATATGAATGATGAATACGAATGATGAATACGAATGATGAATATGATTGTTGAATATGAATGATGAATAAGAATGGAGATTTTGTGTATAATTACAAATAAGAAAAGATTCATGAGCATTTGTTTCTCAAATGAGCATTCATGCATACTTGTTAGTATTGCATTCCTTACTAAGCATTAGGCTTATAGTTTAAACCTTATGATGTAGGTGACGAGATTTCAGGTGAGGATCCCAAAGTCTATGATGATGTCTGAGCTTGATTGCTGGAAGGTGATCAGGGTGCAATTTCTGTGGCTGGATGGCAAATGAGACCCCTGGTTAATGTTTTTATGGTTTTAGTTATGATAATGAATATAATAGATTAAGTAGGACAAGTCTATTTCTTTCTAACATTGAGTCCTCTTTTGAAGTTGTCTGTTGACCACTGAATCTAGAAATAATTTTAAGGATATTGGATGGTCTGTTTGCTTAAGTCTTCCGCTATATGAATTCTGGATAAGTTACTGATTTTCATTAGTATGAATGTTATACCATTGAAGTTTGAAATCAGTGAAGGTTAAGTTACCGGATGATGTAAGTGTTATTTCATCGTCCAGTGATCGGTAGATGTAGAGTGTTTAAGTCATCGGAAGATGTAAGTTTAATTTTGTCATCTAGTGATCGGCAGATGAGGTGTATTTAAGTTACCGGATGATGTAAGTGTTATTTCATCGCCCAGTAACCGGTAGATGTAGAGTGTTTAAGCCATCGGAAGATGTAAGTTTAATTTTGTCGTCTAGTGATCGGCAGATGAGGTGTATTTAATTTACCGGATGATGTAAGTGTTATTTCATCAACAAGTGACCGGTAGATGTAGAGTGTTTAAGCCATCGGAAGATGTAAGTTTAATTTTGTCGTCTAGTTACCGGATGATGTGAGGGTTATCATGTCGTTTAGTGACCGGGTCATGTTTTAATTATTCACGTGAGAAGCACATGTTCACCGGATGATATAAACCCGGTTTAGTGACCGGTAGATGGGGTTTATTTCTATATCGGTATATGCAGTCTAAGGGTTTAAGTTTCTCTTCATCAGCCGATACGCGTTGCACTGCCCGCCGGCAGATGCGTAATGTATTCCTTTGCTGAGCGATGCCTAGTGAATCGTGCATAACATCTTGAGCTAAGTTATGTTTTAAAAAAAATATATATTACCAAAAATGAATAGAGTGTGAGTAATAAGAATTAAATGATTAAGAAAGATACGGATTATGTGACGATCCCTCTGGGGTCGTTACACTATCACTTGTGCATTCTTAGCATTCAAGATTTCGAGTCGTCCAACCTATCATTCTTTCATTTATTTCAGTTGAGTATTTATTACTTGTGAAAGTTAGTTATTTGTACAAAACACTTCATATTCATTTATCATTGATGGAGAAACGACGAAGTCATGGATTTGCAAAGACAAGATTGACACCTAAAAGTGGAATCATCAAGTGTAACTGGAAGGGCCAGTTGAGTTAAATCTTCTAGGGGAGCCTTGTAGCATAGACATAGGTAGTTTTGTAACGACCCCAGAAGGATCGTCACATAATCCATATCTTTCTTAATCATTTAATTCTTATTACTCACACTCAACCTATTTTCGGTAATATATTTTTTTTGAACATCTCTTAAACTGGGTCTGACAACAAAGAAATAACTTACATCGACCGGTGGTCATGTGTGCTTCACGTGACCGACTTAAAACATTGCCTGGACATTAAACAATAAGAGAATACTCACATCATCCGGTCACTTATTACACTACATCTGCCGATCACTAGACGACAAAATAACACTCTTATCATCCGATGGCTTAAACACTCTACATCTGCCGATCGCTAGACGACAAAATAGCACTTTCATCATCCGATGGCTTAGACACTACATCTGTCGATCGCGAGACGACAAAATAACACTCTCATCATCCGATGGCTTAAACACTCTACATCTGCCGATCGCTAGACGACAAAATAGCACTTTCACCATCCGATGGCTTAGACACTACATCTACCGATCGCTAGACGACAAAATAACACTCTCATCATCCGATGGCTTAAGCACTCTACATCTGCCGATCGCTAGATGACAAAATAGCACTTTCATCATCCGATGGCTTAGACACTACATCTACCGATCGCTAGACGACAAAATAACACTCTCATCATCCGATGGCTTAAACACTCTACATCTGCCGATCGCTAGACGACAAAATAGCACTTTCATCATCCGATGGCTTAAACACTCTACATCTGCCGATCACTAGATGACAAAATAGCACTTTCATCATCCGATGGCTTAGACACTACATCTAAAATACGCATAGCGGAAGACTCAAGCAAAACAAACCATTCATTAATCCTTAAAATCGTATTCAGACTCTAAAGACAAGCCCTTCAATTCCAAATCTCATTGTTATAAGAAATTCTGTTCTATTTAGTCATCTGTTCATCGTAAACTTTTCTGACTTACTATGAGCATAACCAGGGAGCTTAATCGCCTATCCAGCCTTCACTGTCACACTGAGCATCCTCCGGCAACCAACTTTAAACATCATCTCTGGACTGGAAATCCTCACCTTCTAACTCTTCACCTACATCATAAGATTTAACTATAAGCCTAATGCTTAGTAAGGAATGCAACACTAATTTGGGAAAATCACATGCTCATAAGTCTTTTCTTGTTCATATCTTTGCTCGTAATCATCATTCATAGTCATGGATCGTATTCATCATTCATAGTCATGGATCATATTCATCGTTCATAGTCATGGATCATATTCATCGTTCATAGTCATTGATCATATTCATCATTCATAGTCTTTGATCATATTTTTTGTTTAGGTTGTGTGGATTAAGAGAGGATTTGTGCCGGTAAAGGGGGTTCGACAGTGAGTTTGATCTTGTTCCCTACTGCGAGTCGTATTCATATGTCCCTCTTTGGACTGTGACATACGCCGAACCGCCCCCAACCCTCACTTAATCCACGTTGCATAAATCTTATATATATATACATATATACATACATATCTTGTTCATGGAAAACAAGCATTAAAACATTTTCTCATGCTTGAGAAACATTCATGATGCATGAACATGAGAACTTTTAACCCATCAGACTATGACAAGGATCATATCAGAGCAGACAACTTCACATTCACTAGCAGGTCATCAAATAATATAACTCACATCATTCATCAATCCTTCAAGTGCAGACAAGCTCATCATCATAAGGTAAACATTAGACATCTAAAACAACCTAGTACTCTCACGATGTAGGGCTCTATTAGCCGGAAATCTTAATACATTCACTTACCTGGTCTCCTTAGCACTTGAGCTCCTTTCTCTTCAATCTTCCTCACCTAAAACATTTACATTGCAGTTGTTAAAACGAAATCCTAATAGTTCTAATCTCAAGTTATCCTAAGATTTAATAGCTAAAGTCATTCCCGAATCCTTAGTCTAATACCCTGTGCAGTTTGAAATCCAAATCCCAGAACAGACAGATTCGATTATCGATTACTCAGGGGTGGTTGTTCTAAATGTCCAGATTCGATTTGATAAAAGCATTCCCACTCTCAGATTTCAAGTGTTCTTATTATTAGTCGGCCATTGGAAAAATCCAAAACTCCAATGCCGAGTAGAAAACAGGGCTAACAAACTAACAGATAGCTACGTTGTCTATTGCATACCTCGGGCATAGAGTAGTCGAGTAGTGGCAGAGAAACCGATCGCCGAAGAGAGTGTGCTGAAAGCAGAGAGCAAGAGCTTGGGAGGGAAGAAATCGCCGAAAAGGAGGGTGTCGGCTACAGTGGTTCAAGTGAGGTTTAAAACATTTCCTTTTTTTTTATATATTGGTCATCACCCTCCATTATTACAACTTTGCCACCCAACATAGTTTAAATCCACATGAAATTAATTATTCTTGGTATAACACTCTAAACCGGGAAAAATTAATTAAACACGACCGTTAAAACGGTTAAGGAAATTACCTGGTCGTTATTTTGGGTGTTACATCCACCCCTCCTTAAACAAAACTTTCGTCCTCGAAAATTGATCAAACAAATAACTCTGGATATTTCTCTAACATGTCCTGTCGTCGCTCCCAAGTGGCTTCTTCGATGCCATGATTCTTCCATAAAACTTTGACCAACGGAATCTCTTTATTCCTCAGAGTCTCAACTACAGATTCCTATATCTGTACTGGCTTCTTTTCATACGTTAGTGTTGGCTCAATCTCAAAATCCACTGGTTTAACAACTTGTGTAGGGTCCCGTATACATTTTCTTAACATTGACACATGGAAAACATTATGAACTTTATCCAATGATGGAGGCAACTGCAGTCTGTAAGCTGTACTACCGATTCTAGCAAAAACAGGGAATGGTCCAATAAATCGTGGATTAAGCTTTCCCTTTTTGCCAAATCTTAAGGCTCCCTTGAACGGTGAAACCTTCAGGAATACATCATCCCCGACCGTAAATTCAAGATTCCTCCTCCTTTGGTCCGCATAACTCTTCTGTCGACTCTGAGCAGTCATCATCCTCTTCCTAATAACAGAAATCTTTTCAGACATCTGCTGCAGAAGTTCGGGTCCTAGAAGTTTTGCTTCCCCATCCTCATCCCAATACAGAGGTGACCTACATTTCCTGCCATACAGTGCTTCATAAGGTGCCATTCCGATAGTGGACTGATAACTGTTATTGTAGGAGAACTCAACCAAAGGTAAGTATCGACTCCAGGATGACTGGAAATCTAGCACACACGCCCTCAGCATATCTTCAAGTATCTGAATAGTCCTTTCAGATTGTCCATCTGTCTGCGGGTGAAAGGCAGTGCTGAAGGATAACCTCGTGCCAAGTGTGCCTTGTAGACCTTTCCAAAACCGGGAGGTGAACCTAGGGTCGCGATCAGAAGCAATAGATGCAGGGATTCCATGCAACCTAATAACTTCTTGTACATAAAGATCAGCAAGCTGGTCCATCGAATAGGCTGTCCTTACTGGTAAGAAATGGGCTGATTTCGTCAATCTATCAGTCACAACCCAAATACTATCATGTCCCTTAGTTGTCTTAGGTAATCCTACAACAAAATCCATAGCTAAGTGTTCCCACTTCCACTCGGGAATAGGTAAAGGCTGAAGGGTACCTCCTGGACGTTGGTGCTCGGCTTTAACTTGTTGGCAAACCAAACATGACTCTACATACTTAGCAACATCTCTCTTTAAGTTTGGCCACCAATAGAGTGACTTCAGGTCTCGATACATCTTGGTGCTGCCAGGATGTACAGAAAAGGGAGACGAATGCGCCTCAGCCAAGATCAATTTACGTAATCCTTCATTATTAGGGACATACCATCTATTTCTAAACCTCAGAATCCCATCCTTGGAAAGACTAAACTCGGAGGTGGTGTCCTTCACCTTGTTCATCATACTGTTATTCTCCTTTGAGTCCTTCTGTTGTGCTTCTTTGATCTTTTCCAGAACCATCAGTTGAATGGTCAAATTTGCAAGCAAAGCTGACAACTCTGGAACTATCTCCAACTCCAATTTATGAATCTCTGTCCTCAAAGGTATAGACATAGTTGATACAATGGGTTGCATTGTTGTTGACATCCTGCTCAATGCGTCAGCTACAGAGTTAGCCTTGCCTGGGTGATACTTGATCTCAAAGTCGTAATCCTTAACAAATTCCAACCAACGCCTCTGCCTCATGTTCAATTCCTTTTGTGTAAAGAGGTACTTCAGACTTTTATGGTCAGAAAACACTTCACACTGCTGTCCATATAAGTAGTGTCTCCATATCTTCAAAGCAAAAACAACAGCGGCTAATTCTAAATCATGGGTGGGGTAGTTTTGTTCATAACTCTTTAACTGCCTAGAAGCATACGCTACAACTTTGCCTTCTTGCATCAAAACACAGCCCAAACCAACTTTTGATGCATCACAAAATACGCTAAACTTTCCTTCTTCGATTGGAAGGGTCAATACCAGGGCTGTTGTTAACTTCACCTTCAATTTCTGGAAGCTATCCTCACAAGCTTCGGTCCAAGAATACTTATTGTCCTTCTTTGTCAAATTCGTCAGGGGCTTAGCTATCATAGAGAATCCTTTGATGAACTTTCTGTAATAGCCTGCCAATCCAAAGAAACTGCGGACTTCACTGGCGTTCTTTGGTTGTGGCCAATCCTCTACTGCCTGAATTTTGGTCGGGTCCACTGATATGCCATTAGAAGAAACTACATGACCAAGGAAATTAACCTTGTCCAACCAAAATTCACACTTGGACAATTTGGCATAGAGCTGGTGCTCCTTCAATGTTGTCAAAACTACTCTTAAATGCTCTGCATGGTCAGCTTCAGTCCGTTAGTGTATCAGGATATCATCTATGAACACGATTACAAATTTGTCCAAATACTCACGAAACACTCGATTCATTAAGTCCATAAAGGCTGCAGGTGCATTGATCAGTCCAAATGACATGACCAAGAATTCGTAGTGTCCATAACGAGTTCTGAAGGCTGTCTTTGGTATATCTCCTTCCTTAACCTTCAGTTGGTAATAACCCGAACGTAAATCTATTTTTGAAAACACCTTTGCTCCTTGCAATTGGTCAAACAAATCATCAATCCGAGGTAAGGGGTACTTATTCTTGATTGTCAACTTATTTATCTCCCTATAGTCTATGCACATTCTAAGGGAACTATCTTTCTTCTTGACGAATAAGACAGGTGCACCCCAAGGGGAACTGCTAGGGCGTATAAATCCTTTGTCTACTAATTCCTGTAGTTGGACTTTTAACTCCTTTAGCTCAACAGGTGCCATCCGATAAGGATTCTTAGATACGGGTAAGGCCTCAGGGTACGTATCTAATACAAATTCTATTTCTCTATCAGGCGGTAATCCTGGCAAATCATCCAAGAATGCCTTAGGGAACTCTCTAACTATGGGGATATCTTGTAACTCTATCTTATTCTTCACCCGAACATCCATTATGCTAGCTAAGTAACTCTCACAACCCATTTTCAGTAACCGGTAAATTTCTAGTGAGGATATAATCAGTATTTTGCTTATCTTAGGAATAGCTTGGAAGGAATAATGATCACCATTTGGGGGTCGAAAATCAACCATCCCAGATCTACAACTTATTGTGGCATAATGCCTAAATAACCAATCCATTCCTAATATCACCTCATACCCTTTCATGTCAATTACAATCAGTTCTACATATAGTTTCTTACTTCCTAAGGACACAACATCACCTTTAACAATCTGTTCTGAATGTAGGGACTTCCCTGATGGTAACATAACATTATATGGCCTTTCGACTGGTAAAAGTTCTAAGTTGTGTTGGCATACAAACAAAGTTGATATAAACGAGTGTGTGGCTCTCGTATCTATAAGTGTGTAAGCAGCAAAACCACAGATCATAATGGTACCTGTTATGACTGTATGCTGTACGGCTTCCTCATCCTCCATCATTGCATAGACTCTAGGTGCTACCCTTGCACGGTTCGGATCTGGCGGCATGGGGCAGTTTCTGACTATATGTCCAACCTTATCACATCTGAAACAGCGGCCAGAACGCAACTTGCATTCACCGGGGTGGTTCTTCTGACAGGTGGGGCATAAGGGTGCCAGAGGCCTCTTCCCTTTTCCTTGGTCATCATTCTGGTTGAGGGGTCTCTTTATACCTTGTTGTTGTTGTTGTGGTCCCCTGTTTTGTTGCGGCTGCCATCCTTTATTCTGACGTGGTGGCGGCTGAGCTTCCTTCGTGAATTTTCTTGGCTGCTCACGCTGTGCATATGCTGTTATTTCTGCCTCTTCCAGCTCCAAGGCCTTAGTCGTCACTTCACCATAAGGTACATTGTGTATCCCAACAGTCTTTACTTTCATGTACAAACTCAACTTCAGTCCTTGAACAAATTGGTAAATCCTGTTCTCATCATCCTCAATCATTCGGGGAGCAAATCGTGATAAAGCATTAAATTTGCATATATAATCCGTCACAGAGCCAGTTTGTCATAGATTCATGGACTCCTTCTTCTTGTTGGCCCGAATAGTCCTATTGAAGTACTTGTCAAAGAAGGCAGTCTTAAACATTTCCCAGGTCATAGCTCCGGCATTAGCAGTGTTCTGGATCGAATCCCACCAATGCCTTGCACTTAATTCCAAATGAAAGACAACATATGTGACCTTATCTCCTTCATCAACCTTTGCGTATTTAAACATGTCTTCTATCTTTCGAACCCACTCCTCAGCATAAATAGGATCTGAAACATGTCCATTAAACACCGGAGGTCGAAGCTGGTGGAAACGCTCACCCCCATGATCATGAGTTGCATTAGTACTGGAGTTGCCTTGTTTCTCTCTAGCAGTCATCAATTGTTCGATCTGGCGAGATTGGCGCATGACCAACTCTGTCAACTGAGCAATGACAATGCTATCCTCATTGGTCTCTCTCTGCTGACCTCTAACCATTTTGGGATTCCTAGACAATTAGTTATAAATGCATCTTAACTTAGTGACAATTATTGAAATCATAAATACTTACAGTTGCTGGAGTGTGCTCACGTGACAGTCAGTGCTGGAAGGCAGTCTGCAGAATCGGTTTTAGAACCCGCTTTTGCTCTGATACCATAATTGTAACGACCCCAGAAGGATCGTCACATAATCCATATCTTTCTTAATCATTTAATTCTTATTACTCACACTCAACCTATTTTCGGTAATATATTTTTTTTGAACATCTCTTAAACTGGGTCTGACAACAAAGAAATAACTTACATCGACCGGTGGTCATGTGTGCTTCACGTGACCGTCTTAAAACATTGCCTGGACATTAAACAATAAGAGAATACTCACATCATCGGGTCACTTATTACACTACATCTGCCGATCACTAGATGACAAAATAACACTCTCATCATCCGATGGCTTAAACACTCTACATCTGCCGATCGCTAGACGACAAAATAGCACTTTCATCATCCGATGGCTTAGACACTACATCTGCCGATCGCTAGACGACAAAATAACACTCTCATCATCCGATGGCTTAGACACTACATCTGCCGATCGCTAGACGACAAAATAACACTCTCATCATTCGATGGCTTAGACACTACATCTACCGATCGCTAGATGACAAAATAACACTCTCATCATCCGATGGCTTAAACACTCTACATCTGCCGATCGCTAGACGACAAAATAGCACTTTCATCATCCGATGGCTTAGACACTACATCTACCGATCGCTAGACGACAAAATAACACTCTCATCATCCGATGGCTTAAACACTCTACATCTGCCGATCGCTAGACGACAAAATAGCACTTTCATCATCCGATGGCTTAAACACTCTACATCTGCCGATCGCTAGATGACAAAATAGCACTTTCATCATCCGATGGCTTAGACACTACATCTAAAATACGCATAGCGGAAGACTCAAGCAAAACAAACCATTCATTAATCCTTAAAATCGTATTCAGACTCTAAAGACAAGCCCTTCAATTCCAAATCTCATTGTTATAAGAAATTCTGTTCTATTTAGTCATTTGTTTATCGTAAACTTTTCTGACTTACTATGAGCATAACCAGGGAGCTTAATCGCCTATCTAGCCTTCACTGTCACACTGAGCATCCTCCGGCAACCAACTTTAAACGTCATCTCTGGACAAGAAATCCTCACCTTCTAACTCTTCACCTACATCATAAGATTTAACTATAAGCCTAATGCTTAGTAAGGAATGAAACACTAACATGGATGCATAAATGTATAATTTGGGAAAATCACATGCTCATAAGTCTTTTCTTATTCATATCTTTGCTCGTAATCATCATTCATAGTCATGGATCATATTCATCATTCATAGTCATGGATCATATTCATCATTCATAGTCATGGATCATATTCATCGTTCATAGTCATGGATCATATTCATCATTCGTAGTCATGGATCATATTCATCATTCATAGTCATGGATCATATTCATCATTCATAGTCATGGATCATATTCATCATTCATAGTCATGGATCATATTCATCATTCATAGTCATGGATCATATTCATCATTCATAGTCATGGATCATATTCATCATTCATAGTCATGGATCATATTCATCATTCATAGTCATGGATCATATTCATCATTCATAGTCATGGATCATATTCATCATTCATAGTCATGGATCATATTCATCATTCATAGTCATGGATCATATTCATCATTCATAGTCATGGATCATATTCATCATTCATAGTCATGGATCATATTCATCATTCATAGTCATGGATCATATTCATCATTCATAGTCATGGATCATATTCATCATTCATAGTCATGGATCATATTCATCATTCATAGTCATGGATCATATTCATCATTCATAGTCATGGATCATATTCATCATTCATAGTCATGGATCATATTCATCATTCATAGTCATGGATCATATTCATCATTCATAGTCATGGATCATATTCATCATTCATAGTCATGGATCATATTCATCATTCATAGTCATGGATCATATTCATCATTCATAGTCATGGATCATATTCATCATTCATAGTCATGGATCATATTCATCATTCATAGTCATGGATCATATTCATCATTCATAGTCATGGATCATATTCATCATTCATAGTCATGGATCATATTCATCATTCATAGTCATGGATCATATTCATCATTCATAGTCATGGATCATATTCATCATTCATAGTCATGGATCATATTCATCATTCATAGTCATGGATCATATTCATCATTCATAGTCATGGATCATATTCATCATTCATAGTCATGGATCATATTCATCATTCATAGTCATGGATCATATTCATCATTCATAGTCATGGATCATATTCATCATTCATAGTCATGGATCATATTCATCATTCATAGTCATGGATCATATTCATCATTCATAGTCATGGATCATATTCATCATTCATAGTCATGGATCATATTCATCATTCATAGTCATGGATCATATTCATCATTCATAGTCATGGATCATATTCATCATTCATAGTCATGGATCATATTCATCATTCATAGTCATGGATCATATTCATCATTCATAGTCATGGATCATATTCATCATTCATAGTCATGGATCATATTCATCATTCATAGTCATGGATCATATTCATCATTCATAGTCATGGATCATATTCATCATTCATAGTCATGGATCATATTCATCATTCATAGTCATGGATCATATTCATCATTCATAGTCATGGATCATATTCATCATTCATAGTCATGGATCATATTCATCATTCATAGTCATGGATCATATTCATCATTCATAGTCATGGATCATATTCATCATTCATAGTCATGGATCATATTCATCATTCATAGTCATGGATCATATTCATCATTCATAATGCTCTAATCTCAAGTTATCCTAAGATTTAATAGCTAAAGTCATTCCAACATCCTTAGTCTAATTCCCTGTGTAGTTTGAAATCCAAATCCCAGAACAGATAGATTCGATTATCGATTACTCAGGGGTGGTTGTTCTAAATGTCCAGATTCAATTTGATAAAAGCATTCCCACTCTCAGATTTCAAGTGTTCTTATTATTAGTCGGCCATTGGAAAAATCCAAAACTCCAATGCCGAGTAGAAAACAGGGCTAACAAACTAACAGATAGCTACGTTGTCTATTGCATACCTCGGGCACAGAGTAGTCGAGTAGTGGCAGAGAAACCGATCGTCGAAGAGAGTGTGCTGAAAGCAGAGAGCAAGAGCTTGGGAGGGAAGAAATCGCCGAAAAGGAGGGTGTCGGCTACAGTGGTTCAAGTGAGGTTTAAAACATTTTTTTTTCTTTATATATTGGTCATCACCCTCCATTATTACAACTTTGCCACCGAACCTAGTTTAAATCCACATGAAATTAATTATTCTTGGTATAACACTCTAAACCGGGAAAAATTAATTAAACACGACCGTTAAAACGGTTAAGGAAATTACCTGGTCGTTATTTTGGGTGTTACAAGTTTGGCTGAAACATGTCAATAAATCGTGTTTGCAAACTTATTTTGTCTAACTATTTATTTACAAGTGATTTATATGCATGTTATTGATAGAAAATAACGTCTGACTAAGAGAAATTATATAATGAGCCCAAAATTTATTTTTATTTTTCTTCAATTTGTAAATTAGGTTAAATTGAATCGTTATAAAACTTTATTTTTTTTCTTAATTTAAAATATTTGAAAATAGCAGAAATTATTATTAGGCCGAAATTTTGAAACAATTATCAATAAATATTTCGAAAGATTCAATACAAACAAACATTAATAAAACTTTATTTATAAATTTTAAATAAAAAAAACAATAACTTTGTCAATTCAAATTCAACATCTGATGAAATAAATTTTTTAACTGAAATCAATTAAAATTAAATGCACATAAATGTGAAATATCTTTTTTTAAACGATATAAAAATCATGACTTAAAATTGCTATTCTGTAATATCCGGCTTGTACAGATTTTTGATTTAATATATTATATTTATATTATTAGATGACATTTTTGTAAATATGTCAAATAAGGTCCGTTTTACAAAAAGAAAGCGTCATCATGATCCTAACGATTAATAGGAATTTTAAGGAAATTATGGAAATTTTCGGAGATTAAACGTTATATTTCAAGTAAATACATTCCTCGTAATGTAAAAGACGTTCTCGTAAAAATAGTAAACGAGGTCCAAATTGCAAACGGACAGTTTTATTAAATCCTAAATAATAAGTTGGACTTGTTGGTGAAATAAGGAGAGTTGGTGAACCCGAATAGTTGGACGATTAACGAACCGAAGGACAAAACAAAATAGAATTAAGTGCTAAGGGCAAAATAGTAATTTGCAAAGGAAATTTCTATTAAAAATCAAATTCTTTTCTTTCTCCTCACTTCTCCTCCTTTCATGTTTCACGAAATCGACGGAGAGCGATTTCCTTCTCTGCCCGCGACGGATCCTTTGACGCCGAGCTCCGATTCGACCTCCATTCGTTTTGTTTTCTTCGCGTTTTATCCTCCAATCCAACGTTCTAGGTAAGTCTCTATAGTTTTAGAGCGTTTATTTCGATGATTTCGGAGTTTTAAACCATTAGGGTTTTCGTTAGGTTTTCGATTAAAACGCGAATTAGGGTTCGTAATTAATAGGTTAGCCGTAATTAAGTATATATTGCACGAATTCGTCGTTATTGGACGAAGATAAATCAATTTGTAAAAATGTTAAAAATTGAGAAATTTCGGGTTTTCGGAAAAACTCGTAAATTGGATTTCAGGGTATCGAGCGCAGATTAATGGATTAAACGCCTCGATAAGTTAAGTAGAATTGTTAGGAAATTTCCTTAGTTAAGATTTTGTAATTTGGACGATCGAAAGCTTAAACTCGTTTTAACGTCGATATCATGTTTTGCTTCAGACAAACAACGCTCGTGGACGGAGCTTGAGCTGCTTTGGACACGAGGTAAGTTCTCATGACTTACTCTAGCCGATTGGCCTACACCGTATTTCGATGTCGCGTCAAGGATGTTAAAGGATCGTTTGTTTTAATTGCTTTGGTTGGGTAGTTAGTTTTAAACGTTTTGTAGGTTATTTCATTTACAGTCTTGATGGTATACATGTGCTTGTTTATTGAATGTTTATATTATGCTCATATCTGTTCATGCATGACGTATTTCAAACGTCATGAAAATGAATTTCCGCACGTGTTTTAAGAAAAGAAAACGAACCTCTATAATGAATGAACGTAATCTGTCTGTATCTGGTCACGCGAGGTGGGGCTCAGGCACGGCTGTGCGTGTTGCAGGCGTGTACCCCCCTCCTCTAGCCGGAAAGAGTAGTCCGACCGCAGGATGGGCTCTCTCTGGTTAGTGGGTTGCGATCTCGGTGACAATATGTCTGTCTGCGACGTAATGAATCTGAATCTGAATCTGAATCTGCATGATTTTTGAATGGCATACGCACGCATGCATCTGCATTTACGTAGCTTACTGAGATTTCATTATCTCATAGGTGTCTGTATGGTGTAGGTGACGTTATAGGTGATGTAGATCCAGGTGAGGACGACGTTCCTCCTTCTGATGTCTGAGGCAGTTGATGGATGATGGCCCGTGGGAGTGCGCTGGGCAGTCGAGGCGCGCTTTGACCCGTGGGGGAAGTACGTATAGATTTTGGGATTTTCGTGATGTTTGGGCTGATGTTAATTTGTATAGAACATATTAGGATGCTTGGTCTGGTAGTTGATAGGTTTACTTTTGACGTTTCAAATGTTTTGGTAATCGTATTTAAAACATTTTGTTAAGTCTTTTATTCGAATGTTATAGAAAATATTTTGAAATGTTTTTAGGTTGTTACGGATAGGTTCGCTTTTTAGAGCTATCCACGCAGTTGGACTTCGCAAAGTCTGCTGTAAATGGATTGAGTTTAAATTACAAGTTTATGTTTTAGTGAGAATAAAGTATGAAAGTAGCAAGAAATGGAATGAGGCAAATGGTATAGATTTGCTCTCTGGAAACCGAATTTCTAGAGAGCTTATTGAAGTATTTGCTCTCCGGAAATTCCAGAGAGCAATCAGGATCAAGGCTGCAGTGCAGCGATCAGCCGCTGTAGCAATGCAGCGACTGATCGCTCCTTGCTGCAGCATCTGCAGCGCAGGATCGCTGCAGCAATGCAGCGATCGAGCGCTGCTTGCTGCAGCAACTGCAGTGCACGATCGCTGCAGCAATGCAGCGATCGAGCGTTGCTTGCTGCAGCAACTGCAGCAATGCAGCGATCGCTGCAGCAATGTAGCGATCGAGCGCTGCTTGCTGCAGCAACTGCAGCGCTCAGTCGCTGCATGCTGCAGCGACTGTTCGCTGCACTTAGTTTGCACGGGTTGGACAGTTTTGTCCTCCCTTCTGTTTTCTACTTTAATTATAATTTTTAAATGTTTTAAGTTTTATTAAATTAAATTAGTTTATGTTTTAAACGATTTACCAAACAAACTTCGATTTCGATTCCGGTTTCGGTTTCGATTTCAATTCTGCTTAACATTAGGTTTAAAGTTTATAAAATGTGAAGATAAAAAAAAAAAAAAATAGTATGGGAAATACGGGTACAGTACTAGGGGCGTTACAGTTATGGTATCAAAGCCCCTGGGTTTTAAAATCGATTCTGTAGACTGCTCGACTGCACAGCCACTACGCGGACATCCTTCATCAACTGTAAGTATGTTTACTGCTTCGTTTGATTTCACATTTCTTAGAATTTTTATTTCTATATTTTTTAGGAGTTATAAGATATGGTTCGAGGAAAAGATCCACGTGATGACGCGCTTGATCGACTTACGGAGTTACTGGACCGTCAGTCACAGCACATGGACCGCCAAGCACAACAGATCGAGAGTTTAGTGAATCGAGAGAACCAGCGAGAGAATCAGAGAGCTCAGGAGCTGGTAGTCCCCAGTAATCAGGGTATGCAGAGGTTTCAAGGCCTACGGCCTCCAGTATTTGACGGCCAGTCATCGGATCCGACACGTGCCGAGGAATGGATCCGAGTTATGGAGGATATGTTAGGCTATGCAGAGGTTGGGAACGGGAGTAAGGTGGCTTACGCCACTTTTCACTTGGCATTAGACGCCCGTTTCTGGTGGGACTCGATCAAGTCGACTACAAATGTATCAGTTATGACTTGGGATCGGTTCAAATTTTTATTCTTCGATAAGTATTTCAGTCGCACAGTGAGAGTGGCCAAGAGGAATGAGTTCACGCAGCTGAAGCAGACTGGTTCAGTTGCAGATTATATTCAGAGGTTTGAGGCCTTATCGCGATTTGCACTGCGCCTTGTCAGCGACAATGAGGAGAAGGTGCACCAGTTTATGGAGGGACTTAATCCAGAGATCCGGATGCACGTGGTGGTCTCAGGTATTATTGATGTACCCTTTTCTGACATTACAGCTAGAGCTCTGGATATCGAGGCTGCCAGAGCCACTTGTGTTAGACCGAGGGAGCCAGCGAAGGGATTCTTCCGAGAGATCCGTCCTCAGTCGCAGAACCTGAGGATGGCAGCCTAGAGCATAGCCTCAGCAGAAACCGAGGGGTGTGAAGAGACCTCTTGAGGGAGGTAACGATAGAGGCAAGGGAAAGCAAGTACAGGGGGCTCCTCAGATGCCATGGTGCCCCAAGTGCCAGAAGGAGCATAGTGGCGAGTGTCGGGTTGGCACGAACAAATGTTATAGATGTGGACATATCGGCCACTTTGTCAGAGATTGTCCGCAGCAGGGCCGAGATCAGTTAGGCGGAGATCAGAGGAGAGTTACGCCGAGGATCTTCGCATTTATTGAGCCAGGAGACGTTGATGATGAGGCTCAGCCTGCCGTGATTGCAGGTACTATATTGATTACTGGCGTTCCTTTGTTTTCCTTATTAGACACGGGGGCTACACATTCTTTTGTTTCCACCGCTTGTGTGTCGAGATTGGGGCTTGCACCTGAGTTAGCAGAATGCGAGTATAGTGTGATGCTACCTTCAGGAGAGCGTATGCAGTTCGGTTGCGTAGTCCAGGGCAATATTGTCTCGATTGGGGATCGTACCCTCTATGCTCGTCTCATTGTTATGGGCATCGAGCACTATGATCTCATCTTAGGGATGGATTGGCTATCACAGCACTTCGCCACCATCGACTGTCGATCCCGGATCGTCACCTTTCGACCTCCAGGTAAAGCCGAGTTTTCCTATCAGGCGATGAGCAGATTCAGTAGCTCGCCTATCTCATATTCTATGGAGGTCAACGAGTAGTTCAAAGGTGCGTGCTCTATTTATTTGGCCTCTGTTTTTGATTGTCAGTTGCTCAGCGGAGAAAAGCCGAGCGATATTCCTATTGTCAGAGAGTTCTCTGGGATCTTTCTAGATGATCTTCCCGGTTTACCACCAGACCGGGAGATTGAGTTCACTATTGATGTGTATCCTAACTCTGCACCAAGGTTTAAAAACCCGTATCGATTGGCACCAGCTGAGTTGAGAGAGTTGAGGACTCAGCTTGACGAGTTGTTGGAGAAGGGTTTCATTCGACCCAGTGTTTCTCCTTGGGGTGCGCCCGTTTTATTTGTCAAGAAGAAGGACGGGACCCTCAGGATGTGTATTGATTACAGGGAGCTGAATAAGCTCACAGTGAAGAATAAGTATCCGGTACCTTGTATCGATGATTTGTTTGACCAGCTACAGGGTGCCCGAGTATTTTCGAGGATTGATCTACGCTCGGGTTACAACCAGCGGAAGGTCCGGAAGGATGATATACCGAAAACGGCATTCCGAACGAGGTATGGGCATTATGAGTTCCTTGTTATGTCTTTCGGACTTACTAATGCCCCTGCAGCGTTTATGGATCTGATGAACCGTGTCTTCAAGGAGTATCTGGATAAGTTCGTGGTGGTTTTCATCGATGACCCCTTGATTTACTTTAAGAAAAAGGAAGAACACGAGGACCATCTGAGGATCGTTTTACAGATTCTGAGTCAACGCCAGCTGTATCCAAAGTTTTCGAAGTGCGAGTTTTGGCTTGACAGAGTGAGCTTCCTTGGCCATATTATATCACAGGACGGAGTTTCTATGGATCCGAGCAAGATTCAGGTGGTCAGAGATTGGCCACAGCCGAAGAATGTACGTGAGGTGCGTGGATTTCTCAGATTGGCCGGTTATTATCGAAAGTTTATTGAGGGATTCTCGAAGATCGCACTTCCGCTTACACGATTGACTCGGAAGAACGAGAAGTTTATTTGGTCGCCTACTTGTGATGATAGTTTTATGGAGTTAAAGCAGAGATTGACCACCGCTCCAGTACTGGCGTTACCTGTTGAGGGTGTCAGATTCAGTATTTACTGCGATGCGTCCCTAGTGGGACTCGGTTGTGTATTGATGCAGGAGGGGAGAGTTATTTCTTATGCTTCTCGGCAGTTGAAGCCGTACTAGCAGAATTACCCTACGCACGACCTTGAGTTAGCAGCTGTGGTCTTCGCACTGAAGATATGGAGACACTATTTATATGGGCAGCAGTGCGAGATATTTTCCGACCACAAGAGCTTGAAGTATCTATTTACGCAGAAGGAGCTGAACATGCGACAGAGACGGTGGCTTGAGTTCGTCAAAGACTATGATTTTGACATCAAGTACGATCCAGGAAAGGCGAACAAGGTTGCTGATGCCTTGAGTAGAGTGCCTTCTGCGAGTCAGCCTTCATTAGCAGCGATGTTAGTTACGCTGCGGTCTGAGATAGAGAGGTTTGACGTGGAGATAGTGGCTGAGTTGTCCAGTATGCTCGCCAACATTTCTCTCAGGCCGACCATTCTAGATTGTATACGAGAGGCTCAGCAGAGTGATACGGAGTGTATGGAGCTTCGATCGAGTATGACGCTGGGTGACTCGTCGAATTTCCACTTATCAGATGATGGTATAATGAAGTTCAGGAATAGGTGGTACGTGCCGAGCGACGAGGATCTGAAGAGGGAGATATTGGCCGAGGCACATTCTTCGGCATATTCTGTGCACCCGGGAAGTACCAAGATGAACCGGGATTTGAAGCGACATTACTGGTGGCCGAACATGAAGAGGGAGGTTGCCAAGTATGTTGAGACTTGTTTGGTATGTCAACAGGTGAAGGCAGAGCACCAGAGACCGGCAAGAACGTTATTACCACTGCCGATTCTGGAGTGGAAGTGGGAGCAGATCTCTATGGACTTTATTGTGGGGCTCCCGAGGACGACGAAGGGCCATGATGGCGTATGGGTGATCGTGGACCGATTGACAAAGTCGGCCCACTTCTTATCTGTGAAGATGGCATCGTCTATGGATCAGCTCGCAGAGCTCTATGTGCAGGAGATTGTCAGACTGCATGGCGTGCCAGCTTCTATTGTCTCAGATCGAGATCCGAGATTTACCTCGAAGTTCTGGAAGAGTCTGCACAAAGCTATGGCGACTCAGCTTAATTTCAGCACCGCATTTCATCCTCAGACTGATGGACAGACAGAGAGGACGAATCAGATTCTGGAGGATATGCTAAGAGCATGTGTGCTGGAGTTTCAGGGATCGTGGAGCAGGTATTTGCCACTGATCGAGTTCTCTTATAATATGTAACACCCGGTTTATTAGAATTAAAATAACCTATTAATCTTCTAAGTGTGAATTTTATAGAATAAAATTCGGGGTAAAATCAATTAGGTTAATAAGTAACTAAGTGAGGGCATAAGGGTAATTGTCAATTTATGTTATGGATAACATATTTAAGGAAAGATTGAATGAGGTATAGCCGTCATACTCATTTCACTCTCGGTTTTCAGCTCAACCCAGCAGAACTCTTTAGGCGATTTCCTCACCGATTCCTCCAACCAAGGTGAGTTTAGATTCGATTAATTGCTGATTTTAGTACCTAGGTAGCTTAAGGATCCCAATGTATGCATTTTGATAATGTTGCGAGTGAGAGATTCTGCTTGAGGGTTAGAGCAGAATCGGGAATGTTAGATAAATAGAAATGTCAAACCAACTCCTTAGATTTCTGAATAGCTTAAATTAAGGTTTAACATTCTGTTTATGAATATAGGTGAACGAACCCCCGAAGTAGCTCTTAACCGAGCATTTGCTAGGAATCCAGGTAAGTAAAGTATTGCTTGTGCCTTCGGGCCTACATCACAAAACAGTAGGTTTGTGCGTGATTGTATGTTTCTGTTATCCATGCATCATGATTTATTAAAAACTACGAAAATGAATTTTCATGTAAGGAATGGTAAGGTATGAACTGTATGCGACAGACAAACTATTAAGGGAACTAATCCACCCCTTAACTTATGAAGGGATTTATACATTGGGAGAATTGATCCCGCTCCCAAGGGAACCATGGGATCAGATCAAGTGTTAAGGGAATTCATCTGCCCCTTAATTAAGTAGGAGGATGTAGACATTGGGAGAATTGATCCCACTCCCAAGGGAACCATGGGATCAGATCAAGTTGTGAATGAACGTGTATGCCACTGAGATGAGAAAGTAGAAACTGCATGTTTAGGAGTTTAAGTTCAGCATTACTTTACATATATAAATATATTGCTTTACTTGCTTAGCATTAGGCTAATAGATGAGTTTTGTGATGTAGGCGAAGAAGAGTTAGCAGGTGTGTCCCCTGATCATGTTGAGGAGTAGAGGATGTTGAAGGAGTGCATTCAGGCTTCAACTTGGTAACTGATGAGGCGGTTTAGCATGTTGTCTACAGATGAGGAGGTTTAGTGATTAATGATTTAATCTGAGTACATTGAGTTTTTAGTAAACGAGGCTACAGCTGTTTGATTTCGTATTTTTTTTGAGAATTTCTGATTTTCATGTTCTTACTGATTTTTATCAATACAATGACTTGGAGTGTTATGAATGGATTTTTGGTAAAATGTTTTAAGTCCGGTTGATAGTCGAAGTTTTCTTGGTTTATATATATGTTGTTTAGTCCATTGGTAGGAGTCGAATAATTTTGTATCAGTGGATATGTGTAGAGGTTTATTGCGTACTGTTGAAGGAAGTTGTGTTGATGTCTATCGGTAGATGTCTTAAGGGGTCACGTGAGTAGCACGTGTTGGCAGATGTAGTCTATTCGATCGGAAGATGTAGAGTATTAAGTTTGTTGTTTAGTGATCGGCAGGTGCAGTCCGAGGGAGTTAAGTGATTTTGTCGTTTAGAGAATCGGAAGATGTAGTGTGTATATTAATTCTATCGGAAAGGGGTCATATTGTCGTTATCGGTAGATGTCGTGCGCTTGTCTGTTGGGAGATGAAATTGTGCTGACTTTATCGGCAGATGAAGTCATGTTGACTTCATCGGCAGATGAAGTGGTGTATGGAGTTACGATGACTTCATCGGCAGATGAAGTCGAGAGGGAAGCTGTGTAGACGTTATCGGCAGAGGGTGTTGCGTTGTTGTACACGTCATCGGTATATGAAGCCTACCGAGTGATGTCTTTTGTTTTCATTCCTTCCGGCTGACGTCATCGGCAGAAGTCTTCGGTTTTCTATTTCTGCTTCTTTCGTTGACCTTGTCGTCGGCAGATGACTTGAACATTTCCGTTAAACACCCCAACAATATTTTCTACAGTTTGTCTAACTTCATTGTTGTTTTAAATGATTTTCCGCTGCAAAGTTTTCAAATGTTTTGAATGTTTAGAAAATGTCAAATTTTGAATGTCGAATGAAGTTTTAAAATTTATCCGAAATTTCTTAGTCATGATAGAGTGAAGTGTAGCGAACCTTAGATAATTCGGGGCGTTACAGTATGGTATCAGAGACATGCTGCTAAACCGTTCAGAAGATTACTCATCAGTGCCAATCGTCGCATGAAAGTACTCCAACAACTATAAGTGTTTATGTTAGCTTTAGTTATAAGATGTTTATGAGTATAGATAACTTTGTGCAGAACCTTAGACAAATGGCAAGACGACCAGGGAGACAAAGAGTACCTAGGGAGATGCCGAACTTGAGGAGTGAAGAATATTCAAGTGTAATTAGACAGCTGACGGAGTTGATGCGTCAGCAGACAGACATTGTGCGACAGCAATCTGACCAGTTAGGTGTGTTATTGAGTCGGGAAACACAAGGAAGTGCCAATTCAGGTCACGTCAATGAGCATTCAGGGGATAGATTTCGTAGGCTGCAACCACCCACATTTGATGGAAAGTCATCTAACCCGATTGTTGCTGAGGAATGGCTTCGAAAGATTGAGAGCATGTTCAGATGTGCCAATGTTGGAGACGGAGAGAAAGTCATTTTGGCAACGTTTCATCTAGCAGGGGATGCACAACTTTGGTGGGAGTCGCTGGAGATCACCACCGATATTGCAACCATGTCCTGGTCGCAATTCAAGGAAGTCTTCTATGAGAAATATTTTAGCACCACTGTCCAGAACGCAAAGAAGGCTGAGTTTTTGAGCTTGAAGCAGACTGGGTCTGTGGCAGAGTACAACAGGCAATTCGAGTCTCTGTCAAGGTTTGCTGGATACCTCGTTCATAGAAATGAGGATAAAGTGTTTCAATACCTGCAAGGTCTAAAGCCAGAGATTTACAGAGGAGTGAAGTACTCAGGCATTAAAGGCTTGTCATTCAGCGAAGTAGTGTCTACTGCATTGGAGGCAGAAGAAGCTGAAATGAAGTGTGCTGGACCAAAGGAAGCCCCGCGAAAGTTCTTTCAGCCCCACCAGCAGAGAGGGATAAAGAGGCCTGCTGGAGGCCAGGGTAGTCAGGGTTCTGGAAAGAAGGTACCGGATGCCGAGAAGTTTCCTCAGTGCATGAAATGTATGAAAAATCACCTGGGCGAGTGTAGGTTTGGGACTGGTAAGTGTTATAACTGTGAGGAGTTTGGACATTCGTTTAAGGATTGCCCGAAGCCCAGAGTCCTTCGATGTTTCAACTGTAATAAGACTGGCCACGTCATCAGAGACTGCCCAACGTTGAAGAGTGGCCCTGCTAAAATAAAGCCGAGAATATTTTCTATGATGGAGTCGGGAGAAGGAGACCAGCCTGCTGTTGTGTCAGGTACTATATTGGTTAATTCTATGCCTGCTTTTACCTTGCTAGATTCAGGCGCAACGCATTCCTTTGTTGCGTCTACTTTTGCTGATAAGTTGGAAGTACAATCCACCCCTTCTAAGCATGTATTCAATGTTGCTTTACCCTCTGGTGAGCATTTGCATTCCAATCATGTATTGCATAATTGCATGGTATTAGTAGGGGACAAAAACCTATCTGCTGATTTAATTGTTATGGATATAACGGGATTTGATGTAATCCTAGGAATGGACTGGTTGTTTAATCACCACGCCATAATCGATTGTAGGACTGGAATAGTTAGTTTCCAACCCCCTGGTAGTTTGAAGCATACCTTTCAAGCTCTGAAGAAGAGCAAGGAAATGACCGTGATGTCTTCTATAAATAGTAGACCCACCCCATGCAGGGAGTATTTGTGCTTTTTGGCCAGCGTTTTAGACACACAACATTTAGGAAGATCAAGTCCCCAAAATGTCTTGGTTGTTCAAGATTTTCCTGAAGTATTCTTAGATGACCTTCCTGGCTTGCCACCAGATAGGGAAATTGAATTTGTTGTGGATGTTTACCCAGGCGCCGAGCCTGTATCTAAGAATCCTTATAGACTAGCACCTACAGAGCTTAAAGAATTAAAGAAACAGTTGGAAGAACTATTAGAGAAAGGGTTCATACGCCCAAGCTTTTCGCCGTGGGGTGCACCTGTCCTTTTTGTCAAAAAGAAAGATGGATCAATGCGTATGTGCATAGACTATAGGGAATTAAATAAGCTAACTATCAAAAACAAGTATCCCCTACCGAGAATTGATGACTTATTTGACCAGCTTAGAGGTGCAAAAGTTTTCTCTAAGATTGACCTTAGATCCGGTTATTACCAACTGAAGGTTAAATCCGAAGATATCCCAAAGACTGCCTTTCGTACTAGGTATGGACATTATGAGTTTTTGGTTATGTCTTTTGGTTTGACAAATGCACCGGCAGCCTTTATGGATCTTATGAATAGGGTGTTTCACGAGTATTTGGACAAGTTTGTTATTGTATTCATTGATGACATTCTAATTTATTCTAAGACCAAGGAGGAGCACACAAGACACTTAAACTTAGTATTAGAATTATTGAAGCAGCGCCAACTATACGCCAAGTTTTCTAAGTGTGAATTTTGGTTAGACCAAGTTCACTTTCTAGGACATGTCATCTCTGGAGAAGGGATTATCTGTCGACCCGACTAAAGTTCAAGCAGTCAAGGAATGGCCCC
Organism: Begonia masoniana; assembly: GCA_022432975.1. Taxonomy (NCBI): domain Eukaryota; kingdom Viridiplantae; phylum Streptophyta; class Magnoliopsida; order Cucurbitales; family Begoniaceae; genus Begonia; species Begonia masoniana. Next base: position 19,390,259 of record CM039510.1, read on the forward strand.
AACCGAAGAATGCTACTGATATTAGAAGTTTTCTTGGACTTGCAGGGTATTATAGAAAGTTCATTGAAGGATTTTCAAAGATTGCTACACCTCTTACTAAGTTAACAAGGAAAAATGTGAAGTATTTATGGACCGATGAATGTGAGCATAGTTTCCAAGCCTTGAAACAGAAACTGACCAATGCTCCAATCCTGACCCTTCCTGCTGAGAATGGTAAATTTAGTATTTATTGTGATGCATCCAAGATTGGTCTTGGCTGTGTCTTGATGCAAGAAGGAAAAGTGATAGCCTATGCTTCCAGACAGTTGAAAACTCATGAGAAGAATTACCCTACACATGACTTGGAATTAGCTGCTGTAGTATTTGCACTCAAGATTTGGAGGCATTATTTATATGGACAATCGTGTGAAATATTTTCAGATCATAAGAGTCTAAAGTACATTTTCACACAGAAGGAACTAAACATGAGGCAACGTAGATGGTTGGAATTTGTAAAGGACTATGACTTTGATATTAAGTATCATCCCGGTAAGGCGAATGTTGTGGCAGACGCTTTGAGTAGGGTGACTCCATCGGTTGCTACGTTGATTCTAGACATACCGATAGCCTTAGAGACTGAATTCTTAAGGTTTAACCTTGAAGCAGTATCTAGTGTGTCAGCCATGCTTTCGGCCATATCTTTGAGGCCTACTATTTTGGAAAGAATAAAAGAAGTTCAAATGAATGACGCTGAATGCAACAAGTATAAATTGTGCATGGATTCTACTGACAGGACGAATTTCAGCTGCTCGGTTGATGGAATTCTCAAGTTTCAAAATAGATGGTTTGTTCCGGCTGATACTGAACTTAGAAAGGAAATTCTATCCGAGGCACACTCTTCTAGGCTCTCTGTTCATCCTGGAAGTACTAAAATGTACAGAGACCTTAAGCAGCATTACTGGTGGCCTAATATGAAAAGAAATGTGGCAGAGTACGTAGGGTCATGCTTGATCTGCCAGCAAGTTAAGGCTGAACATCAGAGGCCTGCAGGGACATTACAACCCCTATCAGTTCCGGAATGGAAGTGGGATCAAGTGACAATGGATTTTGTTACAAGATTGCCTAGAACAGCAAAAGGACATGATGCAATTTGGGTAGTAGTTGATCGTTTGACCAAATCCGCCCATTTTCTGCCTATAAAGATAACACATTCGATGGATCAACTTGCAGAGTTGTATGTGCAAGAAATCATTAGATTGCATGGAGTTCCAAGCACTATAGTTTCAGACCGAGACACTAGATTTACATCTAAGTTTTGGAAAAGTTTGCATAAGGCTATGGGAACACAACTTAACTTTAGCACGGCCTTTCACCCTCAAACTGATGGACAATCCGAGAGAACTATTCAGATTCTAGAAGATATGCTCCGTGCATGTGTTTTAGATTTCCAAGGCTCTTGGAGTAAGTACCTAGCTCTGGTAGAGTTCTCTTACAATAACAGCTTTCAGGCAACAATAAGAATGGCACCGTATGAAGCATTGTATGGACGAAAATGCAGATCACCCTTGTACTGGGATGAAGTTGGTGAAGCACAGTTACTTGGTCCTGATATTGTGCAGCAAACTGTTGAGAAGGTTGCTCTCATCCGTCAGAGGATCTTAACAGCTCAAAGTCGACAGAAAAGCTATGCTGACAGAAGACGCAGAGAGTTAGAGTTTGAAGTTGGTAGTGAGGTTTTTCTTAAGGTATCACCATTCAAAGGAGTTGTGAGATTTGGGAAGAGAGGGAAGCTTAACCCAAGATACGTTGGACCTTTCTCAATCTTGAAGAGGATTGGAAAATCAGCATATGAGCTGCAATTGCCAGACTCTATGGAAGGAATCCACAATGTGTTCCATATTTCTATGCTTAAGAAGTGCTTAAGGGATCCATCTCAGATTGTGGAACAGCAGAACATTGAAATTCAACCTACACTGACCTATGAGGAGAGACCAGTAAGAATCTTGGATTATGCAGTGAAAGTATTACGCAACAAGGAAGTTCCGCTAGTGAAAGTCTTATGGCATAATCTGAATATAGAGGAGACAACTTGGGAACGCCAGCAAGACATGATGGACCAGCATCCAAGATTGTTCAGGTACTGAATTTTGAGGACAAAATTCTTTTAAGGAAGGTAGATTGTAACACCCGGTTTATTAGAATTAAAATAACCTATTAATCTTCTAAGTGTGAATTTTATAGAATAAAATTCGGGGTAAAATCAATTAGGTTAATAAGTAACTAAGTGAGGGCATAAGGGTTATTGTCAATTTATGTTATGGATAACATATTTAAGGAAAGATTGAATGAGGTATAGCTGTCATACTCATTTCACTCTCGGTTTTCAGCTCAACCCAGCAGAACTCTTTAGGCGATTTCCTCACCGATTCCTCCAACCAAGGTGAGTTTAGATTCGATTAATTGCTGATTTTAGTACCTAGGTAGCTTAAGGATCCCAATGTATGCATTTTGATAATGTTGCGAGTGAGAGATTCTGCTTGAGGGTTAGAGCAGAATCGGGAATGTTAGATAAATAGAAATGTCAAACCAACTCCTTAGATTTCTGAATAGCTTAAATTAAGGTTTAACATTCTGTTTATGAATATAGGTGAACGAACCCCCGAAGTAGCTCTTAACCGAGCATTTGCTAGGAATCCAGGTAAGTAAAGTATTGCTTGTGCCTTCGGGCCTACATCACAAAACAGTAGGTTTGTGCGTGATTGTATGTTTCTGTTATCCATGCATCATGATTTATTAAAAACTACGAAAATGAATTTTCATGTAAGGAATGGTAAGGTATGAACTGTATGCGACAGACAAACTATTAAGGGAACTAATCCACCCCTTAACTTATGAAGGGATTTATACATTGGGAGAATTGATCCCGCTCCCAAGGGAACCATGGGATCAGATCAAGTGTTAAGGGAATTCATCTCCCTTAATTAAGTAGGAGGATGTAGACATTGGGAGAATTGATCCCACTCCCAAGGGAACCATGGGATCAGATCAAGTTGTGAATGAACGTGTATGCCACTGAGATGAGAAAGTAGAAACTGCATGTTTAGGAGTTTAAGTTCAGCATTACTTTACATATATAAATATATTGCTTTACTTGCTTAGCATTAGGCTAATAGATGAGTTTTGTGATGTAGGCGAAGAAGAGTTAGCAGGTGTGTCCCCTGATCATGTTGAGGAGTAGAGGATGTTGAAGGAGTGCATTCAGGCTTCAACTTGGTAACTGATGAGGCGGTTTAGCATGTTGTCTACAGATGAGGAGGTTTAGTGATTAATGATTTAATCTGAGTACATTGAGTTTTTAGTAAACGAGGCTACAGCTGTTTGATTTCGTATTTTTTTTGAGAATTTCTGATTTTCATGTTCTTACTGATTTTTATCAATACAATGACTTGGAGTGTTATGAATGGATTTTTGGTAAAATGTTTTAAGTCCGGTTGATAGTCGAAGTTTTCTTGGTTTATATATATGTTGTTTAGTCCATTGGTAGGAGTCGAATAATTTTGTATCAGTGGATATGTGTAGAGGTTTATTGCGTACTGTTGAAGGAAGTTGTGTTGATGTCTATCGGTAGATGTCTTAAGGGGTCACGTGAGTAGCACGTGTTGGCAGATGTAGTCTATTCGATCGAAGATGTAGAGTATTAAGTTTGTTGTTTAGTGATCGGCAGGTGCAGTCCGAGGGAGTTAAGTGATTTTGTCGTTTAGAGAATCGGAAGATGTAGTGTGTATATTAATTCTATCGGAAAGGGGTCATATTGTCGTTATCGGTAGATGTCGTGCGCTTGTCTGTTGGGAGATGAAATTGTGCTGACTTTATCGGCAGATGAAGTCATGTTGACTTCATCGGCAGATGAAGTGGTGTATGGAGTTACGATGACTTCATCGGCAGATGAAGTCGAGAGGGAAGCTGTGTAGACGTTATCGGTAGAGGGTGTTGCGTTGTTGTACACGTCATCGGTATATGAAGCCTACCGAGTGATGTCTTTTGTTTTCATTCCTTCCGGCTGACGTCATCGGCAGAAGTCTTCGGTTTTCTATTTCTGCTTCTTTCGTTGACCTTGTCATCGGCAGATGACTTCAACATTTCCGTTAAACACCCCAACAATATTTTCTACAGTTTGTCTAACTTCATTGTTGTTTTAAATGATTTTCCGCTGCAAAGTTTTCAAATGTTTTGAATGTTTAGAAAATGTCAAATTTTGAATGTCGAATGAAGTTTTAAAATTTATCCGAAATTTCTTAGTCATGATAGAGTGAAGTGTAGCGAACCGGGTTTAGATAATTCGGGGCGTTACATAATAACAGCTTCCAGGCTACTATTGGCATGGCTCCATATGAGGTGCTGTATGGTCGAAAGTGTAGATCTCCGTTGTATTGGGACAAGGTTGGCGAGGCCAGCATCGTTGGTCCTGAGATTCTACAGCAGACGGCAGAGAAGATTGCCATCATTCGACAGCGTATAGAGGTAGCACAGAGCAGGCAAAAGAGCTATGCTGACACCAGACGGAGAGAGCTGGAGTTCGAGGAAGACGATGAGGTCTATTTGAAAGTTTCTCCGTTCAAAGGCGTAGCGAGATTTGGAATGAGGGGTAAGTTGAACCCTCGTTATGTGGGACCCTTTCCTATTCTGAAGAGGATCGGGAAGTTGGCGTATAGACTACAGCTTCCGGCTTCTATGGAGGGTATCCACGACGTGTTTTATGTATCTATGCTTAGGAAGTGCTTGCGCGACCCGTCGCATATCGTGGAGACTACTGAGATCGGGGTACAGCCTACCTTGAGCTATGAGGTGAGGCCGGTACGTATTTTGGAGACTTCCATAAAGATTTTGCGCAACAAAGAGATTCCGCTAGTCAAAGTCTTATGGCGGAACCACGAGGTGGAAGAAGCGACGTGGGAACGACAGTAGGATATGATGGCTAAGTATCCTGATTTGTTTGTATGATTTAATTTTGTGGACAAAATTCTAAATAAGGAGGGTAGAATGTAATATCCGGCTTGTACGGATTTTTGATTTAATATATTATATTTATATTATTATTATATTATTGGATGACATTTTTGTAAATATGTCAAATCAGGTCCGTTTTACAAAAATAAAGCGTCATCATGATCCTAACGATTAATAGGAATTTTAAGAAAATTATGAGAATTTTCAGAGATTAAACGTTATATTTCGAGTAAATACATTCCTCGTAATGTAAAAGACGTTCTCATAAAAATAGCAAACGAGGTCCAAATTGCAAACGGACAGTTTTATTAAATCCTAAATAATAAGTTGGACTTGTTGGTGAAATAAGGAGAGTTGGTGAACCCGAATAGTTGGACGATTAACGAACCGAAGGACGAAACAAAATAGAATTAAGTGCTAAGGGCAAAATGGTAATTTGCAAAGGAAATTTCTATTAAAAATCAAATTCTTTTCTTTCTCCTCACTTCTCCTCCTTTCCTGTTTCACGAAATCGACAGAGAGCGATTTCCTTCTCTGCCCGCGACGGATCCTTCGACGCCGAGCTCCGATTCGACCTCCGTTCGTTTCGTTTTCTTCGCGTTTTATCCTCCAATCAACGTTCTAGGTAAGTCTCTATAGTTTTAGAGCGTTTATTTCGATGATTTCGGAGTTTTAAACCATTAGGGTTTTCGTTAGGTTTTCGTTTAAAACGCGAATTAGGGTTCGTAATTAATAGGTTAGCCGTGATTAAGTATATATTGCACGAATTCGACGTTATTGGACGAAGATAAATCAATTTGTAAAAATGTTAAAAATTGAGAAATTTCGGGTTTTCGGAAAAACTCGTAAATTGGATTTCAAGGTATCGAGCGCAGATTAATGGATTAAACGCCTCGATAAGTTAAGTAGAATTGTTAGGAAATTTCCTTAGTTAAGATTTTGTAATTTGGACGATCGAAAGCTTAAACTCGTTTTAACGTCGATATCGTGTTTTGCTTCAGACAAACAACGCTCGTGGATGGAGCTTGAGCTGCTTGGATACGAGGTAAGTTCTCGTGACTTACTCCGGCCGATTGGCCGACACCGTATTTCGATGTCGCGTCGAGGATGTTAAAGGATCGTTTGTTTTAATTGCTTTGGTTGGGTAGTTAGGTTTAAACGTTTTGTAGGTTATTTCATTTACAGTCTTGATGGTATACATGTGCTTGTTTATTGAATGTTTATATTATGCTCATATCTGTTCATGCATCACGTATTTCAAATGTCATGAAAATGAATTTCCGCACGTGTTTTAAGAAAAGAAAACGAACCTCTGTAATGAATGAACGTAATCTGTCTGTATCTGGTCACGCGAGGTGGGGCTCAGGCACGGCTGTGCATGTTGCAAGCGTGTACCCCCCTCCTCTAGCCGGAAAGAGTAGTCCGACCGCAGGATGGGCTCTCTCTGGTTAGTGGGTTGCAATCTCGGTGACAATCTGTCTGTCTGCGACGTAATGAATATGAATCTGAATCTGAATCTGAATCTGCATGATTTCTGAATGGCATACGCACGCATGCATCTGCATTTACGTAGCTTACTGAGATTTCATTATCTCATAGGTGTCTGTATGGTGTAGGTGACGTTATAGGTGATGTAGATCCAGGTGAGGACGACGTTCCTCCTTCTGATGTCTGAGGCAGGTAATGGATGATGGCCCGTGGGGGAAGTAAGTATAGATTTTGGGATTTTCGTGATGTTTGGGCTGATGTTAATTTGTATAGAACATATTAGGATGCTTGGTCTGGTAGTTGATAGGTTTACTTTTGACGTTTCAAATGTTTTGGTAATCGTATTTAAAACGTTTTGTTAAGTCTTTTATTCGAATGTTATAGAAAATGTTTTAAAATGTTTTTAAGTTGTTACGGATAGGTTCGCTTTTTAGAGCTATCCACGCAGTTGGACTTTGCAAAGTCTGCTGTAAATGGATTGAGTTTAAATTACAAGTTTATGTTTTAGTGAGAATAAAGTATGAAAGTTGCAAGAATGAGAATGAATCTGAATCTGAATCTGAATCTGAATCTGAATCTGAATCTGAATCTGAATCTGAATCTGAATCTGAATCTGAATCTGAATCTGAATCTGAATCTGAATCTGAATCTGAATCTGAATCTGAATCTGAATCTGAATCTGAATCTGAATCTGAATCTGAATCTGAATCTGAATCTGAATCTGAATCTGAATCTGAATCTGAATCTGAATCTGAATCTGAATCTGAATCTGAATCTGAATCTGAATCTGAATCTGAATCTGAATCTGAATCTGAATCTGAATCTGAATCTGAATCTGAATCTGAATCTGAATCTGAATCTGAATCTGAATCTGAATCTGAATCTGAATCTGAATCTGAATCTGAATCTGAATCTGAATCTGAATCTGAATCTGAATCTGAATCTGAATCTGAATCTGAATCTGAATCTGAATCTGAATCTGAATCTGAATCTGAATCTGAATCTGAATCTGAATCTGAATCTGAATCTGAATCTGAATCTGAATCTGCATGATTTCTGAATGGCATACGCACGCATGCATCTGCATTTACGTAGCTTACTGAGATTTCATTATCTCATAGGTGTCTGTATGGTGTAGGTGACGTTATAGGTGATGTAGATCCAGGTGAGGACGACGTTCCTCCTTCTGATGTCTGAGGCAGGTAATGGATGATGGCCCGTGGGGGAAGTACGTATAGATTTTGGGATTTTCGTGATGTGTTAATTGTATAGAACATATTAGGATGCTTGGTCTGGTAGTTGATAGGTTTACTTTTGACGTTTCAAATGTTTTGGTAATCGTATTTAAAACGTTTTGTTAAGTCTTTTATTCGAATGTTATAGAAAATGTTTTAAAATGTTTTTAAGTTGTTACGGATAGGTTCGCTTTTTAGAGCTATCCACGCAGTTGGACTTTGCAAAGTCTGCTGTAAATGGATTGAGTTTAAATTACAAGTTTATGTTTTAGTGAGAATAAAGTATGAAAGTTGCAAGAAATGGAATGAGGCAAATGGTATAGATTTGCTGTCTGGAAACCGGATTTCCAGAGAGCTTATTGAAGTATTTGCTCTCTGGAAATTCCAGAGAGCAATAAGGATCAAGGCTGCAGTGCAGCATCTGCAGCGCAGGATCGCTGCAGCAATGCAGCGATCGAGGCAGCGATCGTGCGCTGCAGTTGCTGCAGCAAGCAGCACACGATCGCTGCAGCAATGCAGCGATCGAGGCAGCGATCGTGCGCTGCATGCTGCAGCGACTGTTCGCTGCACTTAGTTGGCACGGGTTGGACAGTTTTGTCCTCCCTTCTGTTTTCTACTTTAATTATAATTTTTAAATGTTTTAAGTTTTATTAAATTAAATTAGTTTATGTTTTAAACGATTTACAAAACGAACTTCGATTTCGATTCCGGTTTTGGTTTCGATTTCAATTCTGCTTAACATTAGGTTTAAAGTTTATAAAATGTGAAGATAAAAAAAAAAAAAAAATAGTATGGGAAATACGGGTACAGTACTAGGGGCGTTACATATTCGGAGCCAACGATGACATCTTCCTCTGTATGCTTGTCCGCTTCTGAAAAATTCTCGAACAGTGCCAGATCGTCCCTGGATAAAAACTCACTTACACCACAAAACAAATGCGTGAGATAAACTCAGTAAGTAAAAACACGTGCATGTGAATTTAGTTGCATACATTATCCAATTCATGCTTTAAAAGTTACATACTGGACGAAACTCATTTTCCAATCCTTACCATGCGTTCAGGCTTTCAGAAAACTAGCGGTTTCTAACCCTCATAAAGTTTGATCAGTCATCTCAATTTATAACCATGCGTTTAGGTTTTTCTTAGTCATCTCATATGCATTTAGGCTCTTATTAGTGTGACGACTGCCCCTTAATTCCCATAACACTATTCAAAAAAATTCCATAAAATTTAAATTTTTATTTTGATGGACAGTCATCCAATCTGATTGTTGCTGAGGGATGACTTAGGAAGATTGAGAGTATGTTCAGATGTGCCAACGTTGGAGAAGGAGACAAAGTCACCTTGGCAACATTCCATTTGACTGAAGATGCTCTACTTTGGTGGGAAACAATGGAGACCACCACTGATGTTCTGGCCATGTCTTGGACACAATTCAAGGAGAATTTTTATGAGAAATACTTTAACAGCACCGTCCAGACTAGAAAGAAGGCAGAGTTTCTGAACTTGAAGCAGACGGGGTCCGTGTCTGAGTACAATAGACAGTTTGAGTCCCTGTCCAGATTTGCTGGACACCTTGTACACAAGAATGAGGATAAGGTATTTAAATTTATGCTGGACGGAAACCAGAGATTTACAGAGGAGTCAAGCTTTCGGGTATTAAAGGTTTGTCTTTTGGTGAAGTTGTGTCCACGGCATTAGAGGTGGAAGAAGTATAAATGAATTGTACTGGAGCAAGAGAAGCCCCACAAAAGTTCATTCAATCACACCAACAGAGTGGGATGAAGAGGCCTAGTGAAGGCCAGAGTAGTCAGGGAGCAGGAAAGAAAGTACCGAATGTTAAGAAGTTTTCCCAATGCCTGATATGTTTGAAGAATCACCTGGGAGAGTGCAGATTTAGGTCGGGAAAGTGTTTCAACTGTGAAGAAGTTGGACACACGTTCAGGGATTGCCTGAAGCCCAGGGTCACCCGATGCTACAACTGTAATAAGATTGGTCATATTAACAGGGACTGCGCAGCTTTAAAGAATGGTCCTGCTAAGTTGAAGCCGAGGATATTCTCCATGATGGAGTCAGGTGATGATGATCAACCCGTGGTAGTTTCAGGTACTATATTGATCAATTCTATGCCTGCATTCACTTTAATAGATTCTGGTGCAAGGCATTCTTTTATAGCGTCTGTATTTGCTGTTAAGTTAGATGTAGAACCTACGCCAACTGAACATGTGTTTAATGTCACGATACCCTCTGGTGAATGCATGCACTCTAGCCGAGTGATGCTTAATAGTGTGGTGTCAGTAGGAAGCGTGAATCTGCTTGCTGATCTCATTATCGTGGGGATAATGAGATTTGATGTAATTCTAGGAATGGACTGGTTGTTTAAACATTATGTTATAATTGATTGTAGGACTAGAATTGTTAGTTTTCAACCTCATAGTGGTTTGAAACATACCTTCCAAGCTTTGAAGAAGTGTAAGAAAATATCTGTTATTGCCCCTAGGATGCTAGACCTTCTCCATATGGAGAGTATTTATGCTTTTTTGGCCAGTACTATAGACACACAAGTTGTAGGAAAATCGAGTCCTTGAAACGTCTTAGTTGTCCAAGACTTCCTAGAAGTGTTCCTAGATGACCTTCCTGGCTTGCCGCTAGATAGAGAAATCGAGTTTGTTGTAGATGTTTACCTAGGCACGGAGCCTATATCTAAGAATCCTTACAGATTGGCACCAACAGAACTTAGAGAACTAAAGACACAGTTGGAGGAATTGTTGGAGAAAGGGTTCATACGCCCGAGTTATTCACCGTGGGGTGCACCTATTCTTTTTGTTAAGAAAAAGGATAGATCATTGCGCATGTGTGTTGATTATCGAGAATTGAACAATTAACTATCAAGAACAAATATCCATTACCAAGGATTGATGATAATGGTGCACGTGTCTTCTCAAAGATTGACCTTAGGTCTGGTTATTACCAATTGAAGGTCAAATAAGAAGATATCCCTAAGACAGTCTTTCGCACAAGGTATGGACATTATGAGTTTTATGCTATATCTTTTGGATTGACAAATGCACCAGCAGCTTTCATTGATCTCATGAATAGAGTGTTTCACGAGTATCTAGATAAATTTGTCATAGTGTTTATTGATGATATTTTAATCTATTCACGTACCGAGGATGAACATGCAAAACACTTGAACTTGGTATTAGGAAGTACTTAAGCAGCACCAACTTTATGCCAAGTTTTCCAAGTGTGAGTTTTGGTTAGACCAAGTTCACTTTTTGGGTCACGTTATATCGGGAGATGGGATTTGTAACACCCGGTTCTTTACGGAAATTTTGTAATTATAATATATAATGGCATTTTATAGTAATGTCAAATTGAGTCGGCTTCGTGAAAAGAAAGCGTTATTACGATCCTAATAATTAATATGGAGTTTAAGAAAATTTCAAGAATTTTAGGAGTTGTAACGCTAACTTTACGAGAATTACGTTTCTCGTAATATAGAGGACGTTGTGGTAAAAATAGTAAATGAGGTCCGTTTTGTGTACGGACAGTTTTAATGGAACCCTAGTAATAAGTTGGATTTATTGGCGAAATAATGAAGTTTGGAGAAACCGAATCGTTAGCTAAATAACGAAACAAAGGACGAAACAAATAGAAAATCAAAGGAAGGGCAAAATGGTAATTTGCAAAATCAAAATTTATTAAAAACCACATTTTTCTCTTCTTCTCTAGCACTCCACGCGATTTTCTTCTGAAAACCTTCCAGGCGATTTTTCATCGCCCCTCACGCGACTCATTCTTCAAGCGATCGTTTCCCCTCCGATCAACTTTCGTTCTTCGTGTTTCCTCCTCCAATCAACGCTCTAGGTAAGGTTTTATAGTTTTCAGACTTTAGTTATCGATTTTCACGGGGTTAAAATGATTAGGGTTTTGTTAAAAATGTGATTTAGGGTTAAAAACCGATAGGTTTGGCTGGATAATGTCTCTAGTGGATGTATTTGTAATAGTTGGACAACATAATGAGTAGGCTCGTTGTTGAGGTTGAAAAATCGGATGTTTGAGGTTTGGAGAAATCTCATTAATAGAGTTTTATGAATCACGAGCGTAAAGTGCTCGATTAAATGTCTCAATGAGCTAAATTAAAGTTTTAGAAAATTTCCTTAGTTAAGGGTTTGTTAATTTGGACGTTTAATTGTTTAAACGTGCTTTAATGACAATTATTGTGAATTTTCCTTAGGTGAACAACGCTCGTGGGCGGAGCTAGAATTTGCAACGAATGCGAGGTAAGTTCTCGTGACTTACTATGGCTGATTGGCTTACACCGTACGTCGAAGTCGCGTCGAGGATCATCTAAGTCTTGGTTGTTTAAATGTTTTGGTTAGGTAGTTAGGATTAGTTCTTTTATAGGTTATGTTTTTATTGTCTTGATGGTATGTACGATGTATGTTTACTTTATGCATTTAACTGTTCATGCATCACGTCTTTTAAAATAGCATGAAAACGGATTTCTGCACATGTTTAAGAAAATGAAATGAACGAACCAAAGAATCTACGTAATCTGTTATTGATCATGCGAGGTGGGGCTCAGGCACAGCTGTTACGGATGTAAGTATGTACACCCCCCCCCCCCGGTTCGGTGGAAAGGGTTGTCCAAACGCAGGACGTGGCCTCTCCATCTAATAGGCTGAGACCTCAGTGACATTCTGTCTGCGACGTAATGATAAGAAAATGTTGCATGGTTTACGAAACTCATACGCAAGCATGCATTGCATTTACGAAACTTGCTGAGCCTTTAGCTCATAGTTGTCTGTATGGTGTAGGTGATCTAGACACAGGTGAGGACGATGTCCCTCTACCAGACGATCGTACAGATTGAAGGAGAATGCCCGTGGGAGCGTGCTGGGCAGTCGACACGTATTTTGACCCGTGGGGAGGAACAACGTAAAGGTATTTTGGGATAGATATGGGTAGAAATTGTATAGATATGCATTTTGATGAACTAGCTTAGAAAATTACAATTTAAATTTTGTTTGAGGACAAATTGTAAAGTCTAAGTGAAAATGTTGGTTTTAAAGTTTACAGGAACTGCTTGGTATTTTCTTTTGAAACAGGACGAATTGTTAGTTTTTAAACTGAGCCATGCAGTTTATTTTCACGAGATTTTATTACGTTTTGATTATGGATCGAGGGGATGGTCGGTAGTTTACGAGTGGGTGATTATGAAAGGTTTTTAGTATGGTTTTATGTTCTAATGTTTTAGTGTGTTTGTGTGGTAAGAAAAATGTGCAGGGAGAAAGGAAGAAGGAAGAAGAAGAAAGAGGCGAGCTCCCTGGAATTTCGGATTCTAGGGAGGTTGCCGATCGATCGCCTAAGGAGTTGATCAATCGGCAACTAAGATCACCGCTCTCTGGAAAATCCAGAGAGCTTGGCGATCGATCGCCTAAAGATTGGGCGATCAATCGCTAGTGTGAGGGGCAAACGATCGCCCCTACAATTTTTGTTCAGGCAATCGATCGCCCCTATAGTTTTTGGGACAATTGTCCCTTTTGCCCCTCGAGTTGTTGGCCGATTGTTCTCCTCTGTTTTAATTGTTTTAAATAATTGTTTTGAGTTTTATTTCAATTGTTTTAAGAATAGTTTTTGAACGGTTTTAACAATTTAGTCTACGATTTAAATTTCGATCAAACGTTACGAAGTTTACAAGGATATAAAAAAAAAGGGATAAAAAAAATAATATGGGAAAATAAGGGTGCAGTGTTAGGGTTGCTACAGGATATCTGTCGATCAAGCCAAGGTTCAAGCAGTTAAGGAGTTGCCCCAACCGAAGAATGCTACAGATATTCGGAGTTTTCTTGGATTAGCGAGAGATTAAAGGAAGTTTATTGAGGGATTCTTGAAGATTGCTACACCCCTTACCCGGTTAACAAGGAAAAACATGAAGTATATATGGACTGATGAATGTGAGTTTAGTTTTCAAACCTTGAAACAAACACTGACCAATGCCATAATACTAACACTCCCCGTTGAGAATGAAAAGTTTAGCATTTATTGTGATGCATCCAAAGTTGGTCTTTGTTGTGTCTTGATGCTGGATGAAAAGGTAATAGTTTATGCTTCTAGACATCTGAAAACACATGAGAAGAATTATCCCACACATGATTTGGAATTAGTAGCAGTAGTTTTTGCGTTAAAGATTTGGAGGCATTACTTGTATGGACAGTCTTGTGAAATATTCTCGGATCATAAAAGTCTGAAATATATTTTCACACAGAAAGAGCTAAACATGAGGCAACATCGGTGGTTGGAGTTTGTCAAGGATTACGATTTTGAGATCAAATACCACCCTAGCAAGACGAATGTAGTGGCTGACGTATTGAATAGAGTAACAACATCAGCCTCGACATTGATACTTGACATACCGATAGCCTTAGAGACAGAATTCCAAAGATTTGACCTGGAAGCTGTGTCCAGCGTGTCAGCCATGCTTTCTGCCATATCTTTGAGGCCTACTATTTTGGAGAGAATAAAGGAAGTTCAGGTGAATGATGCTGAATGCAGTAAGTACAAGTTAAACATGGATTCTTCTGATAAATCAGATTTTAACTTTTCTACTGATGGAATTCTCAAGTTTCAGAATAGATGGTTTGTTCCAACAAATGATGAACTTTGAAATGAAATCCTTTCGGAAGCTCATTCTTCTAGGTTATCTGTTCATCCTGAAAGTACAAAAATGTACAAAGACCTTAAACAACATTATTGGTGGCCAAATATGAAAAGATGTGTGGCGGAGTACATTGGATCGTGTTTGATTTGCCAACAGATTAAAGCTGAACATCAGAGACCTGCAGGAACATTGCAACCCTTACCAGTTCATGAATGGAAATGGGAACAAATAACGATGGACTTTGTTATGGGATTGCCTAGAACAGCAAGGGGACATGAAGCAATTTGGGTGATAGTTGATTGTCTAATCAAATCCGCCCATTTCCTGCCCCATTAAGATGACATACTCGATGGACCAATTTGCTGAATTGTATGTGCATGAGATTGTTAGATTGCATGGAGTTCCAATCACTGTAGTTTCAGATTGAGATTCTAGATTTACATCTAAGTTTTGGAAGAGTTTACATAAAGCTATGGGTACACAGCTTAACTTTAGTATAGCTTTTCACCCTCAAACAGATGGACAATCCAAGAGGACTATTCGAACATTAGAGGATATGCTTCGTGCATGCGTATTAGAATTCCAGGGTTCTTGGAGTAAGTATTTATCATTAGTGGAATTCTCTTATAACAACAGTTTTCAGGCAACAATAGGCATGGCACCATACAAGGCATTATATGGACGAAGGTGCAGATCTCCATTGTACTGTGATGAAGTTGGAGAAGCACGATTGATTGGTCCCGACATTGTGCAACAGACAGTGGAGAAGATTGCTCTTATCCGACAGCGGATCTTGACAACTCAAAGCCGACAAAAAACTATGCCGATAGAAGACGTAGAGATTTAGAGTTTGAAGTTGGTGATGAAGTGTTTTTTAAAGTTTCACCGTTCAAAAGAGTTGTAAGGTTTGGGAAGAGAGGTAAGTTGAATCCCAGATACATTGGACCTCTCTCAATCTTGAAGAGGATTGGAAAGACAGCTTATCATTTGCAGTTACCAGTCTCTATGGAGGGAATTCACAATGTGTTCCATGTTTCTATGCTGAAGAAATGTATGCGGAATCCAACTCAGGTTGTGGAACAGCAGAACATTGAAGTTCATCCTACCCATACCTATGAAGAGAAACTAGTGAAAATTCTTGACTATGCAACAAAAGTGCTACGTAACAAGGAAGTTCAGCTAGTGAAGGTGTTATGGCGTAATCAGAATGTAGAGGAGGCAACTTGGGAAAGCCAGCATGACATGATGAACCGATATCCTGAGTTATTTAAGCACTAAATTTTGAGGACAAAATTCTTTTAAGGAGGGTAGATTATAGCAACCAGTAATGGTCAGCCTTGATTTTATTAGTAACATTTGTGACTCTTATTTTTATAGAATTAAGTAAATTTGATTGGTTGCTTAAATAGGTTAAAGTTGGTTAAACAAGGGCATCTGAGTAATTGTGAAGAAAGTGTTATAAATGGAGAGTTTAATGAAGGTTTAGCCGCCACTGTTCTTCATTTCCCCATTCGGCATTCAGCTCAGCTCAGCAGAGCAGATTCTTCTCCAGCATTTACCCCTTCGATTCTTCTTCGACTTAGGTGAGTTTTACTTCGATCTCTCGCTATTTTAGTGATTATAACTAATACAGAGGGTTGTAGATGCGTATTTTGAGAATGCTGGGAGTAGGAGTTGAGTTCGGTTTTGTAGTAAATTGGGAATGTATGAGGAACAAAGACTCCAAACTAGTTTCCCTTAAATTTCTGGATAGTTTAGAATGAAGTTAAGTAATGTAGGTGATGAGTTTCCAACAGGTGATTTCTCTGAGTTTACAGAAGAATAGGCAAAGTTGATGGAACACATCTATGCTGCGGTTTGGTGCACTGATGAGGTGGTTCAACAAATGTCATTATGTGAAGTCTTAGTGGACAAGTGTGTTGTTGAAATGTGCTGAAGATTTTAATGACAGTAGTAGTTTTAATTTTTTGACATGTTTTGGGATTATCCTGACTATGAAAAACACGATTGGTTTATTTGTAGCTTGCTATTCTAGATTTTTAGAAAGTTGTGGTTTTAAGTTGTTTTGAATGATTACAGTAAAATTTATAAGTTCTTTTAGTAGGCGGAGTTGTCCGATGGTTTAGAGTGTAAATGCTAACGTGGTTCTGCGTCGTTCGGCAGATGTCGAAAGGCAGAGATCAATCGGTAGATGTTGAGTGTTACTATTCATCGGCAGACGCTGTCGTTCGACAGAAGTCAAAGTCAATTGGTAGATGTCGAGTGTTACTGTTGAACGGTAGATGTGAGTAGTAGATTTTGTCGTTTTGTGAACGGTGGATGTGAGCGGTAGATGTGAGTAGTAGATTTTGTCATTTTATGATCGATGGATGTGAGCGGTAGATGTGGGTAGTAAATTTTGTCGTTTTGTGATTGGTGGATGCGAGCGGTGGATGTATTTTGTTCAGCTTCTACCGCTGAGACTCTTCTGTCTCTACTTCTACCGCTGAGACTATTTGGCGGAAGAAGTGTTCGAATTTAAGACATTTAAATATTCAACACATTTATGTCCTCGGTTCTTTTGACTGATTGTTTCTATTATTTTAATCGTTACACACGTATTGTTTTAGTGTTTTGTTTTAACCCTCTTTTATACAAATGAATTTTCGCTGCAAGTTTTCTTGATGTTTTTAAATAAAGGTTAAATTTTGACCGTCGAGAGGAGTTTTTAAAACCTTCCCAGATTGTCTTAGTTTTGTTCAGCGTTATAAGTAGCGAATCGAATTCATAAAATTCGGGACGTTACAAAAATTACATAAAATAAAGATAAATATAAAAAAAAATGGCGTAAGCGGCAGAATAATATAAAATTTAATTTTACTCAAATATAAATAAGAAATAGATCGAAATAATTTGGGAAGATTACAATAATGAAAGCCTTGGTTATGAACAATTTTCTCGTTAAATACAATTTACCATTAATGCTACTGAAAGCTACAGCATTTTCCACTGAACAACGAGAACTAATATTTTCTAGGGTTCTCTCGAATTGTCCAGTTAAATTCGTCTTAGAATTTCTTTCGATTTTTGAAAGAAAAAACTTAATCTGAATTTCTTTAGAATTCTATTATCAATGTCAAATAAATTAATGTCAACTATTTAATTTATTTAATCAATCATGCATCTCAAAATTCCTATTTACCTCTCGGTACAATAGAAACATGTAACATCAAATTTGTCCGTTGACATAATTCGAATTAAACAACAAACATCATGATAGATTATTCAATGAAAAATAAGCAAACTTGCATAGATCTCAATAAACCATATAACGAGTACTTTCTCTCCTAACCAAGATTAAAAACTTAGCTCAAATTCATGTCAATAAAATCCAAAATAAAAATATTCATCAAAAGAAAAATCTCAAAAGTAGAAGAAGAAGAATAGTTGATCCTCCAATTGCCACTCTAATCTCCTTCATCCTTTCCTGTTGGTCTCTCTGTCTCCCCTCATTCTGCAGACAAATCCATCTAGTCTCCTCTAGGAGATCCTCGCTAAGAGATCTCATCTGGAGAGAAAAAATAATTTTTTTTCTTCCTTGATTCTAAGGATTTCTCCTTTAATTTCCTCTCTCGCCTTGATTCTAGAGATTTTTCCTTACACTTGTTCATTCTCTTTTGGTCATTCAAATAAAAATTAAATATTCCTTTTTTCACTTTCCTGCTAGTAAATCTGGGGTCAAACGTGATAACAACAAAAGTCAAATTAGTGTTAATAATCTGATTTTTTTCTAAAAATAAACATAAAATTCTTAAAATCTTTCAATGCTATAACAACCTACATCAATTTCTATAATTTTGACCAATTTCTTTTTATATTCGCGCAAATCACACGAGTTTTATTAAATAATTGTAACGACCCTAGTTGGAGTCGCCACGTAATTCATAACTTAACTTCTTAATCAATCAGTTCTTATTTCATGCACCTTGTTCACTATTAGTATTATATATATATATATATATATATATATATATATATATATTTTTGCAAACATCTCCTAAACTGCATCTGCCGATAGAGTCATAGACTCGCATCGACCGATGGTCACGTGCCCGCCACGCGACACATTTATTTCTAAACATCTCTTAAATTGCATCTGCCGATAGAGTCATAGACCCGCATCGACTGATGGTAAAGCATCTACCGGTCACTAGACGACAACTAGCTCTTATATCATCCGGTATTTGAAATACCTTACATCTA
This sequence comes from Begonia masoniana, assembly GCA_022432975.1. Lineage (NCBI taxonomy): Eukaryota > Viridiplantae > Streptophyta > Magnoliopsida > Cucurbitales > Begoniaceae > Begonia > Begonia masoniana. Next base: position 19,408,879 of record CM039510.1, read on the forward strand.
GCGATAGACATGTGCAATTCACGTGTTCACTTAATACACCTTCCGATAGAAATCATCCGTCGGTAGATGCAACCTCTTAACATCTTCCGACAGAAATCATCCGTCGGTAGATGCAACCTCTTAACAGACTTCAATCCACATTAACTTAACACTCATATGTATGAAAATCAGAGATTCATCCAAACATTCTTATACGGAAGACTTAGTTAAAGTAACTCTTTCCATATCTTTAAAAATCATCCCCGGACTCAGTAGTTAAACCAGACTATTACGAAGCTCAATGTTAAAATATAATCCCATTCTACTTAAACCTCAGTTCATCATAAATCTTACTGACACAATATGAGATTAATTATGGGTCATATTCGCCTGCCAGTCATAGTCTTCCGCCCTGAGCACCATCCTGCAACCAGCCTTTAGACATCATCACTGAATTTGGAATCCTCACCTGCTAAATCTTCACCTACATCATAAGGTTTAAACTATAAGTCTAATGCTTAGTAAGGACTATAAGTCTAATGCTTAGTAAGAATGCAATGCTAACAAGTATGCATGAAAGTCATTTTTAAGAAAACAAAATGCTCATGACTCTTTTCTTATTCTATTCATACTCAAGGTCTCATTCTTGTTCATCGTTCGTATTCATCGTTCATAATCATCTTTCATGCTCATCATTCATATTCATCGTTCATATTCATCATTCATATTCATCATTCAGGTTGTGTGAATCAAGAGAGGATTTGTGCCGGTAAGTGGGGTTGGCAGTGAGAGTGTACATAGTCCCTAGCGGGTCATAATCATGGTCTTTCCTTTTTGGACAGTGACATACGCCAACCCACCCCCAAACCCTCGCTTACTTCACGTTGCATAAGTTTATGTTCTTATCTTGTTCATGAGGAAAACATGCTCTTAAAACATTATCATATGCATAAAACGTTCGTGATGCATGAACATGAGAACTCCTAACTCATCAAGCCACAGAGTAGTGCATTCATCCGACGGGGAATCATACCATTAAGTCAAACATCCACATAAGTAACAGACAATAGCTTAAATAACTTCTAATCATCGTATCAGTTTCTACCTAGCATCTTTGTGATGTAGCGCCCTAATGGCCGGGAATCTTATACAGTCACTTACCTGGTTTCCTTAGCAACTTGAACTCCTTTTCTTCAAACTTCTTCACCTAAAATATTTCACCTCACAGTAGTTAAAACAAAACCATAAAAGTTCTAATCACAAGTCATCCTAGAATCTAATAACTAAAGTCATTCCCGAATCCCCTAGTCTAGTTCTTTGTGTGCAGTCAGAAATCCAAAACCAAAACAGCTAGGTCCAACTAACGATTAATCAGGGTTGGTTATATAAAATGTCCAGAATCGATTCGGAAGTGACATTACAAAAATCCAGGTTATAAATGTTGCTATAGCTACTCGGCCATTGGAGAAACCAAACTCCAACACCAAGCTGAAAAACAGAGTTTATCGACTAACTGACAACTACATTGCCTAATCAATACCTCGAGCGTAGAGTATCCGAGAAATGGCAAGGGAACCGATCGTCGGAGGAAGGATTACTGGTAGGCAGAGAGCGAGAGCTCGAGAGAGGAAATCGCTGAAAGGAGAAAGTGTCGGCTACAGTGGTGTTGGTGAGATTTAAAAACTTTCCATCTCCTTTATATATCGATCACAGCCCTACCCTAATTTCAATTTTTCAACTCAACCTAGTTCACACAATTTGGAACAAATCTTGGTATTAAATTTAAATCAAAAGGTCCAAAAATAAGGGTGACAGTTAATTCCGTTAAGAAAATCACCTGACTTAAAATGTCGGGTGTTACAATAATAATAATATAAAATAACTATATTTTAATAGTTATCAAATACCTCTAAACTTGAACCATTATTCGTCCTCAAGTGATGCAAAATAAAATAAATATTAAAGAATTCCCTAGGTAGCATTAATAAATTTCATGTAATTTCCAGGATACTTCTGTAATGCCCCGAGTTTTCTAAACTCAGTTCGTTACTCATAAACCCGAACATAACTAGGAAATTTTGGACCGAATTTAAAACATCGCTTGAAAGTCAAATTTGAACGTTTGCTAAAAACACAAAAAAACTAGCAGCGAAAAATCTTTGAGCAAAGCAAAGTTAAGTAAAACTATAAAACAATGTTCGAATAATCAGTTAAAATATTAAGAATTAATTCGGACAAAAGAGATGAAAGCTTAAGCGTAAAATACTCAAAATTCGTAAAAAGTCAAACGCATCTGCTCTAAACAAGGTAAACGAAAAGGGGCAGAAATAAAACTGAAGGCTTTTACCGATGACGTCAGCCAGAGGAATCATTCTTTCAACTTCAGCCGATCGCAAAACGACAAGTTTTGCTACTCGCATCTATCGATGACGTCAGCCGAATGAATAATCCATCCAGCCTCTATCGATCACAAAACGATAAATACACTAACTCACATCTTCCGGTAGATAAAATGCTCGACATCATCCGGTTACAAAACGACAAAAGACTTTTACCTTCATCATCCGATGGATAAAATACTGACTTTACCTTCATCATCCTATGGATAAATTACTCGACATCATCCGGTTAAAAAACGACAAAAGACTTTTACCTTTATCATCCGATGGATAAAATACTCGACATCTGTAACGACCCAGACACTGTACCCTATTTCCCGTACGAAATTCTTCTTTTTCTTTTTATACTTAGCGTTTAAGTGGAAAACGATTTAATAAAACGTTTAAAAAATTTCAAAACTATTATTTAAACTAACACGCGCACAAACACCTACAAAATACACCTCACCATTTCACTAACGCAATTCTATCTATACCACGAATTATAACTACATCACAAACATACACTTCCCAATACGACTTAACTTTAAACCACCGATACTCCTACATCTCCGAAATCTCACTCAGAACGACTCGAGATATAATTAAACAAAACACATTTTCACGAAAACAAACTGCATGGTTCCGTTTAAAAGTTTAACATGTCCTCCTGTTTACAAAATACCAAGCAGTTCATAAAAATCCAAATAAAAACCTTAACAAACGTTTTATAAAACAAATCTATCAACTAAACAGAACCAAACACCCTAATATGATCAACTATACATTTTATAATACCATTAACATAAATCTATCACCTAACCAGATCCAAGCATCCTAATATGATCAACTATACATTTTATAATACCATTAACTCCTCCAAAATACTTACATACATCCCAAAATACCAACTCCTCCAAAACACTCACATACATCCCAAAATACCTTTACATCATTCCCCACGGGTCAAAACGCGCCTCGACTGCCCAGTGCACTCCCACGGCCATCATCCATCAGCTGCATCTTACATCAGGAGGAGGAACGCCATCCTCACCTGGTTCGATGTCACCTAAAACGTCACCTACACCATACAGACACCTATGAGATAATTAAATCTCAGTAAGCTACGTAAATGCAGATGCATGCGTGCAGATGCTATTCAGAAAACATGCTCAGATTCAGATACAAAAACAGATACAGATTCAGATTACAGATTCATTTTCATTACGTCGCAGACAGATTGTTACCGAGATATCAACCCACTAAATGGAAAGGATACATTCCGCGGTCGAACTACCACTTTCCACCTAGAGAGGGGGGGTACATGCTCACAAATCCTACAGCCATGCCTGAGCCCCATCTCGCGTAACCAGATACAGACAGATTACGTTTATTCATTACAGACATTCATTCATTATCTTAAAACACGTGCAGAAATTCGTTTTCATGACATTTGAAATACGTGATGCATGAACAGTTCATATAACAGTAAACATGTAGACAAAGCATACCATCAAAACTCAACAATCAACCTATACACATATAGACAGAGCATACCATCAAAACCGAAATAGAGTAACATATAAACAATTTAAACCTAACTACCCAACCAAAAGCGATTTAAAGCAAACAACTCTTCAAGGATCTTCGACGCGACATCGAAGTATGGTGTAGACCGATTGGTCAGAGTAAGTCACGAAGACTTACCTGTCGTCCGTAGCTTGCTGGTTTTGGCACATCCGGTCACATATGGCTCGACCTATGTCAAACATTCAAACTTCATTAAAATCAAGCCTACATTCTCCAATTACTCTCAAATTACTATTTCTAGTCTAATCCAATTAAAACCTAACTTAACGGGCCACTAATTCGGGTTGGGTAAAACCGACCCGAAACTTTGAACGCGCGTAACTTTCGCGTCGGTTACCGGAATCGAACGATTCCAGCGGCCACGTACTCCTCTAATAACCTATTTTAATATGCCAAAAGGAATTTAAAAACAAACGACCGGAGCTAGGTCAATTTATCAAAAACCCGAACTGCCCCTTTCTCCCAAAATTTCTTCACCAATCTATCCTTTTAACATCCAATTAACAACAACTAACCTAAAATCGAAGTTACAAAGCACAAACCCGAATTGCCCTAATTCGGGCATCACTGATTTTCGCCCAATTCGGGCGCTCCACAGCAAATCGACAATAGCCGGCCTTAGGGTTGACAAACCCACGCTGGAAGTGACCGAAAACGGCTGGCGATCGGAGCTCAATCGAGCTCGCCACCGCCAGCCCCAAACCGAACAAAAACAGGGCCGAAGTCGAGCTTACCGTTCGGGTTGCGCGCGGAGATGGCCGGAGGTCGCACGCCGCCGTCGTCTGGCCGGAGAGGGGCGGAAGTCACCGGCGTTCGTCGTTCGTCGGAGGGTCGCGCTCCCTTCTCTCTCTCGGCGTCGGGCTCGGGTTCGTCGAAATCAACTGAATGGTTTAACCATTCAGTTGATTTTAATTATTATATTACGAGAAACATAATTACCCGGAATATAGCGTTATTATTCCGAAAATTCTCGTAAATTCTTTAAAATTCCTATTAATTGCTAGGATCGTCATGACGCATTTCTTTTGTAAAACGGACCTGATTTGACATATTTACAAAAATGCCATCTGATAATATAATAATAATATTCTCAAAATCCGTACGAGCCGGATATTACATTCTACCATCCTTATTTAGAATTTTGTCCTCAAAATTTGCTCTAACTCATAGTCTTTGACATTAATGTTTCATGTCATCAGGCCTTATACTTCGATTATCATCCGTATCTACGGTCATTCTTCGGGGTTCTAAACCAAAATTCTTCACTGTACTATCCATCACCGGCCTTAAATTTGTATTCTCTACTTTCGACTTGATCGTACACTTTCTCACTAAAGCATTGAACACAATTTAAAATTTTTAAGTCTCAAGTTAATTAACTCCGCGACATATTTGCCACCTTAACATTTGCGCATGCATCATCTTTTAATAATTCACATATTAAACCTCCTATTAATACTGACTTTAAAGTTTTCTTTTATCCTTGTCTTTCCTCTGCCGTTTCTTCAGATCAGAGTTATGTTCAAGCTTTCTAACGCCTGCCAAATTAAATACCCACACTTCATCAAATCTCTGGATTGTGACCCAAACTTCAGCATAATTCCATCGACTCTGTCCACAGTCGGGATGCACACCAACTGAACTCCTACATTAACTTTATGACCACATTCCTTACTTTCAATTGGCCTAAACAAATCATCACCTACGCATCCAATCTTACCAAGTTTCCTAAGCCTTTAATCAGACGATCACTAACTATGTATTTGCCACCTGACATCCCGAGCACGCGTTGGTCAAAATTTAATCACCCAAAACGTTAAACTCTCTAACTTCTCAATTGGTCTCCATTAAAGATTGTCACTTTTCCTAAATCCTCGAAATATCCTCCACTTCCCGACGTCATTTGGGTTGACTATCGTTCAAAGATTCCTGACAACACACAGGTTGTAATCTAACTCCCCTCTATTTTACCTTCAATTCATCGACTTAAGTTTCTTTGGTTTAGTTTCTAACTTTCTAAATCTTTTGTCTATCGAATACGTACCTAACCGTTTTACGCCCTCTAGGTCTTCTCAATTTACTTACTCCAACGCTAAAATATCAATTACACTACAACCTCATCCGCCATATATATATATGTATCGGAGCTGTAACCTGAACTTGGTTATGAGTTCGTTGGCCCAAATCTTGGTCATCATTACGACCACCCGAGTCCACGCTTCTCTAGTAATGTTCCCTTAAAACTTATTTGTCAAAAGTATTCAAATGCACACTTCTTTGGGCACCCCGCGGATCTTAACAACATTCTCCACTAAAATTCCAATTTCTAAATCTCACAAACCATCTCGTTGAGATTACTCTGAGGTCTCGACGAGTCCATCCGGGGCTAAAGTTACTACTCGCTTAGGATTACGATCCCTTTGTAACTAAGACGTTATAAATATCATATTTTGTTCTAATCTACCTCAACGAATTCTATCGTTATGTCCTTTGCTAAATACTATACACATTATGCTCATCTGTTTAGCTCAACTTCCTTATTAACTCTATGTACAAGGGAATCCCCAAGTTTTGACCATAGAATTGTTTTAACTATTTATTATAACCTTAAGTCTCTAATGCATCCATCGGTCTCGACTTGTTAACCGTCGGACTTTCGGAGCTTTTCTAACTTGTCCCACTCCAAGTTTACTTTAAATGGTTTCGCGAGCAAACTCACATTCTCTATTCAACATATTGCGAATTTCACAAATCGCCCGACATTAGCCACCGAACTAGGCTTCTAATCTTAACTCTTCCTTTTAGTCTAACTATCACCTGCACTTACCTCTAACATCGTACGAGGATTTCTTCAAAGTTTCGAAATAGTCAATCCTCTTTCGTTCCTCCTAGTCGGGTTCAATACTTTACTTGTCTACTTGACTCGCATGCTACGATTCATCCAACTATCTTCTTGTTTGCGAACTTGTTGTAGATAAGTTTACGCCTTCATTCCAATTCTCCTTAAGTCCTTAAATCCTACCCTTTTTATCCCCCAATAATTTGAAACGTCTCTTCATTAATGATAACCTTTCTAGTTCCTCGAACACTAATACTTCTACTTTCATCCTGGAGGCAGCCTCATGTTGTGGCTCCTAACTTAAATTGTACCAACTATAGGTTCGCAACTTAACTCCTATATCTTTTGTTTCACAATCCAATCAAGCAACTCTAACTGCCTGACATGTCCACAATTCGTCGATTATTCTTAACTTCGCTAGACCTCCCACCTAATAAGTCGGTTGTAATCTTCTCACAGATTAATATCTTCCTTTATGGATTAGTCTTCTAAGGTGTCTTTGGTGGTACTCATTTCCTAGAGAACAGCCAATTTCGGTACCTAGAGTATCACCATGCACATGACTTCAATTCTCTAGGGTTCAGGGATTTAAATACTTTCCAACTCGGAGTAAATCTCCTTATCTTTGCCTCCATATTGGTCGATACGACCACTCCTATCCGATCACTCAAATCTTACGTCCGCGACTTGTATTGATCTGTCACATCTTTCTACACCACAACCATAATGGTCACCCTCGTATCCAATCCACAATAACACTAGGTAAGCTCTGGAATATGATTCTTTTGTCTAGACACTTCAATCTTTTTCATGGATCCGGGGTATTCAAATTCTTACTAAATCTTCCTACTTGCTTAATTGCACTTAGTATACCTCGAGAACCTAAAACATCTCCAAATGCATTTTACATTTTAGCTTAAATTACTACTTAATTCTTTACACCTTAAGACTCTAAGGGTTTTGAGTTTCATCAACTAGGGTTCATTTCCTATAAATTTAAATCCTTACACCTCGTAAGTCGTATCTCTCTAATAGCACAAAATCTAAGTGCATAACTCTTCATGGTTAAGTCAGGCTAATCTTATTAACGTATAACTCTCTTTCTACAAGGCTTGTATGGTCACGCATCTACCTACCGTCTTATAGTTGGGGTTCATTTAAGAACTCCTCTAACCCACTATCCATTATTTTCTTACTTCCCTATTTTAATATTATTCGCTCTATTAATTTTTGAAATAAAACTCTACCTGAAACAGCTGAGGGTTGGGCAGTTTCTTCTTCTCCAGTCAAGGCAAGCAGCTTTAGGGTAACGTTTTTCTGATTCTTGCCCCGTTGGCCTCTACCTGGTTGATCTCGGCCCGGCCTCGGGCAATCTTTGACGAAATGGCCATTCTCTCCACATCGAAAGCATTTATTTATGCCTACTCTACAGCTGCCGTAGTGCTCCTTTTGGCATTTAAGACACCAGGGTCCCTGAGTAGTTCCTCGTAATTTCTTTCGTCGACCTTGTTCTATTTCCTCCCTGCCCATCCTCTTCATACCTTGGCTATTGCAAGCAACAACCCCTTGGGTCCTTGGGTCGTCTCGGTCTGTCAACCTCTCGAGCTGAAGAAATTGCCTGTCTATGAGCTGAGCTTGTTGGTCTATATGTTGGGACTGGCGATCTATTATCTCCGTAAGTCGATCTAGCGCGTCGTCTCTAGGATCCCTTCCTCGAACCATTTTCATATAAATCCTATAAAAATCAAAACAATAATCCTAAGAAATAAAATCAAATAAAGCTATAAACAGACTTACAGTTGATGAAGGATGTCCGCGTAGTGGCTGTGCAGTCGAGCAGTCTACAGAACCGATTTTAAAACCCGGGGGCTCTGATACCATAACTTGTAACGACCCAGACACTGTACCCTATTTCCCGTACGAAATTCTTCTTTTTCTTTTTATACTTAGCGTTTAAGTGGAAAACGATTTAATTAAAACGTTTAAAAAATTTCAAAACTATTATTTAAACTAAAACGCGCACAAACACCTACAAAATACACCTCACCATTTCACTAACGCAATTCTATCTATACCACGAATTATAACTACATCACAAACATACACTTCCCAATACGACTTAACTTTAAACCACCGATACTCCTACATCTCCGAAATCTCACTCAGAACGACTCGAGATATAATTAAACAAAACACATTTTCACGAAAACAAACTGCATGGTTCCGTTTAAAAGTTTAACATGTCCTCCTGTTTACAAAATACCAAGCAGTTCATAAAAATCCAAATAAAAACCTTAACAAACGTTTTATAAAACAAATCTATCAACTAAACAGAACCAAACACCCTAATATGATCAACTATACATTTTATAATACCATTAACATAAATCTATCACCTAACCAGATCCAAGCATCCTAATATGATCAACTATACATTTTATAATACCATTAACTCCTCCAAAATACTTACATACATCCCAAAATACCAACTCCTCCAAAACACTCACATACATCCCAAAATACCTTTACATCATTCCCCACGGGTCAAAACGCGCCTCGACTGCCCAGCGCACTCCCACGGCCATCATCCATCAGCTGCATCTTACATCAGGAGGAGGAACGCCATCCTCACCTGGTTCGATGTCACCTAAAACGTCACCTACACCATACAGACACCTATGAGATAATTAAATCTCAGTAAGCTACATAAATGCAGATGCATGCGTGCAGATGCTATTCAGAAAACATGCTCAGATTCAGATACAGAAACAGATACAGATTCAGATTACAGATTCATTTTCATTACGTCGCAGACAGATTGTTACCGAGATATCAACCCACTAAATGGAAAGGATACATTCCGCGGTCGAACTACCACTTTCCACCTAGAGAGGGGGGGTACATGCTCACAAATCCTACAGCCATGCCTGAGCCCCATCTCGCGTAACCAGATACAGACAGATTACGTTTATTCATTACAGACATTCATTCATTATCTTAAAACACGTGCAGAAATTCGTTTTCATGACATTTGAAATACGTGATGCATGAACAGTTCATATAAAAGTAAACATGTAGACAAAGCATACCATCAAAACTCAACAATCAACCTATACACATATAGACAGAGCATACCATCAAAACTGAAATAGAGTAACATATAAACAATTTAAACCTAACTACCCAACCAAAAGCGATTTAAAGCAAACAACTCTTCAAGGATTCTCGACGCGACATCGAAGTATGGTGTAGACCGATTGGTCAGAGTAAGTCACGAAGACTTACCTGTCGTCCGTAGCTTGCTGGTTTTGGCACATCCGGTCACATATGGCTCGACCTATGTCAAACATTCAAACTTCATTAAAATCAAGCCTACATTCTCCAATTACTCTCAAATTACTATTTCTAGTCTAATCCAATTAAAACCTAACTTAACGGGCCACTAATTCGGGTTGGGTAAAACCAACCCGAAACTTTGAACGCGCGTAACTTTCGCGTCGGTTACCGGAATCGAACGATTCCAGCGGCAACGTACTCCTCTAATAACCTATTTTAATATGCCAAAAGGAATTTAAAAACAAACGACCGGAGCTAGGTCAATTTATCAAAAACCCGAATTGCCCCTTTCTCCCAAAATTCCTCTTTTTGATTTTTCATCAAATTCCATCAATTTCTTCACCAATCTATCCTTTTAACATCCAATTAACAACAACTAACCTAAAATCGAAGTTACAAAGCACAAACCCGAATTGCCCTAATTCGGGCATCACTGATTTTCGCCCAATTCGGGCGCTCCACAGCAAATCGACAATAGCCGGCCTTAGGGTTGACAAACCCACGTTGGAAGTGACCGAAAGCGGCCGGCGATCGGAGCTCAATCGAGCTCGCCACCGCCAGCCCCAAACCGAACAAAAACAGGGCCGAAGTCGAGCTTACCGTTCGGGTTGCGCGCGGAGATGGCCGGAGGTCGCACGCCGCCGTCGTCTGGCCGGAGAGGGGCGGAAGTCACCGGCATTCGTCGTTCGTCGGGGGGTCGCGCTCCCTTCTCTCTCTCGGCGTCGGGCTCGGGTTCGTCGAAATCAACTGAATGGTTTAACCATTCAGTTGATTTTAATTATTATATTACGAGAAACATAATTACCCGGAATATAGCGTTATTATTCCGAAAATTCTCGTAAATTCTTTAAAATTCCTATTAATTGCTAGGATCGTCATGACGCATTTCTTTTGTAAAACGGACCTGATTTGACATATTTACAAAAATGCCATCCGATAATATAATAATAATATTCTCAAAATCCGTACGAGCCGGATATTACAACATCATCCGATGACTTTACTGAAGACATCATCCGATGACTTTACTGAAGACATCTTTCGATAGACAACAGAACAACAACTCTACATCTGCCGATAGACATCATCTACCGATAGATCAAAAATACTCAACAAAAACAGCATAGCAACAATTTCGCTCTAACAAAGAAAACTCCGACTACCAAAAGAACTTGAGCAATTTACTAGAATTCGTTCAAAAACACTTAAATCTGGACACTACTCCAACATTTGGTAAAAACAACTTTTAACACCAACAGAGTATAATTGTCTAGAAGAAAATCTCAAAATGAATTAAGAAACATTAAAACTACTACTGTCATAAAACTCAACAAATTTAAATGGATTCATTGTCCATTAAACCTTCACAACTACTGACAACAGTTAAGCCGCCTCATCAGAACACCAAGTCGAGACTTGGGTGTGCCCCTCAAACATGACTAAACCTCATTGTGCTCAGGAAAAATACTTTCAGAAGCTTCTTCACCTACATCACAAAACTCATCTATTAGCCTAATGCTAAGTATGCAAAGCGATAATGAAATGAAATGCTGAAACAAAATTCCTAGACATACAGTTTCTACTTTCACATCTCTGTTGCATATGCGTTCATTCACTGATCTGATCCCTCAATTCCGTTGGGAGTGGGATCAGCTCTCCCAAAGTTATAAATCCTCTTTATCAGTTAAGGGGCGGATTACTTCCCTTAATAGCTATAATGATCCTATATTCCACTTGGGAAGTGGATCAATCTTCCCAAAGTTATAAATCCCTTCATAAGTTAAGGGGTGGATTAGTTCTCTTAATAGCTTATCTGTTGCAATCATTACATTTCTTAACATGCAGATACATGAAAATTCATTTTCGTATTCTTTCAAAAACATGATGCATGACATACAGAAAATATTCAAGCACACACACAACCTACTGTTTTGTGATGTAGGCCCGAAGGCACATGCATACTTTACTTACCTGGTCTCCGGGAAATCGCTCGGCTGTAAGTTGTCTTAGAAGCTCACACACCTAGAGTCACAACAGAGCATCAATCAAACTCTCACTAAGCTCCACCAGAAATCAACCAGAAATTTAAGGAAAACTAATTTCAAACCCTGCTACTCGTGCATTCCCATTTATCACCAATAACCCGAACCTACTCTCACTCGCAGCATCCTAGAAATCCTCACATTGCACTCCCTCGGTCATCTAACTGCTAAAACATAAGAAAATGAGGAAAACGTACCTAGGTTGAAGGAAAATTGGGCGAGGGAATCGCCTAGAGGGTTCTGCTGTAGAGCTGAAGGCTGAAAGAGAAATGGTAAGCAAGATAGTGGCGGCTACAGTGCATTAAACCCAAACCTCTTTCCTTAAATAGGTTATCCATTATAAGTTCTCAATTTACCACTATGCCCTTACTTAGTCACTCATTAACCTAATTAATATTTCTCTCAATTTTCTCCACAACATGCTTACTATTAAATAACATAATAGAAATTGGTTTAACAGAACCGGGTGTTACAACTTCGAAACTTATAATCTTATGAAAAACTCCACTAGCACAATTAAAATCAATTAACATAGAGTTATTTCCCAATAAAATAATTTTTCAAAGTGTGTGTGCTCAAACTCCTCTTCAACTTGCTAAGTTCAATCATCAAAACTAAACTTCGCAATTAATATTATAGATTGCTAACTCTTCAATATTTCCTAAGTTAATTAGATTTCAAAGGTTCTTTTTTTTAAATAAGTAAGGGGGATATAAATTCTTTGTATTGACTTTCTCTTATAAGTCACACTACTTTTTACGCGATTGTCAACATTGGTCATGAAGGGCTCCAGTTACTCAGTAGTGTTACCTAAAGATACATACTCGAATAGTATTATAGAGGAGTACAATCAATAATATTGCATCGGAGTTCTTCCCAAAGTTCCTCTATTTACATTCTACCCATCGAGTATCCAAAGGGCTCACTCGAGATTGAAACTAAATTAGGAAATTAAAATTATTTTATTTTTCAATTCAATTTTTTTTTTTAATTACCCCCAAATTTATTATATTATTATAATTTTGTTTGTTTTTTTAGAAGAAATCTTTTATCTTTAATTTTCTTCGGTAAGCATTAAATCATTTTCGTCTAAATATATAACTATGAAATCTAATTAGGATAATATCCTTAAGCAAACTAAAAAGAAGTTTGTGTGTTATGAGGGGAAATTATACTAAATGGAATAATCCTAAGTTAAATTGTTATTAATGTATGATAATGAAATTCTAGCTCGTTTTACATAGTTCAGCTCACTTTCCTCCTACCCCATGCTAAGACCTTACCCCCAAATATAAAATCGGCAATGTCCTCACTGCCAAACAAAACAGAATGCAAACAAAATTAGGAGGCAAGTACTTCTCTGGACTTTTATTCTTCTTTTTCTGGTTCAGACTCTGAGTCATTAAGAAGCATTGTTGGAAAATGAAGGAAGGTTTTTTGTGGCTCGTGGAATGCCATTGTCAAGCTCTGAGCTAATGCTTTGTCTCGGAGTTTGCTGTAGTGCCAGAATACCCTGCTTTTTCATTTCATTCTGCGGAGCCTTGCATCAATGCTATATTGTTGGACCTCTTGTTGGCTCATTCTTTGTTCCATCATGAGCAGAGTTTCCTGTTGCTTTGCCAATTTTTCACCCAAAAGTTGCAAGTCTTCCATAATTTGTTGTTGATAGATGGTGTTGTCTGCCAATGCTGCAGCCGCTTGTAGCATTTGGATAGTGTGATTTTCTCTTTCTTGGTTCCTCATCCTCATCAGCTTCTTCTTCCCCTAATTTGCTCGACGCTATTCTTTTTACTGCCACAGGAGTAATACCCGATACTAGTGCAAGTTTCTCATCTTTTTCTTCATAAATTACTCCAACATGTTCATATAATCCTGTTATGAGAGAAGGAAAGAGAAATTGCCCATTTAGTCTCAACGCATTAGCTCATAAGTTTCTATAGATAATCATCACAATGTTAATGCATTTTCCAGTTAGAGTGAAATATAGTAAATAGCTCTATCCTTAGTCACATGTTGTCCGTGAGATGAAGGTAATAAGCGACTTTTAATAAAATGATACTGTAACACCTGACCTTTCTGTTCATGAGTTTGTCCTTAAAATATTTTGTACAAATATTTTATTAATATTATGGATGAGATTTTTAATTAAGAGCAAGTAATGGACGAAAATAACAAAAAAGAGATTCAAACAATAAGAAGAGAAAAATGTGTGGGTGAAATTTGAATTAAGCAAAGTGGTGGGGAATTAATTATGATTAAAGAAAATTAACCTTATTTGTCTTCATCTTCTTCTTCTCCTTCACATAAAAACCCAGCAACCTCTCCCTTATTTTCTGTTTTTCTTTCACGCCAATCTCTTCCCTCTCTCAAGGTTTCTTCAAGGTAACAATTGTTTAGGTTATTTAGTGCAAGTTTATTCGTTTATGGTTGGATTTTTAGAGATTTTATAAACTTTCAGAGGAATTCCGAAAATTCAGATTTAGGGTTTGTTTTTCTTCTTTAATTTAAGGTTCTAACAGGATTTAAGGGCATATAATTGTAACAGATGGATATAATGAAGCAACTATGCATGCATAAGAGAGTTTGGAAACTAGGATTGAGAAATTGGCAAAAACAGAACAGTTTCTGTTCTGGGGAGTTTCGACCTAGCCAAAGATTTTTATTTGCTAAATGAATTATTTCATTAGAAAATAGACACTTCAAAGATTAATTTGACTGTTGAATCGTTGGAAACAGATAAGAATTTAGTAAGTTATGAATTTTGAAATTATTGTACAAAAACTGAAAAAATTTCGGTGGCAGTTTGATTTGTTGACATTATGCTATTATTTTCGAGTTGTTTTTAATAAATGGTTGATTTCATGTTACAATAGACATTGAGAGGTTTCCAAAACATGTTGGATCGTTGAAAACAGATAGAAATTGAGGGAGATACGGATGTTTGAAGTTGAGTGAAAAATTGAAAGGAAAATCTGAAAATTTCTTTGAACGTATTTGTTATTGAAATAGTGATGTATTAATTAATTCATTACACATGTTTAGGTTCTAAACCCCAAGGAAAATGTTCAAGGTTTGCGAAACTCTACGGACCTCAGGTAAGTTCATATTGTATGTGCTTGGCCCTTAAGGCCTATATCACGAAGGTAATAGGTTTATCTTTTAACGGGGTACACCGATGGGTAGTTAGGTTAGGAATATTGCTTGACTGACCTGTCTTGGTGGTTTATGCTATGTTTTATGCTTTGAGGATGTTATGTTTATGCACAATGTTCATGCATCATGTTTTTCAATGAAATCATGAAAAAAGTTTTATGCACAGATTTCATGTAAGAAAGATAACAAAAATGTCATGTAATGTAATGTGTCGGTTAAGTTGTGGGACGGGGAATAGCATACAATTTGTCCACCGTAAGCCCTGTGAATCCTTACCGCTGGGTGGGCTATGGGGCGGTTAAAACTCTGCGGATCCTAGGGCTGACTTGGGCTGGAGGGACTCATGTTATGTTTCTGGTATCTATTCCTCGAACACGCCCCTTTAACCACTCTGTCACTGAAACGAAATGAAAAGTAAAGTATGTATCTGTTTTGAAAAGTATCATGTAACACCCGATTTTACGAGTTTTTGAATTGTGCGCGCAATGACATTTTTGTAAATAATTAAAATATGTATGTTTTGTGAATCGAGAGTTTTAATGGAATCTTTATAATTAATATGGATTTTAGGAGAAATATGGGAAATTAAGAAATTCGAACAGAAATGTAATGCCCAAGTTTCTATTTTTGACCTTATAGAGATTTAATTCGTAAAAATAGTAAATTAAATCCGTTTTATGAACGGAAAGTTTTATTAGAGCCCTGGTAATAAATCGGGATTATTAGAGAAATAAAGAAATTTTTGATAAACCGAACCGATAGTCGAACAATGAGATAAACAGAAAATAAAATTGAGGGGCAAACTTGTCATTTGACAACTCAATTTCATTAAAATCCATAAACCCTCATTTCCTCCACACTTCACGTATTTTTCTCTCCCTCTCCTCTCCAACTGTAACGACCCCGAAGGGATCGTCGCATAAACCATATCTTTCTTAATTATTTAATTTTTATTACTCACACATGATTCATTATTAGTAGTGTATTTTATTTATTTATTTTTTGAAACATAATTTAACTCAAGATGTCATATGCGATTCGCTAAGCCTCAATCGGCAAAAGAAAACATTACGCATCTGCCGGCGGGCAATGCAATGTGTATCGGCTAGTGAAGGAAAACTTTAAGCTTTAGACTGCATCTACCGATAGAGGAACAAACCACATCTACCGGTCCCTAGACGACAAAACCGTGTTTATACCATCCGGTGAAGAAACTCTCTACATCATCCGATGAAATAAGGGAACATCATCCGATGGACATGTGCTCCTCACGTGCATAATTAAAACATGACCCGGTCACTAAACGACAAGGAAACACTCACATCATCCGATAACTAGACGACAAACTATACTTACATCTTCTGATAGCTTAAACGCTCTTCATTTGCCGATCACTAGATGACAAAATAGCACTTCCATCATACGATGACTTAAATACTCTACATCTGCCGATCGCTAGACGACAAAATAGCACTCCCATCATTCGATGGCTTAGACGCTCTACATCTGCTGATCGCTAGACGACAAAACAGCACTTCCATCATCTGATGGCTTAAACACTCTACATCTGCCGATCGCTAGACGACAAAATAGCACTTCCATCATCCGATGGCTTAAACACTCTACATCTGCCGATGACGTCAGCCGGATGATTGCCTTATCTGGCTTCTATCACACGGCAGCAAACACCATAATCGTCAAACAACCACATCCAATAGAACATACCATAACTCACCCGAATCTTAACTCAGTAACTATAAACCTCAATGAGTAAGGATCATAAACTCATCCAAAATACGCATAGCGGAAGGCTTAAGCAAAACAAACCATTCAATAATCCTTAAAATCGTATTCAGACTCTAGAGACAGACCATTCAAATCCGAATCTCATTATTATAAGTAATTCTGTTCTACTTAGTCATCTGTTCATCATAAACTTTTCTGACTTACTATGAGAATAACCAGGGAGTTTAATCGCCTATCCAACCTTGCACTGTCACACTGAGCATCCTCCAGCAACCAGCTTTAAATGTTCTCTTGGAATTGGGAATCCTCACCTATTAACTCTTCACCTACATCATAAGGTTCAACTATAAGCCTAATGCTTAGTAAGGAATACAACAATAACATGAATGCATGAATGCATAATTCAGAGAAATACATGGTCATAAGTCTTTTCTTGTTCATAATCATCATCCATAATTATGAATCATAATCATCATTCGTAATCATTGTTCATATTCATCAATTAAGTTGTGTGGAATGAGAGAGGGTTTGTGTCGGTAAAGGGGGTTCGACAGTGAGTTTGATCATGGTCCCTACTGCGGGTCGTATTCATATGTCCTTCTTTGGACTGTGACATACGCCGAACCGCCCCCAACACTCACTCAACCACGTTGCAGGGATTTTATCATCTTGTCTTTTTCATGAGAAAACATGCTTTTAAAACATTTTCATGTGCATAAAACATTGGTAATGCATGGACATGGGAATTCTTAACTCATTCAGACTTCAGAACAGAACATTCATCCAGTATGAAAACTTATCATTAAACTAAATGTCAACATAAGTACTAGACTGTAGCATAATAACCTCTAATCGTCATATCAGTTACTATCTAGCATCCTTGTAATGTAGGGCCCTATTGGCCAGAAATCCTATACATTCACTTACCTGGTGTCCTTAGCAATGAGAGCTCCTTTTCCTCAGGCTTCTTTACCTAAAACATTTACATTACAGTAGTTAAAACAAAATCCTAAAAGTTCTATTCGTAAGTCATCGTATGGTCTAATAGCTAAGAGTCATTCCCGAATTCTTAGTTTAATACTCAATGTAGTCTGAAATCCCAAAACCAAAACAGACAGATTCGATTATCGATAACTCAGGGGTGGTTGTTTTAAATGTCCAGAATCGATTTGATAAAAGCATTGCCACCCTCAGATTTCAAATGTTCTTATTATTAGTCGGCCATTGGAAAATCCAAAACTCCAATGACGAATAGAAAACAGGGCTAACAAACTAACAGATAGCTACGTTGTCTATTGCATACCTCGGGCACAGAGTAGTCGAGTAGTGGCAGATAAAACCGATCGTCGAGAGAGTATGCTGAAAGCAGAGAGCAAGAGCTCGGGAGAGAAGAAATTGCCGAAAAGGAAGGTGTCGGCTACAGTGGTTTAAATGAGGTTTAAAACATTTCTTTTTTCTTTATATACTGGTCATCACCCACCATTATTACAACTTTGCCACCCAACCTAGTTTAAATCCACATGAAATTAATTATTCTGGGTATAAAACTCTAAACCGTGAAGATTGAATATTCATGACCGTTAATACAGTTAAGAAGTCACCTGGCTGAAGTTGTCGGGTGTTACACCAACGACGACTCTCTTCTCAACGGTGATTCCTCCACTGTTCTTCGTCGTTCTTCCTCAGATCTTCAACGTGTTTTCACGTTTTCCTTCCCCATCATGATTCTAGGTAAGAATCTATAGATTTGGACAGTTTATTTCCGGTTCTAGGTCGTTAAATAGTTAGAGTTTTGTTAGGTTTTGTCAGAAATAACTGGTTATGTTAGGAACGGTTAGCTATAGCCTATTTGATGATTATTGAGCGTTGTTGGGCAAATTAATGGATGTGTTTAGTGTTTTCATTGAGAAATCGGGTATTGGAGCTTTAGGAATCTCCATTAATGGAGGTTTAGGATTCGTGAGCGTAAATTGCTAGACGAAATGCCCGAGAGAGGTTTATTAGAATTTTAGGAATTTCCTTTAGTTAAGAGTTTCGTAAATTTTTGAAATTTCATGTTTAAGCTAGGTTTTAACAAAGAACGCCATGGATTGACTTAGGTGACAAAGCTCGAGAGGAGGAGCTCGGTGTGCAGCGGACACGAGGTAAGTTCTCGTGACTTACTTTGGCCGATTTGGCCTACACCATAAGATTTTGTTGGTTCGAGGAATTTGGAGATGTTTGATTGCTTTGGGTAATAGGTCGGGTAGTTAGCTTTAGTTTAAATTGTGAATGTTTTCGTTCGTTGCTTGTTTATGTTTTGATGTGGTTTATAGTATTGCACGTGTTCATGCATCATTGTTTCTAAAAAGCACGAAAAGGAATTTCCATGCACGTTTTCATAAAAAAAAGGAAAAAGATAACGAAAAGGTAAAATGTACGAATGATGGTCATGTCGGGGATGGAGGTTCAAACACGGCTGTCTTACAGGTGAAGCGTGTTTTCCCACCGGGTAGATAAAAAGGGGCTATCCAATCGCCGGATGTGCCGTTTCTCTCTATCGAGAGTGAAGCCCCGGTGACTTATATGAAACAAAATGAATAGCAAAAAGGTAGGAAGAAAGTTTTACAAACTGCATATGCATAGCATTCACGTGCATTCATGTAGACTTACTGAGCCTCTAGCTCACAGTTTATTTCTATGGTGTAGGTGATTTATTGAAAGGTGAGGAAGATGTTCTTCCACCTGACGAGCCTATAGTTTGAAGGAGGATGCTCGTGGGAGCGGCTGGCGTAGTCGATGCGCATATGACCAGTGGGATCATAGGTTAAGCATTTTGCGTTTTTCTTTTTGGGTTTACACAGGTTGATGGGTGATAGAATAGAATGAAATGTTTTGAAATCATTTTAGGATGCTTGGTTGTCTGGATAGTGCAAAAAGTTATGTTTTGACATGTTTTGATGACGTTGTTAGCTTCCGCTATGTGTAGACGAATTTTGATGTAAAGGCTGGCATTTTGATGAAATTGGTTCGATGATGATGTTTAGATAGGTTTGAATGAAATAGAATGGATTTATGATGATTTAGAATTGGTTTGTTGTTTGAGATGAATATGTTGTTTGGGTGACGAGAATTGATGAGTTGAAGTTGAATGTTCGGTTTATGGAGATGCATTTAGTTAGATTGTTGATGAATAATTAGAGGATGGTATTTGAAATGTGTATTAGGTGGAAGTTTGAAGAAAAATGGCTAAGGATGGATTTTGGCTCGGAATGGTGCGCTGGGCGTGCAGCTAGCGTGCGTAGGCAGGCAAGCAGGGCACGCGGGTGCGCGCTGCCCTACCCAGGCGATCGATCGGCAAACTCTCTGGTTTTCCAGAGAGTTACCCGATCGTTCTCCCAAAGAGGGGCGAACGATCGGCTACTAAAGGGCTAAGCGCTCTGGTTTTCCAGAGCGCTAGCCTATCGATCGCCCGAAAGAAGGCGATCGATCGGCTACTCAAGGGCCGATCGATCGACTGTCACATGGCCGATCAATCGCTCCTTTAATTTTATAGCTTCGTACGTTTTTGCCATCGGCTTTTTTACACTGTGATTTCCCTCAATTTTTCATGTTCTTTAAATAGTTTTCAATACTGTTTTTATGACTTAGACTGCGATTTAGAATTAAGAGAAAGTGGTTTTGGGTATGTTCTAAATTAAAGCCAAAATGTCGATAGATATGGATAGTTCGCCCGAGTCCGTTCCCTAACAAATGAATGAATGCATGAAAAAAGAAAATTGAATGAAATGAATAAAAAGAAAATATTTTATGTGAACGGGCGAGGGTAGCACGTCGGTATGTATGCGCACAACACAGGTCGTAGCGACACCGACGCAGAGTTGGGGTCGTCATATATCATGTATAGCACGAACATTGTTTATTATTGCTATGATCTTATTGAGCATTACGCTCATTAGATGAACTTCATGATGTAGGTACTGACTGTAGTGACGAGGACGTAGAGCCTCGGGATGATGATAAGGAGCAGTTGAGGGAATGAGCTCATGAGGATTGGTTGACGCAGTCAGGAGACGTTGCAAACTATGTGAGTTGTTTGTATCCTTGGATGTAAATAAGTAGTGTTTTTGGATCGAGTCTAAACCGTCTTTTGGATAGGATATTTAGTTAGACTTATGTTTTGAAATACTGGATGTATTATGGAGATGTTGAGTTTCGTCTGCATGGGTATGTTCAGTTTAGATGTACCCATGCAGTTTTGTCAAAAATCTGTATGTCACTACGTTTTTGTCACGACCCTAATACTGTACCCGATTTTTTTTTTTTTTTTATACTTATCCCTATACTTTAAATAAACTTTAAGCAGGACCTAAACCGAAATCGGAATCGGAATCGAAATCGGGATTGAATTATAGCTTTTAAAACAAATTAAAACTTTAAAACCATTTAATTAAAAACTTAGATTAATTAAATTAAAACAATTTAAATAATTCATACAATAGAGAGGCGATTATTCGCCCATAAATGGGGCGAATAATCGCCCCTAAGGCGATTGCAACAGGCGAATAATCGCCTGTTGCATCGCCACTCCCTCTGGAATTTTTCCAGAGGGTGGCGATTCAATCGCCAGGCTTGGCGACAATTCGCCAAGCCCTCTGCCCCTGCTTCCTATTCTCCTTTTCTTTCTTTCAATTTCTACAACACATAACTACAATTACTCAATACGATTCACCAACACAATAAAATCAAATAAAACTCACTCTAATTCTCATTCTTTTCACACTTAACCATTCACCTAGTAAACAACTCGAAATACATTTTAAACTAAGAACATTCTCATGAAAGGGAACTGTGTAATACCCAGCATGTACGGATTTCGGATATATTATATTATATTGTTATTTTATTATATAATGCCATTTTTGGTAAATATGTCAAATCAGGTCTGTTTCACGAAAAGAAAGTGCCATTATGATCCTAACAAATAATTAGAATTTTAAGGAATTTTGGAGAATTTTCGGAATAGTGACGCTATATTCCGAGTAAATACACTTTGCGTGATGTAAAAGACGTTCTCGTAAATATAGCAAACGAAGTCCGTTTTGCGAACGGATAGTTTCGTTAGGTCCCAAATAATAAGTTAGACATATTGGTGAAGTAAGGACGTTTGGAAAAGTCGAATGGTTAGACGATTAACGAAACGAATGACGAATTAGTTATAGAAATCAATAAAGGGCAAAACGGTCTTTTGCAAAGTGAAATTTTCATAAAAACCTAATTCTCTTCTTTCCTCTCCACTTCTCACGCCAGAACACATTTTCTTTTCCTCTCTCTCGCGAACTCTCTGTCCGCCAAGGGTTTCAACCATTCCGACTCCGATTTTCCTTCCGTTCGTCTCGTTTTCTTCACGCGTTCTCCTCCAATCGACGTTCTCGGTAAGTCTCTATAGTTTTGGAACATTGAAATCCGAGTTTCGTAAAGTTTTAAACGTTTAGGTTCGTTTAGGTTTTCGATTAAAAACGAGATCTAGGGCTCGTAATCGATAGGTTGTCAATGATTAAGTAAATATTGAACGTGTTGGACGTATTTGGACGAATCTAATCGATTTAGGAAAAATGTTAGAATTTACGAAATTTCGAGATTTTTGAATAAACTCGTTTAATGTAAATCCTTGTAAATTGCTTAGGTAAACAGTGCTCGTGGACGGGTTTAAGCTGCTTTGGACGCGAGGTAAGTTCTCGTGATTTTCTTTGGCCAAATCGGCCTACACCGTACATCGTGTCGTCTCGAGGCGTTTTGGAGATGCCTTTAGTTAGTTTTGCTCGGTTTGGGTAGCTAGGTCTTAGGAGTTTATAGTTTACGTTTTTTTTAAAGTCCCGATGGTCTATGTGTTGCTTGTTTATTGTATGATATTTAACTGTTCACGCATCACTTGGTTTTAAAGAAAAACATGAAAACGAATTTCCGCACAGAGTTTTAAAGATAACGTAAAGCATAGCATCGACCGAAAGGCTTACAGTGCACGGCCGAAAGGCTTACAGTTCACGGCCGAAAGGCTTACAGTTCACGGCCGAAAGGCTTACAGTACACCGGCCGAAAGGCTTACAGGCCGAAAGGCATACAGATACAGGTCACGCGAGGTGGGGCTCAGGCACGGCTGTACGGATTGTAAGCGTGTACCCCCCTCCTCTAGCTGGAAAGAGTAGTCCGCCCGCTGGATGAGCTCTCTCTGGTTAGAGGGTATAGGATCTCGGTGACACCTACAGAGCATTGCATAGAAAGATAAAATAAAGAATGATTTATCGAACTCATAGCACAGCATGCATCGCATTTACTAGGGCTTACTGAGATTTATCTCATAGTGTGTTTATGTATGGTGTAGGTGACATAGACTACGAGATACCAGGTGAGGACGACGTTCCTCCACCTGAGGCATAGCTCAGTTGACGGATGATGGCTGCGGTGGTGTGCTGGCGCAGTCGAGGCGTAACCGACCCGTGGGAAGTATGTATAGTTTTGAGGGTTTGGGGAACGTTTTGGGATAATTGATAGAATATGTATAGATGTATAGTATAGAAATTCTGGAACTGCTTGGTTTAAATTGTATTTAACGTTATATAGAAATATTTTGGGTTTAAACTGCGTTTAAATGTTACGAAAACGTCTTAAATGACTTTAGGATTTGTTACGGATAAGCTCGGTTTTTAGAGCTATCCATGCAATTGGACTTCGCAAAGTCCGACTCAAGTCGATTGAGTTTAGAATACATTTAAATTGGATTTAAGTAGATTTAAGTTGTGAGTTATATGGCAATTTGGTGCAAAGAAAAGGAGGTTTGCTCTCTGGAAATCGGATTCCAGAGAGCAAACAGATATGTTAAATGTAAAATGGTTAAGTGCTAAAGTGCTGGAGTGAATGAAGGAAGGAGGATCGCTGCATAGCATGCAGCGATCGATCTCTGTATTTTACAGAGATCGATCGCTGCCTCCTTTTGGCAGCCCAATTCCGATTCTGCCCCTGTTTTGATTTCCATTAAATGTTTTAATATTTTAATTGATTTAATTTAATTGTTTTAAAAGTTTTATTTAAATTGTTTTAAAGGTTAGTTTTCAATTCCGATTTCGATTCTGGTTTCGATTTCGGTTTAGCTTCCACTTAAAGTTTAATTAAATTTAATAGGATAAAAAAAAAATAATACGGGAAAAACGGGTACAGTTTTAGGGGTGTTACAGTTATGGTATCAGAGCCCCGGGTTTTAAAATCGGTTCTGTAGACTGCTCGACTGCACAGCCACTACGCGGACATCCTTCATCAACTGTAAGTATGTTTATAGCTTTATTTGGTTTCTAGTTTCTTAGTATATTTGTTTTAACTTTTATATAGGAGTTATATAGCTATGGTGCGTCCACGGAATGATCAAGACGACCGTGATGATACGATTGACACGCTTAAGGATTTTATCGCCCAGCAGTCTCAGCATATGGAGAGACAGGCTGAGCAGATGGCTAGACAATCCGAGCAGCTGGGCATTATGATTGACAGAGAGGGCACTAGAGCCCGAGAGCCAGCCATTCCGGTTAATCGCGGGATGGAGAGATTTCAAAAGCTCCAGCCCCCCGTGTTTAACGGGCAGTCTACGGATCCCTCTTCGGCTGAAGAGTGGATTCGTACTATGGAGGATATGTTGGGTTACGCGAGCATCGAGGACGGACAGAAGGTAGCGTTGGTGACCTACCACCTAGCCTTGGATGCCAGATTTTGGTGGGATTCAGTGAAGTCAGCCACCGATGTGACTCTTATGAGCTGGGACAGATTCAGAGAGTTATTCTACGACAAGTATTTCAGTCGTACCGTTCGCGAGGCGAAGATGATGGAGTTTATGCAGTTGAGACAGACTGCTTCTATTCCCGAGTACGTCAGGAGGTTTGAGGCGTTATCTCGGTTCGCACCGCGTCAGGTTGGCATCAACGAGGACAAGGTACGGAGGTTTTTACAGGGGCTTAGTCGAGAGTTCCGTATGCGCCTTACTATATCGGGGGTACGGAATGTATCCTATGATGACATCGTGGCCAGGGCGCTAGACATTGAGGCAGTTGATGTAGATACTGTCAGATCGAGGGAGCCATCCAAGGGCTTCTTCCGTGAGATCTACCCTCAGGTCAGGGGTAAGGGCTGGCAACCGAGAGCGCAGCCTCAGCCACAGCAGCAGAGGGGTATTAAAAGGCCTCTGGAGGGAGGTATTGACCGGGGAAAGGGGAAGCAGTTACAGGTTACTTCTCAGGCACCAGTTTGTCCTAAATGCCAGAGGGAGCACACTAGCCAGTGCAGGATGGGCACGAATGTATGTTATTGGTGTGGGGAGCCGGGCCATTTTGTTAGGGATTGCCCGAGACGGAGTGGAGGACTGCCAGCCACTGATCAGAGGAGAGTTGTGCCCAGAGTTTTTGCCTTTATTGAGCCGGGTGACGTTGATGACGAGGCTCAGCCTGCCGTGATTGCAGGTACTATTTTACTTATGGGTGCTACTGTATTTACACTGATGGATACCGGAGCTACGCACTCCTTCGTGTCGACTGCATGTATGGCTAGACTGGGACTAGAGTCAGAGTTAGCTGGGGTCGAGTTTAGTGTGATGCTGCCTTCGGGAGAGCATATGCAGTCAGATCGTATTCTCCAGGGCAATGTAGTCTCGGTGGGGAGTAATACCCTCTATGCTTGCCTGATTGTTATGCGCATAGAGCGGTACGATCTTATTTTGGGGATGGACTGGCTAGCACAGCACTTCGCCACCATCGATTGTCGCTCCGGGATTGTGAGCTTCCGACCCCCGGACAGAGCGGAGTTTTCTTATCAGGCGATGAACCGATTGACTGGATCGCCTATCTCTTATTCTATGCAGGTCAACGAGCAGTTCAAAGGTGCGTGCTCTATTTTTATGGCCTCAGTATTTGATGTACAGTTGCTCAGCGGATTACAGCCGAGCGACATTCCTATTGTCAGAGATTTCTCTGGTATATTTCTTGACGATCTTCCCGGATTACCGCCTGACCGGGAGATTGAGTTCACGATTGATGTCTATCCGAACACCGCGCCGACGTTTAAGAATCCGTACAGATTAGCGCCGGCTGAGTTAAGAGAGTTGAGGACTCAGCTTGACGAGCTATTAGAGAAGGGTTTCATCCGACCCAGCGTTTCGCCCTGGGGTGCGCCTGTTCTGTTTGTTAAAAAGAAGGACGGGACCCTCAGGATGTGTATTGATTACAGGGAGTTGAACAAGTTGACAGTGAAGAACAAGTATCCACTGCCCAGGATCGACGACTTGTTTGATCAGCTACAGGGTGCCCGAGTATTCTCCAGGATCGACCTGCGCTCGGGTTACTATCAGCTGAAGGTCCGAAGGGATGACGTGCCAAAGACCGCGTTCAGGACGAGGTATGGGCATTATGAGTTCCTCGTTATGTCATTTGGGCTCACTAATGCTCCTGCAGCGTTCATGGATCTGATGAACCGTGTCTTTAAGGAGTACTTGGACAAGTTCGTAGTGGTATTTATTGACGACATCCTCATCTATTCTAAGACGAAGGAAGACCACGAGGAGCATTTGAGGATCGTTTTACAGATATTGAGTCAGCGCCAGCTCTATCCGAAGTTTTCCAAGTGCGAGTTCTGGCTTGACAGAGTGAGTTTCCTTGGCCATATTATATCACAGGACGGAGTTTCTGTGGATCCGAGCAAAGTCCAGGCGGTCAGTGATTGGCCGCAGCCGAAGAATGTACGTGAGGTACGTGGATTTCTCGGATTGGCCGGTTATTACCGGAAGTTTATTCAGGGGTTCTCGAAGATCGCACTTCCCTTATCGCGATTGACTCGAAAGCAGGAGAGATTTATATGGTCGTCTGCTTGTGATGACAGCTTTGCGGAGTTAAAGCAGAGGTTGACCACCGCTCCAGTGCTGGCACTGCCTGTTGAAGGTGTCAGATTCAGTGTTTATTGCGATGCATCTGGAGTGGGACTCGGTTGTGTTCTGATGCAAGAGGGGAGAGTCATTTCTTACGCTTCTCGGCAGCTGAAGCCGTATGAGCAGAACTACCCTACGCATGACCTCGAGTTAGCGGCTGTGGTCTTCGCACTGAAGATATGGAGACACTATTTGTATGGGCAGCAGTGCGACGTATTCTCCGACCACAAGAGCCTGAAGTACCTATTTACGCAGAAGGAGCTGAACATGAGACAGAGACGATGGCTCGAGTTTGTTAAAGACTATGATTTTGACATCAAGTACCATCCGGGGAAGGCGAACAAGGTTGCTGATGCCTTGAGTAGAGTGCCTCCTGCGAGTCAGCCTTCATTAGCAGCGATGTCAGTTACGCTGCGATCTGAGATTGAGAGGTTCGACGTGGAGATAGTGGCTGAGTTATCCAGTATGCTCGCCAACATTTCTCTCAGGCCGACTATTCTGGATCGTATACGAGAGGCTCAGCGGAGCGATTCGGAGTGTATGGAGCTTCGATCCAGTATGATGTTAGATGACTCGTCGGATTTCCATTTATCAGCGGATGGTATTCTGAAGTTCGGGCACAGGTGGTACGTGCCTAGCGACGAGAGTCTGAGGAAGGAGATATTGGCTGAGGCACATTCTTCAGCTTATTCTGTGCACCCGGGAAGTACCAAGATGTACTGGGACTTACGGCAGCACTTTTGGTGGCCAGGTATGAAGAGAGAGGTCGCCCAGTACGTCGAGACCTGTTTAGTTTGTCAACAGGTTAAGGCGGAGCACCAGAGACCAGCTGGAACACTACAGCCACTGCCGATTCCGGAGTGGAAATGGGAGCAGATCTCTATGGATTTCATTGTGGGGCTCCCGAGGACTACGAGAGGCCACGACGGCATTTGGGTTATTGTGGACCGATTGACAAAGTCGGCTCACTTTTTGCCTGTGAAGATGACATCGTCTATGGATCAGCTTGCTGAACTCTATGTGCAGGAGATTGTCAGATTGCACGGAGTTCCAGTTTCTATTGTCTCCGACAGGGATCCTAGATTCACGTCAAAGTTCTGGAAGAGTTTACACAGAGCTATGGGGACTCAGCTAGATTTCAGCACAGCGTTTCATCCTCAGACCGATGGTCAGACAGAGAGGACTAATCAGATTCTGGAGGATATGCTCAGAGCGTGTGTGCTGGAGTTTCAGGGCTCTTGGAGCCGATATTTACCGCTGATCGAGTTCTCGTATAATAACAGCTACCAGGCTACTATTGGCATGGCTCCGTATGAAGCCTTATATGGTCGGATGTGTAGATCTCCACTATATTGGAGTGAGGTTGGCGAGGCCAGCATCGTTGATCCCGAGATTCTACAGCAGACGACAGAGAAGATTGCCATTATTCGACAGCGTATTATGGTAGCTCTGAGCAGGCAAAAGAGCTATGCAGACACACGACGGAGAGAGCTAGAGTTTGAAGAAGGTGACGAGGTCTACCTTAAAGTTTCTCCATTCAAAGGCATAGCGAGATTTGGAAGGAGGGGTAAGTTAAACCCTCGTTATGTGGGGCCCTTTCCTATTCTGAAGAGGATCGGGAAGTTAGCGTACAGACTACAGCTTCCGGCTTCTATGGAGGGTATCCACGACGTATTCCACGTGTCTATGCTTCGGAAGTGTCTTCGCAATCCGTCGCATATCATAGAGCCTACGGAGATCGAGGTACAGCCTACCTTGAATTACGAGGTGAGGCCGTTACGTATTTTGGAGCTTTCCACCAAGATTTTGCGCAACAAGGAGATTCCACTAGTCAAAGTCCTTTGGCGGAACCATGAGGTGGAAGAGGCGACTTGGGAACGACAACAAGATATGATGACGAGTTATCCCACGCTGTTTGAGTGAGTTATATGTATGATTTAATTTTGTGGACAAAATTCTGAATAAGGAGGGTAGAATGTAATACCCAGCATGTACGGATTTCGGATATATTATATTATATTGTTATTTTATTATATAATGCCATTTTTGGTAAATATGTCAAATCAGGTCTGTTTCACGAAAAGAAAGCGCCATTATGATCCTAACGAATAATTAGAATTTTAAGGAATTTTGGAGAATTTTTGGAATAGTGACGCTATATTCCGAGTAAATACACTTTGCGTGATGTAAAAGACGTTCTCGTAAATATAGCAAACGAAGTCCGTTTTGCAAACGGATAGTTTCGTTAGGTCCCAAATAATAAGTTAGACATATTGGTGAAGTAAGGACGTTTGGAAAAGTCGAATGGTTAGACGATTAACGAAACGAATGACGAATTAGTTATAGAAATCAATAAAGGGCAAAACGGTCTTTTGCAAAGTGAAATTTTCATAAAAACCTAATTCTCTTCTTTCCTCTCCACTTCTCACGCCAGAACACATTTTCTTTTCCTCTCTCTCGCGAACTCTCTGTCCGCCAAGGGTTTCAACCATTCCGACTCCGATTTTCCTTCCGTTCGTCTCGTTTTCTTCACGCGTTCTCCTCCAATCGACGTTCTCGGTAAGTCTCTATAGTTTTGGAACATTGAAATCCGAGTTTCGTAAAGTTTTAAACGTTTAGGTTCGTTTAGGGTTTTCGATTAAAAACGAGATCTAGGGCTCGTAATCGATAGGTTGTCAATGATTAAGTAAATATTGAACGTGTTGGACGTATTTGGACGAATCTAATCGATTTAGGAAAAAATGTTAGAATTTACGAAATTTCGAGATTTTTGAATAAACTCGTTTAACGTAAATCCTTGTAAATTGCTTAGGTAAACAGTGCTCGTGGACGGGTTTAAGCTGCTTTGGACGCGAGGTAAGTTCTCGTGATTTTCTTTGGCCAAATCGGCCTACACCATACATCGTGTCGTCTCGAGGCGTTTTGGAGATGCCTTTAGTTAGTTTTGCTCGGTTTGGGTAGCTAGGTCTTAGGAGTTTATAGTTTACGTTTTTTTTAAAGTCCCGATGGTCTATGTGTTGCTTGTTTATTGTATGATATTGAACTGTTCACGCATCACTTGGTTTTAAAGAAAAGCATGAAAACGAATTTCCGCACAGAGTTTTAAAGATAACGTAAAGCATAGCATCGGCCGAAAGGCTTACAGTGCACGGCCGAAAGGCTTACAGTTCACGGCCGAAAGGCTTACAGTTCACGGCCGAAAGGCTTACAGTACACTGGCCGAAAGGCTTACAGGCCGAAAGGCATACAGATACAGGTCACGCGAGGTGGGGCTCAGGCACGGCTGTACGGATTGTAAGCGTGTACCCCCCTCCTCTAGCTGGAAAGAGTAGTCCGCCCGCTGGATGAGCTCTCTCTGGTTAGAGGGTATAGGATCTCGGTGACACCTACAGAGCATTGCATAGAAAGATAAAATAAAGAATGATTTATCGAACTCATAGCACAGCATGCATCGCATTTACTAGGGCTTACTGAGATTTATCTCATAGTGTGTTTATGTATGGTGTAGGTGACATAGACTACGAGATACCAGGTGAGGACGACGTTCCTCCACCTGAGGCATAGCTCAGTTGACGGATGATGGCTGCGGTGGTGTGCTGGCGCAGTCGAGGCGTAACCGACCCGTGGGAAGTATGTATAGTTTTGAGGGTTTGGGGAACGTTTTGGGATAATTGATAGAATATGTATAGATGTATAGTATAGAAATTCTGGAACTGCTTGGTTTAAATTGTATTTAACGTTATATAGAAATATTTTGGGTTTAAACTGCGTTTAAATGTTACGAAAACGTCTTAAATGACTTTAGGATTTGTTACGGATAAGCTCGGTTTTTAGAGCTATCCATGCAATTGGACTTCGCAAAGTCCGACTCAAGTCGATTGAGTTTAGAATACATTTAAATTGGATTTAAGTAGATTTAAGTTGTGAGTTATATGGCAATTTGGTGCAAAGAAAAGGAGGTTTGCTCTCTGGAAATCGGATTCAAGAGAGCAAACAGATATGTTAAATGTAAAATGGTTAAGTGCTGAAGTGCTGGAGTGAATGAAGGAAGGAGGATCGCTGCATAGCATGCAGCGATCGATTTCTGCTGAAAAGCAGAAATCGATCGCTTGCTGCATGCAAGCAAGCATGCAGCGATCGATCTCTGTATTTTACAGAGATCGATCGCTGCCTCCTTTTGGCAGCCCAATTCCGATTCTGCCCCTGCTTTGATTTCCATTAAATGTTTTAATATTTTAATTGATTTAATTTAATTGTTTTAAAAGTTTTATTTAAATTGTTTTAAAGGTTAGTTTTCAATTCCGATTTCGATTCTGGTTTCGATTTCGGTTTAGCTTCCACTTAAAGTTTAATTAAATTTAATAGGATAAAAAAAAAATAATACGGGAAAAACGGGTACAGTTTTAGGGGTGTTACAAACTGCATGGGTACGTTTAAAAACTAAACAAATCCTCCTACTTCAAATCACCACGTAGTTCCAAAATACATTCAATGAAAGACTTTTCAAACCATTATAAAACAGTTCCCAAAACATCAACATATACATATATACCTATCAGCTATCAAGAATCAAACAATCTAAAATATTTCTATACAACATCAGCCCAAAATGTCCCAAACCCTCAAAATCTAAACATACTGTCCCCATGGGTCAGGTAAGCCTCGACTGCGCCAGCACACCACCGCAGCCATCCTCCGTCAACTGGACTCAAACCTCAGAAGGAGGAATCTCATCCTCACCTGTATCCTTGTAATCACCTACACCATACAATACATTATGAGATAAAAATCTCAGCAAGACTAGTAAATGCAACTATATGTGTGACACCCCTAACACTGTACCCTTATTTACCGTACAAATTTTTCATTTTATCCTTTATTCTTAGCGTCTATGCGGAAACGATTTGAAAATAATTTAAAATCAATTTAATAAAACGTTTAAAACAAATAAAAACAATTAATTAAACCAATACGTACACAAACACTCGATACTCATACGTCTTCCGAAATACCACCTCAAAACCGACTCGAACGCCACTATAACAAATTACATTTTCATGAAAATAAACTGCATGGTTCCGTTTAAAAGTGTGACATATCCTCCTGTTTACAAAATCACCAAGCAGTTCATAAAAATCCAAATAAAAATCTCAACAAACGTTTTATAAAACAAATCTATCAAAACATCAAAACCTACTTTATCCACTAACCCGAACCAAACCATCTAAACATCAATCTATCAACTAAACAGAGTCCAAACATCCTAATATGTTCTATCTATACATTTTCTACTCAGAACATCTCAATCAATTTATAAAACAGGTTTTCAATACATTTAAAACCTCAAGAGTAAACCTATCATCTACCAGTACCAAACATCCTATAATTTCTATACATCCAACAGCCCAAAATGTCCAAAAACCCTCAAAATCTATACATCTTTCATCCAGACAATTCCCAAAACTATCAAAATACCTAACCATGAGTCCCACGGGTCAAAATACGCCTCGACTGCGCCAGCACACCACCGCAGCCATCATCCGTCAACTGAACTATGCCTCAGGTGGAGGAACATCGTCCTCACCTGATATCTCGAAGTCTATGTCACCTACACCATACATAAACACACTATGAGATAAAATCTCAGTAAGCTCTAGTAAATGCGATGCATGCTGTGCTATGAGTTCGATAAATCATGCTTTATTTTTATCTTTCTATGCAATGCTCTATAGGTGTCACCGAGATCCTATACCCTCTAACCAGAGAGAGCTCATCCAGCGGGCGGACTACTCTTTCCAGCTAGAGGAGGGGGGTACACGCTTACAATCCGTACAGCCGTGCCTGAGCCCCACCTCGCGTGACCTGTAACTGTATGCCTTTCGGCCTGTAAGCCTTTCGGCCGGTGTACTGTAAGCCTTTCGGCCGTGAACTGTAAGCCTTTCGGCCGTGAACTGTAAGCCTTTCGGCCGTGCACTGTAAGCCTTTCGGCCGATGCTATGCTTTACGTTATCTTTAAAACTCTGTGCGGAAATTCGTTTTCATGCTTTTCTTTAAAACCAAGTGATGCGTGAACAGTTCAATATCATACAATAAACAAGCAACACATAGACCATCGGGACTTTAAAAAAAACGTAAACTATAAACTCCTAAGACCTAGCTACCCAAACCGAGCAAAACTAACTAAAGGCATCTCCAAAACGCCTCGAGACGACACGATGTACGGTGTAGGCCGATTTGGCCAAAGAAAATCACGAGAACTTACCTGACGTCCGTTGCAAGGCTAGCTCCGTCCACGAGCGTGGTTCACCTACGCAATTGTTATCAATTTGTCGTTAATACGAGCTTAAACAATAATATGTCCAAATTTAACAAAAACCTTAACTAATGAATTTCCTAAAATCTTCACCTAACTAATCGAAGTATTTAAACAACGATTAACGCTCGATAGTTTAAAATCACAATTAACGAGTTTTCCTAAAAACCCGAAAATTCACCAATTTTAACATTTCTCACAATTCACTCTAATTCCGTCCAATAACGTTCAATACGTCCTTTATATCGTTAATTACTATAAACTTATTAATTTCGGGCTCTAATTTGGGTTCGGTAAAAACTGACCTAAAACTTCGAACGCGCGTAACTTTCGCGTCGGATATCGGAATCGAACGATTCCAGCGGCCACGTACTCCTCTAATAACCTATTTTAATCTGCCAAAACGAATTTTAAAACAAACGACCGGAGCTAGGTCAATTTATCAAAAACCCGAACTGCCCCTTTTTCCAAAATTTCACTTTTTCGATCTTTCATCAAAACTCATCAATTTCTTCACCAATCTATCATCCTAACATCCAATTAACATAAACTAACCTAAAATCGGAGTTTCCAACCACAAACCCGAATTGTCCTAATCGGGCATTCACTGAAATTTGCCCAAACCGGGCATTCCGCGGCCAAGCATCAATAGCCGGCCCTAGGGTTGGCAAACCCACGCCGAAAGCGACCTAAAACGACCGGCGATCGGAGCCAAAACCGGCTCGTCACAGTCGGCCATGAACAAACCCGAAAACCGAACCAAAACAGGGGAAACCGAGCCTTACCGGTCGGGTTTCGTGCGGAGATGGCCGGAGATTGCCACGTCGCCGACGTCTGGTCGGCAAGGGTCGGAAACCGCCGGTGAACGGCGCCGCATCGCGTCGCCACTTCCTCCCCCTGGCCTTCGCTGCTCGGGCTCGACATCGACAGAATAGCTTCGGCTATTCTGTCGATTTTATTATTATTATTAATAATAATAATAATAATAATAATAATAATAATAATAATTAAAACTAAAACTATTTCGTAACAAAACATTAATTTTGCCCTCTCGTGTTTTCGACAATTCCAATTTTCTTATTTCGCCAATAAATCCAACTTATTATCTGGGTTCTATTAAAACTGTCCGTTCGCAAATCGGACCTCGTTTACTAATTTTACTAAAATGTCCTTTATATTACGAGAAATCTAATTACTCAAAATATAGCGTCATTATTCTGAAAATTCTCAAACTTCCCTTAAAATTCTAATTACTGGTTAGGATCGTAATGACGTTTCCTTTTCGTAAAACGGACCTGATTTGACATATTTACAAAAATGTCATCCAATAATATAATAATAATATTCTTAAAAATCCGTACGAGCCGGATATTACATTCTACCCTCCTTATTTAGAATTTTGTCCGCAAAATTTGCCATAGCTTATAGTCCTTGACTTTAACGTCTCTTGTCTTGTGGCATTTTCACTTCGGTTAATCGTCTGTACTTTCGGTCCTACTTCGTGGTTCTAAACCAAAACCCTACTATATTCTCCAACATCGGACCTAACTTAGTACTCCATACTTTCGATTTGATCGTACACGTCCTCTTTCACGTGCTAAGCATAATCCAAATTCTCAAATCTCAATCAATTGACTCAACAACGCGCTCGTCAATTTGACACTAAGGACCTGATACGTAGATTTCTCATCCAAATCCTCCATTTCGAACTCTTCTCCACACTATTATCTCTTTCCCAAATCATCACTTTTACTGTCTAAACTTACTTACCTTGGGCAATCATAACCTTTCCTTAGCCGTTCTAATGTCATTCTCGTACATAGAACTTTAGTTACTTAAATCTTTCCCTTTATGCTTCAAGGTATCCTATAAGTCTCTACAATTTTGTCCAATATGCATCGTTTTATCTGACTCTTACCGTGGTCATCATTAATCACTAATAAATTCTTAAATTTAAACTAATTCGTTAAACCATTTACCCAACACCTTATGGGCGTTTAAACAATTTGACGTAACCTATGAGTCGGAACTTTCCTATACCTCCTGTTCCAACTTCACTTTCAAGCTCATTTGCACAGTCTTCGTTCAAATCTTTCCCCCTCTCATCCAATATGCTCCAATTTTCACAACCTCCACTACTTGACTCTTATATCAATCATCCATTTGATCAAGTTAATCTTCTCACTTACCCGCATGACATAATCCAAAGCTCAAAAGTCTACCTAACCGCCCATTTGATCTTACACCACATAGTTTCTAATTCCTCTAGTCGTGATCTATTTCACGTTAGCTATTCCCAAAATCATTGGCTCCAACTTCATTACATACAGGTTGGCCCTTTAAAATTCCTAATTCAATCTTATTCCTAATGTACTTGATAACTCACCAATCCCTTGATTCGCAAGACTTCACTTTCGGGCTTAACTCCAAATCTAAATCCTTTATTTAATTTAGATAATGTCCTACACTTATTCTTAATATTCCACAAGGACTTCCTCGAAGTCACTGACTAGTCTATTATCCTTCATTCCTTCTAGTCAGGTTCCACACATTCTACTTGTCTTCTTCACAATGATTTATCTAACAATTTTCTTGTTAGCAAACTTGTTGTAAATAAATTTACAATCTTAATCCTAATCTTCTAAAACCCTCCAATCTTGTTCTTCCATTTTCCAAAAACTTAGAAGCATCCATTACCTTTAATGGGATCAAGCATGTCATGGCTCATACCACAAGCCTTATCAATTCTCAAGTCTTCAGGCAAATACCAAAGTGGTCAAGTTCACTTCCTTAAATTCTCACATGAATCGGCCTTCACTTAATTCCTCATAGGCCAAGCGGTTCAACTGAGAGCTTAAGTTGCTACTATTTTAAGACTAATGCTCACTTGTAAATTAGATCCTATAATCGTCACATTTCATTCTAAACCACATTAGTGAGTTCCCTCGTTATGTCCTAACTGAAATGCTTATACTATCTACAATATGCTCATTCGTTTAACTTAAATTTTCATTAACTTCGACCACAGTCAAATCCCTAAGTCTTGCCATGGGTTTGCTCTATACTACTCCTTCTAACCGTAAGTCATTTATGTATCCATTGGTCTCAACTTGTCAAATACGAGTCAAGCCCCCGAAATTGCGAACCTCACAATTCGTGCGACACGAATCACTGAGTTAAACTTCTAATCTTAATTCTTCATTGAATCTAACAATCCCCCCACACTTAACTCAAATGTCGCACATGGACTTCTCTCAAGTCACCCGATGGTCTACATCCTTTTGTTCCCCTAAATCTTACTATTATATATTCTAAAGTGCGTTAGAAACACCTCTTCATTAAGGTTCACCCCTCCTAGTTTCTCGATTACTGATATTTCTATTCCTATACCAGGGGTAGATCTTATGTTTGTTGTTCTTAACTTGAACGGTACCCGCTATAGACTCGCTCTAATTACATCACCCTCCCTTCTATGGTTATACCGGTTGCCTTAAATTCCTAAGCACAACCACGAATCTGAGGTGCTAAATTTCTCCCCGGTAGATATTACGTTTACGTCTACCAGCCTCTAATCAAGCAACATCAAAATTTTGACGTGTCTACCATTCATTAGTCACTCGTAACTCCGTTAAGCCTCTCGCCTAGTAGGTCGGTTGTAATCTTCTCGCAAATCTAAAATCTTTCTTTATTGATTAGCCTTCTAAGGCGGTATTCATTTCCTAGAGAACAACAAAATTTGGCATCTTGGGTAATACCTTGCACATGATCTCTATTCCATAATGTGTTGGAATTTATTTACTCTCCAACCATAAGTAAATCCCCTTATTCATTGCCTCAATTTCTGTCGATACGGCCCCTCCTATTCGATCACTTAAATCTTATGTCCACGACTTGTATTGATCTACCACGTCTTTCCAAACTACAATCGTAATAGTCATTCTCATATCCCCTCAACAATAAAGCTAGTTAAGTTCTTAGACACGGTTTTTGTCTAAATGCATCCATCTTTTCATGGATCTAGGCCATACAAGTTCTTGCTATATCTTCTTACTTGCTTAAGTGCACTTAGTATACCTTGACAACCTAAAGCATCTTCCGAGGCTTAATACTCTAAGGGTCCGTATTTCATCGACCAGGGCTCATTTTCTATCTATTCAAATCTTATATATCATAAGCTGTATTCCTCTAATGGTAACAAAATTTATGTGTACAACTTCTCATGGTTAAGTCGGGCTAATCTTATTAAGTCAGGCTACCCTCTATTCTTATATAGTTCATTCCTTTAACTGTAGAGATAAAACTGCACCTGAAGCAACTGAGGGTTGGGCATTATCCTCGTCTTTGTCCGGGGCAATTACCCCTGGTGTAACTTCTTTCTTTCGATTAAGAGTCTTCTTCTTTGTACCGTGATTACTGGGAGCGACAAACCCAATATTTCGAGCTGACAAGATTGCCTAATTATGTGCTGCGCTTGTAGGCTAATGTGTTGGGCAACGAAATCCTTAAGGTGATCTATCGTAACGTCTCGGTTGTCTCGATCATTCCCTCGACACACCATATCTATAAATAGCTCCTATAAAAGTTAAATGCAAACATCTCTAAGAAACTGAAATCAAATAAAACTATAAACATACTTACAGTTGATGAAGAATGTGCGCGTAGTGGCTGTGCAGTCGAGCAGTCTACAGAACCGATTTTAAAACCCGGGGGCTCTGATACCATAACTGTGACACC
The DNA here is from genome assembly GCA_022432975.1 of Begonia masoniana. Lineage (NCBI taxonomy): Eukaryota > Viridiplantae > Streptophyta > Magnoliopsida > Cucurbitales > Begoniaceae > Begonia > Begonia masoniana. Next base: position 19,446,926 of record CM039510.1, read on the forward strand.
CCTAACACTGTACCCTTATTTACCGTACAAATTTTTCATTTTATCCTTTATTCTTAGCGTCTATGCGGAAACGATTTGAAAATAATTTAAAATCAATTTAATAAAACGTTTAAAACAAATAAAAACAATTAATTAAACCAATACGTACACAAACACTCGATACTCATACGTCTTCCGAAATACCACCTCAAAACCGACTCGAACGCCACTATAACAAATTACATTTTCATGAAAATAAACTGCATGGTTCCGTTTAAAAGTGTGACATAGCTCAAGTGGTACTCCTCACTTGTAGCCCAGGTACTTACCCTGAGGTCTTGGGTTCGAGTGGGGAGGAAGGCACAATTCCTCTGCAGGGAGAGGGAAGTTCTGTGAGTTGGGCCACCCAGTGTAACTGTGAAAAGGGCTGGGTTAAAACCGGTGTCACGATGAAAAGGGCTGGGGCTTGACAATAAAAGGCGCCTTTTATTGTAACAACCCGGCCCCCGTAACCCGAGGGTTTACACCGAGCTGTGCGGTACCATCCCCGCCACGTGGCTTCCTTTTCTGTTCGCCACGTGTACTCACAGAACTTTCCCCTCCCTGTAGGTTATTTTTGCCTTCCTCCCCACTCGAACCCAAGACCTCAGGGTTAAGTACCTGGGCTACAAGTGAGGAGTACCACTTGGGCTAGTAGCTCAAGTGGTACTCCTCACTTGTAGCCCAGGTACTTAACCCTGAGGTCTTGGGTTCGAGTGGGGAGGAAGGCAAAAATAACCTACAGGGAGGGGAAAGTTCTGTGAGTACACGTGGCGAACAGAAAAGGAAGCCACGTGGCGGGGATGGTACCGCACAGCTCGGTGTAAACCCTTGGGTTACGGGGGCCGGGTTGTTACAATATGCTATGCGTGTGAGTTCAGAAATCATGCAGCATTTTCTTTACTTTATTCTGTGGGTGTCACCGAGATCTCAGCCTCCTAACCGGAGAGAGCACATCCAGCGGTCGGACTACTCTTTCCAGCTAGAAGAGGGGGGTACACGCTTACAACACGTACAGCCGTGCCTGAGCCCCATCTCACATGACCATACATATGAGTGCATAATAAATGTGGTATTGTGACAAGCTCCTGCGTGCCTCCACAATAGGTCAAGCCCCTCTCCAGGCCACATTGCGAGTACATAATAGATATGGTATTGTGACAAGCCCCTGCGTGCCTCCACAATAGGTCAAGCCCCTCTCCAGGCCACATCGCCATTTTAAAACATCGTGCGGAAATTCATTTTCATGTTCTTTCTTTAAAACACGTGATGCATGAACAGTTCATAACAAAATTTAAACACTCAGCATTCGTACCATCAAGACTGTAAAACATAATCTACAAAACAATTAACCTAACTACCCAACCAAAGCAAGATAAACTAGTGCGTCACCAAACTCCTCGAAACGACTTCGATGTACGGTGTAGGCCAATCGGCCAGAAAAGAATCACGAGAACTTACCTCGTGTCCAAAGCAGCTCAAGCTCCGTCCACGAGCGTTGTTTGTCTAAGCAAAACACAATATCGACGTTAAAACTAATTTAAGCTATCGATCGTCCAAATTTACAAAACCTTAACTAAGGAATTTCCTAACGTTCCAACTTAACTTATCGAGGCATTTAATCCATTAATTTACGCTCAATACCCCGAAATCCCATTTACGAGTTTTCCGAAAACCCGAAATTTACAAATTTAACATTTCTCCTTCATCATCCTAACTTCTTCCAATAACGCTTAATACGTGCAATACGTTCGTAAACTATAACAATCTATCAATTTCGAGCCCTAAATCTCGACTTTTAAACGAAACCTAATGAAACCCTAATTGTTCAAACTCCGTAAACATTGAAATAAAAGCTCTAAGATTGTAGGTTCATACCTAGAACGTCGATTGGAGGAGAAAGCACAAAGAAAACGGAACGAACGGAGGTCGAATCGGAGGTAAAATGTCAACGGCTCGCGTGAGGGAGAAAGGGAGAAGCTCTCTGTTATCGTGAGTTCTAGGGAAGAAGAAGAAAGAAATGAGAAGGAAAAGGATTTTGTGATATTTTATAAAATTGATTTGGTAAATTACTAAAATGTCCTTCCATAGTTTTTATATTCGTTTCGTCCTTTGTTTCGTTAATTAACTAGCTATACGATTTCACCAAATCTCCTTATTTAACCAATAAGTCCAACTTATTATTTGGGATTTATTAAAACTGTCCGTTCGCAAAATCGGACCCCGTTTACTATTTTTACTAAAATGTCATTTATATTACGAGAAGCTTAATTACTCGGAATATAGCGTTATTACTCCGAAAATTCCCGTAAATTCCTTAAAATTCCTATTATTCGTTAGGGTTCTAATGACGCTTCCTTTTTGTAAAACGAGCTTGATTTGACATATTCATAAAAATGCCAATGTATATTTCAATATATTATAATATAAAATTCCGTACAGACCGGATATTACAGTTTTAAAGTATAAATGTTAGATTTATAGTGTTTTAAAGATGTTTTAGGCGTTTAGTAATGAGAGGGATTTTCTGGTCAATGAATTCTGCCTTCAAGTGTCGACCAAAACTCTGAGGTGTCGACCTGGTAGTAGAGGTGTCGACCTGTTTCTAAAGGTGTCGACCTGGTTGTATGGGTGTCGACAAGATTAATGAAAAATCGATAGAGGTGTCGACCCCTCCTGGCAGGTGTTGACCCCGAATATCAATCTGATGAAAACAGAGAGAAACCAGGTGTTGACCTGTGCCTTCAGGTGTCGACCGGTTAGTGTAAAAGCTGTTAGAAGTGTCGACCCTGAATATTGACCGACAGAAACAGAGACAAACAAAGTGTCAACCAGTCATAACAGGTGTCGACCGGTAGGAACTCTTCCTATTTAGTTGTTTTACTTGGAATTCCGGTTTCAAACATAATGCAATCCTACCCCTAAGGAGTCTTTCAAACGTGTTTTCTAATGATTTCTAAAGTATTTAATAGCCTCGAAGTCGAAAAATTTTCACACTGAAAATGTTTTACGTAAAGTGAAAGTCATGTCAAGTCTTGTGACGACGTATGGGTCGTTACAATTAATGGTATCAGAGCGACCCGAGTTTTACCAATGTTTCCAAAGACTGTCGACTGCTCAATCTGCCACATGAGACCGCTCCTCCAACTGTAAGTGTTTAAGTTAAGTTTTCATGTTAGCTTAATAAATTAAGTTTGTCATTATGTATAGGACTTGCAAATATGGTTAGAGGACGACAAGGAGTAACCGACGAAATAAGAGATTCTATTCGACAATTGACTGAACTAGTGGGTACTCACTCCTGTCTGATAGAACGACTGGTGGCTAGGGAGGACAATGGGAATAACAACCATGCGAATGCTTTGCACGACACGAGCGGAGAAAGGTTCTGACGGCTCTGACCGCCAACGTTTGATGGATAGTCTATGGATCCAACGCACGCTGAGGATTGGATCCGAGGGATCGAAAGGATGTTCAAGTATGCCAATGTGGAAGAAAGTAATAAGGTTAATTGTGCAGTGTTTCATCTTACCCGGGATGCAGAATATTGGTGGGATAGTGTAAAGACAACAACGGCTGAAGCAGACATGACTTGGGAACAGTTCAAAATGACCTTCTACAAGAAGTATTTCGACCGTAATGTGAGAAAGAGAAAAATGATAGAGTTTGCAAATTGCGGCAGAATGGAACAGTGGCAGAGTATACCTAAAAGTTTGAATCTCTTTCACGTTACGCTAGTCATCTAGTGGACACCGAAGAAAACAAGGTCCATCAGTTTGTCCAAGGTTTAAAGATGGACGTCTTCAGAGGGGTTATAATGGTAGGGGCTGACGATATGCCGTATTCTAGAGTGGTGGCCAAGGCATTACAAATTGAAACGATGGAAATAAAGTTTCAGAAGCAGAAAGAGCCACCTAGAACATTTTCCTGAGAAATGTATCCACAGCAACAACAAAACAGGGGGTGGCAGCCACAACAACAGAATAGGGGCACGAAAAGGCCCAATGAGACGCCTACTGACCAAGGGAAAGGAAAGAGACCCCAGGGAGTTCCTCATGTTCCTATATGTCCTGTGTGCAGGATAAGTCATTCAGGCAAGTATAGACTTCTTACAGGCCGTTGCTTCAGGTGTGACAAAGAGGGCCATCAAGTTAATGATTACCTGATGCCAGATAGGAGACCGAATAGAGTAACTCTGAGAGTCTTTACAATGATCGAGGATAATGATGACGTGCAACATATCGTTATTACAGGTACAATTCTGATTTGTAATGTGCCTGCATATACATTGTTAGACACGAGGACCACACAATCGTTCATAGCAAGGGATTTTGTAACTAGATGGAATTTATGGTTTGTGCCTGCCGACCAATTTTATAGTGTTATGCTACTGTCCGGAGAGTCTATGCACTCTGATCAGGCGGTGCAAGGGACGTAATATCTGTAGGGGACCAACAATTGTATGCAAATCTTGTCATAATTGCTATGAAAGGATATGACGTAATTCTGGGAATGGATTGGCTATTTAGACACCACGCCACCATTAACTGAAGATATTAGTAAGTTTTAAACACCCAAATGGGGAGGAATTTTCCTATCAGGCAATACCGAAGAGACACAAGATGTCTGTTGTATCCTCCATGAAAGCTCAACCACTGATGAGATCAGGATGTGTAGGCTTCTTAGCCTACGTGGTTGACACGCAAAGGAAAAGTGAGGTGAAACTTTAGGACATTCCGATAGTCCAGAACTTCACGGAAGTTTTCTTAGACGATTTATCGGGATTGCCTCCTGATCGTGATGTAGAGTTTGAGATAGATGTATATCTGGTGCTGAGCCGGTATCAAAGAACCCTATCGCATGGCACCGGTGGAATTGAAAGAGTTAAAAGCACAATTAAAAGAATTGGTGGACAAGGGCTTTATACGTCTCAGCTTCTCTCCATGGGGTGCACCGGTCTTATTCGTTAAGAAGAAGGATGGGTCTCAGCATATGTGCTGTAATACCCGGCTTGTACGGGTTTTTGAATATATTATGTTATATTATTATTTCATTATTTAATGGCATTTTTGGTAAATATGTCAAATCAGGTCCGTTTTACAAAAAGAAAGCGTCATTACGATTCTAACGAATAATAAGAATTTTAAGGAATTTACGGGAATTTTCAGTGATCAAACACTATATTCCGAGTAAATACATTTTTCGTAACGTAAAAGACGTTCTCGTAAAAATAGTAAACGAGGTCCAAATTGCGAACAGACAGTTTTATTAAATCCCAGATAATAAGTTGGACGTATTAGTGAAGTATGGAGATTGGGTGAAACCGAATGGCTAGACGATTAACGAACCGAAGGACGGAATCAATATAAAAATCAAAGAAGGGCAAAACGGTAATTTGTAAAATCAATTTTATAAAATAACACAAATCCTCTTTTCTCTTCACTCTTTCTTCTTCTCTTCCTGGCATTCACGAATAGAGAGCGATTTTCTCTCGGCCTCCTCCCTGCCCGCCGACGATTTCCGGCGATTCCGACCTCCGATCTCCCCCGTTTCTCCTCCGTTCTTCGTCATTTCTTCTCCTCTCGCTACCCTCGGTATGTACCTACAATCTTAGAGCCTTTATTTCAACGTTTACGCCGTTTTAGATAATTAGGGTTTCGATTATATCTCGTTAAAAATGCGAATTAGAGCTCGTAATTAATAGGTTAGCCGTGATTAGGTATATATTGAACGTATCGGACGTTATAGGACGAAGATAAATCGATTTGTGAAAAAGTTTAAAAATCCGAGAATTTTAGGGTTTTCGGAAAAAGTTCGATTGCTCGATGAATTAGCTTAATAAATCGAATTAAAGCATTAGGAAATATCTTTAGTTAAGGTTTTGTTAATTTGGACGTTTAATAGCTTAATTCGGTTTTAACGGCAAATATCGTGTTTTACCTCAGACACGCGACTCCAGTGGACGAAGCTTGAGATCCAGCGCACTCAAGGTAAGTTCTCGTGACTTGCTTGACCGAAAGGTCTACACCATACCTCGTCGTCGTATCAAGGATCCTTGAGGGTTCCTTGTTTTAAGTTGTTTAGGTTAGGTAGTTAGGTTGGTTGTTTATAGGTTATGTTGTATTGTCTTGTTGATATGTATGCTGTTTGTTTACTTTCCGCTGATTAATTGTTCATGCATCACGTATTTCAAATGTCATAGAAAATGGATTTTCGCACGTGTTTTAAGGAAAGAAATGAACCTCTGTAATTAATGTACGTAATCTGTATCTGTATCTGTATCTGGTTACGCGAGGTGGGGCTCAGGCAAGGCTGTAGGGTTTGTGAGCATGTACCCCCCTCCTCTAAATCGAAAGTGGTAGTCCGACCGCGGGATGTATCCTTTCCATTTAGAGGGCTGATATCTCGGTAACAATCTGTCTGTGACGTAATGAAAAGAATGAAAATGTATCTGAATAGGAATCTGTAATCTGCACGTTTTATGAATGGCATACGCACGCATGCATGTGCATTTACGTAGCTTACTGAGATTTCAATATCTCATATGTGTCTGTATGGTGTAGGTGACGTTCTAGGTTACGTTGACCCAGGTGAGGATGATATTCCTCCTCCTGACGTAGGAGCAGCTGATGGATGATGGCCGTGGGAGTGCGCTGAGCAGTCGAGGCGCGTTTTGACACGTGGGGGATGTACGTAAAGGTTTTGGGGGTTTTTGAGACATTTTGGATTGATGATAAACTGTATAGAACATATTAGGGTGCTTGGATCTGGATAGGGGTTAGATAACGTTTTGGTAATTGTATGTAAAACGCTTTGGTATAAACAGTTTTGATAAACGTTATGAAATGTTTTGGTTTAAATGTTTAAGTTAAATGAAAACGTTATGAAATGTTGTTTGTAGGTTGTTACGGATAGCTCGGTTTTTAGAGCTATCCATGCAGTTGGACTTCGTAAAGTCCGCTGCAAGCGGAAGAGAATTGTAAAAGGGTTGCTCTCTGGAATCGGATTCCAGAGAGATGAAAGTTTGAAATTTTGAAACGTTGTTGTGATTATAGGCGTGAAGTAATAGAATTTTGCTCTCTGGAATTCAGACTTCCAGAGAACTAATTGATGTGTTTGTGAAGCATGAAGTGTTGAGGAGAATTGTCGGTGAAGTGTTGGAGAGTTTGAAGGAGGGGATCGCTGCATTGTGTGCAGCGATCGATCTCTGCTGCAGAGCAGAGATCGATCACTGCTTGCTTACAAAGCTGCAGCGATCGATCTCTGCTCTGCAGCAGAGATCGATCGCTGATGCTGTGAAGCAATGCAGCGATCGATCTCTTCTGCAGCGCAGAGATCGATCGCTGCCTCGGCGCAGCGATGCAGCGACCAGTCGCTGCACTGGTCGCTGCCTCTAATTTCGGGGGCCTGGACAGTTTTGCCCTCCTTTCTTCTGCGTGGTTTTTAAACGTTTTTATTAAATGTTTTTAAGTTTTATTTAAATTGTTTTAGTTTATGTTTTAAATGATTTCAAGATTCGATTTCAATTCCGTTTTCAGTTCCGATTTCAACCTCAGTTTAGATTACACAGTAAGTTTAATTTAAAGAATAGAAAAGTAAAAAGTATAAAATGAAAAATTTGTACGGGTAAATGGGTACGGACTTAGGGTCGTTACATGTGCATTGACTACCGAGAACTAAATAAATTGACCATTAAGAATAAGTATTCGTTGCCAAGGATTGATGACTTATTTGACCAGCTTCAGGGAGCTCAGGTATTTTCTAATATTGATCTACGCTCGGGCTATTACCAAGTGAAGGTTAAAGCTAATTGTAATACCCGGCTCGTACGGATTTTGGATATAGTATATTTTATTATATATGTGGCATTTTTGGTAAATATGTCAAATCAAATCAGTTTCGCAAACGGAAAACTTTATTTCGATCCTAACGATTAATAGGAATTATAAGAAATTTTGAGAAATTTTAGGAGTTTTGACGCTATATTCCGAGTAATTAAGTTTCCCGTAATATGAATGATGTTTTAGTAAAAATAGTAAACGAGGTCCGTTTTGCAAACAGATAGTTTTATTAAATCCCAAATAATAAGTTGGACATATTAGTGAAATAAGAAAATTTGGAGAACCCGAATAGTTAGACGATTAACGAAACGAAAGACGAAACAAATAGAAAATATGTGCTAAGGTCATTTTAGTAATTTTCAAACCAAATTATATAAAATAAACAAATATCTCTCTTCTCTCCCTCACTTTTTCTTTCTTCTTCTCTGAAGTTCACGAACCAGAGAACTTTTTTTCCTTTGTTCTTCGACGGCGATTCGCATTCCGACCTCTGTTCGACCTCCGATCGTTCCGTTTTCTTCGTGCTTTCTCCTCCAATCGACGTTCTAGGTACGAACCTACAATCTTAGAGCTTTTATTTCAATGTTTATGGAGTTTTAAACAATTAGGTTTCGTTTAGGTTTTGTTAAAAATCAAGATTTAGGGCTCGAAATTGATAGATTGTTATAGTTTACAGACGTATTGCACGTATTAAATGTTATTGGAAGAAGTTAGGACGATTTAGGAGAAATGTTAAATTTGTAAATTTCGGGTTTTCGGAAAACTCGTAAATTGGATTTCGGGGTATCGAACGCAGATTAATGGATTTAATGCCTCGATAAGTTAAGTTGGAATGTTAGGAAATTCCTTAGTTAAGGTTTTGTAAATTGGACGATCGATAGCTTAAATTAGTTTTAACGTCGATATTGTGTTTTGCTTCAGACAAACAACGCTCGTGGACGGAGCTTGAGCTGCTTTGGACACGAGGTAAGTTCTCGTGATTCTTTTCTGGCCGATTGGCCTACACCGTACATCGAAGTCGTTTCGAGGAGTTTGGTGATGCACTAGTTTATATTGCTTTGGTTGTGTAGTTAGGTTTAATTGTTTTGTAGTTTATGTTTTACCGTCTTGATGGTCTGTATGCTGAGTGTTTAAATTCTGTTATGAACTGTTCATGCATCACGTGTTTTAAAGAAAGAGCATGAAAATGAATTTCTACACGATGTTTTTAAGAAAATGGTAATGCGGCCTGGAGAGGGGCTATTGATCTATTGTGTAGGCACGAAGGGGTCTGTCACAATACTGCATTTAACACATAATCATACAGTTATAGGTCACGCGAGATGGGGCTCAGGCACGGCTGTACGTGTTGTAAGCGTGTACCCCCCTCTTCTAGCTGGAAAGAGTAGTCTGACCGCTGGATGTGCTCTCTCCGGTTAGGAGGCTGAGATCTCGGTGATACCCACAGAGTAAAGAAAATGTTGCATGATTTCTGAACTCACTCGCATAGCATATAGTTGCATTTATGAGGGCTTGCTGAGATTTTTATCTCATAGTGTATTGTATGGTGTAGGTGATTACGAGGATACAGGTGAGGATGAGATTCCTCCTCCTGAGGCATGAGTCCAGTTGACGAGGGATGGCTGCGGTGGTGTGCTGGCACAGTCGAGGCTTACCGACTCGTGGGACGGTATGTATAGATTTGAGGGTTTGGGACATTTTGGGCTGATGTTTGTATAGAAATATTTTTCGGTTGTTTGATTCTGGATAGTTGATAGGTATATATGTATATGTTGATGTTTTGGAAACTGTTTATAATGGTTTGAAAAGTCTTTCATTGAATGTATTTTGGAATTGCATGGTGATTTAAAACAGGAGGATTTGTTTAGGTTTTAAACATATCCATGCAGTTCGTTTTCATGAAAAATGTTCTAGTTTAAAATGTGTTTCGAGTCGTTTAATTGGGTGAACGGTGAAGTGTGAAAAGAATGAGGATATGAGAGAGTTTGCGTCGTGAGTGTTATTGTATGGTTTAGGGTTAAGAATAAGTTGTATTGTATAGTTGGCGTAGGAGAAATCGAAAGAAAGAACGAAAAAAATGGAAACAGGGCAGAGGGCTTGGCGAATAGTCGCCAAGCCTGGCGATTGAATCGCCTCCCTCTGGAAAAAAATCCAGAGGGGTGGGTGGGATTATTCGCCCCATTTATGGGCGAAGGGCAGAGGCTTGGCGAATAGTCGCCAAGCCTGGCGATTGAATCGCCTCCCTCTGGAAAAAAATCCAGAGGGGGTGGCGATTATTCGCCCCATTTATGGGCGAATAATCGCCTCTCTATCGTATTTATTTTAAAATTGTTTTAATTTAATTAATTTAAGTTTTAATTAAATGGTTTTAGGTTTTAATTTGTTTTAAAAAGTTATAATTCAATTCCGATTCCGATTTCGATTTCGGTTTAGTTTCCGCTTAAAGTTTATAAAAAAAAATAGTACGGAAATTGGGTACAATGTTTATGTCGTGACAATTATGGTATCAGAGCCCCCGGGTTTTAAAATTGGTTCTGTAGACTGCTCGACTGCACAGCCACTATGCTGACATTCTTCATCAACTGTAAGTACGTTTATAGTTTTATTTGATTTCTAGTTTCTTAGAGTATTGTGTTTTAACTTTGTATAGGAATTTTATAAATATGGTGCGTCCACGAAATGACCGAGATGACCGAAATGACACGATCGACACTCTTAAGGATTTTATCGCCTAGCAGTCTCAGCATATGGAGCGACAGGCTCAGCAGATGGAAAGACAGTCTCAACAGCTGGGTACTCTTATAGACCGAGAGGGCGTTAGAGCTCGACAAGCGGCAACTCCTGGCAGTAAGGGGATGGAGAGATTCCAGAAGCTCCAACCTCCTGTATTTAATGGACAATCTACGGATCCCGCTTCAGCCGAGGAGTGGATTCGTACTATGGAAGACATGTTGACCTACGCTAGCATTGAAGACGTAGAAAAGGTGGCATTAGTGACTTACCACCTGGCTTTAGATGCCCGATTCTGGTGGGACACCGTTAAGGCAACCACTGATATTACGATTATGGGCTGGGAACGATTCAAAGAGCTATTTTATGACAAGTACTTTAGCCATACGGTGCGAGAGGCCAATATGGTTGAGTTTATGCACTTACGGCAAGTTGGTACGATTGCCGAGTATGTGAGGAAGTTTGAAGCCCTTTCGAGATTTGTGCCACGTCAGGTCAGCATTAACGAAGACAAGGTACGCCGGTTCTTACAGGGACTTAGCCAGCAGTTTCGGATGCGCCTTACCATATCAGGGTTACGAAATGTATCCTATGATGAGATTGTGGCTAGAGCTCTTGATATTGAGGCCATTGATCAGAGTTCTGCCAAATCGAGGGAGCCAGCTAAGGGCTTCTTTCGAGAGATTCACCCTCAGATCAGGGGCAAGGGCTGGCAACCTAGGGCATTGCCTCAGCAACAACAACAGAGGGGAGTTAAAAGGCCTCTTGAGGGAGGCAACGACCGAGGGAAAGGGAAGCAAGTACAAGGGGCATCTCAGATACCTAATTGCCCCAAGTGTCTGAAGGAGCACAGTGGCCAGTGCAGAGTGGGCACGAATGTGTGTTATCGTTGTGGAGATGCGGGTCATTTCGTCAGAGATTGTTCTAAGCCCGGCCGAGATTAGTCAGGCGGTGATCAGAGGAGAGTTATGCCGAGGATCTTCGCATTTATTAAGCCTGGCGATGTTGATAATGAGGATCAGCCTGCCGTGATAGCAGGTACTATATTGGTTACTGGCGTTCCTGTATTTTCTTTATTAGACACGGGGGCTACGCATTCTTTTGTTTCCACCGCTTGTGTGTCTAGATTGAGACTTGCGCCGGAGTTAGCAGAATGCAAGTATAGTGTGATGCTACCTTCAGGAGAGCGTATGCAGTCAGGTCGTGTAGTTCAGGGCAATATTATCTCGATTGGGGACAGAACCCTCTATGCTCGCCTTATTGTTATGAGCATAGAGAATTATGATCTTAACTTGGGGATGGACTGGCTGTCACAGCACTTCGCCACCATCGATTGTCGATCCGAGATTGTCACCTTTCGGTAAAGCCGAGTTTTCTTATCAGGCGATGAGCAGATTGAGTAGCTCGCCTATTTCTTATTCCATGAATGTCAACGAGCAGTTTAAAGGTGCGTGCTCTATTTATTTGGCCTCTGTATTTGATTGTCAGTTGCTCAGCGGAGAAAAGTCAAGCGACATTCCTATTGTCAGAGAGTTCTCTGGGATCTTTCTTGATGATCTTCCCAGGTTACCACCAGACCGGGAGATCGAATTCACTATCGATGTCTATCCAAACTCCGCGCCGAGGTTTAAGAACCCGTATCGGTTGGCACCAGCTGAGTTGGGGGAACTGAGGACTCAGCTTGATGAGTTGTTAGAAAAGGGATTTATTCGACCCAGTGTTTCACCCTAGGGTGCGCCTGTTCTATTCGTCAAGAAGAAAGATGGGACCCTTAGGATGTGCATTGATTATAGAGAGTTAAACAAATTGACGGTGAAGAATAAATATCCGTTGCCCCAGATTGATGACCTGTTTGATCAGTTACAGGGTGCCCGAGTATTTTCCAGGATTGATCTACGCTCGGGTTACAATCAGCTGAAAGTCCGGAAGGATGATATACCAAAGACGGCATTCCGAATGAGGTATGGGTATTATGAGTTCCTTGTCATGTCTTTTGGACTTACTAATGCCCCTGCGGCGTTCATGGATTTGATGAACCGTGTCTTCAAGGAGTATCTGGATAGGTTCGTTGTAGTGTTCATCGACGACATCCTGATCTATTCTAAGACAAAGGAGGAACACGAGGAGCATCTGAGGATTGTTCTGAGGATTCTATGTGAACGCCAGCTGTATCCAAAGTTTTCGAAGTGCGAGTTTTGGCTTGACAGAGTGAGTTTTCTTGGCCATATTATATCACAGGATGAAGTTTCTGTGGATCCGAGCAAGATTCAGGTGGTCAGAGATTGGCCACAGCTGAAGAACGTACTAGAGGTGCGTGGATTTCTCAGATTGGCTGGCTACTATCGGAAGTTTATAGAGGGATTTTCAAAGATCACACTTCCTCTTTCGTGATTGACTCGAAAGAATGAATGGTTTATATGGTCGTCTGCTTGTGATGATAGTTTTATGGAGTTAAAGCAGAGATTGACCACCGCTCAAGTACTGGCGCTACCTGTTGAGGTGTCAGGTTCAGTATTTGCTGTGATGCATCTGGAGTTGGACTCGGTTGTGTATTCATGCAGGAGGGGAGAGTTATTGCATATGCTTCTCAGCAGCTGAAGCCGTACGAGCTGAATTACCCTACGCACGACCTTGAGTTAGCAGCTGTGGTCTTCGCACTGAAGATATGGAGACATTATTTATATGGGCAGCAGTGCGAGATATTTTCCGACCACAAGTGCCTGAAGTATTTATTTACGCAGAAGGAGCTGAATATGCGTCAGAGACGATGGCTTGAGTTCGTCAAGAATTACGATTTCGATATAAAGTACCACCCAGGAAAGGCGAACAAGGTAGCTGATGCCTTGAGTAGAATGCCTTCTGCGAGTCAGCCTTTATTAGCAGCGATGTCAGTTACGCTGTGGTCTGAGATTGAGAGGTTCGATGTGGAGATAGTGGCAGGGTTGTCTAGTATGCTCACCAACATTTCTCTCAGGCCGACTATTCTGGATCGTATACGCGAGGCTCAGCAGAGCGATGCGGAGTGTGAGGAGCTTCGATCGAGCATGACATTGGGAGACTCGTCAGATTTCCATTTATCAGAGGATGGTATTCTGAAGTTTAGGCATAGGTGGTACGTGCTTAACGATGAGGGTCTAAAGAAGGATATATTGGCCGAGGCACATTCTTCAGCGTATTCTGTGCATCCGGGAAGTACTAAGATGTATCGGGACCTAAAGCAACATTTCTGGTGGCCGAACATGAAGAGGGAGGTTGCCAAGTACGTAGAGACCTGTTTAGTATGTCAACAGGTGAAGGCAGAGCACCAGAGACCGGCCGGAACATTATTGCCACTGCCGATTCCGGAGTGGAAATGAGAGCAGATCTCCATGGACTTTATTGTAGGGCTCCCGAGAACGACGAAGGACCATGACGGCGTATGGGTTATCGTGGACCGATTGACAAAGTCGATCCACTTCTTACCTGTGAGGATGACATCTTCTATGGATCAACTCGCCGAGCTTTATGTGCAGAAGATTGTCAGACTGCACGGAGTTCCAGTTTCTATTGTCTCAGACAGAGATCCGAGGTTCACGTCGAAGTTCTGGAAGAGTCTGCACAAAGCTATGGGGACTCAGCTTAATTTCAGCACTGCATTTCATCCTCAGACTGATGGTCAGACAGAGAGGACGAAAAAGATTTTGGAGGATATGCTTAGAGCATGCGTGCTGGAGTTTCAGGGATCGTGGAGCAGGTATTTGCCACTGATCGAGTTCTCCTATAACAACAGCTTCCAGGCTATCATTGGCATGGCTCCGTATGAAGCCTTATATGGTCGAAAGTGTAGATCTCCACTATATTGGGACGAGGTTGGCGAGGCCAGCATCGTTGGTCCTGAGATCCTACAACAGACGGCGGAGAAGATTGCCATTATCCGACAGCTTATTGAGGTAGCTCAGAGCAGACAGAAGAGCTATGCTGACACTAGACGGAGAGAGCTAGAGTTCGAAGAAGGTGACGAAGTTTATATTAAAGTATCTCCGTTCAAAGGCGTTGCGAGATTTGGAAGGAGGGGTAAGTTGAACCCTCAGTATGTGGGGCCCTTCCTATTCTGAAGAGATCGGGAAGATGGCGTACAGATTGCAGCTTCCAGCTTCTATGGAGGGTATTCATGACGTATTTCACGTGTTCATGCTTCGGAAGTGTTTGCGTGATCCATAACATGCCGTGGAGGCAATAGACATCGAGGTACAGCCTACCTTGACCTATGAGGAGAGGCCGGTACGCATTCTGGAGTCTTCCATCAAGGTATTGTTCAACAAGGAGATTCCGCTGGTTAAGGTTTTGTGGCGGAACCACGAGGTGGAAGAGGCTACGTGGGAGCGACAGCAGGATATGATGATTAAATATCCTAAGTTATTTGTATAGTTAAATTTTGTGCACAAAATTCTAAATAAGGTGGGTGGAATGTAATACCCGGCTCGTACGGATTTTGGATATAGTATATTTTATTATATATGTGGCATTTTTGGTAAATATGTCAAATCAAATCAGTTTCGCAAACAAAAAGATTTATTTCGATCCTAACAATTAATAGGAATTTTAAGGAATTTTGGGGAATTTTAGGAGTTTTGACGCTATATTCCGAGTAATTAAGTTTCCCGTAATATGAATGATGTTTTAGTAAAAATAGTAAACGAGGTCCGTTTTGCGAACGGATAGTTTTATTAAATCCCAAATAATAAGTTGGACATATTAGTGAAATAAAGAAATTTGGAGAACCCGAATAGTTAGACGATTAACGAAACGAAAGACGAAACAAATAGAAAATATGTGCTAAGGGCCATTTTAGTAATTTTCAAACCAAATTATATAAAATAAACAAATCTCTCTTCTCTCCCTCACTTTTTCTTTCTTTTTCTATGGAGTTCACGAACCAGAGAACTTTGTTTCCTTGTTCTTCGACGGCGATTCCCATTCCAACCTCCGTTCGACCTCTGATCGTTCTGTTTTCTTCGTGCTTTCTCCTCCAATCGACGTTCTAGGTATGAACCTACAATCTTAGAGCTTTTATTTCAATATTTATGGAGTTTTAAACAATTAGGTTTCGTTTAGGTTTGTTAAAAATCGAGATTTAGGGCTCGAAATTGATAGATTGTTATAGTTACAGACGTATTACACGTATTAAATGTTATTGGAAGAAGTTAGGACGATTTAGGAGAAATGTTAAATTTGTAAATTTTGGGTTTTCGGAAAACTCGTAAATTGGATTTCGGGGTATCGAACGCAGATTAATGGATTTAATGCCTCGATAAGTTAAGTTGGAATGTTAGGAAATTCCTTAGTTAAGGTTTTGTAAATTGGACGATCGATAGCTTAAATTAGTTTTAACGTCGATATTGTGTTTTGCTTCAGACAAACAACGCTCGTGGACGGAGCTTGAGCTGCTTTGGACACGAGGTAAGTTCTCGTGATTCTTTTCTGGCCGATTGGTCTACACCGTACATCGAAGTCGTTTCGAGGAGTTTGGTGATGCACTAGTTTATATTGCTTTGGTTGTGTAGTTAGGTTTAATTGTTTTGTAGTTTATGTTTTAACCGTCTTGATGGTATGTATGCTGAGTGTTTAAATTCTGTTATGAACTGTTCATGCATCACGTGTTTTAAAGAAAGAGCATGAAAATGAATTTCTACACGATGTTTTTAAGAAAATGGTAATGCGGCCTAGAGAGGGGCTATTGATCTATTGTGTAGGCACGAAGGGGTCTGTCACAATACCGCATTTAACACATACTCATACAGTTATAGGTCACGCGAGATGGGGCTCAGGCACGGCTGTACGTGTTGTAAGCGTGTACCCCCCTCTTGTAGCTGGAAAGAGTAGTCTGACCGCTGAATGGTGCTCTCTCCGGTTAGGAGGCTGAGATCTCGGTGACACCCACAAAGTAAAGAAAATGCTGCATGATTTCTGAACTCACTCGCATAGCATATAGTTGCATTTATGAGGGCTTGCTGAGATTTTTATCTCATAGTGTATTGTATGGTGTAGGTGATTACGAGGATACAGGTGAGGATGAGATTCCTCCTCCTGAGGCATGAGTCCAGTTGACGAGGGATGGCTGCGGTGGTGTGCTGGCGCAGTCGAGGCTTACCGACCCGTGGGGACGGTATGTATAGATTTGAGGGTTTGGGACATTTTGGGCTGATGTTTGTATAGAAATATTTTTAGGTTGTTTGATTCTGGATAGTTGATAAGTATATATGTATATGTTGATGTTTTGGAAACTGTTTATAATGGTTTGAAAAGTCTTTCATTGACTGTATTTTGGAATTGCGTGGTGATTTAAAACAGGAGGATTTGTTTAGAATTTAAACGTATCCATGCATTTCATTTTCATGAAAATGTTCTTAGTTTTAAAATGTGTTTCGAGTCGTTTATTGGGTGAACGGTGAAGTGTGAAAAGAATGAGGATATGAGAGAGTTTGCGTCGTGATGTTATTGTATGGTTTAGGGTGTAAGAATAAGTTGTATTGTGTAGTTGGCGTAGGAGAAATCGAAAGAAAGAATGAAGAAATGGAAACAGGGCAGAGGGCTTGCCGAATAGTAGCCAAGCCTGGCGATTGAATCGCCTCCCTCTGGAAAAAATCCAGAGGGGGTGGCGATTATTCGCCCCATTTATGGCGAATAATCGCCTCTCTAATCGTATTTATTTAAAATTATTTTAATTTAATTAATTTAAGTTTAATTAAATTGTTTTCAGTTGTAATTTGTTTAAAAAGTTATAATTCAATTCCGATTCCGATTTTGATTTCGGTTTAGTTTCCGCTTAAAGTTTATAAAAAAAAAATAGTACGGAAATTGGGTACAGTGTTTATGTCGTGACACTAATGATGTTCCAAAAATAGCCTTCAAGAACCGTTATGAGCATTACGGGTTCCTGGTGATGTCTTTTGGTTTAACGAGGGCCCCAGCCACAATTATTGACTTAATGAACAAGATATCCAGGACTTTCTTGACAAGTTTGTGATCGTCTTCATCGACGATATCCTGGTCTATTCTCGGACTGAAGAAGATCATAAGGAACATCTGAAGATTGTGCTATCAACTTTGAAGCAGCATCGGTTGTATGCCAAGCTGTCGAAGTGTCATTTCTAGCTGGACATAATTAAGTTTCTGGGCCATGTTTTTTCTGAGGAAGGTATTTCGGTAGATCTAGCTAAGATTCGAGCTGTGAAAGATTGGCCTCAACTAAGGAATGGTGACAGAAGTTCGCAGCTTCTTAGGTTTTGTTGGTTATTATTGGAAGTTCATTGAAGGATTTTTATTATCGCAAAGCCTTAACTAGCCTGACAAGGAAAGATAAGAAGTGCTGTTGGTCTGAGGAATGTGAACAGAGCTTTCAGACATTGAAGCACAAATTGACTACAGCTCTATTATTGATACTACTAGTGGAAGATGGAAAGTTTACAGTATACTACAATGCTTCAAAAAATTTTTGGGCTGCGTATTGATGCAAGATGGAAAGGTGGTAGCGTACGCGTCCCGACAATTAAAGAGTTATGAGCAAAACTACCATACTCACGATCTTGATTAGCGGCAGTTGTGTTTGCATTAAAAATATGGAGACACTATCTATATGGACAGCAATGTGAGGTGTTTTCAGACCATAAAAGTCTAAAATACATCTTTACCTCAAAAAGATTTGAATATGAGCAAAGGCGGTTGCTTGAATTTGTGAAAGACTACGACGTCAAAATCAAGTACCACCCTGGAAAGGCTAACACTGTTGCTGATGCTTTGAGCATGATGTTGAGTACAATGCAGCCAGCAGTGTCAGCTATGTCTGTGCCTCTAAGAACAGATATTCAGAGGTTTGAATTGGAGATGGTCACAGAGTTATCCGCCATACTTGCAAATCTGACTATACGTCGACCATTTTGGATCGTATAAAGGAAGCTCAAAAGGTAGATGCAAAGGAGAAAACAAATATATTGAGCAAGGTGTCCGACATCTCTTCTGATTTTAGCTACTCAGACGATGGGTATTATAAGTTCAGAATTAGGAGGTACGTTCCGTAGAGACGAAGAGCTAGGAAAAGAGATTTTAAAACGGAAGCTCATTCATCTTGTTCTCTGTACATCTGGGGAATGCTAAGATGTATAGAGACTTGAAACTACACTTCTGGTGGCCAAATAATGAAGAATGGGTCGCCAAGTATGTAGAATCCTGTATTGTATGTCAGCAAGTGAAGGTGAACACCAAGAGCTGGAGGGGCTCTTCAACATCTACCAATCCCTGAATGGAAATGGGAGAACATTGCCATGACTTTTGTAGTTGGATTTCCGCGAACAACTAAAGCCCATGATAGCATTTGGGTTTGGAGCGACCCATAATACTGTACCCTTTTAAATTCCCTGATTTCGATACCCTTAAATTCCCGTGAAATTTTTCTTTTTGTGCACTAAGTAATTTCGACTTCAAAAACTTTAATCACGGCTAACTTATTGAAATTTCTCTTGAACATCTTTAAAGAAAACATATTTAATTAAAAGACAATAATCGGCACGTATCACGGGGCAAAGCGGGCAATTTTTGCCCATAAAAGATTGCATGGCCGAATGAGCGGCCCTTGGCGAGCTGATCGATCGTCTGTGTAAACATACGGGTGGGGCGATCGATCGCCCCCACCCCAGGGGCGTCGATCGCCCCTTGCCGATCGGATCACCCCAGCCCGATTGAAAAATCTCGCCCTTTTATAGGCATCATCGGAAACGCCTCTGGAATTTCCAGAGAGTCGCCTCACGTTCTGTTTGACCTCCGGATCTGAATTATGGTACGATGGGCTTTCAAACCGGAATGGAACCCCCCGGATGCGGTAACGTCCGCGCCGCGGGCCGAGCCGAAGGTGCGGGTCGTAAAGAGGGGTCGTCACAATCCCCACAGCGCTTGGGGAAGTATGTGGAAATGAAACACTTATGTAAGAGATCCCTCCCTAAAAGCAAGACGCGTTTGGAGCACAATTGACAACGGATCCCATAAGAACTCCGAAGTTAAGCGTACTCCGGCGGAGAAGTAATTCCAGGTTGGTGACCTTCCGGGAAGTGCTCTCGCCAAACAATCCGTGAGGGGAGGATATTGGGCTGCGGCCCAATCCGGCGCGAGACAATATCTTGCTGGATGAGGGGTCGTTCCAAATGGTATCATAGCCTGTACCCACCCGGAATTTTGGCCAACGAGGAACGTTGGGCCCCCTCCCCCCAGGGGGGGTATTGTGATGACCCGGATCTGTAAGTATTGTACGTGGCTGCACGACACCGGAAACCCCGGTGGCGGTAACTCCGGCTAGGCGGAGCGAGCCGAGGGTGACTGGTCCCCGTAAAGAGGGGTCGTCCACAATCCCCAAGCGCGTGGGAAGTATTGGAATGAAACAATTAAGATATCCCTCCCGAAATAGCAAGACGCGTTTGGAGCACAATTGACAACGGATCCCATAAGAACTCCGAAGTTAAGCGTACTCCGCGAGAGTAATTCCAGGTTGGTGACCTTCCGGGAAGTGCTCTCGCCAACAAAGCCGGAGGGAGGATATTGGGCTGCGCCCAATCCCCGCGACCTATTTCTGCTGGGATGAGGGGCGTTACAAATGTATCAAGCCGGTACCCAACCGTGGGAATTGTGGTCCACGAGGAACGTGGGCCCCCGAGGGGGGGTGATTGTGATGACCACGTCTGCACATTATGGTACTATGGCTGCACTAACCGTAACCCGATGGCGGTACGTCCGCGCGGGCGAGCCGAATGTTACGGGTCCGTAAAGATTGGTCGTCACAATCCCACAGCGCTTGGGGACTAGTGGAATGACACTATGTCAGAGATCCCTCCCTAATAGCAGACGCGTTTTGGAGCACAATTGACAACGGATCCCATAAGAACTCCGAAGTTAAGCGTACTCCGGCCGAGAATCCAGTTTGGGTGACCTTCCGGGAAGTGCTCTCGCCAAACAAAGCCGTGATGAGGATATTGGGCTGCGGCCCAATCCCCGAGCGGACAATATCTTGCTGGATGAGGGGTCTTTGCAAAGGGTATCAGAGCCTGTAACCCAACCGGAATTGTGGCCACCGCGGACGTCTTTCGAAGACCCCCCCGCGGGGGGGTGATTGTGATGACCCGGATCTGTAATTAGGGTAGCGATGGCTGCCACGAACCGAACCCGGATGGCGTACGTCGCGCGGCGAGCCGGAAGGTGACGGGTCGTAAAGAGGGGTCGTCACAATCCCACAGCGCTTGGGAAGTAATGTTGAAATAAACATATGTCAGAATCCCTCCCTAATAGCAGACGCGTTTTGGAGCACAATTGACAACGGATCCCATAAGAACTCCGAAGTTAAGCGTACTCCGGCCGAGAGTAATTCCAGGTTGGGTGACCTTCCGGGAAGTGCTCTCGCCAACAAGCCGTGAGGGGAGGATATTGGGCTGCGGCCCAATCCCCGGAGCGTACTCTCTTGCTGGGATGAGGGTCCTTACAACGTCTACCGATCATCGCCCCTTATGGCGATCGATCGCAAACTCTCTGGATTTTGAAATCTATAGCGTTTTCTTCTTTCTCTTCTTTTCAATTGATTTTTAGGTTTTTTAATAATGTTGTAAGTTTGTAATTAATGTTAATGTATTTGTTTTAAAGATTTCAAGGTCCCAAAATTCAAATTCCGATTCGATTCTGGTTTCGAGTTCGGTTTAGGTTCCGCCTT